>CM032354.1:480738-1080738 GCA_019023105.1 Diglossa brunneiventris
CCAGCAACATCCAGCAACACCCAGCAACAACATCTAGGAACACAGCAACACCCAGCGACACCCAGCAACATCCAGCAACATCCAGCGACACCCAGCAACAACATCTAGGAACACAGCAACACCCAGCAACATCCACCAACATCCACCACCAACACCCAGCAACACCCACCCCGGGGCTGGCAACACCCCCAGGTCCCTGACAGCACCTGCGTGTGCCCAGCACTGCCAGTGCCACCGCGGGGCCTGGCCCTGGGTGACACATCTATGTGGCACTTGGACCCTCTCAGCCCCTTCCAGGAGAAATAGTCCCAAAATCTTCCCAAAGTAGTCCCAAAATGTTCCCAAAATATTCCCAGAATACTCCCCAGATATTCCTCAAAGGCCACCGAGCCTCCCTCTCGGGACCAGAGCCCAGCCCCATCCTGTGAGGTGCCCCCAGGACTCAGGTGTGGCCTCACCTGTGCCCAGCCCAGGGGATGGTCCCTGTGCCCTTGGCCACCCCGGTGGCACCAGCCGGGTGCCACTGTCCCCCTGGCACACCTGGGCACAGCTGGCACTGTTGGGATGGAGGCTCTGGCACCTCCTGGGGGGCTGCCAGCTGCCCCCAGCCTGGGGCTCAGCAGGGATGAGCCACTGTGATCCCCCCGGGCCACCTGCCAGCTGCTGGGGGGGACAGGGGTGACAGGGAGGTGACACAGACAAGCTGATCCTGTGGGGTCATCCAGGATTAACCCCTGGGGGTAATTATAGCCCGGGGGGAGCGCGACAGCCACGTGTCACCCCCAGGGTCACTGCCAGCCCCTGCTCTCATTGTCACCGTCACACCTGGGGGGTGGTGGCACGTCCCAGGGTGGGCACTGGGCCCCCAGGTCGGTGCTGAGCCCCTCCCAGGTGGGTGCCATGGCACAGCCAGGGCAGGACAGGAGGGGACACAGCTGGGACCCCACAGCTGCTGTCACACCCCTGTCCCCTGCAGGTGCCACACTACGAGTTCCTGGAGCTGAAGCTGGAGCGGCAGCGCGTGGCCTACCTGAAGGACAAGGTGGCCAAGGCCCTGGCCAGCGACACGGCAGGTGACACGGCAGGTGACACGGCAGGTGACACGGCCACCTAGCCCGCCTCACCTCATCGGGTGGCCCTGTCCCTGTGCCAATGTGAGCAGGTCACCGTGCCGAGGTGGCCCCGTGCCTGAGCCCAGGTGGCCACGTCACCACAGCGAGGTGGCCGCGTCACCAGGTCACCGTGCCCGGGTGGGACCCCACAGTGAGGTCCCCGTGTCACTGTGTGACTGCTGCTCCGTGTCACCGACGGCTCAAATAAACACAGAACTGTACAGGGACGGTGGCTGGGCATGGGGGCACAGGGGACAGGTGGCATTGGGGGTGGGTGACACTAGAGATGGGAACATTGGGGACAGGTGTCATTTGGGACATGACATTGGGCATGGGTGATAGCAGGGACAGGTGACATTGGGGCAGGGTGACATTGGGAATGGGTGACACTGGGAATGGTGACACCGGGGTTGGGTGGCACTGGATGGGTGGCAGTGGGGCTGGGTGACATTGGCGCTGGGTGACACTGGGAATAGCTGACACCAGGGTGGGGTGGCACTGGACGGGTGGCAGTGGGGGCGGTGCCATCGGTGTTGGTGGCACGTGGCTGTGCCCACCCCCTGTCCCCAGCCCTGTGCCCGGGGCCACCGGTCTGAGCCGGGATCGGCATCAGGAGCCACCACCGGCCTGATTCCCGATTATCCCGGGATTGTCCCCGAGGCACGGGGACACGGACCGGGGCTGGCTCGGACAGGGCTGGGGGTGGCACCGGGGGCACCAGGACCCCGCGGTCCGGTCCGGGGATGTCCCTGCCTGGGGGGAAGGGGGGGTCACATCCCGGCCGTGTCCCCCAGCGTGTCCCCCGTGGGTCGCGAGTCCCGCACGGGGCAGGGGGACAAAGTGGCTCAGGACAGCCCGGGGGTGACAACCGGCACGGATTAGTGACCCACGGACCCTCGGTCCCCCGGGAGGGGACACACGGTGACGGGGGACACACATGGTGACCATGGGACACACGGTGACAGGGGGACATGGTGACAGGGGACACACATGGGACAGACCACGTGACAGGGGGACAACATGGTGACAGGGGACACACATGGTGACAGGGGGGGACACACACGGTGACAGGGGACAGACGTGACAGGGGACACACATGGTGACAGGGGACACACACGGTGAAGGGGACACACGGTGACATGGGAACACCATGGTGACAGGGGACACACACGGGGACAGGGGACACACATGGTGACAGGGGACACACATGGTGACAGGGGACACACACGGTGACAGGGGGACACACATGGTGACAGGGGACACACATGGTGACAGGGGGGGACACACACGGTGACAGGGGACAGACGGGACAGGGGACACACATGGTGACAGGGGACACACACGGTGACAGGGGACACACGGTGACATGGGGACACCACACGGTGACTGACGGGGGGACCCGGCGGGCGGGAGGCGCTGCTGAGTCACCGCCGGGGCTGTGCCTGGCACCGGCGGCGCGGGCACGGCCAGCCCGGGGGGACAATGCCCGCCCTCAGCCCGCACCCCGCTGCTCGGGGACACGCGGGGGGGACGCGCGGCTCCCTCCCTGTCCCCCCCCGGTGTCACCAGGCCCGCGCAGACGCTTTGGGGGGGCCCCGCCCTGTGTCCCCCCCCCCGGACACCGCGAGATGCTCATCCCCTTTTTGAGGAGACAAAGTGGGGGAAACTGAGGCCGGGCCCCGCCCTCACCCCCCGGAGCTGATGCAAGCCCTGGGTGGGCCCGCGCCCCCCTCCCCGCCCTCCGGCACGGAGCCTCTATCGCGACAGAGCCGGGCCGGGCGGGACGCGGTTCCCGCTGACATCAGCCGGGCCGGGGCCCCCGCCCCCGCCGCAGCCCCGCCGATGCTCCCGCGCCGCCGCCGCAGCCGCGTCCGCCCGGCCCAGCCGAGCGGGGGGAGGGGGGGGCCGGGCCGGGGGGGGCCGCGGGCAGCGCCGAGCCCGGAGAGCGCCCGGGAGCCGGGGGGGGCGGACCGGAGACCGAGAACGGGATGCCGGAGGGAGCGGAGGCAGGTGAGGCCCGGGGCAGCGCGGGGCGCGCACGGAGCGGGAGGATGAGGAGGGAGCGGGAGGAAGAATGGGAGCGGAGCCACGGGGGTGCGGGATGCAGCCGGAGAATGGGGATGGAGCGGGGCGAGGAGGATGGAGCCGGGGGATGAAGGACGGAGCCGGAAGGATGAAGGACGGAGCGGAAAGGACGGAGCAGGAGGATGAGGATGGAACGGGAGGATGGAGCCGGTGGGATGAAGGACGGAGCAGGGAGGAGGGAGCCGGAGCCGTCAGGGTGGAGATGGAGAGATGAAAGGAAGAGCGGGAGCCATGGAGGGCTGAGGGATGAGGATGGAGCAGGGGATGAAGGACGGAGCAGGAGGGCTGCAGGATGCGAGGATGAGGATGGAGCAGAGAAGGGGATCGAGGTGGGGCGAAGTGGGGGATGACAGAGGTGCAATGATGGAGCCGAGATGAGGATGGAGCCGGGGGAGGACAGAGCCCGAGGATGAGGATGGAGCGGGAGGACGCGGCCCGGCCGCGGATCTCGGCAGCCGCCACCGCCCGGGCTCGGGCCTGGCAGCACCGGGGTCCTCCGGCCCGGCCCCCCCGGCGGGGCACGGGCACTTTGGGGACCTCGCTTCGGGGTCAGCACCCTGAACCCCCGGAGCCCGGCGGGGGTCGGCAGCGGTTGTGCCCCCCCGGACTGGGAGGTGCTGCTGGGACTGGGGGGCTGAGCCTCGCCCCCTCCCCAGCACCAGCCCCCCCTCCCATGGTGGGAAAACTGAGGCACAGCCCAGGTCACCCCCACCGGCTGTCCCCGGGGGCCGCTGTCACGTGCGGGGGGGGCTGGGGACAGAACCGCCAGGGTCACCGCACCTTCTGCGGGGCTGGCGACAGCGGGGCCGGGAGAGGGACACACCCCAGGGTCACCCTGTGCCTCAGTGCCCCCAGAGCTGAGGCTGGGGGTCCGCGATAAAGGGGTGAGGGTCCGGTTTGTGCAGGGGGGGTCACGGTGTGCAGAGGGGACCCCAAAACAGCCCCGGGGGAAAGGGGGCTGGCCGCGGCGGGCGGAATTAACGGGGTCCCGCAGCCCCCCTCCTTACAGGGCAGAGTCACCCCAGAACGGCACCGGGGGCGTGACGGGGACAGGACCCCCCCCCCCCAAGAGCCTTTCGGGGGTCCCCAGCACGTGGCGGGGGGGCTGTGCCGGACTGAACCATTCCAGACTGTAGGGGGGGGATCGGCGGCACCTGCCCCGCAAATCCCCCGCGAGGCCCCGCCCCCTCCCGGCTCCCCCCGCGCCGCCCCGCCCCCCCCCCGCCCCTTTATAACGCCCGGGGGGGCGCGGGGTCGGCGCTGCAGGAGGGGCCGGGGGCGACCGCGGCTCCGAGCGCGCGCGCCCGCCCGCCCATGGAGCCGTGCCCGGGGGCCTCAGGTGATGCGGGGGGGGCGCGGGCGGTTTTTGGGGTTGCGGTGGGCACGGCGGGGCTGAGCACCCCCCGACTGAGCACAGGGTGTGGGCACGGGGCGCCTTGGGACGGGACTGTGAGGGGGGATGCGCCCTCCGCCCCCCACCCCATGGAGGATGTGGGGGGGTCTGGGTTGGGGTCCCGCCTTGGCGCAACCGCGTGCCCCCCTCAGAGAGGGGTTTGGGGACGAGGGGTTGGTACTGTGCCCCCCCAGTGCCCCCAGACCTCCAGGGACCCTCCCCCAGGGTGTTCCGGGTGGGGCTCACCTGTTCTCGCACCCCTGCCCGGGGTGGGGGTGACACCAGCCCCCCCCCACAAGACACTGCCCCGGGTGTCCCCCCTTCCACCGTTACAGAGCGGCCCTGGTGGGCTGTGGCACTCAGGGCTGTCCCCTCTGTCTGTGGTGGCACTCAGGGCTGTCCCCTCTCTCCGCAGCCCCCCCGCCGATGCCGGCCAAGGAGGAGGCTCGCCCCCCGCCCGAGGGGGCCAGCTGTGAGCCCGGCCCCGCCGCCGCCGCCCCCCCCGGCTCCCCGTGCCGCCCCCCGCCCGCGGACCCGCTGGACACGCGCATCGTGATGGGCGAGGAGACGCGCAGCGCCCCGCCCGAGCCGCGGGGGGGGCCCCCCGTGCCTTGTCCTTCCCCGCGCCCCCCAAGGAGCCCCCCCGGGCCGCCCCCCCGCGCTGGACCCCGAGCTCTTCTTCACGGCGCCCTCGACGCCGGTGCGGGCGGGGGGCGCGCGGCCGCCGCCCCCCGAGGAGCCGACGGACGGGGACAGCGAGGGGCTCTGCTCGCCCCCCACGTCCCCCTCGGGCTCCTACATGACGGCCGAGGGTGGCAGCTGGGGCTCCTCGGGCACCGCCAGCACCTCCCCGTCCTGCTCCCCCAACCTGGCGGCCGAGGCCGAAGGCTTGGGCGAGGCCGAGGGCGAGGCCGAAGGGCTGGGGGGGGCCCTGGGGCTGCCCCCCGGCCTGGGGGACCCCCCGGCCTTCCCCCCGCTGTCCCCCGAGGAGGAGGATGATGATGATGATGACGAGGACGGTCCCTTCGCGCCGCCGGGCTGTGCGGATGACGAGGATGAGGATGATGATGATGAGGACGGGCAGACGCCGGAGGAGGAGGAGGATGAGGACGAGGGCTCGGGGCTGATCCCGGCGGCGCTGCTCCCGTTCCGCGGCAGCCTCCTCTTCCAGGCCGAGGCCGTGGAGATCTCGCCGCGGGCCGCCCCCGAGGAGGAGGAGGATGAAGGCAGCACCTCGGCGTCCTTCCTGCGCTCGCTGTCCGAGAGCTCCATCCCCGAGGGGGGGGACGAGGCCTTCGCCTTCCGCGACGACACCGACGCCTCCTCGGACTCGGCCGCCTACGACGGGGACGAGGACGAGCGGCTCTACGGCAGCGAGCGGCACGCGGGGGACGCGGCGACCCGCCGGGGACACCCCCGGGCACCCCCCCGGGCTCCCCCGCGCCCGCCGGCGTGGAGCTGCACCTCCGGGCCGGGTCCCCGTGTCACCTCCCTGCTCCCGGATCCCCGGCGACACCCCCGGCACCCCCCGGAGGGGACGCGCAGCTGGACGGCGACGCCTTTGTCCCCATCAGCGGGGCGTGGCCCCCGCCCGAGCCCCCCGAGGAGGCGGCGGCGGCCACAGAAGGTTCTGGAGCCGCGCAGGGACCGTGCCCAGAGCTGGCAGCCACCGGCCCTGTCCCCCCGGCCCCGGGGCTCTGTGCCACGGACCCCCGGAGCCACCAGCTGGGGGGCACCAACGGGGAGCCCCAGGACGGCCCTGGCGGTGACAGTGATGGTGACAACGACCTTGAGCTCAGCACGGGGACGGTGGGGAGCGCTGATGGCCACAGCGAGCTGGGCTCTGCAGCCACCACCCTGGGGACATCAGTGACACCGACCCCCCTGGATGAGATGGACGCTGCAGACAATGACGTGGTGGCACCAGTGACACCCAGCCTGACGGACTCAGTGGACACTGACCTGGTGGCGCCAGTGGCACCAACCCCACTGGATGAGATGGATGCTGCAGCCCCTAGCCTGGTGACACGCAGCCCGCCTGACGAGCAGGACACTGTGGCCACCGACACGGTGACACCAGTTTCACCACCCGTGCTGGATGCTGTAGATGCTGATGTGGTGACAGCCAGCCTGATGGACAGCACAGCCACCAGCCTGGTGGCACCCAGCCCCTCGGATGCTGCAGCCCCTGATGGAGTGGCATTGGTGACACGAAGCCCACCAGATGAGCCTGACACTGTGGCCACCAGGCTGGTGACACCAGTGACACCCAGTCCCCCAGATGAGCCAGACAGTGTGGCCACCAGCTTGGTGACACCGGTGACAGCCAGCCCCCCAGATGAGCCAGACACCATGGCCACCAGCCTGGTGACATCAGTGACACCCAGCCCACCACATGAGCCAGAGGACACCGTGGCCACAGACCTGGTGAGACCAACCCCACTGGTGACAGCCAGCCCTCAAGATGAGCCTGACACTGTGGCCACCAGCCTGGTGACACCAAGCCCACCACATGAGCCCAATACTGCGGCCACCAGCCTGGTGACACCAGTGACACCAAGCCCACACATGAGCTGGATATTACAGCCACTAACCTGGTGACAGCAGTGACACCCAAGACGGAAGCTGTGGCCACTGACTGGTGACATCAGTGACACCCACCTGATGGCCACTGCGGCCACCAGCCTGGTGACATCAGTGACACCACCCTCCCTGGATGAGAGTAGCACTGAGGCCACCAACCTGGTGACATCGGTGACACCTGCCCCGATGGACACCACGGATGCTGCCCCAGTGACCCCGAGCGTGATGGACACCGCGGACACCAGACTGGTGACATCGGTGACACCGAGCCCCCGGGATGAGCTGGCCACCGTGACCCCTGCTGCAGTGACCCCCGATGTGAAGGACACCGTGACCCCTGCTGCAGTGACCCCCAGCCCGAGGGACACCGTGACCCCTGCTGCAGTGACCCCGATGTGAAGGACACGTGACCCTGCTGCAGTGACCCCCAGCCCGAGGGACACCGTGACCCCTGCTGCAGTGACCCCCGATGTGAAGGACACCGTGACCCCTGCTGCAGTGACCCCCGATGTGAAGGACACCGTGACCCCTGCTGCAGTGACCCCCGATGTGAAGGACACCGTGACCCCCAGCCCGAGGGACGCCGTGGCCACCGCCCGGTGACCGCGCCCCCCGGCCGCTGTCCCTGCCCCGTGTCCCCCTGCCCGGGCCGTGTCCCCCGTGGCGCTGGCAGCCGGGGTGGCCCCGTCCACGAGTCCCCAGCTGTCCCCGCGTGTCCCCTGGCACAGGCGATGCTGTCACAGCCCCCTGGCGATGTCCCTGAGGAGCGGGGGGACGCGGCCACCGCCTCTGCCGAGGGTTTGTCCCGGAGCTGCCGGACACGTCCCTCACCGGCTCCGGCTCTGTCACCGTCCCCGAGGGGGGAGAGGCCGCGCCGAGCCCCGCCGGGCCCCGCGGGGAGGAAGAGGAGGAGGAAGAGGAGAAGGAGGAGGAAGAAGAGCAAGCAGAGGATGAGGATGCGGCCCCCGCGCCCCCCTCGCCGCAGTTCACGCCTCGGAGCGGGAGGTGTTCGTGGGGACCCCCCGGCCCCCCCCCGAGCTGCTGCCACCACCCGGTGCCTTTTCGGGGCGCGGGGCCGGCCCGGGGGTCACCGCCCCGCTCCGGGGGGCCCGGGGGTGCTGCCCCCCGCCCCGCAGGAGCCCCCCGCCCCCCGGCCGGCCCCGAGCCCCCCGGCCACGCTGCAGGGGACACCGATGCCAAAGTCGCCCCGAGTCCCCCCGCGGCCCCCCCCGAGCAGCAGGAGGAGGAGGAGGCCGTGGGGGGGGTCGCCCCCAGCCCCCTCCCCGCTGCGGGGCCCCCTCCTGAGCCCCCCCCGCCCTGCACCCCCAAACTCAGCCAAGTGCTCCTCCCGCCGCCCAGCCCCCCAGGCCCGCCCCCGGCCAGGAGCCCCCCCGGGGCTGCCCCTCTCCAGGAAGCACCTCGAAGGTAAGAGACCCCCAAGAACTCCCCTTGGCTGTGGGACTGGAGTGGGCACTGCCCGGGGGGGGTCTTTGGGGGGTCCCTGGGTGCAGCCCCACGGGGGGGTTTGGGGGGCACCGCCAGCTCAGCCCCCCCTTGCCGTGGGGAGCTGGGACCAGGGTGGGCACCGGGGGGCTGGGGGTGCCTTTGGGGGTCCCTGGGTGGGTGATGGGGGTGAGCAGTGGGGTTGAGCCCCCGGAGGGGTTCTGGGACCCCCCAGCTCAGCCCCTGTGCCCCCCAGCCCCCAGCCCCCCAGCCCCCCCCGCAGAACGGAGCCCCCGGGCGTCCCGGGGGCGGGGCGACCCCCGGGCGCCCCCCAGGGGTCTCTGCAGTCGGAGTCGAGCTCGTCCAGCGAGGCTGAGCCCCCCCAGCCCCCCCGGCCCCCAGCGCTGCCAGCCCAACCACCGAGGTGAGGGGGGTCCCGTGGGTGTCCCCGCCCCTGGGGGGCCCGGGAGCCCCTCTCACACACCCCCCTCTCTGCAGGCTCCGGGAACGAGTCCGAGAGCAACGACGAGTCCATCCCGGAGCTGGAGGAGCCCGAGGGCTCGGAGCTGCCCTCTGCCCAGCCCCAGGTGCGCTTTGGGGGGGTCAGGGGGGTGCCGGGGACCCCCGAGTGTGGGGATATCGCTGACCCCCCCCTCCCCTGTCGCAGGTGCCCCTCGGCCACGGCCTCGGGCCGGCAGAGGAGCCGCTCAGCAAAGCCAAGCAGAGCCGCAGCGAGAAGAAGGCGCGCAAGGTGGGGGGGCCTGCGCTGCCCCTCGGGGACCCATCCCGGGGTTTGGGGAGGGGGCTCAGGCCTGGGAGGGGCAGGTCCCCACTCTGGGTGGGACTCGGGGGGGCCCACGCTGAGGGACAGCATCCCCCGTGTCTGTCTCTGTTCCCCCGGGGATTTGGGGTGCTGTGGGGGGCTGTGCCTGCCCCGGGTGCTGTGGGGGCTCACTCGGTGCCCCCCCAGGCCATGTCCAAGCTGGGGCTGCGGCAGATCCACGGCGTCACCCGCATCACCATCCGCAAGTCCAAGAACATCCTGTTTGTCATCTCCAAACCCGACGTGTTCAAGAGCCCCGCCTCCGACATCTACATCGTCTTTGGGGAGGCCAAGGTGGGCTCGGGGGGCTCTGGGGGGGCGGCTCCTGGCTCGGGGGGCTCTGGTGACCCCGTGTCTCCCCCAGATCGAGGACCTGTCCCAGCAAGTGCACAAGGCGGCGGCTGAGAAGTTCAAGGTGCCCCTGGAGCACTCGGCGCTGGTGACGGACGCTGCTCCTGCCCTGGCCATCAAGGAGGAGAGCGAGGAGGAGGAGGAGGTGAGTGCTGGGGGGCTCTGAGACCCGCCGGGGGTGCCGGGGGGTGACAGCACTGTGACCCTGCGGTGGATGGGGCAGGGACGGAGGGCAGGCGTTGAGCTGGGGATGGCCGAGGCCTGGGAGGGTGCAGGGGGGTCTGTGACATTCAGGGGTGTGTGGGGGGGGGGCTGTGTGTGTGCCCCAGGGGGGGGTCTCACATGCGCTGTGCCCCTCCCCAGGTGGATGAGGACAGGGGGCTTTTGTGGAAGGTGCGGGACATCGAGCTGGGTGATGGCCAGGCCAACTTGTCCCGGCCCAAGCCGTGAGAGCCTGAGGCACAACAACAACGACATCGTCAACGCCATCATGGGGAGTGGGGCTGAGACCCCCCCCCCTTTTTCCCGGGGGAATTGGCGGCTGAGACCCCCCCCTTTTCCCGGGGGGAATTGGGGCTGAGACCCCCCCCTTTTCCCGGGGGGAATTGGGGCTGAGACCCCCCCTTTTCCCGGGGGGAATTGGGGCTGTGACCCCCCTCTTTTCCCGGGGGGAATTGGGGCTGTGACCCCTCTCTTTTCCCAGGGGGAATTGGGGTTGGGGCTGTGATCCCTCTCCCCAGAGGGAATTGGGGCTGAGACCCCCCTATTCCCAGCAGGAATTGGGGTGACCCCGGCATTCCTGCCTCTGCTCTCTCCCACAGGAACTGACCATGTAGCAGCCGGGGGTGTCCTGGCCCCCTGTATAGATGCACAGAGCCCCCCAGACCCTTCCTCCTGCCCCCCATCCTCCTCCTGGCCCCTGGACTGCTCAATAAAGGCCTCCTGCACCCCTTGGATCGCACCTCGCCTCCCAGGCCTCATTTGGGGGGCTTGGGGAGCCCCTTTGCCAGCAGTGGGATGGGGGGCAGTGCCCGGGGGTGTAACTGGGATGGGGAGGTGGAAGGACAGGTTCTGCACCCCAGGGTGCTCCCACCATCCCTGGGGATCAGGGATAACCCCCTCCCCTCCAGACTTGGGGTGTGGCAGGGACCTGGGATGGGAATGAAGCCCCTGAGCTCCAAGGGGAGGGAGGGAACTCTTGGTCCCCAGATGCCAGGTGTCACAGGGACCCTCTCCTGCTCTCCATTCTCTGGGTGTTGGAGGGGGAAAGGTGCAGGAGGGGACACTTTGTGTGCCCCAGATGAGTCCCTGGAGGTGCCTCAGCTCCCGGGACACCTGAATTGCAGAGGGAGGAGGGGTTGGGATACCCTGGGAAATGTGGGGGGGTCACCAGTGGGGTAACGGTGTGGGGGGACACCCCAGTGTGGGCAGGGTGATGGGGGCGGAGCTGGCTGCGGAGGGATTTGGGGGCACGGGGGGATTTGGGCCGAGGCCTCTGGAATGTTCTAGATCCCCAAAGTGCTGAGTCAGCATGTGGCCCCAGGGAGGGAGGGAGGAGACAGAGCAGAGCCCCTGGGTGTGGCTGTGGGGTAATGGCACCTCCCAGGCCCGTCTGGGGAGCCCCCCACAACCAGGGCATGCAGACAAAGGGGGCTCTGGGGGTCCCACCAAGCTCCTCTCCCCAGCAGGACCCTGAGGTGGGTGAAGAAGGGGGCAGTGACTGGGGGGAATCCCAGTCTGGGGCAGCTGGAATGTTCAGGAATGTTCCAGTACCATGGATGAGAGGGTTAGAAAGTTCACATTGTGGTAAAACTTCATTTGGGGGGCAGTTCTGGGGGACCCGCTGTGCAAACTGTAAACTGGGGGTGGGGGCAGCAGATGCAGCCCCTTGGGAACAGGTCCCAACACTGAGGACACCCCTCAGGAGCACAGGGGGATGCTCAGGAGCAGATCTGTCCCTCTGGGAGGAGACCTGACCCCAAAGGCCAAATCCAGCTCTGTGCCCCACGTCCCAGCTGGAGCCCCCGGAGCTGTTCAGGAGGCTGGGGCAGTGCAGACACCCAGTGCAGCCCCCAGACCCCACAGGAGGGGGCTGGGATCCCTCCAAGGGCAGCTCCATCTTCCAGGATCTCCATCAGGGCACAGGTTGGTGTTCCAGGGTCCCTCCAGGGGCAGCTCCAGAGTCTCCCTGGGGCAGATCCATGTTCCAGGGTCCCTCCAGGGGCAGCTCCAGAGCCCCCCTGGGGCAGATCCATGTTCCAGGGTCCCTCCAGGGGCAGCTCCACATCCCAGGATCGGCCCGGGATCAGCTCCACGTTCCACATCCCCACGAGGGGCAGCCCCCGTCCCCCCGGGGGTGTCTCCGTGTCCGGGGCAGCCCCGCATTCCCGGCGGGAGCAGCTCCGGGCTCCCTCAGCTCGAGTCCCGGTCCAGGCTGCAGCCAGGGCCTCGATGTCGCTGCTGATGTGGGAGATCATCCTGTCCCACTCGTCCTCCTCGGAGGGCACGGACTGCTCGTCCGAGCTGCCGGCGGCGGTGCCGTTGGAGGCGGAGGCGGGGCCCAGCGAGCGGCGGTAGCGGCCGAAGCTGTCGGTGATGATGCCGCGGCCATCCTTGACCCCGATGGTCTCCAGGAAGTTCTCGAAGTGCTGGCTGTCCTTCTCGGGGATGAAGGGACGCAGGCCTGGGGCCGGGACACGGCAGGTGAGTGCTGGGGTTCCTCACCCGGGTCGTTCCTGAGCCTGGGAGCCTCTCTGGGAGGGACAGGGACCCCCAGGGTGCCCCATTCACTCACACCTGAGACTGCAGTCACTGCTCACTGAGGGCAAAATCCGGCTCAGGTGGGATTTTCTGAGCTCCAAACCATCTAATTCCTCACCCAGCATCTTGCTGGGCTTTGCTGAGCTTATCCCAATGATTTGTCCCATCAGGGACATCTGTCCTGTCCCCTTGCTGTCCCCAGGGGTTGTGAGACACACCGCTCTTTTTCTGTGAGGATTTTAAACTCCTGTCTCCTTTTCCCTGGGTATCAGAGGCCATGTGAGAGGCCCCAGGTGCAGTCAGACACTGCTCCTGTCCTGGGAGGATTCTGTGTTCCTGACCTGCTTTCCTAGGGTATCAGGAGCCAGGTTGTTTAAATATCCCTGCTCTGGAGGTCTCCTAGCCTGGATATTTCCAAGTCTGAATTAAATTCCCTGGCTCCGGAGGAGGTTTCTAGGTTTGGGAGATTCCCAGCTCTGGAGGAGATTCCCAGCTCTGGAGGAGATTCCCAGGTCTGGATTAGGGTGCCTGGATCTGGAGGGGGTTCCCAGGTCTGGATTAGGGTGCCTGGATCTGGAGGGGGCTCCCAGGTGCTTCACAGGCAGGTATGAGCAGGAAGAGCTCTGAGGGAGAGCTGAAGGTGTGGGATGAGCTGGGCTGGATGGCCCGGCTGCCTCAGCAATGAGGAATGCACAGGGAGTGAGGAATGCACGGGTGAGCTCTCCACAGCTCTGGGGTGCCTGGGGAGGGCTGCGGGATTTCTGGGTGGCTTGTGCAGGGCAGGAGTTGGGCTCTGATCCTTGGGTGCCTCCCAAGCCAGGACAGTCCCTGATTCTGGAAGCCCCCAGCTCTGAGGGCACCCCGAGACTCCCAGGAGATGGACTGGATGTTTCTGCCCTGGTGGTGGCACCCAGGCCCCCCTGCACCCTCAGCCCCGTTCTCCTGGCTCTGGAGCCGTGCCACTCACCCAGGAGCAGGAATTTCCTGCTGTCCCCGTAGAGCTGCTTGAGGTTGAGCAGAACTCGTGGATGGAGGCGCCATTGCGGTACTCGTGCAGCAGCATGGCGAACTGCTGGATTCCTGCGAGGACAGCTTGGTGCGCAGCTGCGGGGACAGCACGCACCTCTGGCACCTGCCACAGGGCCAGGGGACAGCACGCACCTCTGGCACCTGCCACGGGGCCCAGGGGACAGCACGCACCTCTGGCACCTGCATGGGAGGGCCAGGGGACAGCAGCACCGGCACCTGCCTGGCAGAGCGGGGGGGGGGACAGCACGCACCTCTGGCACCTGCCACAGGGCCAGGGGACAGCACGCACCTCTGGCACCTGCCACGGGGCCAGGGGACAGCACGCACCTCTGGCACCTGCCATGGGAGGGCCAGGGGACAGCACGCACCTCTGGCACCTGCCATGGGAGGGCCAGGGGACAGCACGCACCTCTGGCACCTGCCATGGGAGGGCCAGGGGACAGCACGCACCTCTGGCACCTGCCATGGGGCTGGGAGGGCCAGGGGACAGCACGCACCTCTGGCACCTGCCATGGGAGGGCCAGGGGACAGCACACACCTCTGGCACCTGCCATGGGGCCAGGGGAGGGCCAGGGGACAGCACGCACCTCTGGCACCTGCCATGGGAGGGCCAGGGGACAGCACGCACCTCTGGCACCTGCCACGGGGCTGGGAGGGCCAGGGCAGGGCCAGGAACCCCAGGCAACAGCAGGGTTGGGCTCTGGGGTCACTGGGGCTCCTGGAGCCTCAGGGCATGAGGGGACTTGGATGCTGGGAAAGGGAAAAGGGTCGGGGGATGCTCCTGTGGGACAGGCAGAGTCCAGAAGAGGCCCTGGAGCTGCTCAGGGCTGGAGCCAGGCTGGAAGAGCTGGGAATGTTCCCCTGGAGAGGAGAAGCTCCAGGGAGAGCTCAGAGCCCCTGCCAGGGCCTGAAGGGGCTCCAGGAGAGCTGGAGAGGGACTGGGGACAAGGGATGGAGGGACAGGACACAGGGAATGGCTTCCACTGGGAAAATGGCAATTTAGATCAGATACTGGGATGAAATTCTTGGCTGGCAGGGTAGTGAGGGACTAGAGTGGATTTCCCAGAGCAGCTGTGGCTGCCCCAACTATGGAAGTGCCCAGGCCAGGCTGGACAGGGCTTGGAGCAGCCTGGGCTAGTGGAAGGTGTCCCTGCCATGGCAGGGGGTGGCATGGGATCATCCTCACAGCCCCCTTTCCCCCCAGACCATCCCATGATCCCATGACATGAGCCAGGATCGGGCCTCCAAGCCCAGCCTGGCTGGGAAGGACGAGGACGAGCTGCTCCTCCAGCCCTGTCCCTGCCCCCGGGCCTGTTCCCAATCCCAAATCCCACCGTCATCATGTAGTCCTGGAGCAGCTCGGTGGCCGTGGTGCTGAGCTCGCTCTCGCTGGCCGTGGTGACGTGGGGGGACGGGCGTGCCGAGAAGGAGGACGGGGACGTGTCCCCTGCTTCCAGCGTGTCTGCAAAGGAACTGACACACACCAGGGTCAGCTCTCCAGGCAGCCCTGGGGGCTGGGGAGGTGCTGCTGGGACTTCTGGGGGGATTGTGCAGGGCCAGGATCCTTGGGGTGCCTCCCAAGCCAGGACAGTCCATGATTCTGGGAGCCCCCAGCTCCTGAGGGCACCCCAAGACTCCCAGGGAACTGAGCACTGCTTTGGTGACAGTGACAACGAAGCCCTCTGTGGGGAATTATCCCTCTGGCTGCTTCCTCCTTGGGAGCCACACAGGGGAAAATCCCCACACTCCCTACCTTGGGCTTAAATGTGCAATTTTCAACGAGGTTCCCAATTCCTCCATGTTAAACGTTCCTGCAGTCTCCCTCTATGTTGGCTATTCCCAGAGCATCCCTCCATATTAATCACTGGTTTGTGTGTGAGGATTTCATCCCACAAGCACCTGTTGATGTTTCCAGGAGGGAGAAGTTTCCCAAATAACAATTTTTGGGGGAAAACCCTGCTCCCATCTCCACCTGCTGACCCTGCACTGTGCTGACACAGGGATGTGACTCCTGGAATGCTGAGGGCAGAACAATCCAGGCCTGGCCAGGACCCATGCCAACCCCCCCGGCCTGGCCAGGCTCAGCTGAGCTCCCTGGCGTGCTGAGGGCAGCAGATCCGGGTTAATCCCGGCTCCAGGGGCCAGGGATCACTCACAAAGTGCTGGCATCCGCCTCGAAGGGCTCCTTCACGTCCACTTTGGTGGAAGAGTCATCTGCAGGGGAAAAATGTGGGAGATGGAGTGTGAGAGGCTCAAACTTGGCTGTCTTCCCAAGCCAGGAGAGACACAAAGTGATTCCTGACTTGGCTGGAGGGGAGGAGGCTAGGAATGAATAACCAGGTAAGAGGAAACGGCCTCAGGTTGTGCCAGGGGAGGTTCAGGGTGGATCTCAGAAAGATTCCTTCATGGAAAGGGTGGTCAGGCACTGGAACAGGATGCCCAGGGAGGGGTGGAGTCCCCACCCTGTGCACGTGGCACCTGGGGACATGGTACATGGTCATGGTGGCCTTGGCAGTGCTGGGGGCTGGGTGGGCTCAGGCGTTCGTGAGGCTTTCCCAACCCCAACCACTCCTGGCTGTGGCTGTGTGTGGCCTTGGGGAGGTGCTGGGGGCTGGGTGAGCTCAGGGGTTCCTGAGGCTTTCCCAATCTCAGCCACTCCCAGCTGTGCCTCTGCATGGCCCCAGGGAGGTGCTGGGGGCAGGAGCAGCCCCACGGCAGGACACACGCACCGCTGTGCAGGGACAGGTGCTGGGCTGGGCTCAGGGGTTCCTGAGGCCTTCCCAACCTCAGCCCCTCCTGGCTGTGCCCCCGTGCAGCCCCAGGGAGGTGCTGGGGGCAGGAGCAGCCCCGTGGCAGGACACACGCACCGCTGTGCAGGGACAGGTGCCGCGTGGGCGTCGAGGCCCCGTCGAAGATGGCGCGGTCCAGGAAGTCGATGGTGGACTCGGTGTAAACGATCTGGAAGACTTGGCTGAGCAGGGAGCACAGCTCCTCAGCACCCACCTGGGAACGAGCAGGGAGCTGTGGCAGAGCCCATGCAGGGACATCCCCTCTCCCTCTGGCTCTGTGGGATGGGTGCTGGTCCCCCACGAGGACGGGGAAGGCACAGAGCCCAGGTCCATCACCCTCCCAGCATCCCCACCCTCTCCCACCCAGCAGCAGGAGCTGGGATGCTCCAGCATCAACCCTGGAGCCCCCCACATTCTGTGCTGAGGCTCCCCCATGCAGCTCCCTGGGATTTTGGCTCATGCCAGAGGAATGCCTCAGGGAATGTCAGAGCTGGGAATGAGGGCAGTGAAGCTCCACCCTCAGTGGAGATCAGAGAGGCTGAGACTGGAATCCCTGGATCCAGACACTGGATGAAACAAATTCCCAGGTCAGCACAGGGAAAACACCCCCATCAGCAAAACCCCATTGTGGGATTGTCCTCGTGGATTCTGTGCTGCTGCAGAAGGTTCTGGATGACAGGGACCAAGGGAAACACTTCTGGAGACCCTCCTGTGTTCCAGGCTTGGCACAGGGATCAGGAGTCCTTCTCCAAGTGCTCCAGCAATGCCCAACCACACCTGGCATCCCTAAATCTGTGTCCCACGAGGTGTGAGAGCAGGGAAGGACCCGGACACACCACAGGACTTGGCCACCGTGGATTTTGTGGCTCCACCATCACTGTGACCCGAGAGCCAGAACCTCCCAGCAATCCCAGTGACTCGGAGCCCGGGCTGGGGTGCTCCCAGGGCTCCATGCAGCAGTGAGAGCCATCCATACCTTGTTCTCTGTGGCCAGGACCACCAGGCAGCAGGACTCCAGGGGCCCCCCTGCGCTCTCTGACAGCGAGCCCGACGTCAGCGCCTTGGAGCCCTCGGCACACAGGCTCTGGCTGGGCGAGATCCCGGGATCCTGAGCTGAGGGGAGAGCACAGGTGAGGCCAGGCCAGGGCAGGGAGGGGATGGGAAGGAGTCCTGCAGGTGAGGAACAGCCCTGAAGCAGGAGAATGGGGTGAAAAGCCTCCAGTTTGGAGCTGGTTTTGACAGTTGTCTGGCTGTTTTCACAGCTCAGAATTCCATCACCACATTTCCAGCCTCTGAGGCCTTTATTCCTGTATTCCACAGTCTATCCATGAGGTTTGTACTCAGATAAATCCCTGGCTCACCCCTCCTCTGTTTAAGTTGGTTTAGGGGGCTCCCCACACTCCCCAGCTCCCTGTTCCCAAACCATGCAGGTGTGACATGCACAGGACATGGAACCCTCATGGAATGCTCTGGGTTGGAGGGACCTTGAAGACCCCCCAGCCCCACCCCCTGCCACGGGCAGGGACATCTCCCACTGTCCCAGGTGGCTCCCAGGGGACAATCCCAGCTCCATGGGCACAGCTCACCTGTCTTGAGCACGACCAGGTGTGCGGAGTCATCCCGGATGTAGGAGACGGAGGCGATGTCGTGGATGGGCACCCTGAGGATCAGGTCCTCCCCATCCCTCCACACCAGCTTGATGTTGTAGGCAGAGAGGCTGATGACGGCGTCGTGCTCTGGGGTCAGCTGCCCCGGGAGCTGGTGGGCTCTCTGCAACACCAGGAACACCATGGATTTAGTCATGGAATGGCTGGGCTTGGAAGGAGATGAAGGATTATCCAGCTCCCTGCCATGGGCAGGGACACCTTCCACTGTCCAGGCTGCTCCCCATCCAACCTGGCCTGGAACACTTCCAGGGATGGGCCACAGCTCCTCTGGGAAATCCATCCCAGGGGTGTTTCCCCTTTGGGAGCAGCAGGACGGAGAGCAGCAGCTGGCCCAGGGCTGAGGAGGCTCTGTGAGCCTGGATCTGTGCCTGCAGGGAGGGAGCCCAGAGCAGCTGAGCGCTCACCTTGGCGTTGTCGATCAAGTGCAGGATCTCCGTGCGGCTGGAGGGGTTCAGGTACCCCGGGATGGAAGTGAGCTGCCCTAAATACTGGGAGAGAAGAGCCAAACCATCACCACAGCATGGACACCAACCTGGACACGGCAGAATGAGCCATGGAGACACTCCAAGGAAAGCCTGGGACAGGAACAGGGTTAGCTAGGCTCGGGTTAGCTGGGCTTGGGTTTGGGAGATGGGTAAGAGGTGGGAATGCTCAAAAAGCAGCTCCACAGAAACCACAGAGCCCCTTGCAGTGCCTGAGGGGCTGCAGCAGAGCTGGAGAGGCGCTCTGGACAAGGGGGAATGGGTTCCCACTGCCAGCTGGGATGTCAGGAAGGGGTGCCCAGGAGCAGGGCCCCGTGGGTACCTTGACCTCCTTCTCGATGTAGTCGTGGAGCAGCAGGTCGGGCTCCACGCGGTCGGGCGGTGCCACCAGCACGGTGTGCAGCGGGCGCCGCTCCGTCACCTTCTCCTGGGCCTTCTTATCCCGGCCCTTCTCCCCCTTCAGGAACACGCGCTTGAACGGGGACACGATGCCAGGCTGGGGACAGGAACAGCACCAGGGTCAGCAGGGGTTGGCACTGGGGGTCCCACAGCCCCTCCTGCCCCGTGACCCTCGATCCCACCCTGCTGCCTTTGCCCCATGGGCAATGCCTGCTTTGCAGCTATACATCCATGGAGTTCCAGAGAAAACCCTTTTCCTGGGACACAGAATAAGTGCTGAATGTTCCCATTACCAAAACATGGTGGTTTTCCCCAAAGTCACCATGCTCAACCTTCCAGGTAAGAGAAATACAGCTCTTACATACAACAATATATTCCATGTGAACAGCAGATCCGGAGAGATTCTCCATGGTTTTGTACCTCCCTGAGGATCTGATGGGGCAACTCCCACAGCCCCTCCTGCCCCGTGACCCTCGATCCCACCCTGCTGCTTTTGCCCCATGGACAATGCCTGCTTTGCAGCTATACATCCATGGATTTCCAGAGAAAACCTTTTTCCTGGGACACAGCACAAGTGCTGAATGTTCCCACTACCAAAACGTGGTGGTTTCCCCCAAAGTCACTGTGCCCAACCTTGCAGGTAAGAGACATCCAGCTCTTACATACAATAATATATTCCATGTGAACAGCAGATCCAAAGGGATTCTCCATGGTTTTGTACCTCCCTGAGGATCTGATGGGGCAACTCAACAAGGAATGCCAAAGAAACAGGCAGGAATATTTCAAGGAGACCCCAAAAAATGAGAAAATGACCCAGAAAGTGGATTTCCCTGGGAAAAATGGGCAATTCCAAACCCTGCAGTGCCAGGTCTGGAAAACCACTGGAGCCAACACACAGCTGTCCTTCAGCAGGGGAATGCCACGTGGATCTCACCAAGCTCCACACTGGATAAACGATTGGGAACATCCCCAAAGTGCTCCCATTCCAGCTTTCCCAGGGGAAGTGGATGTTTGGAGCAGACAGATCCATGGCTGGATCTAGGAACTCCTTGGACATGTGACTCCAGTGTCCCATTCCCTGGTGGCCTCTGCTTCCCACCCCTCAGGACAACCACATCCTGGCTTTTCTGATCCTCAGGGGCAGGGGAAAGGAATGTGGGATCTGAAGGGGCAGAGAACATGCTTCCAATGGTGGATTAATTAATTAATTATAACACAAGGAAAAGCTCCTGGGACAATGGGAATTACCAGCTCACAAGGAAACACAAGGACATTGGGGACAGCCTGGCCTGGAAAAGCATCCCCTGGATCAGGGAGACAGAAATGAAGGCATCTTACAGGACAGAGAGGAGAGGAAACAGCTCCACAGCCCCGTCTCTGGAGCAGCAGTGTGGATTTTTGGGAAGCATCCCTACACAGAGCACCCAGGATATTCCACCATCCTGCCAAGGGGCTGGGGCTCTCGAGAGAAGGCAATCCTGGACATAACAGGTCAGTGTACCAAGAACTGAGATTTGGGGACTCCCCAGCTTTGGGGTGTCCCATCCGAAATCCTGCCTGCCAGTGCCTAAGGACCCTGTTCCACAGGGATCCTTCAGGGATCCAGGGATGCAGGGCCGTGCCGCTGGGACCGAGGCCATACCCAGACACTTCCCCTTTCACCAGGCAGATTCCAGGCCCACCCCAACCCAGAGAAACCCCTTTTCCCTCCAGGATGTGGCTGCACCCCTCGGGCTGGGAGGATTCCGTGCCCCCCTGGCTGTCCTGGGCAGGAATGGGGACCCCAAGCCCCGGCTGGAGGCACCCCGGGCTGTGACGCAGCCGGAAGCAGCTCCTGCTTCTGGGGCACCCCAAAGGCCAGCACCCACCTCATCCTCCATGGAATCCCCCCGGGGAGCAGGAGCCGTGCTGGGGGGCTGCAGGGGCTCTGGGGGGGCTCTGGGGGAGCAGGCAATGAGGGAAGGCTCTCCTCCTCTTGGGGTGCTGCAATGGAGGCGCTCGGGGCCAGGAAGTGCCGCGGTTTCCTCTGTGCCACGTGACAGACTGAGCTGGGCAGGGACCCAGAGCAGGGCACGAGCCCATTCCCTGCTCCCACCCTGCCTCCTGCACCCCCAAATCCCTGGAAACACCCCAAATCCTGAACCCTCTGCCACTGCCACACCCTGGAGGGAACACCCCCGTGCCAAGGGAGGCTGAGCCCTGGTTTCTCTCCCAAGCTCGGAGTTGTTCTGTTCCAACACCCAGCTGCATCCCCGGTGCTGCTCCCAGAGGCTTTCCCGATCCCAAAGATCCCACAGCCCACTGAGTCCATGGGCTGTGCAGCTGGGGCTGCCCCTGGAGCCCTGGCAGTGCCCAGGCCAGGCTGGATGGGGCTGGGAGCACCTGGGACAGCGGGAGTTCCTCCACCCCAACTCCCAACCTCCCAGCACATGCACACTCCCCCTGCATCCCACGGACACTCCCAAATCCGCTTTATCCCAAAGAGCAGAGGGGCTCCAGCCCTGCAGCAGCTCTGGGGCCTCCTCTGGATCTCTGCAGCAGCTCCAGGTCCTTATGCTGTTTGATCTGGGGCAGCTCTGCAGTGGGGTCTCACCTGAGGGGGCAGACTCCCCATTTCCTGGTGTCCAGGCTGGGATCAGCCCAGGGCACAGGGCTGGAAATTCAGGATAACAAAGGAATTTCAACAAGAATTTTCCCCAAAGATGCAACTCCAAGCTCAGCCAGTCCATGTTTCAGGAGGGAAAAGCTGAAGCAGCTGCTGGGAGAGGCAAATGGCACCAGCCTCAGCTCTCCAGGGCACTCTGAGCTGGAAAAACTGGGAATTTCCCACTGACAGCTGAGTGCTCAGGGAATTGCCCAGGGAACCCCTGGATCCCTGGCAGGGACTGAGGAGTCAGAGCAGCAGGGAAATCACTCCAGGAAATTCCCCTCCACCCACAGCTCCTGCTGGGAACGGGCAGGCTGGGGGCACCCATCCCCTCCTGGGGCTCCAGGTGTGACACCAACCCACGGCTGGGCAGAATTCCAGAGGGATCCATCCCGCCTCCCAGCACTTGTGGGAAATGGTATTTCATCCCAGGACAGCTCCCTTCCCCTGGGATAGCCACAGTGAGACCCAGGGAATGTGAGCTCCTGGAAGGAATTGCAGGGCTCCAGTTTAAACCAGTTCAGGTTTTATCCACAGCTGGACTCGGCCCCACAGCCAGGCTGGGATTTTCTTCCTTATCCCTTTGGATCAGCACTGAGAGAACTCAAGGCCTTCACCCCAGCTCAGAGAGCTGCTGGGATGAGCCAGAGAGTGGGAAAAGCAGGAAGGAGAGCTCTCCCTGCAGCTGGAACATCTGGGGAAGACAAGGATGGATCTGCCCATCTCTGCAGCCAAATTGTCCAGGTCTAATGGTGATCCACAGGCACCAGCTCCAGAAGTTAATTAACCACCAAAACCATGGAAAACTCACTCCAAGGGAGCTCCCCAAGGCCATGGATCAGCTGAGGAGAGGCCACAGCCGTGGCACTGCCAGGAGCCAGCTCAGCCCTGCTCCAGCGGGACTGGGACAGGACAGGAGTGGGACCAGCCCTGGGAAGGGGCCTGAGGAGGCTTCAGGGATCAGAGGGAATGCAGGTGCCCTTATCCAGGTGGGATTATGACAGGGTTAGGGGGGGCAGCCCAATGTGTCCCTGGGAAAGGGAAGAGTCCAGACTCTTCCCAGCGCCAGGAAACAGAGTGGGGTGCCCCAGGGAGCAGGTGAGGCACACCTGTGCTCTGCCTAAACCCCCTGGAGCCCTGGGAGCTGTTCCTTCCCAAAGCAGGACCATCCTGTCTCCTGATGGCATCACGGGGGTTTCCTTCCCAAACCTGACTGTCTGGGAAGCCTGGAGGGCAATTCCCAAAATAATTCCACTCGACTTCACTCATTCTGGAAGTGTTTTGCCCAGCTCGAGGCAGGATCCTGCTGCCACCTCTGGGATCCTGCGAGGCCAGGGGCTCCAAAATCCCCAATTTCCCCCCAAAACGCCGCGATCAGATCCATCCTCCTGCTCCAGGCGTGCAGAGCAGCTCTGGCTGAGCCTCTCCCAGGGACACAGAAATGGGCCGGGGGGAGGGAAATCAGGGCAACACGGGCACGGCTGGAGCTGCTGAGCCCCGGAGACACGAGGAAGGCATAAATTAATAGAGGCATGAATTAAATTAACTCGCATCAGTAACAATTTAAATAAACTAGCAAACTCATCAATTAATCGCTCCATAACTAATAACCCCATCAATTAATAACCTTCTCCAAGCCCTCAGTCACAGCGGGAGGTTGCGGGCCGGGGGCTCTGGGGAGGGGATGCGGGCAGACTGTCCCGGGGAGCGGCAGCCGGTGCATCCCGGGACGGGGCTCTGGAACAGCCCCGGGAGGGCACGGGCACCGCCGGGGGCTCCGGGCCGGGGCTGAGCCTCCCCCGGGGGGCACAGCGCGACCCCGGCTGCCCCTCTGCCCCCGCTCTCACCTTCTTGCCCTTCTTGCCCTCCTCCTCCATGGCTCCGGCGGCGGCGGGCCCGGGCCCCCCGGGGCATCCCGGCCCGGGTGAGCGGCGGGGCCTCAACGCGCGGCAGCGGCGGCGGCGGCCATGGCCCGCCCTGTTCCCGCTCCAGCCCCGCCTCCCGGTGGCGTTCCCGATCCCGCTCCTGGTCCCGGTCCCGGCGCCGCCTCAGCACCCGCCGCTCGGCCCCGCCGCCATCTTGGGCGGCGCCTTCCGTAACGTCATCGTCCCGCCGCCGGGGGGAGAGGAGCGCAGTGCGCCTGCGCCAAACGGTCGGCACGGTGAGCCGCGCCCACCCACAACCACTCCCTCTGTCGGTGACCACTGCTAACCACGCCTATCACCGTAAGACCACGCCCCTTAGCCCCGCCTCCATTGTGATGTCACATTGCTATCACACAAGCGGCCTCAGACCACGCCCCTCACTGGCCCCGCCCACCCGTGCGCCGATCACGCCTCCCCCCCGCGTGTCCGTGACGCCATCACGAGGCGCCCGCTCCCTGGGCCATGGCCGCCGCGGCAGTAGGTGAGGGGCGATGGCGGCCCGTGCGCATCCACCGCCATCCACCGCCATCCGCGGCCTCCCGCCGCCGGGGCCGCCTCCGCGGGCCGCCGCACCTCCGATGGCTCCCGGGGCCGCACGGAGTGCGGCGCTTCTCGCCCGTCGGGCCCCGCCGCGGTCGTGAGGGGCCGCGGGGCTGTCCTGGGCCGTCCCGGGGGATCGAGGCTCCCTCGGGAGCGGATTCCCGCCGCAGGCTCCAGCATGGGGGGGCCTGGCGTGGCCCCTGCCATTCCTGTAGCGCTGCCAGAGCATCCCGGGGCCGTTTGAGGCCGCTCCCGGCGCCTCCCGGGGGCGGTCATAGAATCCTCGGACATGCCCGCGCTGGGTGGGACATGGGGGGGACTGCGGGAGCCCGAAACCCCCGGGCGCGGTGGGGCCCGTGGCATTCCTGCTTTCCCATTCCAGGCTCCTGCTCCGAGGATCCAGAGGGATTCAGGAAACCACCGGGAAAAAAGAAATGGATTCAAGGGACCTAGCACCGCAATTAGCCCACTTTTGGTTAATTAAGGCTACCAGGGCCTCGGCCCCTCGTCTCCCAGGGCTGAAATCCCATGGGAATGCCGTGACCGAGACATGGAGCTCCATCCTGGCAGGAGTTACCTGCTGACACCGCTGCCCAGGTGAGGGCCAGCCGCAGCTCTGCCCGTGCTCCTTGGCTGTCCAGGGGGGTCTGCAGGGCTGCAATGCCATGGGAATATCGGGCACTTCTGCTCCTGGGAGCCTGCCGGGGCCTGGGCTGTCCCCGTGTCACCCCTGGCTCCAGCAGGGCACTCCTGGAGTGCCACCGAGCTGCCAGTGCCTCCTGCAGAGGCCGGGATCCACCGTGCTCGGGTGCCCCGGGCCCTTCCCGCCGCAGGCTCCAGCATGGGGGGGCCTGGCGTGGCTCCCACCATTCCTGCAGCGCTGCCAGAGCATCCCGGGGCCGTTTGAGGCCGCTCCCGGCACCTCCCGGGGGTGGTTATGGAAACCCCGGACACCCCGGGGTAGTTATGGACGTCCCAGGGGGGGTTGTGGAGATCCCAGGGGTGTTATGGACATCCCGGGGGGTACAGTTATGGACATCCTGGGGTGGTTATGGACAGCTGGGATGGTTATGGACACCCCAGGCCCGCTGGGATTGTGGGAGAAAGGGGGACACCCCCCCAGTGGAGGGTGGGGGGTCCAGGGGCAGCAGGGCTAGTGACATTCCTGCCTTTCCCATTGCAGGCTCCCTCCGTGGTGATGCAGAGGGATCAGGAGGCCCCCAGGAAGGAGGAAGCGGGTGCAAGGCTGTTGTGACTGTAATTAACGCAGCTCTGTTAATGAGCCAGCAGGAGGTGTGTGCTGGGTGTCACCTGCCAGGAACTCGGCTCAGCCCACCCTTGCCAGGCTGTGCTGTTACCCACAGGGAGCTGTGCAGAGGCTGGAGCAGCAGGGCAGAGTCCCTGTGGAAGAACCAGGAGGATTCAGCGACACCAGAGTATGGGAATTAAACATGAACCCATCGTTTTAAAACGTGTTTGGATTCCAAAGCTGTTTTATGTTCTGTTTCTGGTAAAAAGGGCTAAAGACAGGGATTCAGTGGGAGGGGAAGGGGATGCTCCAGGTGCTGGAGCTGAGAGTCCCCAGGGGAGCAGGAGCCCACCCCATGTCCCCAGGGTCACCTGGGCTTGCTGTCCCCGTGTCCCAGGCCCGGGTGGCCCCATTTCCCTGAACCCCAGTGTCCAATGTCCTTGGTCCTGGTGTCCCTTGTCCCTGAGCTCACCTCCTGTGTCCCCAGTCCCTGGTGCCCGACTGGGTGGCTGCAGAGCCGGACAGGGACACAGGGACAGGGACACGCTGGCTGTGAGGCAGGGCGCAGTGCCCAGCTGAAAGCAGTGACCCAGGTGTGCTCCTGCGGGGGTCCTGGAAGCTGCTGAGGAGCTGCGGGTACCAGAACCCATCGAATAGCTCCGTTAATACCTCAATTAAATTAATGTACCGATTAATTAACAGAGCAGATGGTTACATTAACGGGTTAAATGCATTGTAGGATAAGCTCCTGTTGGTCTTTGTTATTGGAGCAGCCCTGGGGCAGGATGAGGTGTGCCTGGGACCACCGAGGCGTCCTGGAACCCCAAATACCCACCCGGACACTGGGGGGCCGCGGGAGGTGGGGAGAATGGTAATTAACGGGGTAATTAATTACAGCACCCCGATAGGGGAGCCTTGCAAGGGCTGGGGAGTGGCTGGGCGTGACCGGTTGTCATAGCCCCGCCTTCGGGGCGGGGCTTCTCCATGACAACATCCGTGTCCTCCAGCAGCGGGAGAGGTGCTTGTCCCGCCCCCAGTGGGCGTGGCCGCACGACCACCTCCATCTTAGGGGCGGGGCCGTGGGGGACGGGCGCGAGGGGCGGGGCGTCGCCATGGGAACGGGGCCGGAAGTGTCGCTCGGACTCGGTGTCCCGTGAGCCCCCGCGCGCGGTTCCGGCGGGCCGGGCCGGGCCGTGCCGGGATCGGGCCGTGCCGGGAGCGGGCCGGGATGGAGGCCGTGCCCCGCATGCCCATGATCTGGCTCGACCTCAAGGAGGCCGGGGAGTTCGCCTTCAACGCCGCCGTCAAGAAGGTGGGGCCGGGCTCGGGCCTGGGCGGGGCGGGGCCGGGAGGGAACCGGGGAGGTCCCGCTGCCTTCGGGGGGCCCGGGGCAGGGGGAACGGCGGGCGGGGTGCCTGGGGGTCCCTGCAGCCGCCGGGGCTGGAGCTGGGGGTTTGTATCGGGGCGGGCAGCGAGGGACGGGAGGACGGGACCCCCCTGCCCGGGGCCACCGCGGGCTGGCACCGTGTCCGTGCCACCCCCGCGGGGGCCCAGTAATTAATTAGTCACTTAATGAACGGCTGGAAACATGCTCCACCCCTGTCCGCCGCTTCCCGTGCCACAGAATAATTTAAGGATGGGGGGTCCCCAGCGTTGTGTCGCTCCCCCCGCGGTTTTGCGGGGGACACGGGCGGCCCCTGGGAGTGTCCCCAACACACTTTGGGGTCGGGGGACTTTCCCTCCGCCCTTTAGTCCCTTTTCCAACCTCAGCCGTTCCCCGATCCCATTCTCCGAGCTGTCCGTGGGTGTCAAACTCCCTGCTGCCCGGCCCGGTGTCCCCGGTGCCCGGCCCGGTGTCCCCGGTGCCCGGTGGGCTCTCCGGGGCCGGGGGGACTCCGGGCCGCTCAGCCTCTCCTGTCTCCCAGTTTGTGCTGAAGAACTATGGGGAGAACCCGGAGAGCTACAACGAGGAGCTGCGGAAGCTGGAGCTGCTCCGGCAGGTGAGGGGGGACCCTGGGGGCTCTGGGGTGGCCCTGCCGACCCCCCCGGGCCGGGGCTGCTCCTCTGCCCGTCCTGTGGCCCACGGAGCAGCCCGTGGGTGATCCCAGCGATCCCGGGGCACGAGCTGCTGGCTGGGGGTGGCAGGGACAGCTCCTGGTGCTGGCCCGGGGGGCCCCAGACAGCCCCAGGCCAGCGCTGAGATTCCTCCTGAGGCAGGAGGGCAGGGACCCTCCCCCGGTGTGCCCCGGGATGGTAGTGCCAGCCCTGGGAGCTGTGCGGGGAGTGCGGAGCCTCATTTCCCCACCCCGCTCCCCCCCATCCATGAAGGGGCTCCCCCGGGCTCGTTTTTGGGAGCAGTGAGCTGTTCGCGAGGCTTCCCAGGAGCCCTGCCCCATCCCATGCCGCTGCTCGGCCTCCCCTGCAGGACAGCTCCTGCTCCTGCCTGGAGCGTGTCCCCTGAGCCTGTCCCTGCTCCTGTTCCTGCCTGGAGCTCGCCTCCCCTGCAGGACAGCTCCTGCTCAGAATGTGTTCCCCGAGCCTGTCCCTGCTCCCGTTCCTGCCTGGAGCTCGCCTCCGCTGCAGGAGAGCTCCCGTTCCTGCCCGGAGCGTGTCCCCTGAGCCTGTCCCTGCTCCCGTTCCTGCCTGGAGCTCGCCTGCCCTGCAGGACAGCTCCCGTTCCTGCCCGGAGCGTGTCCCCCGAGCCTGTCCCTGCTCTCCCTGCTCGCAGAGCGCCGTCAGCGTCCCCAGGGACTTCGAGGGCTGCAGCACCCTGCGCAAGTACCTGGGGCAGCTGCACTTCCTGCAGAGCCGCATCCCCATGGGACAGGGCCAGGAGGCGGCTGTGCCCGTCACGTGGTGAGGGACGGGGCTGGGGGATCCAGGATGGGATCTGGGAGGGGATGGAGGATCCTGGGATGGGGAATTTGGGATGGGGTATCTGGGATAGGGATCCAGGACAGGATAGAGTGGAGTATCTGGGACAGGGGATCCAGGATGGGATGGGGGGACTGGGATGGGATGGGATGGATGGGATGGGATAGGATGAGGGAACTGGGATGGGGGATTCAGAATGGGATGGGATGGGATGGGGGAACTGGGATGGGAATCCAGGATGGGAGGGATAGGATGGGGATCTGGGATGGGGTATCTGGGATGGGGGCCTGGGATGGGATGGGATAGGATGAGGGAACTGGGATGGGGGATGGAATGGGATGGGATGGGGGAATTGGGATGGGGAATCCAGGATGGGATGGGATAGGATGGGGGATCTGGGATGGTGGGACTGGGATGGGGGATCCGGGAGGGATGGGGGACTGGGATGGGATGTGATAGGGATGGAATTGGATAGGATGAGATGGGATGGGGGACTGGGATGCAGGACTGGGCTGGGATGGAGGATCTGGGATGGGATGGGATGGCATGGGGGATCTGGCACGGGGTGGGGGGCTGGGATGTGGGATCCAGGATGGGGTATCTGGGATGGGGGGCTCGGATGTGGGGCTGAGCCAGGCAGGATGTGGCCATGCCCATTTCCTGGGAAAAGGCTGCTCTGGGAATGTTGTCCTGCCCAGGGTGGCATTGGGGTATCCCAGGAACCCCTTGGGGATGACAGTGTCCTGCCCGGGGTGGCACAGGGGGATACCAGGGGACCTTTGGGGAATGGGGTCCTGCCCTGGGGAGCCCCTGGGGAATGGGGTCCTGCAGAGGGAGTCCCAGGGACCCTTGGGGAATGGGGTTCCCAGTAATTCCTGCTCCTGGGAGAACCCTTGGTTGCTCCCTGCCCTGTGCCCCTTCCCCCAGGACTGAGATCTTCTCGGGCAAGGCAGTGACACACGAGGACATCAAGTACGAGCAGGCCTGTGTCCTCTACAACCTGGGTGAGCCCCCTGATTCCAGCAGCCCTGGGGCTCCCTGGCCCAAGCCCCTGTTCCCAGGGGTGTTGGGGTGTCCCTGCCCCGCTGAGCCCCCGCCTGTCCCCACAGGAGCCCTGCATTCCATGCTGGGAGCCATGGACAAGCGCGTGTCCGAGGAGGTGACGACCCCGCAGCCCTCAGTGCCAGCTCTGTCCCTCTGGGGCACCTGGGCAGTGCCAGCTGCGTGGGACAGGGCAGGGACTGTCGCTGTGCTGGGCACTGGGAGCAGCCTGGAGCCTGTGGGGTTTGGGGTGTCCAGGTTCAGGACACTGAGGGGCTGGAGCAGAGCTGGGGAAGGGGGGAGCAGCAGGAGGGGACTCGGGGGAAACCCTGGGGACAGGAGGGGACAGCTGAAGGGTCAGGCTCTGCTCCCAGGGAACAGGACAAGAGGGAACGGCCTCAAGGGGAGGCTCAGGTGGGATATTGGGAATGTTCCTCCTGGAAAAGGCTCTCCAGCCCTGGCCCAGCTGCCCAGGGCAGGGGTGGTGTCCCCATTGCTGGAGGGATTTAAAATCCCTGTGGATGTGGCACTTGGGGACATGGTCGGGGTGGCCATGGCAGTGCTGGGGGCTGGCTGGACTCTGTGATCTGGGAAGTCTTCTCCAAAGCCAACAATTCCATCCCCTCAGGGCATGAAGGTTTCCTGCACCCACTTCCAGTGTGCTGCTGGTGCCTTCACCTACCTGCGGGATCACTTCCCTCACTCCTACAGCGTGGACATGAGCCACCAGATCCTCAGCCTCAACATCAACCTCATGCTGGTAGGGACTGGGGGCACTGGGACCCCCCCAGTGTGTCTGGGGTTGGTGTGCCCTGTGCATCCAAGGGCACAGGACCCCAGTGTCCCCCAGGGGCTCTCTGTGGGCTCTGGGCTCTCTCCTGGGGTGGGGGGAAGGAGGTTTTGGGAGGCACTGGGGGATCAGGGAAGGCTCAGTGCCATTCCTGGGCTCTCCAAGCACCCTCAGGGCTGCTATTCCCTGTGCCACATCCACCCCTTGGGAAAGGGGCTGGAGCCAGTGGGTCCTGCCAGGGGTCTGGGCTGTTCCAAGGGTTGGGGACACTCAACATTCCTCTCTTGTCCCTGGCAGGGCCAGGCACAGGAGTGTCTCCTGGAGAAGTCCATGCTGGACAACAGGAAGAGCTTCCTCGTGGCCAGGATCAGTGCCCAGGTGAGCTCCAGGAGCTGCTCCCAGCACGGCCCTGCTCCCCCTGCTCTGGGATCAGGAGCTGCTGAGGGACTGTGGGCAAGGGCCTGGAGTGACAGGACACAGGGAATGGGAGTACTGGGAGGGAATTCTTGGCTGTGAGGTGGGCAAGGGACTGGAATAGATTTCCCAGAGCAGCTGTGGCTGCCCCTGGATCCCTGAAGTGTCCAAGGCCAGGCTGGATGGAGCTTGGAGCAGCCTGGGCTGGTGACAGTCCCTGGGTGTGGTCCCAAACACATCCCTGAGTTCCCCCAACCATTCCTGTGGGTGATCCAAGTCCTTGGGCTGGTGCTGAGGATTGCCCTTCCCTGCCCTGGTTCCCCTGGGACCTGGGATTCTGGAGTTCTCCCCTGTCCCTCTCCCCAGGTGGTGGATTACTACAAGGAGGCCTGCCGGGCCCTGGAGAACTCAGAGACAGCCTCGCTGCTGGGCAAGATCCAGAAGGACTGGAAGAAGCTGGTCCAAATGAAAATCTATTACTTTGCTGCTGTGGCCCCGTGAGTGAGGGGGAGCTGGGGCTGGGGGGCTCTGCCCATGCTCCCATCCCACCTCAGGGTGCTCCTGACTGCTCCCTGGGGTTTTTTCCCCTCTCAAAGCTCTCCCTGGAGTTACAGAGCTCTGACCCAGTTTCTTCCAGCTGCACATGGGGAAACAGGCCGAGGAGCAGCAGAAGTTTGGGGAGAGGGTAAGTGGGGCTGTGTCATCCCATTGCATCCTCTGCAGCCTCTGGATCGGGGTCCTGGGAAGGGGCCGGTGTCCTGGAGGAGGTTGGGTATCCACAGCTGTGTCCTGCCAGGGCCTGGGTGCTCTGGAGGGCCATGGGGAGCTCTGGCCCGGTGCAGAGCCAGGGCAGTGCCCCCCATGCCAACCCCAGCCCCTCCCTCCCACAGGTCATCTACTTCCAGAGCGCTCTGGACAAGCTCAATGAAGCCATCAAGCTGGCCAAGGTGTGTTCCTGCCCTCTGGGGCTGGGGGCTTCCCCTCCCAGGGCCCTGGGCTGCAGGAGAGAGCAGGCCTGGGGGGTGTGCCAGGTCTCCTCCAGGCCTCTCTGATCCCACTGGGAGCACTCAGACAGAAATTCCCACTCTCACTCCCACAGGGCCAGCCTGAAACCGTGCAGGAGCTCTGAGGTTCACCATGGATGTCATTGGTGGGAAGTGAGTCTGTGGGGCCCCCCAGGGTGTCTCCATCCTTTTCCAAGGGTTGGGAACGTTGATGGGCAGGGAGCCTGGGGAGCGTTCCTGGTGTCCTGACGTGCAGAGCCCAGCACTGCCCCAGGCCCTATGGATGGATGGATGATGGATGGATGGATGAATGGATGGATGGATGGATGGATGGATGGATGGATGGATGGATGGATGGATGGATGATGGATGATGGATGGATGGATGGATGGATGTATGGATGGATGATGGATGGATGGATGGATGGAGATGGATGATGGATGGATGGATGGATGACGGATGGATGGATGACGGATGGATGGATGATGATGGATGGATGGATGGATGGATGGATGGATGGATGATGGATGGAGGTGGATGATGGATGGATGGATGATGGATGACGGATGGATGACGGATGGATGGATGACGGATGGATGGGTGGATGGATGATGGATGGAGGGATGATGGATGGATGATGGATGAAGGATGGATGGATGATGGATGGATGGATGGATGGATGATGGATGGAGGGATGGCTGCTGTGGGAATTGCTGGAGCAATCCCAGGAGAGCCAGGGGGACCGAGCCTGTTGGGAGGGAGCTTAGGGAGCCAGGAATGCCACCTGCTCCTCTCCCAGCATCACTTCCCATTTCCAGGTACAATCAGCCAAAAGGACATGACTTCATCTACCACGAGGCCGTGCCTGCGCTGGACACTCTGCAGTCTGTCAAAGGTCAGGGGGCTTTGGGGCCCCTGGGGACAGGGACCTGCAGGGATTATGGGGAGCAGCCCTGGGGACGGGGACCTGCAGGAATTATGGGGAGCAGCCCTGGGGACGGGACATGCTGGGATGAGGGGAGCAGCCCGGGCACGGGGACCTGCTGGGATTGAGGGGAGCAGCCCCGGGCACAGGGACCTGCTGGGATTGAGGGGAGCAGCCCCGGGGACAGGGACCTGCTGGGATTGAGGGGAGCAGCCCCGGGCACAGGGACCTGCTGGGATTGAGGGGAGCAGCCCTTCAGGAGCTGTCCCAGCCTGGCTGTGTCCTCAGGTGCCCCCTTGGTGAAGGCTCTGCCCGTGAACCACGGACCCCGCGGTCACCGGCCCCGACATCTTTGCCAAGCTGGTGCCCATGGCTGCCCACGAGGCCTCATCCCTGTACAGGTGTGTCCGGGCTCCAGCCACAGCAGGATGGGCTGGAGCTGGGGCTGTGAGCCTGCTGGGTGTTTCCCTGTGCTCATGGGCTGCTCTGTTCTGTGCTGTCCCAGCGAGGAGAAGGCCAAGCTGCTGCGGGACGTGATGGCCAAGATCGAAGCCAAGAACGAAGTGCTGGAGTACGTGAGGGGCCCGGCCCTTCTGCCCCTCGGGGTCCCGCTGCTCCCGAGCCTTTGGAGCGGAGACACTGCCACCCCTCAGGGGCCCCTCTGTGTCCCACAGCCAGTTCATGGACTCCATGCAGCTGGACCCCGAGACCGTGGACAACCTGGACATGTACAACCACATCCCGCCCGTGCTGATGGAGAAGTGCGCCGCGCTCAGCGTGCGCCCCGACACCGTGCGCAACCTCGTCCAGTCCATGCAGGGTGAGGGTGAGGGGGCTGGGGCTGGCACTGCTCCTGGCTGGGGCTGGGGTCCCTGGGGGCTGGCACTGCTCCCTGCGTGGGGGCTGGCACTGCTCCTGACGGGGGCTGGGGTCCCTGGGGGCTGGCACTGCTCCCTGCCTGGGGCTGGGGGCTGGCACTGCTCCATGGGAGCTGGCACTGCTCCCTGCCCAGGACTGAGGGTCCCGAGGCCGGCATCATTCCCAAGGTGTTGGGAATGTTCTCCCCAGTGGCTGGTTCTGTACTGGCATCAATTCCTGAATCCCAAAGCATTTTCCCTGTGGGATGGGAGGGGCGATGACCCCGAGGGCAGGGCTGCCGTGTCCCTCGTCCGGCTGCTCACAGCCAGGTTTATCCCTGGAGCTGCCGTGTCCGTGCCTGGCTGCAGGCCTGGGGCAGGCAGGAGGTGGCCCCACGCCCACCAGCCCCCCGTGTCCCCCCAGTGCTCTCCGGGGTCTTCACCGACGTGGAGGCGTCGCTGAAGGAGATCCGGGACCTGCTGGAGGAGGACGAGGCGCAGGAGCGCAAGCTGCAGGAGCTGCTGGGGAGGGTCCCGCCGGCCCCTGCGTCCCCCCCGGGGCTGGCCGAGGTCAGCAAGGAGTGCTCCAAGTACCTGGAGCTGCACGAGAAGGCGAGTTTCACCAACACCGAGCTGCACCGCGCCATGAACCTGCACCTGGGCAACCTGCGCCTGCTTGGCGGCCCCCTGGAGCAGGTGCGGGCTGCACTGCCCACCCCCACGCTCTCCGAAGGTGAGTCCTGGCCTGGGGGGCTGGGAGTGTCCCCCCCTGGGCTGGGGGAGGCAGGGCTGTACCCCTTGTGTCCTCCCTGGGGACTGGCAGTGGCCCTGGAGACTGGCAGTGCCCCTGGCAGTGCCCAGGGGACTGGCAGGGCTGGGGGAGGCAGGGCTGTCCCTCTCCGTGCCCCCTGGATGTCCCCATGTGTCACCTGGCACCGGCACCATCCCTGTCAGCACGATGGGGGCTTGTCCCCAGGAAACGTGCAGAGTGGGCCCTGTTTGGGGACAGAGGGGACAGCGGCTGTCCCAGCCAAGGCCTGGCCCTGCAGATCCCACCCTGTGGGCCCTGTTTGGGGACAGAGGACACAGAGGCTGTCCCAGCCAAGGCCTGGCCCTGCAGATCCCACCCCGCGGGTTCCCTGCGGTTCCTGGGACGGGCCCCGCCCTGACCCCGCCCCACCCCCAGACGACAAACAGGTGCTGCAGAACCTGAAGCGGATCCTGGCCAAGGTGCAGGAGATGCGGGACCAGCGGATGTCCCTGGAGCAGCAGCTGCGGGAGATGATCCAGAAGGACGACATCACCACCTCGCTGGTCACCACTGACCGCTCCGAGATGAAGGTGGGCCTGGGGACACCCCTGAGTCCCCCTTGGGGACCGCTCTGTCCCACAGCTCCACAGACCCTCCTGTGTCCCCGCAGAAGCTCTTTGAGGAGCAGCTGAAGAAGTACGACCAGCTCAAGGTGTACCTGGAGCAGAACCTGGCTGCCCAGGAGAACGTGCTCAAGGCCCTGACCGACGCCAACGTCAAATACGCGGCCGTGCGCAAGGCCCTGGCCGAGGTGGAGCACAAGTGAGTGCGGAGGGGGGGTGGCTCCTGGTGGCCTGGGGGGTCTCAGTGCCCAGGAACAGCCCCCACACCCCTGGGACAGGTGTGGGGCCACCACCTGCTTCTCCCGTCCCACCCCACTGCTGGGGCTGTGGTGGCTTTGTGCTGTCCTTGTGCCCATCCCAGTGGGAACCAGAGGGTCCCACGGGTTCCTGGAGCTGGGTGCCCACCTTCACCCTGGCGCTGCGTCCTGCTGAGCCCCTCCGTGCCCTGTCCCAGGTGGAACACGACCGTGCAGACCCTGGTGGCCTCCTACGAGGCCTATGAGGACCTGATGAAGAAGTCCCAGGAGGGGAAGGATTTCTACACGGACCTGGAGGGGAAGGCGGCCAAGCTGCTGGAGCGGGCAAGGGCTGCGTGCCAGGCCAGCGAGGCACACCGGCAGCAGCTGCTGGAGAGGTGGGTGGGCACAGAGACCCCCGGGGTGAGAAGGGCCCTGGGAGCTGTGGGTGGTGGTCTGTGGACAGGGGGAGGACTGCTGGTGCCTGTGGGGCAGTGGGGGGCAGCACCCGGCCCCACACCGAGCCCCCTGTCCCCCCAGGGAGCTGAAGAAGCAGCCGCCCCCCCGGCCCACGGCCCCCAAGCCTCCCCTGCAGAAGAAGCCGCTGGACGAGGCCGGGGGCCCCGAGGCCGCCGAGCTGGGCTCCCTGGTGCTGCAGGAGCTGCCGGAGGAGCTGCGGAGCCTCCCCCCGGAGCTGCTTCCCGCGCCCCTGGCCCAGCTGCCGCCCCCAGCGCTGGCCGCCTTGGCCGGGGGGCTGCGGCCCGCCGAGCCCTACCTGCTGCCGGGGGGGGTGGCCAGCGCCCCGCTGCCCCCCCTGGCCCCCACGCCGCCCTTCCCGGGGCACTACCGCCTGCCCGCTCCTCCCGCCGTGCCCGGGCCCTTCCCCGCCCCCGGGGGGGTCCCGGGGCAGCTCCTGCAGCCCTCGGCCCCGGCCGGGCCCGCCCCCGGCCCCGCCGCCCCCCAGCTCTTCCCGGCCGCGCCGCTGATCCGAGCCCCGGCTCAGCCGCCCTTCGCGGGGGGGCCCCACGTGCCGCCCCCGCGCTCGTCCCCCCAGCACGGGGCCCTGCCCGCCCCCGCCTACGGCCTGGGCCAGCCCGGCCCGGCCCCCGCCCCGCTCCGCCCGCCCGTGCCCGGGGCAGCGCCCGCGGGTGCCCAGCCGGGGCTGGGGGGCCACGAGCCCCCGGGCACCCGCCCGGCCACCACCACGGTGGACAGCGTCCAGGCGCCCATCTCCAGCTGCTCCGTGCCCCCCCGGGGCCCCTTCCTGCCCCCCCAGCGCCCGGGGGGGCCCCCGGCGCCCTTCCCCTACACGGCGGGGGGGGTGCAGCCCTTCGGGGCGCCGGCCCCGGCCCCCTTCCCCCCGGCACAGCCCCCGCCCGCCTTCGCCCAGGGCCCGCAGCAGTTCCCGCCGGGTTCCTTCCTGCCCCCGGGCCGAGCCCAGGCCCCTGTGCCCTTCCAGCAGCCCCCCCGAGTGCCCCTGGCGCCCCCGGCCCCGTTCCCCCAGCAGCAGCAGCAGCAGCAGCGCTTCACCGCTCCGGGGGCGCAGCTGCCCCCGCTGCCCCCCCAGCTCTACCAGCTCCCCGGGCAGGAGCAGCTGCCCCCCGCGGGCCTGGCCCCGCACCCGGGGGCCGTGCCCTTCCCCAGGCCCCCCGCCCCGAGCGGCCCCCCGGCCCTAGGGGGGCTCCAGCCGGTGCCCCCCGCGTCCCCCGCCCTGCCCTTCTGCCCCAGCCCGGCTCCCCCCGGCGCCCAGCTGCCCCCCGGCACCATGGCCCTGGGTCCGCCCGCTGGTCCCGCCCCGCCCAGCCAGGCCCCTTCTCCCGGGCCGCTGCCGGGCTCCGTGGTGGTCCCGGGCCCGCTGGTGCCGTCCCCGGCGCCGTCCCCGTCCCCAGCCCTGCCCATGCAGCCCCCGGCGCCGCGGCCGCCTCCGGGCCCCGCGGAGCCGCCGTTCCCGCGGCAGAGCCCCTGCCCCGCCGACCTGCTGTCGTCCAGCCCCGAGAGCCAGCCCGGCGGCTCGGCCGCGCCCGGGGGGCTGCTGCAGCCCACCAAGGCGGGGGCGCAGGAGGGGCAGCGGCCCCGGGCCGTGCAGCTCATCGAGGCCGACCCGTACGCGGAGCCCGAGCGCGTCCGGCGGCTGCTGGCGGAGCTGGAGCGGTTCCGCGGCCTGGCCGAGCGGCTGGAGCGGCCCGCGCCCGGCGGCGGCTCCGAGCTGGACGCGCTCTGGAAGGAGCTGCAGGAGGCGCAGGAGCGCGACGCCCGGCAGCGCTCCATCGCCATCGCCCGCTGCTACTCCATGAAGAACCGGCACCAGGACATCATGCCCTATGACCGCAACCGCGTCGTGCTGCGCTCGGGCAAGGACGACTACATCAACGCCAGCCGCGTGGAGGACCTGTCCCCGTACTGCCCCGCGCTCATCGCCACCCAGGCCCCGCTGCTCGGCACCGCCGCCGACTTCTGGCTCATGATCTACGAGCAGAAGGTGTCCGTGGTCGTCATGCTCGTGTCCGAGCAGGAGCTGGACAAGGTGCGTTCTGTCCCGTCCCGGCTGCAGGCCGGCCGGGCGGGGTCCCAGGTTCGGGCCGGCCTGCCCGGTGCCCGGCGGGGCCCGAGGGTCCCGGGCCGTGCTGATGGCCCGTCCCCCGGCAGAAGGTGCTCCGGTACTTCCCGTCAGAGCGGGGCCAGCCCGTGGCGCACGGCCCCCTGAGCGTGGTGCTCACCAGCCTGCGGGTGACCCCCACACACGTGGAGCGGATGCTGACGCTGCAGTACCGGGACCAGAGCCTCAAACGCACCGTGGCCCACCTCCAGTTCACCTCCTGGCCTGAGCTGTACGTGGGGGGAACAAAGGGGGGCTTGGGGGGCCCTGATCTTCTGCGGGGGTGGTTCTGGGACCTCTGCTCCGGGATTGGGGAGGGTTTGGGCAGCCGTGACCTGTCGGGGGGTCTGAATGCAGACCTCACCCAGCGAGTGTGTGTTCCCCACCACAGGGGCCTGCCCGACAGCAAGGGGAGCCTCCTGCGCTTCATCCAGGAGGTGCACGGCATTACCTGCACCAGCGGCCGCTGCACACACCCCGGTGGTGGTGCACTGCAGGTGAGCGGGGCCGGGGCTTCCGGCCCGGGGAGAGACAGAGGGGCTCCCCCTCCGTGCCGGGTGTGTCACGGCTCGGGGGTCTGTCAGGGCTCGGGGGTCTATCACGGCTCGGGGATCTATCACGGCGCGGGGGGACTACACGGCTAGGGGGTGTCTCCGCAGCTCCGGCGTGGGCCGCACCGGCGCCTTCTGCCTGCTGTACGCCGCCGTGCAGGAGGTGGAGGCTGGGAACGGCATCCCGGACCTGGCGCAGCTGGTGCGGCGGATGCGGCAGCAGCGCAAGCACATGCTGCAGGAGAAGGTACTGAGGGGGGCTGCGGCCCCGGGGGCGTGGGGCTGCACCCCCGGGCCTCACTGTGTCCCCTCCCTCCCCTGCAGCTGCACCTCAAGTTCTGCTTCGAGGCCGTGCTGCTCCACGCCGAGCAGGTGCTGCTGCGCCACGGCGTGGGCGGCCCCAGCCTGGCCAAGCCCCCCAACAGCACCTCCCCCAAGGTGGGTGTGGGGGCGTGCCGGGCGGTTTTGGGGAGCTCTGCCACTGCCGCGGCTCACGGGGCCGCTGTCCCCCAGCTCTACTTCCAGCAGGACCCCCAAGACCTGGTGCTGGGGGGCGACGTGCCCATCAGCTCCATCCAGGCCACCATCGCCAAGCTCAGCATCAAACCGGGGGGAACCAGCGCCGAGCCGGGGAGGGTTGGGGGGCGGATCCCGGCCCCGCTCCGGACCCCGTGGAGCCCGAGGTGCCGCTGGCCATCCCTGATGGCCTCGTGGATGGCGTCGGTGCCCCCGAGCCCGAGCCCCCCGTCCCGAGGCCGCCCCTCCCCGAGGCATCGGGTGACACTGAGAGCAGCAACCACGTTGTGGGGGAGAGCCCCGAGGGGCCGGGGGGGCCGCCGGAGCCCCCCGCTGCCCCCCCGGCCTCCTCCTCCTCCTCCCTGGAGCTGCTGGCCTCGCTGACGCCCGAGGCCTTCAGCCTGGACGCGTCCCTCAAGGGCAAGCAGCGCATGAACAAGCAGAACTTCCTGCAGGCACAGCCGGGCGAGGGGCTCCGGGCGCGCCCGCCCCCGACGACCCCCTCAGCATGCTCGACCCCCTCTGGACCCTCAACAAGGCGTGAGGGGGCGGGGGCCCCCCGGCCCCCAGCCCCACTTTGTTTGACTCCAGGTAGAAGTGACTTTTTCAGCTCTTTGCTACTAAACTAAAGCGAATTTATCTGCAGGGCCGGGCCCTGGCGCTGGCGGAGCGGGGGGGTCAGGGCTGGGCCAGGCTCGGGTTAGTTCCGTTTAATGGATGTTCTGCACACGTTATAAACACGATCGGTACAAAAAGCGTCCCCTGTACAGCACAAAGGTACAGCTGGGCGAAGGCCACCCGCGGGGGCTGGGCCGGGGTCCCGGGGTCCCCCCGCCCCAGGCCGGCACCGCCTCTACAATCAGCGGGGGTCGAGGACAGGCGTCATGGGCGCTTCGGGGCAGGGCGGGCCGCGCCGGGAGCCCCGGGGCTGCAGCGGGGCCCGGCCCGTGCTCGGGGAGCCCCGGGGCTGCCCCGGCCCTGGCTCTGCACGTTGGTCCCGCTGTGCCCCGCTCGGGTCCCTCCCCAGCGCCTGCAGGACGGGGGCGAGAGCTCCGCCCGCTCCCAACCTGAGAAAAGCCTCCTCTGGCCCCGCAGCGGGAGGAGGAGGAGGAAGGGGAGGAGGAGGAAGGTGCTATTGCTGCAGACGGGGCGCAGGAGGGAGCCGGGCAGGGCGGCTGTGCCAGGGCACGGCAAGGGCAGCGCTGCCGGGGCTGGGCCCCCGCGCCCCCTGCCCCAATAAATTACTATTTACAGCGTATAAATAAATAGAGTGGGGGCAGCTGCGGCCCCGGGCGGGATCGGGCGGGCCCTGCCGCGCCCTAAGGCACGTGGGGGCCGAGCCGCGCCCGGGACGGGCCGGTCCCGTGCTCTCCCGGCTGCCACCCGGGGCCGGGGCTGGCCGAGGGCTGCTCTGTGTCCCGGGGCGGAACAGCCACTGCTGGGTGCGGCCCGGGAGCCACCACACTGTCCCCGCTCTGCCCTGGCCCGCCCCGTGTCCCTCCGCACCATCGCGCTGCCGGGGGCCCCGAGACCGCTTGGAAGATTCCGCGCCGGGGTGAGCAGAGGAGGGCGGCGCCCCCAGCCCGCTCGGTGACCGGAGCCGCGCCGCTGGCGCGGATGGAGGCACGGAGCCCGCGCCCCGTCCCCTCTCCGGCACAGCCCCCAGCCCCGCCTCAGTCCCCTCCTCCTGTTCAGTCCAACTTCTCCAGCACCGAGGGCACGTAGACCAGGCTGAGCTCGCTGCCGAAGTTGCAGACGATGGCTGCGTTCTCCAGCACCAGGATCTGCCGCGCCGGCTGACACTCGTTGCTCTTGCCCAGGTAGACGGTCTGGAGCAGGTCCCCGTAGCCGATGTCCCAGAAGGACACGCAGCCCTGGCCCCCTGTCACCAGCAGGTTGTCAGAGATGACGCCCAGGCTGGCGCCGCAGCCCAGCTCCTGCGGGACAGAGGGCGAGAGCTGAGCTCCGAGAGCAAGAGCTGAGCTCCGGGGCCAGAGAGCTGAGCTCCGGGGGCTGGAGAGCAGAGCTGAGCTCCGGGGCCAGAGAGCTGAGCTCCGGGGCCAGAGGGCTGAGCTCCGGGGGCTGGAGAGCTGAGCTCCGGGGGCTGGAGAGCTGAGCTCCGAGGGCGAGAGCTGAGCTCCGGGGCCAGAGAGCTGAGCTCCGGGGGCTGGAGAGCAGAGCTGAGCTCCGGGGCCAGAGAGCTGAGCTCCGGGGCCAGAGGGCTGAGCTCCGGGGGCTGGAGAGCTGAGCTCCGAGAGCGAGAGCTGAGCTCCGGGGCCAGAGGGCTGAGCTCCGGGGCCAGAGAGCTGAGCTCCGGGGCCAGAGGGCTGAGCTCCGGGGGCAGAGAGCTGAGCTCCGGGGCCAGAGAGCTGAGCTCCGGGGCCAGAGAGCTGAGTTCCGGGGGCTAGAGAGTTGAGCTCCGGGGTCAGAGAGCTGAGCTCCAGGGGCTGGAGAGCAGAGCTGAGCTCCGGGGGCTGGAGCGGGGCCGAACCGGACCTGGCCTGACCGGAGCCCTTGTGTGGGACAGGGAGGCTGTTCCAAGCGTGCCCAGCTGGAACGGTGGCTCCACAGCCTCCAAGTGCAGCTGAGGTGTCTGCAGGGTCTGGTGGGGGCCTGGAAAACCCAGGAGGACCCCTGAGGGTGTGAGGTAGAGCTGGGAAGGGGCTCAGCCTGGAGCAAAGGAGGCTCAGGGGGGACCCTGTGGCTCTGCACAGCTCCTGACAGGAGGGACAGCCGGGGGGTGTTGGACTGTGCTCCAGGGAACAGGGACAGGAGGAGAGGGAACAGCCTCAGGCTCGGCCAGGGCAGGCTCAGGGAGCGATCAGCAGGAATTTCCCCATGGAAAGGGTGATGAGACTTTGAAGGAGCTGCCCAGGGTAGCAGAGCAGTCCCCTTCCCTGGAAAGATTTAAAAGCCCTGTGATGTGGCACTGGGGGCACAATCAGTGGCAGGGCAGGGGGGTGGTTGGACTCAGTTGTCTCCAAGGTTTTCCCACCCAAGCAATTCCTGTTAACCCTCCCCAGTCCCACCTGCTGGATGGAGTAGAGCTTGACGCCCGAGCTGCGGTCCCAGATGCTGATGACGTCGTCCAGGCCGCTGCTGATGACGCAGGAGGTGGTGCAGGTCAGCGAGGTGACGTCCCCGCGGTGCGCGAACATGTGGCTGACACGGCTGCCCGTCAGCACGTCCCACAGGCAGATGGCCCCGTCCTGGCCACCGCTGGCCAGCACCATGGTCTGCAGGACAGCGGGGCCGTGTCAGTGCCGGGGCACACGCGGTGCCACCAATGCTCCCAACGCTCCCGCTGCAGGAGGTGAGTGAGCAGGGCTGCAGCCCTGCACTGCCAGCCCAGCGCTCCCAGCCCTGTGCCCTGTGCCTGAGCAGGCTGCGGGGAATAGAGCCCAGGAACCCTGGGAGGGTGCAGAGGCACCTGAGGTCATGGGGTGGGAGAGCACCTGGGGACACACGCTGCTGTGGGGAGCACACTGGGGACCCCCACTCCTCCTGGGGACAGAACCTCCCTGGGGGCTCAGGCCCCGTTTCAGGCCTGCTCAGCCCCAGCTGGCAGTACAGGAACAGGGATTCCCTGCTCCAGAAGGACGGAGAAGCAAGAGATCTCCAGGGAAAGATTGCTGAGCTCACAGTGAGCTGGGGGAAAACTCTGGCTTGGCCAGAGAGAGATGGAGGGAGCCAGGTGGGTGCCTCCAGCTGAGCCACCTGCTCAGGGATGGGAGCAGGGATGGGCTGAGGTGTGATCTCAGGGTGGGCTCAGGTATCAGCTCAGGTGTGAGGGCTCAGGCCCAGCAGCTACCCGTACCTGGTCAATGTACACGGCCGTGATGGCTCCCGAGTGGCCCTGCAGGGTGAACAGGCAGCACGAGTCCTCCAGCCGGAACACCTGGGGCATGAGAGGCCCGAGTGAGGCTCTGGGGCCAGCTGGGCTCAGGGTGGTGCCACCTGAGCTCCCCATGGCACAACAGGTCCCACCTGGTCCCACTGTGGCACAGCCAGAGCCTGCCTGTGGTGCCACGGGGTGCTGCAGGGCAGGTCATGGCTGGTGGGCAGTGCCAGGGTGGTCACAGGGCAGTCACTGCACAGCTGAAGGGGAGAGGGAACACCCCAGAACCTGGGTCTGCCACTCAGGAATGTCACAGCAACCTCATGGAATGCTCCAGGCTGGGGATACAGGAGCTGGAAAGACCCTGGGGTGCTGGTGGATGTGACCAGCTGTGCCCAGGTGGGAAACAGGCCAATGGCTCCTGGATTGTATCAAACCAGTGTGGCCACAAGACCAGGGCAGGGATTGTCCCCCTGGGCTGGCCCTGCTGAGGGGCCTCAAATCCTGGGGGCTTCTTTGGGTCCCCCCAACAGGAAGACCTGAAGGGGCTGGAGCATGTCCAGGGAAGGGAAGGGAGCTGGGAAGGGGCTGGAGCCCCAGGAGCAGCTGAGGGAGCTGGGAAGAGGCTCAGCTTGGAGAAAAGGGGGCTCAGGGGGGACCTTGTGGCTCTGTACAGCTCCTGACAGGAGGGGACAGCTGGGGGGTCGGGTTGTGCTCCCAGAACAGGGACAGGAGGACAGGGAGGTTTACATTGGATATTGGGAAAACTCCCTCATGGAAAGGGTGGTCAGGCATTGGAAGGGGCAGTGGTAGAGTCCGCATCCCTGAAGGGGTTTTAAAGCCGTGTGGATGTGGCACTTGGGGACAGGGGTTAGTGGTGGCCTTGGCAGTGCTGGGGACTGGCTGGACTCGACAGTCTTGAAGAGTTTTCCAGCCTCAGTGACTCCGTAATTCTTTGAAGTCACCCATTCCCCCGGCAGGGTGACATTTTAGGCTCTGTCCTTGGACTCCTGGGTGAACAGACCCTGTGGAGCTCCCAGCTCCCCCTCCCTGTCCCTGTCCCGCTCACCCTCAGGGTGTGCTCCCGGCTGCCCCTCCCTGTCCCCGCCCCGGTGTCCCGCTCACCCTCAGGGTGTGCTCCCGGCTGCCCCTCCCTGTCCCTGTCCCCGCCCCGTGTCCCGCTCACCCTCAGGGTGTGGTCCTGGCTGCCGGTGACGAGGCGGCCGGCGGCAGCCCTCAGGGCGGTGATGGGTTTGTGGTGCGCGCACGCCACGCTGTGTGTGAGGCGGCAGCGCAGCCCCGCGGCCCCGCGGCTCAGCTCCGGTGACGGCGGCAGGCTGCTCCTGCCCGGGCCACCTGCGGGCAACACGGGCCTCAGCCGGGCACGGGCACCACGGCGGGGCACAGAGAGAGGGGGGGTCTGGGTGCTGGGCTTTGGGGAATTGGGGCTGGGACTGCAGTGAACCCTCTGTGCTAAGAACAGCTGAGTGAGGGTCTCAGCAGGGTCAGACAATTCCTGACTGGTTTGGGATAAAAGAGCCCTTAAAGCCCATCCAGTCCCACACCCTCCTGCCAGGGGCAGGGACACCTCCCACTGTCCCACTTTGCTCCTGGGACAGCCCCATCCAGCCCGGCCTTGGACGCCTCCAGGGATGGGGCAACCACAGCTCCTCCAGGAAATTCATTCCAGTCCCTCACCACTCTCCAGGGAAGAATTTCCCCCCACTATCCCACCCGAATCATCCTTCTATTCTGCTCCAGAAGCAAAGGACCCCCTGCTCTAACCAGCCACCCCCACGGGCCCCTCTGGGCTGTGCTGTGGTTGTGCTGAGGCCTTGGGCTGTTCCCAGGATGGGAACAGAGAGAGAAAGGAGAGAGAAGTGGAAGGAGCAAAGGGCAGCATGGGGATGGTGCCCAGCACAGGGAGCTCCCTCAGCTCAGCACAGCTCCAGGTGCTTCTGGAGCAGCTACCACCAAAGCCAAAGGGGCTGTGAGGAAGACTCAGCTGCAAGGAGGGGAAGGCAGGAGCCCAGGGCAGCATACTGACATTCCAACAGTGCTCACCTCGGAACTGCAGGTGGTTCAAGGACGTTTGTGTCTCCAGAGAGAAGAAATCCAAGGAGCCATTCAGCCGGGCAGCCACGATCCTGAGGGACAGACATGGGGCTGAGAGAGGCCCCTCCCTGAGCCCCAAACCTGGACACCCCCACGCCCAGCACAGATCACCCACCCCTGGGAGGAGGCTGCACAGAGCTGGGCTGGCACACTGGACACAGCTCTGAATGGACTGGACAATGGCAGTGCCTCTGAACAGCAGCAACCCAAAGGTGTCCCAGCCCTGGACATTCAGCTGCTGGCAAGACTGAGGGCTGCAGAAGTGGCTGCTGGAGCACTCCTGGAGCCAGGGAAGCTGGTGAGAGGTGGATTCTCAGAGGATTAGGCTGGATGTGAGGTTGGATAGCAAGCAAAGGTGGTTGGGCACTGAATGGGCTCCTCTGGGAATGGTGACAGCTCCAACCCTGCCAGAGCTCAGGAGTGCTTGGACAAAGCTCTCAGGCACAGGGTGGGGTGGTTGGGGGTGTCTTGGGCAGGGCCAAGGGTTGGACTCCATGATCCTTGGGGGCCCCTTCCAGCTCAGGACATTCCATGACACTCTGATTCCAGGGAAGAGACATCCCAGCCAAGCCTCTGCTGCCAGGAGCTGCCGTGGAGGTTGGGGCTGGGGATCTCCCAGCACCTGCACAAGGAGTCACCTGTTGTTGAGGAAGACGAGGGCAGTGATGCCGGATTGTCCTTCATCATTGCTGCTGCGGAGGGTCCCCTCGATGGCATCCCACACCTGGGGAGGAGGGGTCACTGCGGTGACACTGGCCACAGGAGCACTGAACCCAGGGGATCTGGGATCCTGAACAGCTCTGTGTGCCCTGCTCCCGGCCCCTGAGCTGAGTGAGCAGTCACAGCTCCCCGTGCTGTGCTGCCAGGCTGTGTGACCTCCTGCCTCCCATTACTGTGTATCTGCTCCTCATCTCCAGCTGTTACTGTGTCCCTGCTCATCTCCATCTCCTGGTACTGTGTCCCTGTTCCTCATCTCCACCTCTCTGTAACTGTGTCCCTGTTCCTCACCTCCAGCTTCCCATTACTGTGTCCCTGCTCCTCATCTCCACCCTCCCGTTACTGTGTCCCCCTTCATCTCCACCTCCTGTTACTGTGTCCCTGTTCCTGATCTCCACCTTCCCCTCGCCGTGTCCCCACTCCTCACCTCCAGCTTCCCATTACTCCTGCCAGCCACGATGAGGTTCCCCTGCAGTTCCAGGCTCCAGATGGAGCTCTCCAGGTCCCCTCCCCAGGACGGAGGGGGTGAGAATTTGTCACACCCCGCGCAGGTCTCGTCCCCGCCGCAGCCGCCCTCGTCCCCGCCGCAGGCCGGGCCGCGGCCGCCGCTCCCGCAGAGCCCGGCGGGGCCGAGCGGGGCCAGGAGCCCCGGGAAGGTCCCGTTCCTGCAGCCGGAGCCGCCGTGCTCCTCGTACACCTTCCCCACCAGGCTGCTGAAGTCGTAGCCCGAGTCCCGCGGCGAGCGCCCACGGCCCGCAGCCGCGGCTCCGGCTCGGCCGCCTTGGCGTGCTCCAGGAAGTTGGTGTCGATCAGGGAGGTGAGGTCGGGCTGGTCACAGAACAGGGGGGGCTGGGGGGGCCCCAGCAGCCGTTTCAGCTGGTGGCTGCTCTCAAAGGAGTCCTCCAGGCCGTTCTTGCCGTCCGGGCTGGGATCCCAGCCCTCCTGGTAGTCGAAGACGCCGCTGCTGTCCCTGCGCAGCCTGGAAGGAGGGACAAAGCTGAGCCCCTCGCTGTGGGCTGCCTCCCGGCAGCGCTGTGGGGCTGTGGGGACATGGGGACACGGCCAGGGCCGTACCTGGGCTTGGGGATGACGGTGAGGCAGTCGCCCGTCTGCGCATCCCACACGCGGATCTGCCCCACCAGGCAGCAGCTCACCAGCAGCATCCCGTCACTGGCCAGGCACTCGATGTCCTGGGAGGGGAAGGACAAGCACAGCTCAGTGGGGCACCACCGAGGCCTCTGCGTCCTGAGCACAGCCTGGTGTGGCTGCAGAACTGCAGAGATGATGGACTTCATGTCAAAACTGGCTGGTTTAGGAACTGAGGGACGGTGAGGACATGGACGTCCCTGAAAGGGTCCAATACCAGATTGGACAGGGCTTGGAGCAAGCTGGGACAGTGGAAGGTGTCCCTGCCATGGCAGGGGTGGCACTGGATGAGTTTCAAGGTCCCTTTCACCCAAACCATTCTGGGATTCCAGGATCTCTGCCCAGAGACCTCAGTGTGCACTGCACTGTTGTAAATCCAACTGCTGCAATGCTCCACCTGTCTTGCCTTCCCTAAAAAATCCATGCCAGTTTGAGGACAGGATCAGGAGCAGAGATACAGCTTTGCTGGGAGACACAGCCCGCCACTGTAAACTCGTCTGTCTGAATGCCCAAGAGCTTTGTTTCACCTCAGAACAGGAAGAACCCCAGACTCACCCTGGCTGGAAAATCCCTCCCAGAGCACTGAGTCACACCTGTGACTGATCCTCCCCTTTGTCACCCAGCCCAGAGCCCCGAGTGCCACATCCAGCTGTCCCCTGGAGCTCAGCAATGTGGAGCTATCCCAGCAAAGCAGGGAAAGGAAGCCAGAGGCGGTGATGGTGGAACTGCAGCCAGGCAGCCCCAGGAGGAGACGAGAGCGTGCTGCAGGAATTTCACGCCCCAATAACCTTTCCTGAGGTATTGCTTGCTGAGCTGGACGTACCATGAGGTGTCCCCTGAGGACCAGGGGCACGATCTCAGTCTCAGGGGGTGAGTAGCCGTAGTCATCGCAGGGCAGGTCCCCGCGGCGCCGCCGGCCCGGCCCGTTCTGCCCGTAGTTCTTGGGGCACAGCACCCGGTACAGGCAGAACAGCAGCAGCACCAGCAGGATGCCCGATGCCAGGCCCAGAGCAGCCACCCTGGGGGACACACAGAGACAAGGAGGTAAGGAAATAAACTCCAATTTCTAGTCCATGGATAGATTTGGGAAGTCTTGTGCTGGGATTACTCATGTGCTTGTCTGAGTTTCTCAGCTGAGAAAGCTTTTCAACAAATTACAGAGATTTGTTGGAAATTGAGGGGGGTTTAATGGGAAAATGACAATTTCCCCATTACAAGATTTTGAGGCTTTTCAGTAAGGAAAGTAACGAGCAACTAAGATTTAAGAAAACACCAGCTGGGGATGGGATAACAGTGTGTTCAGCACGTGCAGACTCAGGCAGGGGCTGTGAGCTGTTGTCTCCACAGAGAGGGAAGCTCCTTACACCAGAGTTTGATCTGATCCCAAATAATCATTATCAAATTATATCCAGGTGGTGGCTGCCCCTGGATCCCTGGAAGTGTCCAAGGCCAGGTTGGACAGGGCTTGGAGCACCCTGGGATAGTGGAAAACGTCCCTGCCATGGCACAGAGCGGGACTGGGTTAGTTTTAAGGTCCCTTCCAACCCAGACCGTTCTGGGATTCTATGAAATCACATTTAAACCCCCAAATTGACCTCCTGTCCTTGTCACCCCGTATTGCAGCAGGAGCCCTAAGGGCCTCCATGCACAGCCCATTCCTGCCCTCAGCTGACGGAAAACCTCCAGGATGCACCAATTTCCCTTTGCACTGGAGCATCCCCAGCACCCCGAGCTGCTGCTTTGCACTGCAGCATCCCCAGCTCTGGCACTGCAGCTTCAGGAGCTTTCTCCTCTCCCAGCAGGGAGAGGAGCCCTGAGGAACCAGCCCTGAAGGACCAGCCTGCAGCAGCCCTGTTCCCCGTGGGGCTGAGGCAGGCTCAGGGGCCGTGACAGACACTGTACTTGTAGAGGGTGACGTCCTGGTGGCCGCGGGGCTGCGAGCCGCGCTCCGGCCGCGGGGCCGTGTCCAGGAAGGGCTGGGAGCGCCGGGCCTCCTGCGGGTGCCGCATCTCCAGCGCCTCCTGGGGCTTCAGGTACAGCGTCACGGGGATGGCTGGCAGGATGCTGATGTACCTGAGGGCACAGGGACAACGGCTCAGGAGGGGCACGAGGGGACAGGCAGCCATGGCAGGAATCAGGGTGCCTTCAGCGCACAACTTCAGGTGCTCCGCACTGAAGATCTCCTTGAAATATTCTCCTCTAAAGCTATTCCCCAGGTTTTAACCCTTCAAAGAGCCAACAGAAATGAAGTGTGATGAGATCAAGTGGATCCCATGAATTTAAGCCTGGTTTCCTGTGTGCTGCAGGCTGGGAGGTCTCACCAAGAAGCTCCTTCAGCTCAGCTGTCTCTTCCTCACATGCACTATTTCCATCCCTTACAGATGATTGTATCAGACAGTTGTGGAATTACTGAGGTTGGAAAAAGCACTCTGACATCATCAAGTCTGACTGCTCCCCCAGCACTGCCAAGGCCACCACTAACCTATGTCCCCAAACCCCACATTCACACAGCTTTTAAATCCCTCCAGGGATGGGGACTCCACTACTGCCCTGGGCAGCTGTGCCAGGGCCACAGAACCATTTTGGGGAAGGACTCTTCTCGATATCCACCCAGACCCTTCCCTGGAAACCCCTGAGGCCGTTCCCTCTCCTCCTGTTCCTGGCAGCAGAGCCCGACCCCGGCTGTCCCCTCCTGTCAGGAGTTGTGCAGAGCCACAAGGTCCCCCCTGAGCCTGCTTTTCTTGTTCTGCAAATTTGAAAACTTCAATTCCAGGATGAAGGAAGATACAGGACACCAAGCACATAAAGCACCCAGGAGCAGAGTGGAACAACCCTGATTCCCAGAGGAACAGCCCTGGAGGGTTTGTGAGCTCTGCCCACTCCAGGGGCCCTGCTCAGCAGCTCCTCCCACACACAGCTGGAATGAGCCCCATGGAACCAGGTTATGTGAGTTTGGAGCACCAAGGACAGAAGCAAGACAAACCCTTGGGGTCAGTGCCAGCTCCCCGTGCCAGTGGCACTCCATGCCAGCCCACTTCACTTGCCTCTTGGCCAGGGTGATGTTGTAGTAGCTGAAGAGGGCAGGCCAGTGCCTGAAGGAAAGCTTCCTCCAGATCTCCTCATCCTCTGCTCCCCAGGTAACCTGTGCCTCTGTTCCCAGCTCCAGCTGCCCGTTCCCCCTGCCCTCGGGGCCCCAGGGCTGCTGCTCCGGCTCCAGCCGCGCCTTCTGCTCCGTGCGGTTCTCCGACAGCTGCACGGGCTCCGAGGGGAACACGGACAGGTCCAGCTTGGGGTCCCCAGCGGGCAGGACCCCGCCAGGAACGGGCATGGCGGGCAGGCCTGTGTCCCCCAGGGGACTCTGCTCCGTGACCTGGGACGTGAGGTAGGTGCGGAGCCCGGCGGGATCCGTGTACACCAGGATTCCGATCCAGATCACTGTCCCGGCCTGTGCAGGGTGAGACACAGCTCCTTCAGTGTCACTGCCCTGTCCCCTGCCCTTCAGTGTCACTGCCCTGTCCCCTGCCCTTCAGTGTCACTGCCCTGTCCCCTGCCTGAGCAGAGACACAGCTCCCTCAGTGTCACCTCCCTGTCCCCTGCCCAAGGTGACCCACGGCACCCCAACTGCAGGTACCCCGCATTTCCTGCAGCCTCACTCCCAGCACTGTTTCTTGGGGACAGGGAGGTGGCACAGGGGGGACATTTGGAGCGCTGCCCAGCACACCCAGAACCTGGACACCCCTTTTCCATGATCCATATGATGCTCAGACCCCAAGTTCCCTCCCCAAACACACAGCAGGAAGGGACCCCCTGCTGGCAGCTGGGACCAGCACGTCTGGCACCTCCAGGCAGGGCTGGGAAGGCCCAGTTTGGGTTTTTGGGACCACACTCCTGCAGGACCCACTGCTCTGGGACCATGGGGGCACTGAACTCCTGGATGCCATGGCAAGCAGGACATGGAGCTGTGTCAGGCCTGGCAGGTGGGCAGGGGTGACAGCCTGGCAGGGGCAGGTGCCCAGTGGCATGGGCAAGGGTGACAGCCTGGCTGTTGTGGGTGCCATCTTGGCAGTCTGGGTGCCAGCCCAGTGGTCTGGGTGCCACCCTGGCAGTCTGTGTGCCATCCCAGCTGTCTGGGTGCCATCCTGGCGGTCTGGGCGGCGTCCTGGCTGTCTGGGTGCCCAGTGAGGCAGACAGGGGTGCCAGCCCAGTGGTCTGGATGCCCCCCCTGGTTCTCTGGGTTGTCCCCTGGCTTTTTGGGTGCCCCCTGGCTATTTGGGTGCCACCCCGGTGCTCTGGGTGCCAGCCCAGCTCTCCGTGTGCCCCCCTGGCAGTCTGGATGCTGTCCCAACTGCCTGTGTGCACCCCTGGCTCTCTGTGTGCCCCCCTGGCACTGTGTGTGCCATCCCAGCAGCAGTCTGGGTGCCATCCCACCATCTGTGTGCCCCCCCGGCAGTGTGTGTGCCATCCCTGGCAGTCTCTGTGCCATCCCAGCAGTGTGGGTGCCCCCCCAGCAGTCTCTATGCCCCCCCTGCAGTCTGTGTCCCCCTGGCAGTGTGTGTGCCCCCCCTAGCAGTGTGTGTGCCATCCCAGCAGTGGGTGCCCCCCTGGCAGTGTCGGTAACCCCCGGCAGTGTGGGTGCCCCCGTGGCAGTGTGTGTGCCCCTCCTGGCAGTCTCTGTGCCCCCCAGCAGTGTGTGTGCCCCCCCGGCAGTCTCTGTGCCCCCCCAGCAGTCTCTGTGCCCCCCTGGCAGTGTGGGTGTCCCCCAGCAGTCTCTGTGCCCCCAGCAGTGTGTGTGCCCCCCCGGCAGTCTCTGTGCCCCCCAGCAGTGTGTGTGCCCCCCCGGCAGTCTCTGTGCCCCCCCGGCAGTCTCTGTGCCCCCCCAGCAGTGTCTGTGCCCCCCAGCAGTGGTGTGCCCCCCGGCAGTCTCTGTGCTCCCCCCCCAGCAGTCTCTGTGCCCCCCGGCAGTCTCTGTGCCCCAGCAGTCTGTATGCCCCCCCGCAGTCTCTGTGCCCCCCGGCAGTCTCTGTGCCCCCCGGCAGTGTGGGTGCCCCCCAGCAGTCTGTATGCCCCCGTCTCTCTGTGCCCCACATACCATGATGAGGCGCTGTGCCAGGCGGGTGCGGGCGAAGAAGTAGATGACGCGCAGGCGCTTGGGCAGGCGCAGGTTGCGCAGCGAGGACGGCTGCAGGGTGATGGTGTGGGGGGTGACGGGGTGCGGGCTGTGGGGGGCGATGCCGTGCGGGCTGTGCGGGCCATTGCCGTGCGGGCTGTGCGGGCCATGCCGTGCGCGCCGTGTGGCACCGCCGGGCGCAGCGGCCGCGTACGGCACGGGGGCCTCGCCGGGCACGACTCGGGGGGCAAACGCTTGTTCAGGTCAGCCAGCTGCAACAGAGAGAAAGGGCACGGGTGAGGGGCTGCTCAGTGCAAAGGGACCCCTGGGAGCTGGGAGGGACCCCTGGGGAGGGATTGTGCCCCCAGGGTCAGGGGGTGGCCTTTGGTGTCTCCTCCCAGCCCATTTACCCCAGCCAGCACGTTTACAGACCCAGGGAATCGTGGAATGGTTGGGATGCAAGGGACCCTAAAGCCCATCCAGGGCCACCCCTGCCATGGCGGGGACACCTCCCACTGTCCCAGGCTGCTCCAAGCCCTGTCCAGCCTGGCCCTGGGCACTGCCAGGGATCCAGGGGCAGCCACAGCTGCTCTGGGCACCTGTGCCAGGGCCTGCCACCCTCACAGAGAAAAAGTTTTTCCTAATGTCCAATGTAAACTTTCTCTCGGTCAGTTTGAAGACATTCCCCCTTAACCTGTCCAACATCCCTCCCCATCTTTCTTGTGGGCTCCCTTCAGGTCCTGGAAGGCCACAAGTAGGTCTCTAAGCTTTCCTTCTCCAGGCTGTGTAATCCCAGTTCTCTGAGCCTTTCCTCACAGCAGAGCTGCTCCATCCCTCTCATTCACTTGACGCCTCCTCTGGATTTGCTCCCACAGCTCCATGTCCTTCCTAAGAGTGTCCTTTCCCTCAAGTGTTCTGTTCCAATCCCTGTGTGTGTAACCAAGGAAGCATAGAACCAGAACTGTAACAGCTCAGGGTGAGAGAAACAGCCTCAAGCTGACCAGGGAAGGTTTAGGTTAATATTAGGAAAAATTTCTTCCTGGAATGGGCTGCCCAGCCCTGGCCCAGCTGCCCAGAACAGGGTGGAGTCTCCATCCCTGGGGGATTTAACAGCCACGAGGATGTGGCACTCAGGGACAGGGACAGTGGTGGTGCTGGGGAGTGGTTAAAGGCCTTTCTGAGCTCAGTGAGTTCATGATTCTGTCCTTTTCCCCTCTCAGGGTTGGGATGCTGGGGCCGTGCCCCTTGCCCACCTCCATGCGGCGGATGTCGATGGACAGCACGGTGGTGAAGAAGAACATCTGCAGGAAGAAGTCTGACACCAGCCCCACCACGGCAAAGAGGCAGAACTCCTGTGGGTGGGTGAGACAGGCATGAGCTCCCCCTGCACCTCAGAACAAGGGCAGCCAGCAGTGCTGCACTGACAAACCCTGGGATCCCCCTCTTGTGCTGGCTCAGAGCTCAGGGCTGGGGGAGTCCATGAGAGAACCCAAGGTATTTATTCTAATTCACATTCTTTGTTCTCTTTGCCACAATCCATCTCTGCTCCTAGGGAGCAAGGGACAGGATGAGAGGAAAAGGCCTCAGGTTGTGCCAGGGGAGATGTAGATTAGAAAAATCAGAGAAAATTGGGAAAATTTCTTCCCCAAAGGGGCTGTTAGGCATTGGGACTGCCCAGGGCAGGGGTGCAGTCCCCGTGCCTGGAGGGATTTTATAGTTGTGTGGCTGTGGCACTGGGGACATGGGTGAGTGGTGGCCTTGGCAGTGCTGGGGACAGTTGGATTTGATGGTCCCAAGGCTTTTCCAGCCCAGCCAGTTCCCTGACTGTGTGAGCCTGCTGCCAGTGCCCCCCTGCCGTGGTCAGGCTCTGTCCTGGCAGCCCAGGGCAGCCCCTCTCACCTGGATGGCCGGGACCAGGGTGAAGTACCCGATGAGGATGATCCCCAGCTCCGTGGCCATGTTCTTCATGATGGACCAGCTCTCATTGCTCAGGCCTGAGGAAGGGCAAGGACAGGTCAGGGGAGCCTCTTCACTGTGCCACACATGAACACAGCAGAAGGAGCAGCACTTCCCCTTCTTAAAACCAGGAATCTACAGGCAACAGGCCCAAAAGGCCCTTCCAGGCTAAAATTCCCAAGTGCAAAGGCCCAGTGAAGTTCTGAGTCCTGTTTCCCATCTAGGACCCAAACCACTTGGATTTTTAAAACTAAAATCGGCATTGCTCTAGAATCTCTTCCACCTAAGGTTTAGAAACAGCTTTGAAGACTGCAAATCCCATTTATTCATGGTGTGAGCACACTCAAATCCTTCCACAGGCACAGAGCATTCATAGAATGGAAAAGACAATTTTGTCATACATTCAGGGGAATTTTGCAGGACCTGTGTTCTGCACTTCTGATATCCATGACCTGAGGACAGTGCTCAGTATCCACACCAGGAGACCCAGCTCTCCCCTACTAGTATTTATTTTTATTTATTTAGCCTGTTTCAGTCAACAATCCCAAAAAGCAGCGCCCAACAGCAGCATTATGTTCCTGGAATTCACACAAAAGGCTGTGCAAGTCACCTTGTTTTCTTTCCAGACCTGAGTGAGACCATTCCCAGCCCCTGGCTCTCCCACTTTCCCCTCTCCCAGCCCCTGGCTCTCCCACTTTTCCCTCTCCCAGCCCCTGGCTCTCCCACTTTCCCCTCTCCCAGCCCTGGTTCTCCCACTTTTCCCTCTCCAAGCCCCCAGAGCAGGACCCCACCTTGGGCAATGCGCAGCTTCACCTCCAGGTCCACGGGTGTGGACACGACGGATTTGGTGAGCACCAGCACGTTCTCCAGGCCAATCACCACCACCAGGTATGGGAATATCTCTCTGGGGAAACAGAGGCACACCTGAGGAGGGGTTCAGCAGTAAGGCCAGACAAGCCAAGGCACGTTCTGTCCAGCTGTATTAGTAAATACTCCAATACCACAGTGACCCTGTCCAGCCGTGTCCAGCCCCACAGGAGCTGGTTCCAGCACACTGAATTAACTCCCCAGGTGTTCCCAGGTGTGCCCCTGGCAGGGCTGGCACGTACCCGCCGTTGAGCGTGGGCGTGAGGCCGAACAGGGTGCAGAGCCCCACGGACATGAGCAGGGAGCTGAGCACCGTCACCACTGCTGCCAGAGCCAGGCCCCACTTGGACTTCACCATGTCGATCTTGCCTGCAAAACAGCCCCACCAGGTCAGCAGGGACAGCACACGGGAAGGACACACGACAGGGACAGATGGACACAGATGGGATGGCACGGTCATCCTGACCAGCCCCAGCAGTCACAGGACACCCCAGCCCAGAGGGGAGGGACTGCAGTGTCTGAAATGCAATTAAAGTACTGCAGTGTCTGAATGCAATTAAAGTACTGCAGTGTCTGAAATGCAAGTATTGCGGTGTCTGAAATGCAGGCACAGCAGTGTCTGAAATGAAATTAAAGTACTGCAGTGTCTGAAATGCAGGTACTGCAGTGTCTGAAATGCAATAAAGTACTGCAGTGTCTGAAATGCAATTAAAGTACTGCAGTGTCTGAAATGCAAGTATTGCAGTGTCTGAAATGCAGGCACAGCAGTGTCTGAAATGAAATTAAAGTACTGCAGTGTCTGAAATGCAGGTACTGCAGTGCTCATGTCTAAAATGAAGGTAACTGCAGTGTCTGAAATGAAATGTAGAAATTTTAACACATTTTTGGTTTTTTGGATCAGAATGAAGAACCCCAAAGGTGAATTTTTAACAAAAGTAATATTTTGAGAAAAAGTTGCTTCAGAGAAGGCAGAATCCATGTTTTGTGTCATTTATAGGCCAGCAATCTAGATGTGCCCAACTAGCTTGGCAAACAGGAACATGGCTGTTTTCTGGGCAGAGATCCAGAAAAGTCTGAAATGCAGCTCCCACAGCCTCCCAGGACAAGGTGGGACAGGGGACAAGGCTGCTTCACAGCTCACACCAGTCCCAGCACTGCACTGAGGTGGGCAGAACCAAACTGAAATGTGGCCAGAGAGGTCTAAACCCACCAGCTCAGAACATGATCTGTCTGATAATGGATTAACAAACTGGGAAAAAAGGCGTTCCTGTGGCATCTAAGGGTGCCCAAGACAGAAAACACCTTGGAAGGTATCAAAGAATCACGGAATAGTTGGGGTTGGAAGGGACTTAAAACAAGTCTATCCACTATCCCAGGCCTTGGACACTTCCAGCTGGGAGTGGATCACAAGGAATAACAGCACCCTGGCTGAGAGGGGCAAATGAGCAGAATCAGGCAGTTTTTACCCCCTCCATGGCAGCTCAGGGCAGAACTCCACCACTCACCCTGTCTGCTGAAAGAGGCGGGGTTGTTACATGATCACATCAGCACCACTGGGAGCCCAACACCTACCCACATGTGTGCTGTGGAGAGCGGTGTTACAGAGTGATGATGTAGGTGGAGAGTGTAGGCGAAGAGGATGATGTAGGTGGTGCGATGCGGGATGAGCTCGGCGATGCCGATCTCCTCCTTGAAGTGCACGTGCACCACGCTCTCCTCCCGCAGGCTGCGTTGGGGCTGGGGTGCAGCAGCTTCAGCCGCGAGCGCAGGCTGCTCAGGAACCTGGGGACAGCAGTGCTGCAGTGTGAGCTCAGCCTTTACCCCAGAACCCTGGGCTCCTCCCACAAAAATTCCCTCCCGGGTGTATCAATCATCCCTCCTCTCCCCCTCCCTGCACTGTCTGTCAATCCTGGCATTCCAAGTGATTGGCAGATCCAAAGGATGCCCTCTACCCCCGGGGGGCATTGGCCATCCAGGTGTCCTTTGTCCCTTTGTCCCTCCCCTCCTGTACCTGCTTGGTGGCTCCCTGCCCCTTCCCTGCCCCTCTGCCCGGGGTTAAAGGAGCAGCAACCACGGGGTCAGGAGCTCTGTGGGAGCTGGTGCTGCATTCAGAGGCCTGTGGGCCAGGATAAAGCTCTGGATCCAAACCCTCCATCACAACCGACTCCTTTCCTTCACCATGGCCTTAAAGCTTCTCCACAGAGGGAAACCTGAGGAGCAGCCCCTGTTATGGGGGGAAGCTCCATCCCACCACCACCAGAGCTCCTGCAGGCCTGGACTTGTCCCCAGTGCCCAGCTGCAGCACCCAGCCAGCCCAAAGTGTCTGTGGGGTGAAACACCACACATCCCACAGCCAAAAGTGTCTGTGGGGTGAAACACCACACATCCCACAGCCAAAAGTGTCTGTGGGGTGAAACACCACACACCCAGCCAGCCCAAAGTGTCCTCTGGGGTGAAACACCACACCACCAGCCAGCCCAAAGTGTCTGTGGGGTGAAACACACAGTGCTGCTGTTTGGTTCAGCAGCAGGCCAGAGAAGCCCAGGCATGTCCCATCTGCAGTATTGGTGACACCAATACAGCCTCACGTCACTCACCTTTGCCAAAGAGCAAAGCTGGCAGCTCCGGCAGGAGCACAGCAGCAGGGAGCTCCAGGGGTTCACATGGAGCAGAAAAGCATGGTTCTCTACAGGCCTTGCTCCCAAACCTGCTCCTTGCTGGCCCAACCACCCAGATCCTCATTTCCACAAAGGTCTGCTGGGCTGACTCACCAAAACTTTGTTTAAGCAAAGGCTCATTAACCACAATCTGGGTCTACAGAACAGAACATGCCATGGCCTCAAACACTTCCAAATTTTCCCAGAATTACAGATTCTGTGTAAAATGGCTGATGGAAGGTGCCACACAATGCCCTGAAGGCTCAGTGCTCTGGAAGAGCAAGTTAAAACTCCTGTGCTGCCAATCCATCCCAGGCATCCTTGGGGAATTCTGTGCAGCTCAGAGTCCTCAGATCCACCTGATCCACAGCAATTTGGCCAACACTGCCCAAGTGTTTCCACCCAGTGCTTACTGGAAAGCCAAGCAGTCTGTGCACGAGGAACTGGGTGAAACCAGAGCCACTGGACTGTGGATGCCACAGGAACTCCCCTGGCAGTTCTGCATGTTACAGACCCTGCTTGTCAAGGGGAGCTGAGAACTGAGAGTATTTTATTACCACAAAGCACAGCAAGTTTTCTCCCAGAAAAGCACCTTCAGAGATGTGAGACGCTCTAAACCAGAAGGAAATGGAGGGCAGAGGAACCATGGGGGAGGGGGAAGCAGCAGTGCCAGAGCAGCCTCACCTGGAGTCGTAGCGCTGCAGCCCCAGGTGACGGTGTAGGACACCACGCGGCGCCGGCTGGACAGGCTGACCCCGCTGTAGCGGCCAGGCAGCCCGAAGAGCAGGTCTGCAGGGACAGGGGGACATCAGGGACAGCTCACGCACAGCACAAGGGGGGCACAGCTGTCCCCTGCCAGCAGCTCCAGCGGGAATGGCTGCTCTCATCCCACAGGGTATCCCATGCTCTGGGGAAGCCGTGGACGGGTCACACCTGGAGCAGGCTCCGACCACCGAGCTCACACTGAGACATAAACTCTAAGGAATTTAGAGATTTTAGAGGAGCTAAGATTTTAGTTAGAGATAAGCTTTATTTGAATTATGAAAATAATTAGAATTAATTAAAATAAATGGGTAGGCCTTGATGGAGTTAAGAGTTAGTAGTTAACTAATAACTGATTGCTTGTCAGCGCAATGTTTGGTTAGCTGGGTTTATAATCAAGAATACAGAAACTGATAAATGGCTTTTAGGAATGTAAGACAATTGTGGCCTCCTCTGTTCTGAAACCAATTGAAGATGGGGAATGGGAGTTCTACCAAGGGTTCATTTGTCATATTTGCATTGAAAAGGTAGAAAAGTCAGAACAAGGAAGACTTCATTTATTTCCTCATTTTGGGACCCCTCCCCATGAAAGGGACCACCGACCCATTTCAAGGAACAAACTGTGCATGCTTAATAGCTTTGGAACTAATTACCATATGGAGTGGGGAATGGGATGTACCAAAGTTATGAATATGCATTTGTATTTTGGGTATTCAATACTTGTACAGATAAAAGGACTCTGTAATCACCTGTAAATTGCAGTGTGTATTTGGGAGCTCTCCCACAAGAGACACACTTTCTGATTTAAACTGTTAGAGTTTTTGTCCATCACAGTTGGATATCAGTACTAGATCAGTATCCATATTTTTTTAATAAATCAACACTCTAGGTGTTTAAAAACAGCCTTTAAAGCAAACTTCCTTTAGGGTTACAAACCTCTTTTCAGACATGTTACACAGTACATCACACACTGCCAGATCTCTGAGGTTCCTTTAAAACCAAAGGATCCAACCTGTGTTTAAAGCAGCATTTCCTCTGGCATTATGGAACCATTAACAACCCCACACGTGGGCACAGGGTTTCTTTATACTAAGAGGTAAAAATAGTTTTATAATATCCATTATGATATCCATTATGATATCCATTGTCAGCTCAGGCTGTGTGCAAGGAATTGGAACACACAATGGAGCAGGATGAATGTTGATTATCTGTGACAATGAGGCAGCCTTTGAGTGTGACAGAGGGAAAAGCCAGGCTGGAGCATGTGTAGAGTGAGAGGAGCAAAACCCTGCTATTTTTACCTGCAGAAAGAAGTCTGACTGAGTGATTTGTTCACTTCTCACAAATACAGATCAGGGCTCCAATACACATATGAAATGAGAGACAACAAAGACTGGGCAGCTTCGGCTGCTGTGAATGACAAACACTGCCAAATTGGCACTATCAGCAATTCCAGTGCTGGAATTAGTGAGGATGGAATAACAATGAAGCTGTAGGCAACTGTCAGCTTCCCTGGCTCCCTTTGAGAGTGGCTGATGTCTGCAAGGTCTTTGGCTCATGCTGGTGGATGGTTTTGATGATATCTGGGTCGGCTCTGAAGCGCTCGCGGGTCGTTCTGCCAGAAGTTCCCTGGGGACAGCAGCAGGCAGCCGTGCTCTGGGAGCAGATTCCTCAGCTTCCTGAGGCCGGGCAGCAGGTCTGTCACCTGCAGACAAACCTCCTCCAGGCTCCTGACCCCGGAGCTGAAAGGCAACACAGCGCTGAGGGACCCCACGCAGGCAAAGCCAGCGTGTGGAGAGCAGCGCCCCAGGGATCTGCACCAGGTGTGGCTGCTCCTCCTGCTCACAGCTGAGAGCAGGAGCTGGGCTCCCTGCAACTCTGAGCAGGCTCCAGAACTCCATCAGCATTCCTGGGGCTGCCTGGCCCCACAGCTCTCACTCCTTACCCATCTCTCTGGTACCACGCTTTCACTTTCACATATAAGACACTTCCACCCGACGGAGAAACTCTCTCTGGAATTCTTCCAGACCTCAAACCCCTCTCTGCACCTCTCTCCACACATGCAGTGGGTGTTTTACAGAGTCCTGGTCAGCCTTCCTGAGGGGCATCCTTTGAGGTGCTCTAAAATGCACTCAGTGTCTGCACCTAGGTTGGTGCTTCCCCAGCTCCTCTGCCTCGTGTGGAAAGGAGCATTTCCTGAGAGAACTGCACACAGGTGGAACTGGTGTGAACTGCACCTGTGTCTGGCATCATCCTGAGCAACCACTAATTCAAGCAGGACCCAGCTTGGGTGTACAACTGGTGGGAAGCGTTCTGGGTTGTCAGATAAATGTATATTCTATTCCCATCTGCCAGAGGTGGGGCAGTTATTTTCTGTTCATTGGGCAGTTTTTCTTTATCTCTTCCACAACCAATCTCCCTCCAGCAGATCTCTTCTGTTAATGAGCATTATTATTAATTATCTTCCGTCCATGGCCACTGAGTGTCTCTGCATGGCTGATCCAATTCCATCATCCATGGGGAGATGCTGCGCCCAGGGGAGGAGCCAAGCATCCTACCTGGATCCAATCTGAGCCTGGCCCAGCACAGCAGCCTTTGCCCACTGCATTCCCAGAGGAGCAGCTTTTGCTGCCCTGCATTGCCAGAGGGAGCCCAGGCCCATCTGCAGCAGCCCTGGAGCTGCAGAGGAAAACTCCCCCCTTGTGCAGGATCCTGCTGCAGCAGAGAACCACAGCTGGCACTGCAGGAGGGCTGAGCCCCCCATGGGATGGGCTGTGCCACCCCCTGACACAAGGGGGACAGGGATGGTCTCACTGGAAGTTGGTTGAGGTTTTTTTGGGGGTTTTTTTTGTTTTTTTTTTTGTGTGTGTTTGTGTTTTTTTTTGTTTTTTTTTTGTTTGTTGGTTTGTTTGTTTGTTTTTTTTTGGTTTTTTGTTTTTGGTTTTTTTGTTTGTTTTTTTGTTTGTACTATCACAACATTTTGCTTTACTAAGTAAACAGTTATTTACTTTTCCTATTAAGAACTGTTATTCCTACTCCCATATCTTTGCCTGAGAGCCTTTTAATTTCAAAATTCTAACAATTCAGAGGGAAAGGGTTGACATTTTCCATTCCAGGGAGGCTCCAGCCTTCCTTAGCAGGCTCCTGGCTTTCCAAACCCAGACAGAAGGGTCAGTGCCAGAGCAGCTGTGGGCCAGACCAGTGTAAGAGGCCATGCCACCCCAGCAGGAGCTGCCCTGCTGCCTGGCACTGCTCAGTGATCAGACAGGAGGAGTGTCTCACAGGAGTTATTGTTATTGCCTGGTGGAGTTACTCTGGCCCCACGGGGTTAACACTGCTCTGGCACCTCCCAGCTGCCCAAAACCACCTCACTGCTCTCCCACTGGGACAGGAGCTGCATTTCTGACTGGCAGACACCCCACAACACTCCCCCAGAACAGAAACCTTCTGTGCATTTCCCTGTTAAAGGACAGCCTTTAACGTTTTTAACTGACACTGGAGCTCAGACCTCTTTTATTACTCCCAAGGATGCTAAAAAGCTAAACTTAGGTTTTAAAAATAGAGAAGTTCATTTAACTGGCTTCAATGGGAAAAGCATTCTCTGTTACACCTCCAAAGTGTGTTTATGGTTACCTGGGGAAAAGGGAACGGCTTCACACACATTTGTGATGGCACATCATGAAGAAAATGTTTTAGGATATGACATCCTTAAAGGGAAGCTTTGCAATTACAACCAGGGATCTCTGGTCCTTTGACCCAACAAAACCCCAGAGTAATCTTCCTGGGAGGGCAGAAAAATCAGTCTCTTAAAAAGGGCTCCAGTTTTACCTGTTTCTAACATTAAACAGCACCGTGCCTCTTGCAGCCAAACAAAGGATAAATGAAGTAATTAAAGTTTCAGAACAAAGGGCCATTATATCTAGGGTGCATCCACCATTCCCCTGTTTGACAGGTGATAAAAGAACACAGGAGCTGGCATTTAGCAGCTGATTATCAAAGGCTTGGTGCTGACACAGAAGCACTCCCTGCAGCAGCCCCAAATACTGCAAGGCTCACTGCTCCTCTGCAGGCACTGCACACAAAGGGGTGGCAGCCCGGCACGGAAAAGATGCGTTTGATGGTCCCAGTTCAGGAAGAAGATAAACCCAGATCTGCATTCACTGGGGAAGGAACACAATCACCTTCACCTGCCTACCTCAGGGATTTATGCACTCACCCAGCACAGCACACAACTCTTCAGCTGAACTCCAACAAATCAGGTAGGAGAACAGATTTACCAATACATTGGTAGGAGGTGAGGAGCAAAGTGCAGTAAGAACAAGAGCACAGCATAACCAGAACAGATTAAATGGGGAGGGGATGGAAGCGCCCTCAGCTAAGAGCCCAGGGCCCCCTAAAGAGGTGGAATTCCTGGGAACCTGGGGGGAGCAGGCCAAGCTGGAATTCCACATGAAACAAAATTAGATGCTATATCTAGCCCCACTGCTGAAAAGGAGCCTCAAAAGATACTTTGGAATACTGCAGAAATCATATTCCTGGATTTTTCTATAATAGCGAGACCTTTGTCCACATTGATGAGGAAAATCCAAATCTGGGAATGGCTTGACAGCACAAACAGGCTTTGCAAACACTGACAGAAGAGTTAAAACCATCAACCACTGGGGCCAGCTCATCCAGCGATCTGTAAGAGCTGAATGGGATTTTGCTGAACAGGGGACTCACTGTGGTATGTTCCAGAAAGGGCCACAGGGACCCAGACAACCACTAGGGTTCAGTTCCACAGCATTTAAAGATACTGAAAAGAGAAACACTGTCTGGGAAAAAAGATTATTGTCCCTGACCTGAGCTCCTGAACAAGAAAAAAAAATCAACAGCAAAATGTGTGAAGGGCCAAGGACCTTGCAGTGTGTGGGCCAGAGTTAAGAAGGGCGTGATGATGATGATGATGATGATGGTGATTCCCTTCCAGAGGAATTGCACAGTGACAGTGCACAAATGGGAGCTGTCCCAGGGGTCACAGGTCAAAGGGATGGCACTGCAGGGCCTAAAGCCCTACAGAACCACAGAGCTGGGACTCCAGACAGGTCAGCCTGACAACCGGCACACATCTGGTCCTCTCCTGGCTGCTCCTGCACCCACTTCACACCCTGAGGCTGCAGATGTTGGCTCCCCGAGGCCCAGCCAAACACACGGGCGGGCAGGGGAGGGGAGGTGCAGAGCAGCTGCTCTGAGCACTCAAACAGCACTGGGAGCGGCGAGAAGGAAGAAGGAAGGGCACAAGAGGAGAGTTAAAGGCTGTACTGCTGGCAGTAACGAAGGAAACAAAGACGATCTATTATTTAGTGACAATCTATTTATTTATCTATCTATTTAATTATTATTAAGTGGATTCTTATGCCCCCTGGGCTGGTGCCACAGTGGTTGTGGCAGTGGGAAACCCTGGGTTGGTAATGAAGGAAAAATGTGGCTGTTGTTGTATTAATTAAAGGATGGGACTAAGATCAGACTAATAATGATTTATTGCTAAGATAATAGCAGTCTCAAGGCCATGAGATTTGTAAGGCAGCAAGCAGCTGGTTATAGTCTAGGATGGTCACAAGTTCTTGGCTGTAGGACAGTGTATAACTTCCTGATCCAATGGACAGTTCCACAGAGGATGTTTTGCTTTTCTAAGCTGTCACCTTTACTTCTTTCTACTGCAATGTGGATACTTTGCCCAATAAGGTCTGATTCCATGTACACAAATATGTCTCTATTATAATATCTAAACTCTTTATTCTATTACAATCACATTACTGTACTATAAAACCCTTCATTATCTTATCTAATATGTCAATATCTTATCTAATACTAATAATATCTAATAATATCTAATCTAAGTTAATATCTAATAATTTTCTTACTTACTAAAGGCCTATTCATACTTATAACTATAGAAACATACTTATAACTATAGTACTTATAACTATAGTACATAACTTATATAAAGTTATAGATATATATAACTTATAGAAACATAAGTTTATGATTTCTCTGTTTGATGTCTGTGTACCTTGTTTTCACATCAATCTAGGCTTCTCCTAAGGCTGTAAATTAAATTCTTTTGTGTTTGTGAGGATTTCTATCTTTCTGATTCCCGCAGGAAAGGAGGCTTGGCAGAAGGAAGGTGGGAAGTGGTTGTTGTTACAGGCTCAGTCCCATGGACAAATCCACACAGGATGGGTCAGAGCTCAGCCAGTGACCAAACTTCACAGGCAACAAGGTGGCCAGCTGACAAAAATCAGAAAAACTGATCACAGGAAGCTCCACAGCACTGGTATGGACTGGGTGGGTGGTTACACTCAAATGAGGGCACACTGCACAAAAACCTCTAATCTTTGGAGCACAAAGCAGGGGCTGGCACTGACCAGGAAGACGTGTCCAGGCATTCTCACAGTGCCCCCAGTGCCAGCTGAGACCTGAACAAAATCACCCAGACCTGGCACTGCCTTTACAGGGCAGAAGTAACAAAGGACTCTGTGCCTCTGGGCCAATGGTTTGCTAAAGCAGTGCCTCGGGCCACGTGAATCTGGCTGGGATAAAAGGTTACCTCTGTGTTATGTCCAGAAAACATTTATTACAATGAATATTAGAATTTAATATACTTATTATAATAAATAACTGATATCAGACATAATAAGTACAATAAATAAATAAAATACATATTATTTATTTTCTGTGTGTTTGTATGTGTATCTCCACCTACATCAATACAAGTAAAACTATTTGTTTGGGTTGTCCTCAGCTACCATGAACACTCTGGATTTAATGCTAGACCTTGCCTTAACTTTTTTATCAGTAATCATAATATATATCTATATCATATATCTATATAGATATATAGATATGTGAAAATGCATATGATATGATTGGCTCTTTGCAAACACTAAAATGAATACTGTATGTGTTCTGTTGGAAAGTTATGCTGTATTAATCTCTTTTAAGCAGTGCTGTATTAATCTCTTTTAAGTAGTGTGGTAAATATAGTTTTTAGGCTATAGCCTAATATTAAAATAGAAACTATGTGATGTAAGATACTTTTTGTAACTAGCTCAAGGAATGGAAAATATAACCAAGAAATTCTTTGTATAGAGACAACAGCAACAGACACCAAGATTCCAATAGAGAATTACTGCCTCCTTATTGGGAAGGCCGAGACTTGAGAGAGCAAGAAAACTGATTTACAAGATAAGGGGGGAAGCTAAAATTAAGCAGAAACATCCTTAGTTTGAAAGGAATGTTTGAATCATGTATGAGATCTATGAATATGCAAGAAGCTATTGCCTTTAAGGGGTAATCCTTTGTTAGCAAGGTGTGCTTTGTGGCAGAGTGCCAGGCACCCTGACATCCGTAATTCTTTGCTTTTTATTGTCTCTTATTGTCTTAATTTCATTACTATTTTTATTACTATTTTTATTACTATTTTATTACTAATAAACTTCTAAAATTTTAACACAAGTGAATGGCATTTTTCACAATCTATATCTATCTATATCTATAAACACATATATATAAAATAATAAAATAACTGTTATGGACCAACACGTTTCACAAGCTCTCCTGAGCCCCGTGTCTCTCTGAACAGCTCCAGATGACAAAATTGATGATCTCAGGACAGCTGACAGGGGCAAAGCCAGCCATGCTGAGGGGAGCCCAGCCTGGGATGGTGCCTGCGGCTCCGAGGGCAGCTGAGACCCGGTGTGAGGGTGGCTCTGGGTTCTGACCCGATGTTCTGCGGGTTCTGATCTCGTGTTCTGTGGGTTCTGACCCGATGTTCTGTGGGTTCTGATCTCGTGTTCTGTGGGTTCTGACCAGTGTTCTGTGGGTTCTGATCTCGTGTTCTGTGGGTTCTGACCCGATGTTCTGTGGGTTCTGACCCGATGTTCGGGTGGTGGGTTCTAACAGCACCGAGCCCCGATGGAGGCTCGCTCCACACCCCGCTGTTCAGTCCGTGTTTGCTCCCAACCAGCGGGCCCGGTCCGCCGCCCCGCAGCGCCCTCGTGTTGGCGGGGCCGGAACTGCGCCGTGCGCTGCCAGGGCCGAACCGCGGCTCCGTGAACAGCGCGGGCACCGCACGGGAACGGCGAGGAACGGCGCGGGAACGGCGCGAGAACAGCGCGGGCACCGCACGGGAACCGGCGCGCGCGGGAACGGCGCGGAAACCCGGGCTCACCGGGTCCGGCTCCCCGCAAAACCGAGACGGGCACGGACACCCCCCGGAAAAATGCCTCTGGCATCCCCACGGCAGCCGGCAGCAGCTCGGGCAGCAAGGGGGGAGCACGACTGAACGGCGGGGAATAAACTGGGGCAGGGACGACGGGGGGAACGGACGGCAGGGACTCACAGGGGACGGGATGAACCCCAGACGGACGGCTCTATGAGCAAGGCAGGCAGCGTGACATGGCAGTGGACTGACGCTGCGGGGAATAAAGGCAGCTCTGGGCGGAGGGAGACTGCCCTGGCAGACTGCATGGAGACTGCAGGGAATAAAGGCAGCTCTGGACAGAGAGAACTGCACGGGCAGGGACTGGCCCATGGGAGACTCTGCAGGGAATAAAGGCAGCTCTGGACACAAGGATGCACTGCACAGGCAGGGCCTGGCCCATGGGAGACTCTGCAGGGAATAAAGGCAGCTCTGGACACAATGATGCACTGCACAGGCAGGGCCTGGCCCAGCTGCTGTGGCTGAAGCTGCAGCACTGAGGAGCTCTGCAGTGACAATCACTGTAGGGTTGCGTTCAGAACTGTTGGGAAGGATGAAAGTTTGACAAGAAAGTCTCACAGATGTGTGTGCTTAGCAGAAAGATTTTTGAATGTGCAACCTGATGAAGGAATAGAGATGGAAGCAAGTTTTGATATAGAAGAAAAGAATTGCTGAGCCAGTCTCACTGGCTAACCAAGGAGGCAAAGGGTGTGTTAGTCAGAAGGGGTTTTTATGGCTTAGAGCAAAGGATAAACCCACCCCAAACAAGAAGATGTTTTTACCAACCAGAAAGATAGCACAGGCAAACAAGTCAGCAAATGTGGCAAGTAGAAAAAAGTCTCAGAATTTTCCACTGTGAGAAAACCGAAAACCAACTTCTAGCTTAAACTGTAATGTACTGACTTTTAGTGATTGGAGAACAGTAACATGAATATGATAATTACAGTAGTTATGATAGGCTACAGATAAAAGTTAAGGTATAGATTGGTTCTACTGTATGAAGATGCTCAGCAAATAAAAGTCTATAATGCATTGTGACCTAAACTAAGGGTGTCCAGGGCTGCCTGCAGCTGGAGCTGACAGCTGTGGGCACAGCTCTGTCACCCACGGCCCTGGGCCGCTCTGACACCTTGGATACAATAAACTGCATTTTGGATACAATGAACTGCATTTTGGATACAATGAACTGCATTTTGGAGAGCTGCCTGGACTCCCACATCCCTCATTCAGGCTCTTACAGAACAATGTCCTTAACTGCACAGCACCCTGATTTGTCAGCCATCCCAACACAAAGGAAAAGGAAAAGGAAAAGGAAAAGGAAAGGAAAAAAAAGGAAAAGGAAAAGGAAAAAGAAAAAGGAAAAGGAAAAAAAAGGAAAAGGAAAGGAAAAGGAAAAGAGCAGGGCTGGTTTTCCTGAGGCCACTCCAGTGCAGCACACACAGAACCAAAGGTACCTGACCCTTGCAAGAGAAATTCCCACCTAAAGCTCCTGCAAGCTGATAAGTGACACTGATAACAACAGCAACTGCTGGATTTGTTCTCAGTTTCCCGCTCATTTCAATAAAATATTTGGATGATGGGAATTCCACACCAAACTTATTTTCCAGTGGCCTTCCTCCAGCTGGAGTGATGCTCCCTCTGGAAGGACTGACAGCCCAGATCTGCACAGTGGTAAAATCCTGGTCAGTATTGCTAAGGTGCTGGAGCATTTGAGCTTTCAATAGTTTGGATTAATATTTGCTATGGGCGCTGTCCCAGTAGTTTTGCAGTGTATGTGAGTTATTGCTTTAGAATGCTCATCTCCTCACTCTGCTTGTCACAGGGGTGGAAAAGATTTCCCCTGAATGTAACTTGAATTTTCATATGATTCTGGAATGAGTTTTGTGCACCTCTTCCCATCTCCCCGGGTAAGGTATAAAATTCCCCACTGAAGTAGGAGGGAACAGTTTGAGTTTCATTCCAGCTGTGATTCCCCTGGGGCTATAACCAGATTGTCTGTGGTACACACACATTTGGTCAGGTTATTGCAGAACTGTCTAACACTTGATATGGTGAGCAAGGACATGTGAAATGCTGAACTTCACTGAGGAACACTGGGCTAAGAACCATGAATGGAAGTGAAGGCAGTCACTGACCCATCACTGAACTCCTCCAACCACTGCAACTGAAAAATTAACTCCAGGAACTTTTCTCGGATCCCCATTTGCATCCCATCTTTCCTATGATTTTAACATGTGGGGAGCATCCTGATCTACACAGACTGGTAACAATACAAGTGAAATTACTTGTTTGGGTTGTATGAGCTACCATGAACACTCTGAACTTCATGCTACACCTTGTCACTGTAACTTTTTTTTATCGGTAATCATTATGTATCTATATCTACATACATCTATCATCTATCTATCATCTATCCATCTATCCATCATCTATCTATTATCTATCTATCATCTATCTATCCATCTATTATCTATCAATCTATTTAATCTATAATCTATCATCTATCTATCTAATTATCCATCCATCATCATCCATCCATCCATCCATCCATCCATCCATCCATCCATCCATCCATCCATCCATCCATCCATCCATCCATCCATCCATCCAGATTCCTTTGCCAGCTTTAACACAGGTACCTCCATTTCTGCAGTGTTTATGTTGTAAATAAATAAATTATACTGTAATCCACTGGCACTCTTCAGTTTTAAACTGGGAAGTGTTTGTGATTAACATCTTCCATCTGTGATTTCCCGTCTGTTTAATAAATAATTCACTTTATAAAGACACCTCATTTGCCATCACCACAACATGTGGGCCAGAGGGAGTCCTTAAATTCAAACTGCTGCCAAAGTCTGAGGCTAAAGCCTGCCTGGCTCTGGCCCTGCACAGCTCAGGAGGTGCTTCCAGATGGCAAATGAACCGAATGAAGCCTTTGTAAGATCCCTCTCCAGAAGAGATTTCTTCAATGATAACTACAAAGAACGAGCACAGAAATCAAAAATAATGATTTGCCTTTGTGAACACTTCCTGCACAATGTGCACCCTGTGGCTGCATGGCAGGACACCTGGACAAGGCTCAGCTCAAAAGACAGCAATGGAAAATACACTTCCAAAAAATGGTGTTTATAGGGACCAAAGCTTTGGGGGTGAACATTTAAAGGAACTGATGCAGTGACGGCTCTGGAAAGGGCTCCAGGAAGAGCAGATGACCCTGGTTTGCATTTTATCAGCTCTGGAATGTGGCAGAGATAAGGGCTCTTGCTGCAGATAGGGCCAGGGCCGTTCCTATCTGCAGGCCAGCCTGCCAGCCCTGTCCCAGGGGGATTGCTGAGGGTGCACAGTGACACCAAACCCACAGCTGGGGCAAAGCACAGACTCCAGGGCACTCCTGACCTTTGCACAGATCAGTGCTCACATCTGCAGCCAGTGGAAACACCCATCTTAACACCCATCTTAACACTTGCACCTGCCCAGGGACACTTAACAACCTTCAGCTCCCTCCTGGAATATAAAATAATATAAAAGATACATAACAGAATAGAAAAAAAAATAGAATACAAAACAAGCCAGTTTGCATGTAAAAAAAAATTATTTCTGCTCAGCTTTGTTACTGGCAACAAACAAGAACTTCATAATGACTTTTGAGGTAATTGCAGAATTTATCTCAAAATTAGATGTTTCCTGAAATATCTGAATTCATCCCCAAAAAGGTAACCTTGCCCCAAGGTTTAGATCTAAATGCTGAAGTAATTTTCTCCTGGTGGTATGAAGAATAATAACAAAAGTAATAATTTTGTTCCTGTTGAGCATCACTGCTCATCAAGGGCAATGCCAAGGGGAGATAATGAGAATACAATGAGAAGACAAGGGAGATAATGAGAGCACAGCACAGGCCGGGAGCACGTTGTTTCTGCCTGGAATTGGCACCAGATGATTATCCACAGGATAAGGGGGAACAGGCACTGAGCACACGGCCACAAGGTCACTGCCAAGGCTGGGGGAGCTGGCAGGGAGAGCAAAACTGAGGAAATCTGAAAAGCAAAAATGGCATTTCTAAAACATGACCTCTGAGAGCAGCAGCTGGGGCTGAAGGATGGGTCCCCAAAAGGACAAGCCATCAGTCAGAGGAGCAGGGTGGACACTCAGAAATGATAAATGTAATACTCTTTCTTAACAGCACAAAGATAAAGACCCCACTTGGGGGTAAAAAAGAATTTCTGCTTCCAGGTGGGGTCTTGTCAGCTGGAAAGGACAGAGGGACATGGGGACATTAATAAATCACCTCTTAGTGTGCAAAACTGATGTGAGTGGGCACAAAAACCAGACTTGTGATCTGAGGTTTCAGGAAAAGCCTTTCATGGAAAACACCCCCCAGGGAAACTCCCCTGACAATCTGTGTGTGGTTCTGCTCTCCCACCTCCAGGAATGTCCCCCTGACAGCAGCAGGGCCAGGACGGCACCTGGAATGCTGAGCCTCTCACCAGTGAGCTTTCTGTTTGGCTTTTTTCTTTTTGGCTTCAGAGCTTTCTGTTTGGCTTTTAACAATCAGGGGGCTGGGCTGGGCAGGGGGAGCTGTCCTGGAAACACCTGGGAGCTGAGGAAAGCTGCTGTTGTACAAAGGCTGCAGCAGGACAAAACCAAGCAGGTACAACCTGGTCCTAAAATCAGCCAAAGAAAGCCAGGAGAAGGTTCCTAAGCAGGAAATTGCAGCAGTGGCACCTGTGATATGGAGCTGGTGTGGTGGTGAGGGCATTCTGAGACACTGCACCTGTATCACCTCACAGGCCCCTCCTGGGCTCTGACCAGAAAACTCCTGAGCATTTTCAGCGCCTTACCTGGAGCACAGGGAATGCTCCAGCACAGATGTGAACTGCCCCACGTGCAGGATGGATCCCACCTTTAGGACACTCTGCAGCCAGGTGTTGGTGTGATTTCAGGGTTTGCCCCAGATAATTCCCTGCCAGGTGTGTCAGTCACCTCTCCTTTCCCCTCCCTGACCTCTCCCAGCACTGTCTGTCAGTCCTGGCATTCCAGAAGTGATTGGCAGATCCAAAGGATGCCCTCTACCCCTGGGGGAGCATTGGGCCATCCAGGTGTCCCTTGTCCCTTGTACCTGGTTGGTGGCTCCCTGCCCCTTCCCTCCTTCCCTCCCCTGGGTAAAAGAGTGAGGAACCACGGGGTCAGGGAGTTCTGTGGGAGCTGGTGCTGCATTCAGAGGCCTGTGGGCCAGAATAAAGCTCTGGATCCAAACCCTCCATCAGAAACCGACTCCTTTCCTTCACCATGGCCTAAAGCTTCTCCACAGAGGGAAACCTGAGGAGCAGCCCCTGTTATGGGGGGAAACTCCATCCCAGCACCACCAGAGCTCCTGCAGGCCTGGACTTGTCCCCAGGGCCCAGCTGCAGCACCCAGCCAGCCAAAAGTGTCTGGGGGTGAACACACACACATCCAGCCAGCAAAAGTGTCTGTGGGGTGAAACACCACACATCCACAGCCAAAAGTGTCTGTGGGGTGAAACACACACACCCAGCCAGCCCAAAGTGTCTGTGGGGTGAAACACCACACACCCAGCCGGCCAAAGTGTCTGTGGGGGTGAAACACCACACACCAGCCAGCCAAAAGTGTCTGTGGGGTGAAACACCACACCCAGCCAGCCAAAAGTGTCTGTGGGGTGAAACACCACACAAGGCCCAAAGTGTCTGTGGGGTGAAACACCACACACCAGCCAGCCCAAAGTGTCTGTGGGGTGAAACACCACACACCCGGCCAGCCAAAAGTGTCTGTGGGGTGAAACACCACACACCCAGCCAGCCCAAAAGTGTCTGTGGGGTGAAAACACACCACACACCACGTACACGAGCCAGCCAAAAGTGTCTGTGGGGTGAAACACCACACACCCAGCCAGCCAAAGTGTCTGTGGGGTGAAACACCACACACCCCAGCCAGCCAAAGTGTCTGTGGGGTGAACACCACACACCCAGCCAGCCAAAAGTGTTGTGGGGTGAAACACCACAGTGCCACTGTTTGGTTCAGCAGCCAGACAAGCCAATGCCTGTCCCATCTGCAATATTGGTGGCACCAGCAGCCAGGTGTGTCAGAGCAGTCCCTGGGCTCACCTGTCCCTCAGGGCGTGGTTCCTGATCTCCTCCACCAGCGGGAAGACGCGGGCCAGCGGCGAGCGGAACGCGTCCACGGCCAGCAGTTCTTCTGCCACGGGGACACGGTGGCCTTCACAAAGATCTGCTGGATGTAGGCCACGGGGGCTCCCACGTACTGCAGGGAACAGGGCAGGGTCAGGGCAATGCTGGCCGGGGGGGGGGGTGATCACACACAGACACACAGCTGCCCAGGATCCTCCTGGGAAGTTCCCTCAGAGAAAGAATTAAAGCAATTATTATCTCTCCTTCTAGAACTGTTGTTTATAGATATGATTCTCCAGAGTGTGTTATTCATAGTTTGCCAATAGTGTGAGAGAAGATTCCTAAAAACCAATCTGTGGTGCTGTTCAGGACGAGCGTCCCAGGTTCAATCTGGGGTCCCAGGACGAGGGAAGAGACGAGAACCTTGACTCCATGCTTCAGAAGGCTGATTTTATTATTTATGATATATATTAGAAGAAAAATTATATATTAAACGATACTAATATTAATATTAGTATAGTTAATATTGACATATTAAACTATACTAACTAAACTATACATAAACTTATACTATACTAGAAGAAAGGCTTTCATCAGAAGGCTTGCAAAGAAAGAAGTGGAATGATAACAAAAGCTCGTGACTCTCAGAGAGTCTGAGCCAACTGACTGTGATTGGCCATTAATTAGACAAACATGGACCAATCAAAGATGCACTCTTGCATTCCACAGCAGCAGGTAATTATTGTTTTTCTTTTCCTCTGAGGCTTCTCAGCTTCTCAGGGAAAAATCCTGGCAAAGGGATTTTTCAGAAAATATCATGGCTACACCAATCAAGTCTTAAGTCCACCATTGTTTCTATAAAAACTGTAGATTTCTAATTAAAAAGTACTGTTTCATACCTTCTAATGACAGAATCTCTGTATCACCTTTGTCTGTTATTGTAAATGTGGATAACCCCAGCAGGGGAGAGAATGATGTATCTGACTCTATGTCTCAGAAGGCTCATTTATTACTTTTTATATATTATATTTAAAGAATATAGTATATATATAGCACAATATAGTATAACAAAGTGATATATATAGTATAACTATGCGATACTACACTAAAGAACACAGAGAAAGATACTTACTGAATGCTAAAAAGATAATAATTGAAAACTTGTGTTTTTCTAGAGTCCCGACACAGCTTGGCCCCAATTGCCATTGAGTCAAAACAACTCCCACTGGAGTCCAATCAAGCAATCACCTCTGGGTGAACAATCTCCAAACACATTCCACACGAGCACAACACAGGGGGCTGTACAAACCCCCAGTGGCATGGGGCTGCTGGGCAACACCTCTCGAGCTGTTTGATTTTCCAGCATCAGCCTCATTCCATGGTTATGACAATGGGAAGATGCCCAGCAGCTCACATCCCAGGCAGCAGACACAGAACTCAATGTTACAACTCACTTTATAAGTTTTGTGACCAATCACACAAAGCAAAAGCACATTGACAGTAGCTCTATCCAACCACTATAAGCACAGGTACTTTGGTTAAACAATGCTTGCTTATTTCAAATACAATACCTGCTTGTGAGCCTTAAAACACAATGCACAGAGCTCCATTATTAAGTGTAAAACTTCTTAATATCTCACTAGATATACTTTCCTAAAACCCTCAGATTTTAAAGATTCCTGCAACTGGGGAGCTCCCAGAGAATCAGAGCAGGAATGGTGTCACTGCCATATTTTCTGGAAAAATCCCTTTGCCATGTGGAAACCCAAAGCACCAAAAATATTTCTCTGTCTGCTCTGGGAGGAGCACTGACTTTGACCCTCATTCATAGAGAAAGTTTCCTAAACTTCAAGATAGACTGGAATCCACAAAAGTGAGTAGTGTAAGTATATCACTTAGTAAGAAATTTAAGTGTTAAGATTTTTAGTATATTGTAAAGAAAAACAAAATAGAAAACACAGAATGTTATCCTAAGTTTCACCTTCATACTTCTTCCTTCTTTTAAATAGCATTTTGTAATTAAGCAAAAAGTCTGCATTGCAAGCTCTTTAAAATCAATTATTAAGTTTAAAAAAAAATATCTAAGTGTCAGCTCTTAATTAAACAGCTTAGTCTTAAAAAAACCTTGTAACAAAAATTGTTAACCATTTTGTGCCTCTAATAAAAAACTGCCAAACTCACAGTAATAAAACTGTTTTACTAATAAAAAATAATCAACACTTAAGTCCAAACATAAACTATCATCTCAAGTGCCTTCAAACCAAAAAAAACCACAACTAAAACCCTACAACTGCCATATTTTCTGGAAAAAATCCTTTGCCAGGATTTCTTCTCCTGGGAAGGGAGAAGCCTCAGAGAAAAAGGAAAACAATATTATCTCATTTGCTTCTCCTGTCTTTTGCTGCTTTGGAATGTGGTTGGAGATTGTCCAACATGTGAATTGTTTTTACTTAATGGCCAATCACAGTCAGGTTGTGTCAGGGACTCTGGAGAGGGTTTTTCATTACTATCTTGTTAAACCTTCTGTAAATATCCTTTCTCTATTCTTTAGTATAGTTTAGTTATAGCATTCTTTATATAATATAGTAACATAAAATAATAAATTGGCCTTCTAAGAACATGGAGTCACATTCATCATTTTCTTCCTGCCACGGGGACCCCGAAAATCCCACAGAAGGGTTTTGCCAGACTCCATTTTCCCTTCCCAGATCAGAGGTGGAACATGACAGGACTCAGCAGGCAAGAACAAATGGAGTCTGATTCTCTGTTTGTGCTGTGGGGACCTCAAACCCATCCAGTGCCACCCCTGCCATGGCAGGGACACCTTCCTCTGTGCCAGGGTGATCCAAACCCCAATGTCCAGCCTGGCCTTGGACAGTTCCATGGGTGGGGCAGGCACAGCTGCTCTGGGCCATCGGGTGCTGGGCAGCCCAGCAGGGCCATGTCCCCTCCCCATGGCCCCAGTGACCCCAGAAGGGCTGTGTCCCCTCCCTGTGTCCTCAGCAGGGCCATGTCCCCTCCCAGTGCCCCCAGCAGGGCCATGTCCCCTCCCCAGTGTCCCCATGGCCCCAGCAGGGCTGTGTCCCCACCCCAGTGTCCCCAGTGTCCCCATGGCCCCAGCAGGGCTGTGTCCTCTCCCCAGTGTCCCCATGGCCCCAGCAGGGCTGTGTCCCCTCCCCAGTGTCCCCAGCAGCACTCACCCAGTCAGGGCGCTCTCCAGGCTCCCTGTGCTGCAGCCCCTGCTCCCCGGGGGCCCTGTCCCCTCCCCAGCAGGTCCATGTCCCCTCCCCAGTGTCCCCAGCAGCACTCACCCAGTCGGGGCGCTCTCCGGGCTCCCCGTGCTGCGCTCCCTGCTCCCCGGGGGGAGCGTAGTCCTTCAGCGGCGTGCTGAACTCCACGGGGCCCGTCCCTGGCAGAGGCAGCTTCAGCAGGGGCGAGCTGGGGGGACACAACCGGGCAAACCCCTCAGTTTGGAGGTTCATGCACTTTTACAGGCAGAATAAATTCGGTGTTTCCTGAAATATCTGAATGCGTCCTCAAAACGGTAACCTTGCCCTGAGGCTGAGGTCTAAATGTTGAATTTTCTCCTGGTGGCATGAATAATAATAATAAAAGTAGTAATTTATATTACTTTATATAATAATAATAATACGAAGAAGAAGAAGAAGGAGAAGGAGAAGGAGAAGGAGAAGAAAAGAAGAAATTATTTCTATAATAATGATAACAGAAGAGTTTAAAAAATTTCTGAGCCCACTTTGGCCAAGCCAAGCTGTGCAGGACAGGAGACCCAGCAAGGGGCTTTGGCTTTCATGGGACACACTGCTATCCCAGAGTCCTCCTCCCTTGGAAAGGATGGAAAAGTCCTGGGAGAGAAGAAGAGAAGACCTTGCAGGGCCTCTCCTGGATTCCTCCATCCAACTTGGCTGTGGCAAAACCACTCAGCATGGCCATGGCTCAGTAGCTGCATACCCCACCCAAAGCCCAAACACTCCCTTGTTAAAGCAGCTGCTTCCCTGCCCCAAAGCCTTTATAGTCCTCTGCTCTTCCTCATTTAAATTCAAACTATTTCCAAAATTTGTCATTGGCTTCATTGGTCCTCAAAGCACTTTTAAGAGCAGCAGTGAGACACCAAAACTGTGAAATCTTGATCTTCTTGCTGCTTTGCCACTACAACCTCTGGTGATCACAGCTCCTCTCCCACAACAGAGACTTTGAACTATTTAGAAATTGAGAAAATGAGGTTACAGAGAGTTTAGAATCAGATTTTTACCTCCAAATGTTCTCAGAAGTGGTTAAAAGCAAATCAGAATTGAACTGGTGGGAAAAGCAAGGCTGCTGACACACAGAGATCCACAGAGAATCTGGAACTGTCAGCACCAAACTGAGCTGGAGATCAGAACTTCAGTCTTTTTGTGGCCCTACAATTCCTGATCTATTTCCCTGTTTGTAGATTAATTTTGTGCCATACTGACACAATAATAGAAAGGCCTTGGAATTGCTTTCCTGCAAGGCTCTGCCCACTTCATTAGGATTGCTTGGATCACAAAGGCCATGGAGGAACAAGCAGCATCTAAACACAAGGCTTCAGAGAGAAACAACAAACAGCTGGAAAAGAACAATGAAATCAGAAGCCAAGCCTGTCAGATTTGCTCTTTATTGCTCTGACAGAAATACATCTAATTATTAGCATTTCCTTGGGCAAGGGCAAGGAAAAGGAACAGTAAGATCAAGCATAAGTGATAAACAAAGCAGAAAGTGTTCAACAGATGATTGAGGAGGAATTGTTTTTTCCCTAAATGATTTCAGTGCTGGCAGCTGCGTCCAGAAAATCAAGGAAAATACTTGAGATTCACAGAAGGTGCTTCTGCAGGGGGGTATTCCCTGTGAGTCACCAGTGAGTTGGGAGGAGTCAAAATAACGTTTTTGTAGAATTTGAGTCATTTTCAACCAGAGATTGCTCGAATTTAGTCTGATTATGGAGTCAGTTCAGGTTTAGTCTGATTGTGGAGTCAGTTCAGGTTTAGTCTGATTATGGAGTCAGTTCAGATTTAATTCAGATTTGGTCTGACTGTGGAGTCAGCTCAGACTCAGTCTGACTGTGGAGTCAGCTCAGACTCAGTCTGACTGGGGGGTGTTTCCCCTCCCTGGGTGTCAGTGCTGGCAGTGCTGCTGCTGCTGTCCCAGGGCCTTCCCAAGGGGATCTGTCACCCCTGGGATCCCAGGGCAGCAGAGTACCTCCAAGGGCAGGAGGCTCAGCTCTGCTCCAGGCCCAGGGACAGCTGCAGGTGGGATGAGCAGCTCTGCTGTGGGACCAGAGCAGGAGAGAATTCTGGATTCTCTCTGAGCTCTCAGTCCTGGTCCATGGCTCAGCGTGGGGGAAAAGGGGCTCCTTGTGTGAACCTGGCCCTGCTGGTTTGGGACCCACCAGGTGCTGGGAACACGGAATGCTGGAGTGGTTTGGAACTGCTGAACTGCGGCAGGAGCTGCATTCCAGCCACCAGCATGAGGGAGGAGCAGGCAGAGGTGCTCATCCAAGCACTGACAGATTTTGAAGACAGCTCAGGGGGCCTGGGTGGAGCAGGGCCAGGAGAGCTCCAGGCAAATCCCTCCCTGCACGCTCCCCCTTGCCAGCCCCAGGCACTGAGGGCAGAGGGAAGCAGGAGCTGCCAGGGCTCAGGTAACAGGAAAGGAGCTGATCCATGGAATGAAACCAGCTCCCAGCAGGACAAGCTTTGGGCCTGGCTGCAGCCAAGACAGAGCAGCCTGGAATGCTACTGCTGAGCAGGGAGGGAATCTGCGACCAGGGTCCTGCCACAGGGCTGGCAAGGCCAATATCTGGCAGCAACAGTGCCTTTTTAGCCTTGGCAAGTGCACCAACAACCTGCTTCTGAGTGAGTGGTGGTGGCTGTGCACTGCTTCCCTCCGACAGGGCTCCAAAATTCTGCCCTGGAAAGGAGATTCCCCTCTCCTGTGCAGCACAAGCTGCTCCCAGAGTCATGCTGGAACCCCAGAGGAGACTCTGCTCTGTGGGGATCTGAACATGAAGAGTCTGACTCTAATTCAGGCCCTCAGACTACCCCACAAACAGTACAGACTTGTGCAGGAGTGATACATTCTTACAGAAATAATTCCAAATAAATCTGTACACACACACACACAAACACATACACCTCCCCAGGGGCTCTGGTTCCAGGCAGTTCTGCCATTCCTCAGGAGCAGAACCTGTGCTTCAGTTAATTAACAAACCCCTGTTTAATTGCCCTAAACCTGCTGCAGACTCACCTGGCTCATCTGCAATCCTCACCTCAACTAAAAGCTGCTCCTCAGAGTGACACTGGCATTTCGTATTTCCCCCAATGGCCACACTTCCAGGTGTCACCTGTTCCCCTCTGGGCTGCTGTCACACAAGGCTGGTGACACCCCCATTCCAGGGGAAAATGCAGATCCCAACACAGACCCATTCAAGTGGGATGAGGAAAATGAGTGTCACCTGTAGAACAAGAAAACTCCCCCTCTGATGTGAGGACCAACTTGGATTTTCAGACTTTAGGACTGGAGATAAGAATGAGTCACAGGATTTTTTGCTTTGGGTATTGATTTATTCTCAAAGCCAGAGATGCTGTGCCTTGTCTGTCAGTGCCATTAAACACAGGATCAGTACAAACCCTTCCAAGAGGAAAGGCACCCAAAACAACCAGACCAGACTCTGTGGTGACCTTATTCCCTGCATGGGCCCTGCCCTCACCTGCCTGAGGCCAGAGCCCCTGGTGGACAAATTGTGGACCCTGTGCTTTATTTCAACTTTTAAAAACTGTCTGCACACAAGAACGGTGGGGTTTGACTGATGTGAGGAGGAGGGAAGGCACAGTAACTGAGATGATTTGTCTGCAGCAGAATCCCACAAGCTGTCCCTGGTGCCAGGCACAGCAGGCAGGGCTGGTGCACCTCTCTGTCTCTGACAGCCCAGGATACCAGACCCACCCTCGTCTGCAGGGATGTCTTTATTTATGAACCCTGTCTCAGGAACACGGAATGGGTCAGAGGTGGCCTTGGAAGCGCTGGGGAATGCTTGGGCTCCATGATCTGAAGGCCTTTTCCACCCTTAACATTTCCATGGCTCTGTGAGCTCCCTGCCCTGTACAGGTCTCAGTGCAGCTGCACACAGAGCCGAGGCTCCTGCCCAGCCCTGCTGCACAGAAATGCTGCCTGAATGAGCTGCTGCCTCAGTGCTGGGCCCCCATCCTCACCCAGGGCTCAGGCTGTTCCAGGGCTGTTCCTGGGCTGTGTCTGCTGAGGGGTGGCTGGGATGCACCAGGGAAACCCAGCTGAGAGAGGAGAGCTTCCACAGAGCACACACAGCTCAGCTCCAGCAGGGGACCCGTGCCAAACAGCACCCCTGCATCCTCAGCACCCAGGCAGCACCATGCACCAGCTCCCAGGCAGGAGAATGCACCCAGGCAACACCATGCACCAGCTCCAGGCAGCACAATGCAGCAGTCCCCATGCAGCACAATGAACCCCCTCCAAGCAGCACAATGCACCCATGCAGCACAATGCACCAATGCAGCAATCCCTTCACTCTCACCCCCTGGCATGCCAGGTGCAGGACCCACTCTGGAACAGTTCTCACCTAATTAGCGAAGCCCTCGCAATTAACCCCTCGTTATCAGCAGTTAATGCACAGCAGCTCAGAGCAGGAGCTGGAACACCCCAGAAAGGCTCCTCACAGGCTCACTCCTGCGTTTAGATGAGCCCTCCAGCCTCAGCCAGGCTGGGATTCTCTTTCTGCCGAGGTTCTCCTGCTCTCAGGGCTGTCACCAGGCCTTTGCCACCTGTCTCTGCCAGGGCCAGGACCTGCTTTGCTCAGGAGCTCCTGGAACTATTAAAAAACCAGACTCCTCACACCTGATGGTGTCCTGGATGGATTTCTGCAGCCTGGAGGGAACAGTCACTGCAGAACCCTCAAAGGTTGGCACTCAGGAGTGCAGACACTCCCACAAATCCACAGTTACCAAAAACCTCCTGCTCTGCAGCCTCAGCTGCTCTGAGCACTGACAGGGCAGCTCCAAGCCCTGACCCAGGGGGCTGAGGGGGTGACCCCAATCAGATCTCCTCCTCTCCAGGAAATCCCGAATTTCAGAAGGGAATAAGCACATTTTGATCCCTCCCCAAACACAACTCTGTGGGTGAACATTCACACTGCAGCAGTTTCCTGCATTTGCTGCCTGGGAGAGCTGAATGAGGAGCCAGAGCCATCCTGGGAAGCCATTCCTGAGGTGACACAGTGACACACTGGGACTCTGGCTTGGCTTTGCTGGGTGCAGCTTCCAGGTGAAGAAATGCCACTGGAAAGCTGCACCTGGCAAAGCTGGAGCCAAAACACAGAGCTTGCTATCTTGCAAGTAGGAAGATATATCAAGATATCTCTGTCTTTGATATCTTTCATATCAAAGACAGAGAAATGTAGGAACCACTTGGGCTGGCCTTGTAGAGGCTTCATGTTCTATAGGACAAGTGACCTGAGAATAAAAGTGTCCCTGAAAGGTACAAGGAGTCCTGTGGAGCAGTGAAAAGCCAGGAAGCAATGCTCCCACTGCTGCTCACAACCACAAAGGGTTCCAGCCAGCAGAAGCCACCCCAGAGCTTTTCCATGTGTGAAAATCCTTCCTTTGACAATGTTTTAACTGAGATGTGCAAGCAGCCCCTGCCACCACCACAGCTCAAAGGAAAACTTCTGTCTGTGCCAACACATGTGGAGCTTTCCTACAAACAGGGGAGCAAATCATACAAAACAGACAAGAGAATTAAACCCTGCAGGACACAATAATCTGTACATGCACATGTGTGCATGGTCTGGGGACAAAGGTTTGCTCAGCCCCACAGTGCCCTGCTGGAGATGATTCTGAGCCCGTGTGACATTCCTGGGAGTAAAATTATATCCACCTGCAAACTAGGGATCCACAATAGGGTCCATAAGGAGAGTGGGGAATCCACTCCCACATGGGCATGCCAAGGGTGAAACAGAAGAGTGCAGGCTCCAGGGAGAACAGGACAGGCAGGCGTGCAAGGAGAGATCAGCTTTCCTTCTCCCCATTTTTAATTCATGGCTTTGGAGGCCACTACCAGGTGCTTGAGGGTTACCTTCACCTCATTTATTGCTTCCCTTCACTCATTCAATTAGCTCTTACTTATTAAACCAGATGCAGACACTTCATCCCCATTGTTTCTTCTGTCCCACAAAAGGAGATGACAAAACCTATAAAGTCTACATTTAAAAAAGGCTTCTGTGTGAGCCCAGAAGGGGGAACGCTGCCAAGAACCCCTGTGCCCAGCCCCATGTCACTGTCATATTTTCTGGAAAAATCCCTTTGCCCAGGATTCTTCTCCTGGGAAGCAGAGAAGCCTCAGAGAAAAAGGAAAACAATATTATCTCATTTGCTTCTCCTGTGTTTTGCTGCTTTGGAATGTGCTTTGGAGATTGTTTATCCAGCAGGCGGTTGTTTGACTGGTTTCATGTGAATTGTTTTAACTTAATGACCAATCACAGCCAGCTGTGTCAGGACTCTGGCAAGAGTCACAAGTTTTTCTCTAGCATCTTGTTAAGCCTTCTGTAAGTATCCTTCCTCTATTCTGTAGATAGTATAGTATAATATACTATAATAGAGTATATATTATATACTCTAATAGTTTTAGTATAGTATAATATAGTATAGTATAATATAGTATAGTATAATAATGTAGTATAATAATAAATATAGTATAATAATATAGTATACTAATGTGTATAATGTAGTATAGTACAACACAGTATGATATAGTATGGTATGATATGATAGGATATATCTTTATATATCCATATAATATAATATAATATAATATAATATAATATAATATAATATAATATAATATAATATAATATAATATAATATAATATAATATAATATAATATAATATAATATAATATAATATAATATAATATAATATAATATCTCATATTATAACAAAATATATTTTATTATAACATAATATCTCATACTGTAACAAAATTTATATTAGAACATAATAGCTCATATTGTAAAAAAAATATATAATATTATAGCATAATAACTCAGATTATAACAAAATATACAATATTATAACATAATATTGCATATAATAACATCACATATAATATTATAACATATCATAATAACATAATATATAATATTGTAACATCATATCTCATAACATAATATATCATAACATAATATATTGATATGATACATGATTTTATATATGATATGATATATGATATGTGATATTAGATATGAGATATGAGATGATATATCATAATGTATTCTAATATATTGTAATATAATAAATTAGCCTTCTAAGAACATGGAGTCAGATTCATCATGTCCTTCCTGCCCCCACAATCCCCCATCGCCGTGTGCCCGAGGCGGGCAGGACTCACCAGCAGGCCAGGATGCAGAGGGCAGTGAAGAGGATGATGGGGATGGGGTAGGAGGCACAGAGCAGCCCGTGGCTGTAGAACGCCCGCGAAATCCTCTCGCGCAGCCTCTCAGTCAGGGTCATCCTCACCTCCAGGCCATCCCGGGGCACAGCAGCGTGGGCAGCCCTGCAGGGAGGCACTGCCTCCACCTGGGAGGGCACAGGGAGAGAAACACAGGAACACAAGGGAAATCAACATTATCAGCTCGTTGTAGAAAGATCACCAGCGCTCAGGAAGGAATCCTTCCCTGGGAGGGTGGGGAGAGGCTGGGATGGAATTCCCAGATTTGCTGTGGCTGCCCCTGGATCCCCACCAGTGCCCAAGGCCAGGCTGGACAGGGTTTGGAGCACCTGGGATCATGGAAGGTGTCCCTGCCATGGCAGCAGTGGAATGGATGGACTCTGAGGTCCTTTGCAGCACAAACCATCCTGGGATTTATTTCCTGATGCTATGAAATGACTGCGCAGATCTCAACCTCACTGTCAGGACTAGACCATCCCTGTTCCAGGAGGAACTCAAGAACAACATGGATATGCTACTCCTGTGGCAAAAAATACATCACAAGTGGCTCTCTGCCACTCTGAGCTGCCAAAAGGTGCTCTGGGGAGGAGCACAGCACTGGCAACAACTCCTGGTACCTTCAAGGAAGAAAACTTTCTATTTACTCTCTTCACCTGCTGTCCAACAGCAGCACTCTGTAAGAAAACACTGAACATTCCAAAGCCAGTATTTCTTTATCATCTGGGGGGTTGCATATTAAAATCTGCCATCTTTATTTGCTTTATGCTGTGACAGAGCTCCTAAGAGTGAACAGCAGGAATTGTTCCTGCTCCAAGTCATTTCTGCAAACAGAGATTGTCTAAGCCAAAATAAACCTGTGGATTGCAGGACAAATGCCAAAGGAGAATTTCTTGCCTCTTGCATGACTGCAAACCCAAGACAAAGTTAGCCTGGAAGCACGAGGGCAGTGGGATGTGCCCACCTTGCAGCCCACAGGTGACATTTGTGGCTCATTTCAGGTACAAGAGACAGACACACAGCACAGATCCCAGGATCAGTGAGCTTGGAAAAGCCCCCCAAGGTCCCCAAGTCCACCCTGTGCCCCATGGCCCCCTTGTCCCCAGCCCAGAGCACTGAGTGCCACCTCCAGGGACGCCTCCAGGGATGGGGACTCAGCACTGCCCTGGGCAGCCTCTGCCAACACTGAACCTCTCCTTAGTGAAGGAATTTCCCCCATTTCCACCCTGAGCCTCCCCAGCCCAGCCTGAGGCCGTTCCCTCTCCTCCTGTCCCCATCCCTGGGAGCAGAGCCCGACCCCTCCTGGCTCCTGTGTCCTGCACTCTCACAAAAACAAGGCTGACCAGCAGAAGGAATAAATGTAGAACTTCCCTTTGCAGGAAAAATCAACTCAAACTCGCTACTTTTCCCCAGACAAAAGCTTTTATCTCACTCAACAATAGTTACATGTTCCAAATTCTTTACATTTCTGCCTGAAAGGCTTTACAGCCTTCCCAGGAGCCTCCCTGGACACCAAGGGCAGGGAAACACAGCAGAGCCCACTGTGAGCTCAGAGGACAAGCTAACAAAGGTAGGAAACTTTCCCTTTTCTAACACACAGTCACCTGGGGTTTTAGGCACACTCAACTCCTCAGTTTCCCACAAAATGTTCTGGAAGCAGGCCTCAGCATTAGCCTAATAAAAACACACAGCCGAGCCAGTGAAGCCTGGAGGGGGGAAATAGAAGGAAAAATCCCAAATAAATCCCTGTTCCACAGTACTTTTCCTGCATTTCAATACACTCAGGAATTTGCTCCATCATGTTCCCTATGCCTAAACCTCCAATGGGGATTTTAACCCAGCATTTTCCATTTACAGCCCCAAGCTTGGCAAAGCAGGAACAGACCCAACGTGATCCTTCTGCCCCCTGCATCTCTCTTCCAGCATCCCACCAGGACTCACACACCCAGGGGCTGACCTGGCTGTCCACACCTGCTCTGCAGATGGAACAGCCCAGCCCTGGGGCAGGTGGGGGATCTGAGGAGCTTTCCTGCCAAGGCTGTGTTTGGGGAAGGACAGGAGAGGAATGGGAGGAATGGGGAGGAAGGAAAGGAAGGAAAAATGAGGATTTATAACGGTCACTGGGTTGGTCTGTGCTGTTGAAACAGCTCAATGTGATGCTCAGACCCCTGAGGGCCAGGTGGGCCAAGGACCACCAGCAGTAATTCCCCCTCCTGGTGCTGCAGGCACTGCCCTGTACCCACTAAACCCATCAATCCCACACAGGCTCCTGGGGGATCAGAGCACCTCGTGCCTTCAGAGCTGCCCCAGAACACGTGGCAGCAGCAGGACTGACACCAGAGCAGGCAGAGCGCCTCAGATTCCTGCTGTGACTGACACATATCCCCTGGGCTCCAGCTCAGATTCTGACCTGTCACCATCATATTTGCTGGAAAAGTCCCCTTGCCCAGGATTCCACTCCTGGGAAGCTGAGAAGCCTCAGAGAAAAAGGAAAACAATATTATCTCATTTACTTCTCCCATGTTTTGCTGCTTTGGAATGTGGTTTGGACATTATTTACCAACAGGTGCATGTTTGATTGCTTTCATGTGAATTGTTTTTATTTAATGACCAATCACGGTCAGGCTGTGTCGGGACTCCGGAAGGAATCACGAGTTTTCATTAGTATCTTCTTAGCCTTCTATCTGTATCCTTTCTGTATTCTTTAATATAGTGTTTTTTAATATAATATAATATAAAATAATAAATTAGCCTTCTGAGAACATGGAGTCAGATTCACCGTTCCTCCCTTCGACAGGGTCTCAGAAAATACCCCAGCGAGCCAGGAAGGAGGCTGCAGGCAGGACAGTGCCTCCTTGGTATCCTGTGACACAGGGAGGGGTTACAGGTGTTCCCCCAGCCCTGGGCTCCTCACAGCTCACACAGAGCAGAGGAGCTGTAGGAGAGAGGGGGGGAGGACAGTGGGGATGGATGGAGATGAGAGATCTCTGCAGCCAGCTCGTGGAACTTGGGGTTTATTGCACAGGGCCTGGGTGCAGGGGCCTTTTGGAATTTGGGGTTTATTGCAAAGGGGCTGGGTGCAGGGGCCTGCTGGAATTTGGGGTTTATTGCACAGGGCCTGGGTGCAGGGCCCTGCTGGAATTTGGGGTTCATTGCACAGGGCCTGGGTGCAGGGGCCTTTTGGAATTTGGGGTTTATTGCACAGGGCCTTGGTGCAGGGGCCTTTTGGAATTTGGGGTTTATTGCAAAGGGCCCTGCTGGGAGCTGCCAGCCACAGCTCAGAGCAGGGCTGAGAGAAGAGAGGGGGAGAGAGGATGAGAGAGAGAGAGAGAATTAGAGAGGATGAGAGGATAAGAGAGTAAGAGGGTAAGAGAGCAAAGTTCCCGTTATACCATAAATCTTCTGTGTTGAATATTCTAATTCTCACCAACCAATCTAGTACAAGATACAAATCCTACAGCATTTACATACAGCCTGTAAGAATCATTACATTACCATCCTGTGTTACATTTTAAACCCTAAAAACTCCTCTTTGGGCCCCTTCTGCCAAGCTGGCAGGGTCTGCTCTGACCCTTAGGCCTGTCTGCAAGCAGAGGGTGTTGTTTTATCAAAAGGGGATCACCTTCAGCCAGCCACACCATTGTTTTCCAGTTGTTCAGTAACTGAGGGATCTCAAAGCTTGCTTTCATTCAATCTCGCTTATCGTTTCCATATTCTCAAAATCTTTTGCCAGGCAATCATATTTATAAGGCTTTCCTGTTTCATCTTCCCCAACAAGGAGCCATCACAAACCCTGCTGATCCATGGGCTGCAAACAGCTCCCAGCCCTCCCCAGCAGTGCCCAAACCCAGCAGCACAGGCACCCCAGAACAAGGGAAATCTCAGCTCCCTGCAGATGCAGGAAATGGATGATGGATTGCTCAAACCCCAGAAAAGCAGCTGGATTTCCTTGCCCTCTGTTGGGCCCTGGAGGTGGCTCAGGGCTCTGATGCTCTGAGCCATCACCCACTGCTCTCACTGCCATGGGAGCTCCCAAACCCCACTGCCCACAAAGGGAGGGGAGGGAGAGAGGCACAGACCTCAGAACCCAGTTCTCCTCTCCTCAGCAGGGCCAGGGAACATTCCTCGGGACTTCAGAGGTGGGAAAACAAGAGCCTGGCTCCAGACAAGCTCCTTCAGAGAAAAGCTGCACAATGGGCTCTAACACCAAGGTCCTGCTCTCCCCTGGCATTCCCATGGGAAGAATGAGGGGCTTTGTGCTGCCAGAGGACACGGAGGTCACGAGGAACAGAGCACTTCCTATGGGAAAATCCCAGCCAAGCACCAACCCTGGCCAGGCTGCAGGATGTAAGGGGTTAATCCCAGCCCTGTGTAGGAACAAGGCCTGGCTGTAAGGGGTTAATCCCAGCCCTGCCTCAGGAACAAGGCCTGGCTGTAAGGGGTTAATCCCAGCCCTGTGCAGGAACAAGCCCGGGCTGTAAGGGGTTAATCCCAGCCCTGCCTCAGGAACAAGGCCTGGCTGTAAGGGGTTAATCCCAGCCCTGTGTAGGAACAAGGCCTGGCTGTAAGGGGTTAATCCCAGCCCTGTGTAGGAACAAGGCCTGGCTGTAAGGGGTTAATCCCAGCCCTGTGCAGGAACAAGGCCTGGCTGTAAGGGGTTAATCCCAGCCCTGTGCAGGAACAAGGCTCCGGAACAGCTCCAGTCCTCAATGGATTCCCCTTCACACAAAGGGCACTTTCCATATTCAAAATGTAGAAAATGCCATGGCTGAGTCCATTCCCTCCACCCCAGCTCTGTGGCTGAAAGGCTGACACAAGTTTTTGAGCCAGATTTCAATCCCCAAAATGTGCAAATTACTTCATTTTACCTGTCCTGCCTGACTTTGCCAGTTTTGCCCCACTTCTTGTCTGTCTTGCTCCCTCTACAATTCATTTATGGTTTGAGTTTAAAAATTCAGAGGTTGTCAGGAACAGACCCCATTTTATTAGTGGCATTTCACTCATTATTAACATATCTTGAAAAGCTGGAGTAGCAACAAAAATGAAGATTTAAAGCGAACACTTCAGTAATCTCTACATGTCAGATAAAGTTATCTGCTCCCAAAACAGGAGCCGACATTCAAAATCACTTTCCAAAACGGTTTTCAGGACATCTTTAAACTTTTCTGCCACAAGAGAAGAACTCGGTTACACTCCTGTTTAGGAAGTCATTCACTGAATGTGGTTTCTGTCCTTTCTGGTTTCTATCCTTCCTTCCTTCCCAAAACACTCCCAGCAGCACCAGACAACAACTTGTTGCTGTGGTTGATGAGACAGGATAGGATGTTCCACATCAGAGCCACGAAGAACAGAAGTTTGGGATTTGTGACAAAAAGTGAAAATATCCAAATTTAGAAAAAACACGATTTCAAAGTTCACTCCTCTTGGTGCATCCAGCCAAGGGAAGCTCCCTTGCACAGAGATTCCAAACACAAGGAGCCAGAGAAGAACAGAGATTCCAAACACAAGGAAACATTTCCCAAGCCCTTCTTCTCCGCCACAGAGCTCTTGCCCAATCCTGCACAGCTGGGAATGATCCCCTCCACAGGCACAGAATCCCAGAATGGTTTGGGCAGGAAGGAGCCTGAAGGATCACCCAGTTCCAGGAGATGGGATGTGATGCACAGAGGGAAACACCACCCTGGGCTCCCCATCCTCAGTTCTCTGAAGGTGTGACAGGATGCAGTGTGAAACAGGAAATCGTGTGTTAGGAATGAGGAATGGAATGGAATCAGGGTGTAAATCCATCCTCACCCAGCACTGAGCACTCCTGCTCCTCCTCCTCACCCCGCAAGGGACACAGGGGAGCTCAAGGATGCCCACAGACAGAGAGCAGCCTCTGGAAGGCTCTTCCAGCTGCAGCAATTTGCTCAGGCAGGGGACCCCAGGGATAACTCCGTGTGCAATTCCCTGCGTGCACCAAACCACCTCCAGAGCTGCAGCTCAAAATAAACCCCTGCTAAGCTGGGGAAATCCTGTCCCCAGGACACTGTCCCTGTCTCAGGGGTTACACAGCCAGCAGAGTCAGCAGGCACTGCTGAGCAAAGCCAGGGTCCCTTGGCTCTGGGAGCCCCTGGGACACGAGCCCCAGGCTGGCTGCAGGGTCCCCAGGCTGACTGCAGGGTCCCCAGGCTGGCTGCAGTGTCCCCAGGCTGGCTGCAGTGTCCCCAGGCTGCTCTCGGTGCACTCCTGGCCACACTCAGGACCCACAGGGAGCCTGCCCTGGCAATCCCTGACACAAAGCACCCACGTGATCCCTTTGGAACAATCTCCTCCTCTTTGTTTATCCCTGCAGCCGCTCCACAAGTGCCTGGGGAATCACTTTCTCCTCAAAACACCAGAGCCTGATGCAAGAGCCCCGTGCGGTTACAGCTGAGGGCACCCCCAGGAACCCCAGCTGGGCAGTGCCACCCTTGCCCTCTCCCGGCCCTGCAGCCAGCCCAGGGCCAGGCACACACACCAGGGACTCCATCCATCCTCCACTCCTTGTGTAAACAGCTTGTCCAGCACAGGCCTGCAATGCTCTTCCCTTTCTACTACAGGTAGTAATTCTGCTCATGCTCTTTCCTAACCCTCTCCACGAGACCCGGGTCAATATATCAGCCCAAGCCTCTTGTCTGGAGTACAAAACAGGCAAAATGCTTTGGGATCATCTGCCTGGACTTGGGCAAAGTCTTGGCATACAACAGCACAGGGACCTGGAGCTGCTCAGGGCTGGAGCCAGGCTGGGAGAGCTGGGAATGTTCCCCTGGAGAGGAGAAGCTCCAGGGAGAGCTCAGAGCCCCTGCCAGGGCCTGAAGGGGCTCCAGGAGAGCTGGAGAGGGACTGGGGACAGGGGATGGAGGGACAGGACACAGGGAATGGCTCCCACTGCCAGAGGGCAGGGATGGATGGGAAGGGAAGGGATTGTTCCTGTGAGGATGGAGAGGCCCTGGAAGAGAAGAAGCTGTGGCTGCTCAATCCCTGGATTATCCAAGGCCAGGCTGGACAGGGCTTGGAGCTGGGATAGTGGAAGCTGTCCCTGCCACGGCAGGGAATGGAACAAGATGGGCTTTAGGCCCTGTCCAACCCAACCCAGGATCCTCTGGTTCTGTGTCATTCATGGAAGGGTCACTTGGTCTGTCTGTGCCATCCTGAGGCTCCCAGCACTGCTCATGTTATGGATAAGCACCAAAGAGCCCAGGCCACCCCCAGTCCCCAGCAAAGCCTGTGAAGGACACAAACTGCAGCTGAGCCCTTGGGGACAGCCCTGACAGCTCCCTGGGCACCTCCCAAGGGCAGCCTGAAGGACACAGCACTGCTCACCCTGCCAGCAGGGACAGCCCTGTCCCACTGCCCCAGCCATGGGCAGGGACACAGCCCAGAGCAGTGACAGTCACAGGGACAGTCACAGAGACACAGGGACAGCCCTGTCCCAATGCCCCAGCGCAGCAGGGGCAGGGACACAGCCCAGAGCAGTGACAGTCACAGGGACACAGGGACAGCTCCTGTCCCACTGCCCCAGCCCAGCATGGGCAGGGACACAGCCCAGAGCAGTGACAGTCACAGGGACACAGGGACAGCCCTGTCCCACTGCCTCAGCCCAGCCATGGGACCCACAGCCCAGAGCAGTGACAGTCACAGGGACACAGGGACAGTCACAGGGACACAGGGACAGCTCCTGTCCCACTGCCCCAGCCCAGCATGGGCAGGGACACAGCCCAGAGCAGTGACAGTCACAGGGACAGCAGGGACAGCAGTGACTCTGGGGGCTCTGTACACGGCCCTCACTCAGAGCAGTGACAGTCACAGGGACAGCAGTGACTCTGGGGGCTCTGTACACGGCCCTCACTCAGAGCAGTGACAGTCACAGGGACAGTCACAGGGACACAGGGACAGCAGTGACTCTGGGGGCTCTGTACATGGCCCTCACTCAGAGCAGTGACAGTCACAGGGACACAGGGACAGCAGTGACTCTGGGGGCTCTGTACACGGCCCTCACTCAGAGCAGTGACAGTCACAGGGACACAGGGACAGCAGTGACTCTGGGGCTCTGTACACGGCCCTCACTCAGAGCAGTGACAGTCACAGGGACACAGGGACAGCAGTGACTCTGGGGGCTCTGTACACGGCCCTCACTCAGAGCAGTGACAGTCACAGGGACACAGGGACAGCAGTGACTCTGGGGGCTCTGTACACGGCCCTCACTCAGAGCAGTGACAGTCACAGGGACACAGGGACAGCAGTGACTCTGGGGGCTCTGTGCAGGGCCCTCAGAGCAGTGACAGTCACAGGGACAGTCACAGGGACACAGGGACAGCAGTGACTCTGGGGGCTCTGTACACGGCCCTCACTCAGAGCAGTGACAGTCACAGGGACACAGGGACAGCAGTGACTCTGGGGGCTCTGTACACGGCCCTCACTCAGAGCAGTGACAGTCACAGGGACACAGGGACAGCAGTGACTCTGGGGGCTCTGTACATGGCCCTCACTCAGAGCATAATGAGCTTTGCTCAGGTCATTCCCAACACACGTTTATCCGGTTTGCTCTTCAGCAGTCCCAGAAGTGTCCACAGGTGTCACACAGGGTTTGGTTTGGTTTTCCCTGGCCCCCTCCCTGCCATTTAACCCCTTCTGCTCCCAGTGGGCACAGCCAGCCCCAGAGGGGGGTGTGGAGCCATGGGACTGCTGAGGCTGGAGGAGCCCTTGGGGTCCAACTGCTCCCACGGTGCTGCCAAGGCCACCACCAGCAATTCCCACACTCAGACTTTCAGCTGCCCCATCCCACACACACAGGAGGTCACCAGGTTCCTTTAATTAGGGATTACACCTCATCAATTATCCTCATGCCTGCAGCTGGCTATTTTTGCTTGAACCCCAACCTCACCACTGTCCTTCCTCACCACCAGCCCAATTTCAGGCCATGTTTAATTCCTCAAACCCATTTCTCACTCCTGATTCACACGTGCTGCCCTTCCTGCTTTATGTCATTTACAACTTGAATGTGCACAGTCTGTTCTGGCACTTCAGTGGTGAGAGAGCCCCCCTCAGTGCTGAGTGAGCCCCGAGAGCCCCAGTGCCCCCCTCAGTGCTGAGTGAGCCCCCAGAGCCCCCCTCAGTGCTGAGTGAGCCCCCAGAGCCCCCCTCAGAACACCCAGGCCCATTAACACAGCTGTTACTGCTGCCCTGGATACATTCATTTAACCATGATTTTTTCCATCATAGACTGGCACCTTCTTAGGCTTGGAGTTTATTTCAATTCCACCTACTCAAGACTCTTATTTGGATAAAAATCAAACCTTAGAGGATTTATGGCCACAGCTGCCTTCCTGCAGCCAGAAACAGCCCTGCTATCTTATCCTGGGAAGAGCAAGCTCACCTTGCCAAGGAGTACCTGTGGCAAAGCAGCACCAGCCATTCTGCACTCCTGTTCCCTGCCAGGTGCTTTTCAGCCAAGTCCCACCCGCTGCAGGATTTTGGGGAGAGCACTCCTCCCCATTCTCTCTGTCCCAACTGCTCGCTCTCCTCCAGGCTTTAGGAACATCACTGACTTTCCATGTCTCAAAGATGCCTCCTAAAGTTTTCAGGTCTTTTTTTGTCCGTGCTTTGAGCACACAGACAGAAATCCCTCCCTGAAACGACAGCCTGCAAAGCTGCTCTTCCTTTTTGCAGCCTGCCACCAGCACCAGTTGCTCACCAAGAGTCAAAAGGTGCTGAACACTCCAGTTTTGGGGATGTCAGACTCCAAGTTTTCCTCTCTGTTCTCTTCTTTACCACCTTTTGCCATGAGGACATTCCCAGAATAATGTGTGTCCCTGATGCCCTCTGACAGTCAGGTTTGATTTTTATCTTAATCCTCCCTTTGTGGCCTTGCAGCTGTTCAAAAGAGGAATGGAAACACCTCTGGGTTTGAATCACCCTGACTGCAGGGGTGCTGAAGATAAATCAGCACTTCAAGGATTCCTGCCCAGCTCCAGGTTTGCCTGGGAAGCACCCGGAGCCATTCACCATCCCAAGGAGCCCAGTGGACATTCACTCCCTTCCTCAGTTATCTTCCAGCTCAGCAAACCAGGATCTGAGCTGAGCACAGCTCCTTCCGTGCTCCTTTCTCCAGGGCTGGGGCTCCTCCCCCTGCACAGGACACATTTCCTGCCTCAAAACTCTCCTTCAGAACAGAAATCAGCATCGGTGGGCAATGATCAATACTAGGAAATCAAACCCAAACCAGCCTGTTTAATGCAGGCAAAACATTCTGTCTGCATGCTTTGGTGTTTATTTCTGAAACAGACAAACTCAAAATTCAAATCCATGCCTGAATACCTGAACTGCACCTTCTCTGCACCTCTTTTTAAGGGATGTGCCACCAGAGATGCTTCACCCCGCAGTTTGGCAGGGCAGGGACACTTAAAGAGGACAGTAACACCTGCAGGGGTGCCCAGGATGGGCAAACATTGTCTGTGGAAGCCCCTGGAGCTCCTTTCCCAGCCCTGCTGTGCCAGGTCCCTGCTCCAGCCCCAGGAGCAGACAGCAGCTCCCCAAAACCCTTCCCAGGTAAAACCACATCCACACAAACCCTCTGAGCAGAACTCTGCATTTTCCAAACCCACAGCCCATTGGGGTCCATTTGCCCTCTCCTGGAAGAAAACCCCTCCAAAACCCCCCAGAAATACCTGCTGAGCACCGTTAGCCACCCTGCAGCCAAGCCCAGCCAGCACTGCCAGGGGTTTCCTGACTGACTGGAATTAGAGCTGGGTCACACACAGTTTATCCCTGCAGCACCATCATTTCCCAAAAACACCTTGTGGAAACATGAACCAGGAGTGTTCCCGTCCCACAGGGAGGGCTGGGGTGCAGCACCAGCTGGGCTCCTGTTCAGTGAAGGGTTTCCACAACCCGGGGATTTGGCAGGGAAGCAGAAGTGTGCCCTTGGCTCTCTGGGGAACACGTTCCCGTTTGCACACAGACCCAGCCAGAGCTCCAGCCCTGTTGCCAGCCTGACTCTGGAATTCTGGAAGCTCTGGTGTCAGGCATGGCATCACCAGGGATCCCCCCACAAGCAGGATGTGCAGGATGACAAAAGGGAGACAAACCCCCCAGTTCTGACCATTAATCCATGAAACAAAAAGCAAAAATGAAGACATAACCCTGAGCATGTATTGCCCTGCATGGCTCCCTCAGAAACAATCCCCAAAGCTCTGCTCAGGACAGCTCCCATGGCTCAGGATTCTGCACTCCCAGATCCTGGGGCTTGCACAGGGCCCTCAGAGGGACACAGCAGCTGTAAGGTGATGCACCTGCCTGGGATTGGCTTTCCACGGGTTCTGGGTCACAGCAGGGCAGGGCAGGGCTGAGCACACCAAGTGCCAGGGCTGCCAGCCCCGGGCAGGGACACTGGGCATCCCCAGCAGCACACACAACCAAACATTTTCCTTTCTAATCACCACCAGCTAGGAAGCCAGGCTCAGGAAATCACTGCACTCTTTCTTCCAGATGGAGAAACGATCCCAAAACTCCTCTGTGAGGCAGCAAGTCCCCCAGTCTGACTGGGACATTGTCCTTTGTAAACAAACCAACTATTATTCCTTCATCACAATGCTCCATACAAGATTAATTCAGATTTAAGAACTGCAATCCTGCTCCCCTCTCCACTGCCCACCACACTCTCACTCCAGCTGAATTTACTCTTTTCCTGGGAGGAGAACTTTACTTTTTCCCAGTTATGCCAAAAGGCCAAGGCTGTTCTGAGCCTTTGGAGCTGGGTCTTCACTTGAGGACATGAATTAAGATTCCCTCCTAGACAGCCACCCTGAGTTCCCTGCTCTGGTATCTTGGATGTGAGCAGTGACACTCCCAGACACAGCAAGAGCAGCTGCACCACCACAGAACTGCCCAGTTCCTTCAGCCTTTCTTTCTCACCCCGTAATGCTCTGCACCAGGGGGAGAGGGGGATTCAGAGGAATTATAATCACAGATATCAGAGCCAAGGAAAGCTGCTTCCACCCCTCCTTCCAGTCCCACCAGCCCCATGTGCCAGCAGCCCCTCCGTGCTGCCCAGCACAGGGACTGTGCCCCCTGTCCCGCAGAGCCCCTGGAGTCTCCTGGGGAAGGGGAGGAAGAGGAAGGTGCCTGCAGCTGCCTGGCCTGGAAAGGATTCCCAGGAGCTGCTGCTCCTCACCGACTACATTCCACTGCAGGCAGGTAATGCTATTTTTGTTCCTTGAGCTGTACCTGTTCTACTTTTTAAATTCTCATCAGAGAGGGAAAAAAATGGGGTTTTTTGGTGCATAATGATCCAAGCTCTGACGCCAGACAGGCCCAGCAACCCCCTGACTGAAAACAGTGTTGAGTAACTCAGGGAGAGCCTGACTAATGCATTCATCATAGGATTCTGACACTTAAAATACTATTTTAATGCTCCTGAGACAAACCCTGATTGTTCAGGGCTCTTTTGGGATGCTATATTTGACTCCTGATTGGAAAAATAAGCCATGCCAAGTTGTACCTGGAAACACGGAGCTGTGCCACACGTTCAGGGAACATCCCGGGGTGTTTTCCTCTCTTCCCAATCCCAGCTAATCTGCTTTCTGCATTACACAACAGCTCGTGTAATCCCAAATTTACCACCCGAGTCCTGCCCTCACAGCTCTGCTTTCACAGAGAGGGAGCTCACGCCTCATCTCTGCCCCTTGAATGAAAAGAAACTTAGTTTGCCTTTCAACAACCCGGAAAAACACGTGGATGCTGCATTCAGGAAATTCTGGCACTGAGGCCAAAATCGTTCCGGAGCCCTTTCCTCGGGATTCTCCCCAGCACAGCCCCACAACTGCCTCAGCATTCCAAAAGCCCCTCGCTCATTACATTACAGATAAAGGAAAGATGTTCATTCTGACTCACACGAGGAAGTCGACTCCTAAATTTTGAGCAAACCCCAAAGTTCACGATTCAGGGAGTGAGATAACTGAGTGAGCACAGAGGCAGGTCCCCAGAGACCCAGAGCAGAAAAGCCCTCTGGTTCTGGAGGGCTCAGTGACCTGTACAAACCCATGGGGTGCTTAATTCCCAGTCCCACCATTCCCTTTACATGTTCCATCCCTGTAATCCTTTCCCTAAAACACAGGGCAGCAAAGCCCTCTGTTTCCGGGGGGCTCAGTGACCTGTACAAACCCATGGAGTGTTCCACTCCAGTCCACTGCTCCCTTTACATGTTCCATCACCGTAATCCTCTCCCTAAAACCCCAAGCAGCAAACCCGGAGGGTCTGGTTCCAGAGGGCTCAGTGACCTGTACAAACCCATGGAGTATTTCACTGCCTGTCCCACCATTCCCTTTACATGTTCCATCCCTGTAATCCTTTCCCTAAAACCCCAAGCAGCAAACTCTTCTGGTTCCAGAGGGCTCAGTGACCTGTACAAACCCCATGGAGTGTTTCACTCCAGTCCCACCGTTCCCTTTACGTGTTCCATCCCTGTAATCCTTTCCCTAAAACCCAGAGCAGCAAACCCAAACCCATCTGGTTCCGGAGGGCTCAGTGACCTGTACAAACCCATGGAGTGTTTCACTCCAGTTCCACCGTTCCCTGTTCCATCCCTGTAATCCCTTCCCCAAAACACTCTCCTGGCCCTGCAGCAGAGACGATCAAGCCCTTCTCTCCTCTCTCCCTGTTCACTCAGCACCTCTGAGGCCCCAGCCCTTCCTCCATCTCTGCCCATTCCCGAATACTGCCCAGGTTCCCGGGCAGGTGACGGTGATCACCCCGCGGAATGGGCAGGGCAGGGTCGGGCAGCACCGAGCGCAGTCCCCGAGAGCCCCGGCACAGAATCCTCATGGCACCGACCAAGCCCGGAATAAAACACGCCGCGTTCCCATCCCGCACTCCTCACCGATCCTGCCCGGTGAAAGCGGGGATGCGGGCCGGAGGGGAGGCCGGGGGTGCGGGGGAAGGAGCGCGGCCCCGGGCCCCCGCCAGGGAAACTGAGGCAGGGCAAGGGTGGTGGTGGGTTCTTCCCACCGCGATCGCGCAGCTCCCGCCCCGGGCCCTACTCACCTCACCGGGAAGCGGCTCCTTCCTCACCTCCGCCCTTTGACCTCCCAGCAGCCGCGGCTCTCGTGCTTCGTGGGTGGGGGGTTTTTCCGGCCTTTTTATTTTTTAGCGCAGGATGTTGTGGGCTCTATTATCTGCAAGCCCGCGTTAATCCCGAGCCTTTCCGCCCGTTCCCGGCCCGGTTTCTCCCACCCCCTCCCGCCCTCCCCCCGCTGCCGCCGCCGCCGGGCCCCGACCGCGCGCGCGCAGCGCCGCACGCCGGCCACACCCCCCGCCGTCGGCGTGGCCACGCCCACGCCTATCCGACCACGCCCCCAAGGGAGCATTAGTCCCCAATATGGGCTTTATTTGCATGGCCACGCCCACACGGTGCGAGAGACGTCTTTATTTGCATAACCACGCCCCAACCACAAATCCCTCTTTTCGCCGGCCACGCCCCCCGCCCGTCCGGCCGCGCCCCCGGAAGCGGCGAGAGCACGTGGAGCGGGGACGGGCCGGCTGCGGCAGCAACGGGACCGGGACCGGGCCCTGCAGCGGACGGCGCCGTGCGAGCACAACCGGGCATCGGCCGCGCTGGGTTTCGGGGCAGAGCGGAGCCGGCCCGTGCACCCGGGCGTGGCGGGAATGTGCGGGTCAGGTGCTGCGGGTCCCGAGTATCCCCCGAGGGACAGGAGGAGTTAGTGGCGGGGATTGGGCACGAGGAGCCCCGGAGCATCCCGGGGCAGAGCACATCCGGAGGGAGCGCCTTGCAGCGAGAGCAAGGACTCGGTGCAGGGGACAGAGGTGACTCTGGTTCCCGGGAACAGAAGCGGGCCAGGCGCTGGGAGCACCGGGCACACGCCACGGGAAGGGGCAAGCAGTGCCCAAAGGCCAAGGGTCTTTCGTTCACCCCTAGCAGTGCCCCCGCTCTCCTGCCAGCACCGTGCTGGCATGCTGCAAACACATGCCCTGCTCCTTCATCTCCGGGGGCTGAGCACCCCCAGAACAGCCTTTCCGGGGTCCCTGCTTGCAGCTGCCAGACTCTGACGCTTACCAACAGTCCCCGCTGCCTGCAGCTTTCCCAATACAACACATTCCTTCTCCCAGGGACCTGCACCCCTGGTGGGACCTCCCCTGCTTGGAGAGTTGAGCGCTCAGGCCAAGTCCCACCCAATTTCTCAGCGTTGCCCAAGCTCTGGCTGGCACACAAACACAGCCCGTGCGTGGCAGGGCCCTGAGCACGCAGCTGGCAGCTGACCCCGGGCAAGGCCAGCCTGTCCTGCCACCGATGGCACCATTCCTGCCATCCACTCTGGGGCTGCCCTCCCGCAGCGTCAGCTCCAGAGCGAGGCCTTGGCTGGAGCAGGGCCATGCTGGTGGCCTTGGGCAGCACAGCTGTCCCATCATGTCCTGGTGGCCAAGGCCACTGCTGGACACTGGGCTGGGCTGTGACTCAGTAACCCCCACAGGTCTCATGCCCTGGCCAAGCTCCCACCACTGCACCGTGCAGGCAGACAGGCTCTTTCCAAAGGGCTCCAATCCCGGGGAACATCCCCTGCATAGGGACATGGGGGGGTCAGGCCCAGGCTCCTCAGCACATTTCTGGGATACTGGCACTGGTTAAGGGCAGAAAGAACCAGGCAGAAGGCAGCAGTGATGTCACACATCGATGATGTCACACACTGACAATGTCACACAGCAGCGATGTCACGCAGTGACCCTGTCAGTTTCAAGAGGGAGGCAGAGCCTGGGAGCCAGAATTTGGGATCTCTCCAACAATAATCCTACAGACATTACTCCAATTATTCACCATTCCATGCCTTTTAAGCTGCTGCACTGCCAGCAGCTACTGGTCCTCTCCTCCTCCCTCGGCAGACTGTGACAGTGCACTGACCCTGGGCACTGCCAGCACACTGGGACAGCAGCAGTGGCACTGGGCACTGCCACTTCCACAGCCGAGCACGGAGAGACCCAGGGGACAGCAGGGATGAGTGATCCTCTAGCACACACATGGCCTGACTCCCCTCCCTCCTTGTGGCTTTGCCACAATTCCTGGAGCCTGCCTGGCTTCCCTGGGCTGCCACTGATCAGCAGCCACAGCCCTGAGCTTGCCAGGGCTCCCAAACTCTAAGGCAAAGGGCACAAACCAGCATGGGATGGGTCACTGAGTCTACGTGAAAAATCAGGAATGCGTCTCACTGCCAGAGTTGCTATCCCAGCTCTGCAGCTGCAAGGACCTGGAAGATTGCTCTGGACTCTCACAAGTGTGTGGGACGTTTTTATCTCCCAGGATAAATGGGATATCCCAGCAGGAGCAGCTACCAGGAGACCTCCAGGCCTGAGCTTTGCTCCCAGGACTGCCCCTGTGGCCTTGTGGCTCTGTCCTCACCCAGGCTTGGGAGATGCCCACTCCTGCTCTCTGCCAAGGAGCAGGTGGGGAGCAGTTCCCACCCAGAGATCAGTGGTTACTTAATCACTGTACCCTTATATCACTAAAATTATGGATTATTAATAAAAAAAACTGCTTCAGCACAGACAGGTCATGTAACCGCTAGTCAGGGTTTGGGATGAGGAAGCAGTGGCTGACACAGGCTCACAGAGGGGTTTATCCAACCACAAAGCCCAGGCTGAGCTTGGGAAGCCGCAGGGTTTGATAAAGCATGGCAGTGCCAGCTCTCAGCACAGCCAGGCGAGGGCTGCACACAGAGCTGTGGATTTACCAAGTGCGAGGGAGCTGGGAGATGGCCAAACCTCTGCCAGCCAGAGCTGGGAGCAAGGGGAGGATTGCACCAGGCTCCTGGACCATCCCTGCTCCACCCGCTGTGTGTCATCCCCTCCCGTGCCAGCTCCAGCTCCCTCCGTGCAGTGCCTGGCACCGGAAGAGGTGAGGCAAGGCACACCCAGCCCACAGGGCACCCCCTGCCTGTATTTACATGCTCCAAGGGCCATTCTTGCAAGTTCTTGCTCCCTTTCTTGGCCTGAGTGTGTTGGGAACAGGGTGGGAGGACAAAGGGATGAAGCAGGCCCCAGGCAGGCTGATCCCACGTTGGCACCACTTCCAGGTGTGTCTGAGCTTCCCTCGTGGGTCAGTTTGCTGTGCTGCTCCCAAGAGGTGCTGGTGGTGCTTCTGCAGAGGCAGGGACTGACACTCCAGGCTCTGCAGTGTCACAGGACTGCAGCCGACAGCCCCCGTGCAAAGAAGGTGACGTTCCTGTCCTGGATCTTGTACTGGTAGATCTGGACCAGATCCTGCTCCGCCTGCCGCAAGGACAATCTCTTGATTATCTTAATCTGCAAAGAGAAAGGAATAGGAACATTGTCCCTTTGGCTAACCAGAGCAGCCTTGCCCCCCATGCCTCTGGCTGGCCTGCAGGTCACTGATAAATAATCCATCAGCAGCTGCCTGTCCCTGTGCCTTTGGTGGCAGCCCCTGATGAGGGATCACACAAGTGTCAGCACGCTCCCAGCCCTGCAGAGATCACCACAGGCCAGGCTCAGATCCACCACTCCCAGCAAAGTTTTCCCTCACCCTGGGCTGGGAGAAGCCTGCGCTGCAGCTGCTGTACAAACCCTGGAAAGCTTCCAGAGGTGGGGAGTCCCAGGTGGCAGGATGTCCCTGAATATCCCTGCGGAAGCAGAGTGACAGCTGGGTGCTCCAGCAGATCCTGGTGCCCACAGGATTGCCCTTAACCAGAGTGCAGCCTGGGCTGTCTCCCAGAACCCCGGGGCCTGCGGTGCTGTAGGTGACAGGGACACGTGCCAGCTGTCCACGCTGCTGTGCCTCACCTGCCCGTGAACATCCTTGCAGAAGCCGGTGGCCAGCCCCTCTGCCCACAGGATGAGGTCGCTGTGATGGCACAGGGAGTTCACAACCAGTTCATTCTCCTCATCCTCTGAATCCTCATTGCTGTGAACCAGCACCACGATGTTCCCCTGCAACGGGAGCAGCAGGCAGGGATGAGCCCCTGGCTGGGCCTAATCCTTTGGGGGAAGGATGGGAGGGTGGCCACAGGAGCTTTCACAAACATCCAATCTAAGCTCCAGCTTGGTCTGAATTCCACTGGGAAATTCCCAGCCAGAATCCCCCCATAGCCCGGCTGATCCCCAGTGTGGGCAGCAGAGGAGGGGGGATTCTGCCCCTCTGCCCCACACAGGTGAGACCCCCCCTGCAGAGCTGTCTCCAGCTCTGGGCCCAAACCAGAGGTGTCCCTGCCCACAGCACACATGATCTTCATGGTCCCTTCCAAGACAGGCCATTCTGTGGCATACAAACACTGAAGAGCTCACTGTACATTGTGTACACACACATGCATGTAACATGCAATCTAAAAATACCTCCGGCCTCTGAGAGGAGACAGTGGCTGAACCAGTCTGTCAGGCTGGGCAGATGGCACTGACTGAATTCAGAGCAGGTAAATAAAGAGGTGGCCAAAGGGCTGCAGCAATGCTCACACCCTCACAGCTCTGACAGGGAGCAAACACCTCCCCAACACACCGACTCTATTAACAGACACCCCAAGAGACTCTGCCTCAGCCCATGCAAGTCACCAGTGACTTAAAATAACACGAATTCTCAATCAATTAAAATGTACTTTAAGGCTTCAGAACACCTCAGACAGAAATAGCAAAGTGTTAGCGTGGTTGATCATCTTTTTTAGCTCTTTGGAGGTAAATACTCTCTGCAAGCAGATCATTCCTGTCAGCACATACAGCCCAACACCCTGTACTGTGTGAAGTGCAGGGTGACAGCACCCAGCACCATTGGCTCATTCCTCACTCCTGCAGGGAAGTGCCCAGGGAGGGGACGCTGCCTGTGATGGCACAGCTTGGATGTGATTGTGAGCACTCCTGGCTGTGGTGCTCCCAGGAGTGCCCACATCGCTGGGACATCTCTGTAGATCATCACCCCACCTCGGGGACCAGCCACACTAGAGGGTGGTGGGAGTAGGGGCTGGTGTGCTCCCAAAGGGACTCTTCATTTCTGTCCCCTGTGAGACTCACCAGCCCTTCATATGACCCATTTCCACCCCTGCTCTCCCACACAGGGGTGTGAGTCAGGATCTTTGGAGAGCCAGAAGCTCCAGAAACCACCATTTTACATCTCAAATCCCTGTTCATACATCAGAGACACACAGCACCCTTCTCTGGGCAGCATCTTCCAGGAATCCAGCTGAACAGGAGCCTGCACAGGTACTCAGGGACCCACAACTCCCAAGAGTGGCCCCAGAGCAATGACCTGAACTCCTTGGACAGCCACAGCCTTTCAAAACCCTCACTACGGTCAGAAAGCAAGAGCAGACGAAGGCAGGCTTTGCTCTGGAGGCTGTGCACAGGCAGAGCCCAGGGCAGCAGTACCTTCAGCTGGCAGCACACACACACACGGCAGTAGTGGATGAAGTCCAGCACGGCCACCGGGGCAGCCCCCATGCTCAGCAGGACACTGAGGTCATCCACCAGCAGCACGGGGCCCTTCCAGGAATCACCGGCAGGGGCACTCAGGGACACCCGGACAAAGTCAAACAGGGCTCGCAGGTCACAGCCGCTCCCACTGCAAAACATGAGGGACGTGTCAGGGGCTTGGCACCGCGTGTCCCCCTCCTCACCCACTGACCCACAGTGGGGATCACCAGCCTGTCCCCTCCCTGCTGTCCCCAGTGCTGTGACAGCCACCTCCTCACTGCCCTTCAGCCCTTGCTCCTTTATACCTGTGTGGTGAAACCCTCCTGCCCTGCTCCAGGGGCTGTGGAACGGTTTGGGTGGGAAGGAAACTCAAAGCCCATCCAGTGCCAGCTCTCTGCCATGGCACAGACACCTTCCACTATCCCAGGCTGCTCCAAGCCCAGTCCAGCATGGCCTGGGACACTGCTGGGGAAGTGTTTGGCCTCTGCTGAGATTCCCAGGGAACATGGAGAAAATGACATGGGAATAAACCCAAAAGCCTGCATGGATAAAGCAGCACTGTTCTCTTGGATAAGAATAAAACTCAAAATAATGAAAGAAGGGAATAAAACCACTTGGCTGGGGTTTCATTTCACACAAACCTGTGGAGTGCTGAAATAAATGTTGTTCTAGACCTGTGACATGCTTGGCAATGAGGCTGGGGGTGGAAGTTCCCCTAAAATTCTGGAAAGGGAGACAGGATCCCTCCCTGAGCAGCAGCGAGGGACAGGCCAGGACACTTAGGGGGATGTGCACAACGCTGGTGTTTCCCTTCCCTTGGTGTCCAGCTGAGTCCTTGGGCCTTGGAGGAGAGCACAAAGGGCAGCAGGAGCCAGTCCTGGACCTTGGGTGGTGCCCTTGGTGGCAGCAGATGTGAGGGGGAACACTCCACGCTCAGGCTCACCTCAGAAACTGCAGAGGACTGGGCTGTCCTGGCTGCTCCTCCTCCCCAAACAGGAGGTCAAGGCAGGACTTGAGGCCCTCCAGGAAGACAAGCTGTCCCCGCTCCTTGGCAGCTGCCAGACTGACTCCCTGGAGAGAGGAAAACATTGGGTTTCGGAGTGAACACTTACGGAAAATGGTGCACACAGAACCACATGGGTCGACAGCCGAATTTTCATTCTTGTTTCAATCAAATCTTATCTAAATGTGCTGATAAAGTCAGTGCTTCAGGGATGAAATGGGCACTTCTGTTACAGCCACTGGTGGCATATTCACTCTTCTGTACTTTGCCAGGAGATAACAAAAACAGACCGTGATTTGGGGGCTCAAACCTCCTGGAATTCCTCTGGGAAGCCAGCTTGGTGTGCAGAGGCAGAGAGAGAATGGGCCAGGCTTCTCCAAGGACTTGCTGTGAGCAATCCCTTCTCCTCCCTCCCTAGGAGGTGAAAGCTTTTGTTTGTCACTATCTCCAGATCTGTGGCAATGAGGGCTCCCGGCACAGCCCACGCAGCTGAGCCTGGCACGGCCTGGATCTGGAGACATCCCCACATTGCACAACACCTGGAGAGAGCAGCCAGGGCTCCCACAGCCAGGGCTCCCACGGGAAGCAGCCCTGACTCCACCAGGAGGAAGAGGAGGAGGACCATGACAAACGCCCGGGGCTGCAGCTCAGACTCAAGCTCAGCTGGCTCACAGCCCTGCCTGCTGGTGAGGCCAATGGAGAGCCACGTGCTGGGAACAGCCAGCTCCAACGGAGACATCCACAGCTGCAGCAGACATGGAGAAGGCTCAGCTGGAGATCACACAATTCTAGAAAGGTTTGGGTTGGAGGGATGTTTAAAGGTCATCCAGTTCCATCCCCCTGCAGGGACACCTTCCACCGGACTAGGTTGCTCCAAGGCCTGTCAAGGGCTGAAGGAGCTGGGGGCTCAGCCTGGACAAGAGGAGGCTCTGAGGGGACCTTCTCACTCTCGCAGTTTATTCTCAAAAAGGGTGGTCAGCCACTGGAAGGGGCTGCCCAGGGCAGTGGAGGAGTCACCATCCCTGGGGGGATTTAAAAGCCCTGTGGATGTGGCACTTGGGTTAGAGGAAGCCTTGGCAGTGCCGGGGGACAGGTGGACACAATGATCCTTGAGGGCTTTCCAACCTCAATGATTCCATGACCATGTGCAGTACAATTATTTCCTGGAGGATTTGACTAGGTGACCTTTTCAGGTGTCTTCCAACCCAAACCATTCCATTATTATCTTCCCAGGCTCAATTTTGCAGCACTATAACTTTGTAACATGGATATTAAGAATAATCTGAGGCCTGACTGAACTCCATCTGCTAGCATCTGCTCCCTGCTTTAAATGGAAGCTGCTTGGACTCCCAGCCCTGGGAATCCTGCTGCCTGAGAACTCTTCCTCTATTCTCCTTCTACTCAGCTGGGAAGGAACATATGCCTGAATGCTCACTCCCTCTTCAGAGTCCCCCTATCAAGGAATAGATTTTTTTGGGCACTACCCCTCAGTAACAGCTTCAGAAATAGCATCATTATTGGGCAATCCTGAGCACACACGATGGAAAACTTCCTAGCCAAGGACAGAAGCACCTTTACGTGGCAGGTGAGGAGCAGGGAACAGCCAGCAAATAAATACCTGCCATGCCATAAAGAAGGGCTGGGCTGCACAACAGCATCACATTCCCTCAGGGATTTCTGCAGCCCACAGGACTGGGAACCTGCTGAAAGGCTGTGACTGAATTCACTATTAATATCAATCGTTCAGCAACTGACTTTACCTTTGCTTCAGCCATTTCTTCCTGCACACACAAAGTCTCTGTACCTCAGACCTGCAAGAAAAGTGTCCCCTCCTTCAGAAGGGAACTCAGTGCTGTGACACCAGGGCCTGCCTGGGTGACAGAGAAGGGCCACAGCAGCCAGGGACAGGCTGCCTGTGTGCCAGACCAAGAATTCAGCCCCCTCAGTGCCATGGACCCAGCGAGTCCAGCTTCACTTTCCAGCAGGGGAACAGGTTCCAGAGAACTCACCCACTGCAGTCACCTGCCACAGCAAACCTCTGCCTGTCCCCTGCTGCAACCCACCCAGTGTGACCTCTGGAAGCAGCTCAAGAAGCATCAGACAGCTTGGGAAAGGGGGATAAGTGCTCAAAATGGCCAGTGGCACCTTCCTGAGTGCACAGCCAGGGCTGATATCCCCAGAGCAGAGCCAGGGCAGTGCCCAGCACCCAGACAGCCTGAAAGCTTTCACTGTGAGCCAGCATCCTGCTCCATTACCCTGGAGCACAGGACATTATCTCTGGCATGCTGCCAGCCATCGACCCAGCCCAGGAATGCTCCTGCAGCAGCAGCTCAGCTCTCCTGTCCCTGTGGGGAGCTGCTGGAGCCTGGTGCTCCCCGGGCTGCCAGCAGTGGCAGCCCCTCAGAGCACAGCTGCTGCTCAGCAGTGGCCATTCCATACGGGAAAGGGAAAACAAAATGTCTGAGGGACAGAAGGAATGGAGAGTGCAAAGCAGGGGGAATGAGCTCATCAGCAAACACAGCTGTGGGACAAAGTGGGGCCATCAGTGATCAGGCCACACCATGTCCTCCAAGAGCAGGGGACAGGAGATGACCATCAAATGGGGACAAATCTGGTTTTCCTGTAAAACAAAACAAACTTTGTACAAGTGAGGGTGGGAACACCAGCCTGGCAGGGTGCCCTGCTGCTGTTTGTCCTGATATAGCCCAGTGTGTTCTCTGCAAGGTCAGGGCCAATAACACTGACAGTGCCTTAAAATGAAGTGTGGGTCCTCAGGGAAAGAGGACACAGGCACAAAAAAAGCCAGGGAAGTTTTTTCTTGCAAGTAAAGATACATCTCTGCACTTAGCTAACACATAAGGAAGTGATCTGGGACTTGTAACACCTGGCACTCTGGGAAAGCAGCAAGTCCCTGGAAGCATCACTTCAGCTGTGTATAAATATTCACTTTATCACCACACACAAGTGGTGCTACAAGTGTCACTGTACAATCCCCCCTGACTCCAGGAGCCTCCTCCTGGGCCTGGGACTACCCTGCTCCCAACAGAAACTGGGGCATTGCTCAGTTCTGAAGCTCTTCCAAGTGCAGGCTCTCCTAAGGGCATAATCACAGTCACAGAATCACTGAGGCTGGAAAAGTGCCCTGAACCCATCCAGCCCAGCCACTCCCCCAGCACTGCCAAGGCCACCACCAACCGAAGTCCCCAAATGCCACATCCACAGGGTTTTCAAATCCCTTCACCAATGGGGACTCCACCATGGCCCTGGGCGGCTGGGCCAGGGCCAGATCGCCCTTCTAGGGAAGGAATTTTCCCAGTATCCAACCTGAACCTCCCCTGGCAACCCTTGAGGTCCCTGCTCCCTGGAGCACAGCCCAACCCCCCGGCTGTCCCCTCCTGGCAGGAGCTGTGCAGAGCCACAAGGTCCCCCCTGAGCCTCCTTTGCTCCAGGCTGAGCCCCTTCCCAGCTCCCTCAGCCCCTCCTGGGGCTTCAGTCCCCTCCCAGCTCCATTCCCCGGACACGCTGTTCCTGTACCTGGGGATCACAAATCTGCCCCCAGGACTGGAGGTGCCTCAGCAGTGCCAGCACAGGGGATGGGCACTGCCCTGGGCCTGTGGCCACACCATTACTGCTCTCCAGTAAAGATCTACAGCAGCCAGTTCTTAACCAAATTTAAGAGTGAAACTACCCTGCCGAGAACCACCTTTTCTGAGCCTGACGTGTTCATCTGTGCAAAGAAGGATTAAAGCAAAGAGAAGATGTGATGGAAACGTGGATATAAATAACTGATGTTGCGACCTCCAGCTCCTCAGAGCTTGGGAGGAATTCACAGCAAGGACCACAGGGGCACCTACGAAGCTGCAAGGCAGGAGTGACTCAGAGCTGAAAGCAGCTCAGCGCTTCTCTGAGCTGTGCTTATCACCTCCTTTGTGGCAGCCACCTTTTGTTCGAGTATCAGACAGCAAATCGCCCCCATTTGCATCGCACGTGTGCTCCAGCTAATCCTCCTGTTCTCTCCCTCCTCAGCCTGCCAGCCAGGGACATGTCGGCAGCTCCCATTAAGTGTACACCGGGAAATCTCGGCATTAGGAAACACCCTGACTTCAGGAGCAGGCAGGGATCCCGTAGTTAACCGCTGGACTTCCACCCCACAGCGGCTGCTGTGCCCCATTTCCTGCCCCACTCTGCAAATTTCCTCCACGATTTCCTTCTCTCTGCACCATAAAGGCGAGGACAGCTCTGTGCTCCTGGGGGTGGTTTGTTCAGCCAGGGGAATCACACCTGCAGTTACAGCTCCGTGGGGGAACACCGTGTTTGCTGTGTACCCCGGGCCGCTGATCTCCTTTCAAAAGGTAAAACGTGAGCAGTAAATAAAACACAGCTGTTTAGCAGTACCATGTTTACAGTGGGCAATACAGCACCTGGTTCCTCAGCACCTCATCCCTTCAGCCCTGGAAGGTCACTTGCACTTCCCACCTGGAGCATTTCACCTTGGAGTGTTGTACAAAGAGCTGAGTGAAGCAGTTTGGAGCTCAGACAATATGCTGACATGCAGAATTACCCTGCCTGCTTTATCTCTGTTTCCTCATTTCAGAGTACACATAATCCTTGTCCAACTCAGCATGGGAAGGAAATCCCTAGGAACTTACCTGTGGCTCCTCACGGAGCTCAAAGGGATGGCTCAGCCCAAGCCAGACACACAGGTGTCCTTGTGACTCAGCCCTGCATCCCAACAGGAACCAGAGGACAGGGCACAAAGTCACCTCAGGAACCCCTGCAGGGGGTGCAGGGGTCCTGGGAACACTGACACCACAGCATTTTCCTTTCCAGGGGATTAAGGAACCTCCATCTACCAGTCTGTGCCTGTCTGGGGAGCACTGATCCCCAGCAAACACTTCTAAGCACAAAGCAAGCAGCTGTCCAGGTCTTGGCAGGGCAGAGCCCATGGGGCACCTCACAGCCAGGTTTTTGCCCCAAAGTGCTCTTTATCACAGGAGCACCAATCCTGACTGTCCCCACCAAGACATGGAAACATTTGCTCACACACAGCTCCTGTTCCCCATTCCCATTCCTTCCCACCGAACAGAAACTACCTGGGCCCATAGTAATGAACCCATGCCAAGAGACTCACCAGCTTCTGTGCCACGATGCTGTAGTGGCTGAAGGACTGGAGCAGGGCCACAAAGCAAACCTTGCAGCCAGCTGGGGAGGGACAAAAGCACACATTAGCAGTTCCACTTTGCAGCTGACATTATCAAAGCTCATAAATCACAGCAGCCAGGCCACAGATCTGTCTGGAAGGACCTTCAAGTGATGCAGGTCTAAACCCTCCTTTGCTTTCAATTTTCACCCTTCTAGAGGATATCTGCATTAGTGAAAATGTTAGTTTTAAAAGAGAGGGAAATAATGAAAAAGATGACTTTAAAAAGTGTAAGGCCATTTTTCTGCCTTGTGCCAGGCCAGCCTGGGACCTCCTGACCCTGTTTGATGGTGTGACAGTAAGGAGGCCAAGGGCCAGCTGTGACACTGAACTACTGAAACCACAGATATGCCAAAAAATCCCATTTTGGCTCTCACAGGGCAAGTGACATTGACTGGAAAAACACAGAACTGGGAATTGCGTCAGACACCTAAATAAAAAGTGATTTTGGAACACAGTTTGGCTATGAACATAACCATGTTTGTTGGACATGGATTTCAAGTAGAACAAGTCAATGGCCCCAGATGAACCTTCACATCCCCCAGAGGTTTTGGGCACCAAGTGGACAACATGGGGTGCTGCAAACAGGGAATAACTGCACCCAGGTCCTGGGCTGGAGGGGGGCAGGTGACAGCCAGCACACCTGTCCCAAGGCACATTAATATCCCACAGGGCTGCCCACCCACCAGGGATGGAAGGCTTTTCCCAGACCCACAGGCAGCTCTGGACAGGGACTCCCAGGGCGCTGCTGTGGGGCAGCACCAACGCCCAGGGCACTGCTGTGGGGCACCTGCTGTGGGGCAGCGCCAACGCCCAGGGCGCTGCTGTGGGGCAGCCCCAACGCCCAGGGCGCTGCTGTGGGGCACCACCAATGCCCAGGGTGCTGCTGTGGGGCAGCACCAACGCCCAGGGCGCTGCTGTGGGGCAGCGCCAACGCCCAGGGCACTGCTGTGGGGCAGGACATCAGCAGAGCCTGAGGCAGTGCCCTCAGGTCTCTCTGAACCATTTACAGCTGGAGGAGTCCCCGAGTCCAGTGCCTGCTCTGCAGCGGCCAGGAGGTTACTCACAGGGGAAACTGCTCCCAGAAAAGTAATTAGACACCTTGCCAGGCTCTGCTTGTTTCTTGACTCACTCTGAGCTTATCTGTTGTTAATTGGTCCTGATATGTGTAATTACATCATAAAAATGGAAGCAGTGAGGGAATTGCAGTGAACATCTCCCTGTCAGAGCCTGTGAGATTTACAACCATTGCCACAATCCATGATGAAACAAGGTGCAGAATGATGGGATGCACCCAAGGATACAGAGGAGTCCCAAGAACAAGTCAGGACTAGGACCCATAAATCCTAACCCCAAACTTTGGGTTTATCTGAGGATAACTCTGCAGAACTGCCCTCTGCTCATGGAGCAATCCTGAGGCAACCTCTGGGGTGTCCCTGCCTCAGAGAGTGCTGCTGCTGACCCACCTCTGAGGTAGAAGGACAGGAAGTGGTGCACCAGGAAGCTGCCATCTGTCCGGGTGTCTCGCAGCAGGGTGAATTTACCCTGCAAAAGCAGCAGCAAAATAACAGAGTAAGGTGAGGGCACAAACTGCTCCTGGTAGACAAGATGTTGGCTCAAGCTGCAGGAATTCTGCAGGTGCTACTCAGAGGAAGAAGTGGACAAGCAGAGCTCCAGCTGCCTGCTTACAAACGGAAGCCAGCACTTCCTCTGACACAGCCCACGGGGAGGCATCTGAACCACAGCATCACTAAGGCTGGGAAAGCCCTCTGAGCCCACCAAGCCCAACCATCAACCCAGCTCAACCCTTAGCACCGCCAAGCTCACCACTGAACCATGTCCCCACATGTCCCAGCTAAAAACCCTTGTGCTCAACTGTGAGCCCAGCTGGACCCCCAGGTCTGTGCCCAGCAGGTGCCACCCCCCCCATGTCTGTGCCCAGCAGGTGCCACCCCCCCCAGGTCTGTGCCCAGTAGGTGCTGCCCCCCCCAGGTCTGTGCCCAGCAGGTGCCACCCCCCCCCAGGTCTGTGCCCAGCAGGTGCCACCCCCCCCCCCAGGTCTGTGCCCAGCAGGTGCCACCCTCTCCCTGGATGTGCAGCACAGTGCTCTCAGTGCCACCACACAGAGCCTCTGGTGCTGGACACTACCAAGGGGGTTCTGGGCAGTTTCCACTCCCAGCCTTGTGCCCCTCTCCTCCAATTCACTGGCATCTTTCTTCTCCCACTGGCAGGGGAACAAGAGCCACTCACTCACTGCATTCCCAGCCCATTCTCCCTCTGCCACAGCCAGCATTGCCAGTGTGTTTCAAATGCCAGCACCCCTGGAGCTACTGTTCCTTCTGTGCTCAAACAGCCATCCTTGCCCGCCCTTCCAGGTTTACTCCCAACATGCCACCTTCAGGGTAGAAAACCTTATCATCAAAATTCTGTAGTGCAGCAGAGCTCTCAGCACAAGGTATAAACCCTGTTTTGATCAGGCAGGAAATTAATTCTGTTCATTAGTGCACACTCATTATCAGCCCCAGCCTCATCAAGGTGTTTGTTTCCATTAAAATCATAGGCAGGATGTTTCTTTAATCAATACAAATCATAGATGAGCTGCTTGGAAACACAAAGAACTTATCAAAGGGGGAGGTTTTTCTACTCCCAGGAACAGAAGAAGCCTTTCACAGCAATGAGCCATCTCCACACAGGCAATTCCCAAGCCACCCATCAGAACAAACTCTCCAGTGCCTAAAGCGGAGCGAATGGAACAGCAAACATTGAACATGACTGCAGGGAATGCAGAGCAGAGGCCAGGGCAGGGAAGTGAGAGCTGGAGTGAGAGCTCTTCCCTCAAAAAGGGTTTTGCCTCAACGGCGTAACACACTGCAGTGACAGGGACACCGCCCCAAGACGAGCCCTCCATGGAGGAGACCTGTGCTCAAACAGCACAAACCCAGACGTTCGGGGGTTTATCTTCTGTAACTCCGTCCCCTCCTGCTCCCCTGTTCCCCACCAGAGCCCCAGGAAGAGGAGGCCGAGTGTGTGCCCTCCCTGCCAGCTGGCTCCCAAGGCTGCACTGGCACCGTGGGGTTTGTCACTCTGAGCACACAGCACCATTCCAAAGGAAAAGCCTTCCTGGAGCATCCTCCCCATGAACCCCGGCCCGTTCTGCCCATGCTCTGCCCTCACGCTCTCAACACCTGCAGGCTATGAGGGAGAGGCTGCAGCTACTTGTCAGGAACTGCCAGAATGCCTCGGCGGGGCAGCAGCGGGTGTCACAAGCCCAGGGTGACACAGCGGGCACAGACACAGCCACGCTGGCGGCAGCTCCCTGCACCAGCAGCCCCGCGGGGACAGCTCCCGGCAGCTCGGGAAGCGGCAGGGCCCGGCTGTGGAGCTGCGGACATGGGGATGGCAGCGCCGGGAAGGTCAGGCCAGCAGAGGGCTGTCACTGTCACACAGCGGGACTCCGGGCGGGCTGGGTGTCCCAGCACACTGCAGGGGCTGGCTCTGCGCAGCGATCACTGAGGGGGACCCGCACACGCACTACTCATCATTTACCACCAGAGTAAAGCACATTTAGTACCGGGAGTACTGCAGGAGGTCGTTCCCCACTGCAGCACTGGGAACACCGCTCCCTGGGCAGGCAGCCACCCCGGTGTGACACCCGGACACAGGGGAACCCACAGCGGTGGGATGGGAACGCCCAGCTCAACCCAAGGGAATCCCTCACACAGACAAAGCCTTGCTCGGCTCCTGCTCCGGCTGCCAAGTCCAAACCCGGGATGCTGAGGCCAGATCTTGGGGTTTTGCTCTGTGGTATTTCCTGCTCACATCAAGGTGAGCTCCTGGCCTCAGAACCAAGCTGGTGCATGCCTGCATTCCCACTCATCCCACAGCTCCACCACCAAAGTGTCCTCTCCACAGCACAGAGCACAAACTCCACCAAGCACTTCTCCCTCAGTGTTTCACATGCATTAAAAACCCAACACCAACCCATAGGAACCACAGGGCTTCGGGACTTTGTACACTCAGACTACCCTTTACTAACACCTCCCCAGATCTGCTCTGAGCCTCAAGGGCACCATCCCAAATTCCCCTCAGTGCTGACTGCCATCAGACCAGCACTGCCCCACGCCAGCCAGCATGACAAGGAACGACCTCAGATGTACCTTCCAGATCAAGGAGAAACCTCCCCTATTCCCATCACAAGCTGATAGTAGGGCAAGGGGGGAAACTGGAGACAAAGGGGGAAACCCAGACTTATAAAATAAATTATCATCCCAAACTTGCTTTTATCATCTAAGCTCATAACTGTCAGGAAAAACATTGAGTAACATGCAGCACACGGATAATTTATTAATAATTACTGATGACACCGAGCTGGTGGTGTGGTCACACGGCAGAGGGAAGGGATGGGGCACCCAGAGGGACAAAGTGGGTCCATGGGAACCTCACAAGGTTCAACAAGGCCAAGTGCAAGGTGCTGCACCTAGGTCAGGAAAATCCCCAGAATTAGCAAAGGCTGGGGGATGGATGGACAGAAACAAATGAGCTGCTCCAGGGCTGGAGCCCCTCTGCTCTGGAGCCAGGCTGGGAGAGCTGGGAATGTTCCCCTGGAGAGGAGAAGCTCCAGGGACACCTCAGAGCCCCTGCCAGGGCCTGAAGGGGCTCCAGGAGAGCTGGAGAGGGACTGGGGACAAGGCATGGAGGGAAAGGACACAGGGAATGGCTCCCACTGCCAGGGATGGATGGGATATTGGGAAGTAGGAATTGGTCCCTGTGAGGGTGGGGAGGCCCTAGAATAGAACCCCCAGAGCAGCTGTGGCTGCCCCTGGATCCCTGGCAATGTCCCAGGCCAGGCTGGACGGGACTTGGAGCAGCCTGGGATGGAGGAAAATGTCCCTGCACAGGACAGGAGGTGGGACCGGATGAGCTTTGAGGCTCCTTCCAGCCCAAACCACTCTGGGATTCCATGACTGACATTTCACCCGCACAGCTCTCACAGACAGCGATGGTGTTTAGTTCCTGCGTGACTTCATTAACACAAAACACCCCTGGAAAAGCTACATTAATTAATTCAGTGCCCTAAATGACAAATATCTCTAGCACAGCTCTCCGGACCGGAGCAGGGCTCGCCAGCGGGTTGAACGCCCAGTTCTGTGTTTATTCCCCGCACGGGAGCACAGACACACCGCGGGAGCAGAGCTCCGCCGCTGCTCAGTCGGAGCCGGAGCCGTGAGGGGCGGCGGGGAGCCGGGAACGGCAGATGGAAGGAAGGGCCGAAGGCGGCTCAGCTCTGGCACCGGCAGCAGCCGCCGCCTCCATCTGCGGAGGCCGTGCCCCTCCCAGCGTGCCCCGCCGCTCCCGGCGGCCCCGGCCCGTTCCTCCCGCCCTCTCAGCGCCCTCTCACCCCGTCCGGGCGCTCCGGGGAGGCCCCGAGCAGCTCGTTCAGCTCCGCGAACATGGCGGGCGCCGCTGAGGGCCCGCGCGGGGCGGGAAGCGCTGCGGGCCGCGCATGCGCGGGGCGGGTGGCGCCCCCTGCTGGCGGGGTGGGGCCGGAGCCGCCATTGCCGCCCCCCGGAGACCCGCGTGCGCAGCAATTAACGGGGCTGGATCGGCAATTAGCGGGGCTGGATCGCTAATTAGCTAATGCACGGGGCTGGATCGGCAATTAACGGGGCTGGGCCCGCGTCCCATCGTCAATTAAAGTGGCTGGACCTTCGCCCATGTGGTTAATTAAAGTGCTAAATGGGACTGGATCCCCATCCCATCATTAATTCACGGGGCTGGATCCTCATCCCAGCATAATTAACGGGGCTAGATGCTCCTCCCATCATTTATTCATGGGGCTGGGTCCCCATCCCATGGTTAGTTTGTGTGACTAGATCCCCATCCCATTGCTAGTTCATGGGGCTGGATCCTCATCCCATCATAATTTACAGGGCTGGAGACACATCCCACCATTAATTCAGGGGGCTGGATCCCCATCCCATCATATTAATGGGAGTGGATCCCCATGCCATTATAATTAACAGGGCCGGATCCACATCCCATCATTAATTCATAGGGCTGGCTCCCCATCCCACTGTTAGTTCATGGGACTGGAACCCCATCCTGCTGTTCCCAGAGGCACAAACTGGGTCTGGCTCCCCGTTCCCATTATTAATTAATGGGGCTGGATCCCCATCCCGTTGTTAGTTGGTGGGGCTGGATCCCCATGATCCCCATCCCGCTGTTCCCAGAGGCACACTCTGGGGCTGGATCCCTGTTCCCATAATAATTAATGGGGCTGGATCCCCATTCCCATTATTAATTAATGGGGCTGGCTCCTCATCCCGTTGTTAGTTTGTGAGGCTGGATCCCCATGATCCCCATCCCATTGTTCCAGAGGCACACCCTGGGCTGGCTCCCCGTCCCATAATAATTAATGGGGCTGGATCCCCATCCCATAATAATTAATGGGGCTGGCTCCCCATCCCGTTGTTCCAGAGGCACACCCTGGGGCTGGCTCCCCGTTCCCAGCAGCAGGGCTGGCCCAGCTGCCTTGGTGGCACTGGTCACCCCAAGCCCTGGTCACAGGGTGCCACCTGCCCCTTTCCAGCCCCCCGTGTGGCACATTTAATCCATCTGGGAAGCAGCTGGGATGCTTTGGGACACAGGGGATTTGTGAGGGGTCTGTTACTCTCTCGCTGTTTCCTGTTTCACTATCAGCACATTTGGGAAGTGCTGAACATGCTAAAAATGATCTGCAGTAACAGCAAATTTACAGCCCATAACCACCAAAATCCACATTCTCTGGTGTCATTTTTTGCCCCCCAGCCCGAAATTGAGTTTTCTGGCACTTAATTCACCTTTCCATTTGCTCCAGCAAAGCTTTTGTAACCTTGCATCATGAGTTTCATCATAGAAACAAGGATTGCCCTGCTGAGAGATGTGCTGGAGCTGGAGAGAGGATTCTGGAGTCAGGGATGTGCCAGGGGGGCTGGAGAGAGGATTCTGGATCCAGAGATGTGCCAGGGGGGCTGGAGAGAGGATTCTGGAGCCAGGGGTGTGCCGGGGGGGCTGGAGAGAGGATTCTGGAGCCAGGGATGTGCCGGGGGGGCTGGAGAGAGGATTCTGGAGCCAGGGACGCGCTGAGACGCGGCTGGAGGCCGGGATGCTGCGCTGTGAGCATTAGGGGGCATCCCACGATGGCAGAAGAGCACGGAACGAGGGACGGAGGCGCTGCCCGGGTTCATTCAGCCTCTCGGAGCATCTCTGCTGAGGGACTCTGTGGGGTTGCCACCAGAGATCCACGGGAGAAGGGGACAAGCCTGTGGAAAGCAGGGCTGTGGCCATCTGGGGAAGCCCCTGAGCTGCAGATTCCTGGGAAGAGAGCAGTGGGATCACGAGAGCTGCTCCCTCACCTTCCCACAGAATGATTCCTGGAGGGAAGATGGGCGGTGTGAGGGTTTGGCTGAGGCACTGCGGCCGTTCTCCCGCCCTTATTCCCGATGTTTGTGTGTGTGTGTGTGTTCCCTTTCAAATTCCCCATCCTCCCGCCCAGCTCGGGGTCCCTGGTGTGCCCCAGACCCCTCTGGAGGAGCTGCCTCTCTGCTTCCCTTCGGTGCCTTCCGTCCTACAGAAGCCGGGGCTGGAAGCTTCTTTAGGAGCCCAGATCAAAGCTTTGCCTTGGTTCCGGCAGCCTTTCAGGGGCTGCAGCCCCGCTCGGGTCCCGGCAGTGCAGGAGCCGCTCCCGGCCGGGGCTGGGGCCGGAATTGCTCCGGGGAGCCTGGCCCCGGGGCTGGATCCCCATCCCGTTGTTAGTTCTTGGGGCTGGATCCGGGGTCACCGGGCTGTGAGAGCCCGTTCCGCCAGCCCAGGGGTCACCGGGCCCGGGATGGCTTCTGGAGCCGTCCCGCGGCAGTCCCTGGAGCTGTCCCGGAGCTGTCCCGGAGGTGTCCCTGGAGGTGTCCCCGGAGCTGTCCCTGGAGGTGTCCCTGGAGGTGTCCCCGGAGCTGTCCCGGAGGTGTCCCTGGAGGTGTCCCCGGAGCTGTCCCGGAGCTGTCCCTGAAGGTGTCCCCGGAGCTGTCCCTGGAGCTGTCCCTGGAGCTGTCCCCGGAGCTGTCCCTGGAGCTGTCCCTGGAGCTGTCCCGGAGCTGTCCCTGAAGGTGTCCCCGGACCTGTCCCGGGCGGTGTCCCTGGAGCTGTCCCGGAGCTGTCCCCGGAGCTGTCCCGGGACAGTCCCTGGAGCTGTCCCGGAGCTGTCCCGGGAGCTGTCCCTGGAGCTGTCCCTGGAGATGTCCCTGGAGCTGTCCCGGAGCTGTCCCCGTAGGTGTCCCTGAAGGTGTCCCTGGAGCTGTCCCGGAGCTGTCCCTGAGCTGTCCCGGAGCTGTCCCCGGAGGTGTCCCTGAAGCTGTCCCGGGAGCTGTCCCTACCTGGCCGCGTTTGTATGCGAGCGGAGCCGCCGCTCGGGCTCCTTTTGTCTGCGCTGTCACGTCTCCCTCCCCGTGGCACTTCCCTCCGGCTCTTCGGGAGCCGCAGAGCCCGAAATGCCTCGCAAATGAAACGTAAAATCCTCTCTTCTTCTCCCCTCAGCGGGAAGGGGAGCAGAGCCGCATGCCAAGTGCAGCTGCATCCCTCCAAACACCTCTCGTCCTTCCTCATCTATTCCTTCCCACATCCCAGGACCTGTTACCGTGCGAAGGCAGGGAGGATTTTGCTGTTAAAACTGGTGCCCCTTCCCTCCCATCTGCTCCGTGCCTATTTCCAGTATTTACCGTGGAGCTGCTTCCCAGAGGAACCATATGGGATCCATAGGTATCCACGCTGCTTCCAACTAAGCCCCTATGGCAGAGCAGTGGGTGAAGAGCGATTCACGCCCAAAAGTAGGGGAAAGCCACTGCAGAACAGATAAAACCAATCAATCTTGCAGTGTTTGAGGTGATTCCCAAGAGCCTGGCAGGGAAGGGGAGCTGAACCCACCAGGTTTCATCATGTGAGTGTGTGGAAAATGATTTTAGGGAGAAAACACTTTGATTTACCTCCCGTGATTGTTGCATTTTGCTGAGCTATCCAGGATGGATTTTAGTGGACAAATCCCACTCCACCCCAGCAAAAGGAGGGTTTTCTTCTCCCGGGACACCTCGGCTGCTGCTGACACAATGCCGAGCGCTCTGGAGCCATAAAGGATCCCCAGAGCTGTGGGGCCAGCGAGGGTTAACGGGAGCAGATGTTGGCCGAGTCAATGGGCAGGGAAGAAAAGAACGGGACACGTTCCGGGATAAATCCCACCTCCTCAATGCCCGCCCCGACGCGGCAAAGAGCAGCTGGAAGGAATAATGGATGAGCTGAACCAGGCGCCGGATTTCTCTGCAGGAATGCAGGAGCCAGAGTTTGAAAAGAGCTGCAGAGGCGGGCGAGAGGTCCCTCCGGTGGGACAGGCGGCGTGTGCCCGGTGCCTCCAGCCCTCCTGCCTTCCCACAGCCCTTTTCTCTAGGAAAACTCGGGGAAAACCAGCCTCTTTTGGACCTTCCCCTCTCTTTTAGCTGGGCAGGGTTGGGAAAAGTGCTGCCAGTGAAACCAAATCCTCCAGGTATTTACAAACGCTCTGCTCTGTCATCCCGAGGCTGCACATCATGGAATAATCTGGGATGGGCTGCAGGGGCAAAGCTCAAAGGATGGGACGAGGAAAATAAATATGGATTTAGATCTTGATGGCGTGGTAAAATGGCTGGGATACCTGAGCTGCCTTTGAAAGATTCCAACAAAACCACGGAGCAGCATCAGTTCCTGTCTCCCTCCTTTACTTTCTCTTTCTACTGTTTGCCTGAGGCCAAACCTTCAGGATGGAGTTATTCTCACCTCGGGGTACTCCTCCTGCTGGAAGATTTCACGGGAGACTGATACACCTGGAAAATACAAGAAAAATAGAGGAAATTGATGTTTATTTTTTCCCATTTTAAATCTCACTATTTGCTTGCTTGTATCCATATAAACAAATGTATCTGTGGTGAAAGGAGCAACTGTGGAAAACGTTGGCAAAAATGATGAGGACTGAGCTGATAAACCTGCTCTGCACGCTCTGGCAGAGGGAGGAGAGGGCTGGGCTGACATTTCTGGTGGAAGAAAAGCAGGATCACTGAGCATGAGGCTGGAGGGAGCCGAGAGGTCGCTGGGATGAAGCAACACCTGCCACCAGCAAAATCCACTCAGCCCCAACCTTCCCTGGCAGATGTTTGTCCAGCCTGCTCCAGAAACCCTGGGCAGCCACGGCTCCACACCCTGCCTGGCATTCCTTCCCAGCCCCCTTCATTCCCACTCCACATCCCTTCCTTCTCTGGGTTTATCTGTGCTGCTCTTGCTAATTGCTGCTGGCTGTGGAGAACGATTCACTGCCTCTGTAGAGCAGGGAGAAAAACAGAAATACAAACCAGTTCGGATGCAGCTCTCAGCTCACCTTTAAAATTCACTGCACCATTTCGAAGCAGAGTGCCACTGGCTCTCCACGAGGGATCTCCAGGCCTTTTCAGGAGACTGGAGAACCCCTGGGAACTGTGCTGAATGCAGCAGGGACCCGGCAGCAAAGCTGTGCCAGCATGGAGCTCCTCAGCTGTCTGGGCAGGCACCACCGAGGCCCTGAGGATGGCAGTGAGCAGAGTGGGACTGAGGATGGCTGAGAGCCAGGGGAGACCAAAGCCAGCAGGGAAAGCACTGTCCCCTCTCCCAGACCCAAGTGCTGGGCTGCCTGCAGCCACTGCCCTCTGCCAGCTCCTCTGTGCCTCCCCATCCCTCCCTCTCCTTGCTCCTTTGGCTGCCCCTTCTCCTCGTGTTTCCCCATCCTGCTTTTCCCCTCTCCCCACGCTTTGCAGCACTTCCCGGCTTCTTTTTTCCCGCCCTCTCCTCTTCCCACTGATCCCATCTATAGAACTCAGCAGCCTGAGGACAACAGAGCCATTCAGAGATCCCCTTCTCCCCCACACCTGGATCCCAGGCCTGGATCACCATGCACACCTGGAGTCTGGAAGCTACAAAAAGAATCTCTGCATTTTCTCCCAAATCCTTCCTGAAATCTCCTATTTTCCCACAGAGCCCCACCAGGTTTGCCTGGTCCTGTCTGCCCCGGCAGGCAGTGTTGTCTCACTGCTCCTCAGCCCACCAGATTGTCCCATCTGCTGTCTCTTGCCTCCGTGTGAGATTCTCAGCTCTGACACCAGAGCTGCATTTTCGTGCTGCATTTTTGTAGCTCCCAGCAAAAGGTGATGGAGACTCCTGGGTGCTCCTGCAGGATGGCTCCAGATTCCTTTAATAGATGCAAATTGCACACACAGATTGAACCACTGAGTTCTGGAGTGGGGTGGGTGGGAAGGGACTCAAAGTTCATCCCATGGCAGGGACACCTCCCACTGTCCCAGGGTGCTCCAAGTCCCATCCAGCCTGGCCTTGGACACTTCCAGGGATCCAGGGGCAGCCACAGCTGCTCTGGGCACCCTGTGCCAGGGCTGGACATGTCTTTCCATAAAGGGATTTTCCCAATATTCAGCCTGAACCATTGGCACAACTTGAGGCTGCTCTCCCTTGTCCTGTCCCTGTTCCCTGGGAGCAGAGCCCGAGCCCCTGGCTGTCCCCCCCTGTCAGGAGTTGTGGAGTCCTTCAGACACTGTTCCCATGTCTCCCTGGCTCTCCAGCTCTCCCTAGTGCCCGCCACCCTTCCCTGGATCTCTCTTGCTTCTCCTGGACTTTCTCCTGTGGCTTCCATCTTTCTTTACATGACCTGCCCCAAATTGGAACTGCTCTTGTAAACCCTCAGCCATCCCCTGTGCTACCAAACAGCTCCCAGGTGGCTTTAACTGGGTTCTACCAAACAGCTCCCAGGTGGCTTCAGTGGTTTTCTAAGCACCCCAGGATGAGGTTCTGAGAGTCAGAAGCAGTCTGGGTGTGCTGTTCAATATTCCCATTTCTATAGGACCCAGGATGAGGTTCTGAGAGTCAGAAGCAGTCTGGGTGTGCTGTTCAATATTCCCATTTTTATAGGAACCAGGATGAGGTTCTGAGAGCTGGAAGCAGTCTGGGTGTGCTGTTCAATATTCCCATTTTTGCAGTCGCTGCTCTCTCGGTGGCAGCACAGCACCTCATTGTTGTGGTGGGCATCTGCTGGCACTTGGCACCTCTAAAGGCTGGGGGTTTAAGAGGTTTTAAAACAAGCCAGTGATCCCATTGAGTTCCCAGCCTCCTCTGCCAGCCGCCTTCCTCCTTCCCTGGGTCCAGACCAACACTCCCCTGCTCATTCTCCTCCTGCTGATGGAGCCTTTTCTTCTCCTCCTCCTTAATGATTCCTCCCTATTTCCATCTCAATTTGGCCTTTCTGATGTCTCCCCACATGCTTATGCTCCTCTTGTAACTGCCCTTAGTAATTTGACCTAGTTCCCACTTCCCATAAGCGTTTTTTTTTCGAGCCTGAGGTCAGTGAGGAGCTCGTGATGCAGCCAGGCTGGTTCCTGCTCCGTTTCCTATTGGGATGGCTCCTGTGTGTGCTGCTTGCAGCGTTCCTTTGAAGTCCCTCCAGTTTCCTTCACTCCTTTCACTTCTGATCCTGCCTCCCCCCAGATCCTGCTTCCCACTTCTCCAAACCTCTCAGTGTCCCTTGTCTTTATTTTTCCCTTTTCTCCATGAGGGGTGGGAGCTTGGCTGCTCCACGCTCGGCCTTGGCCCCTTTTCCTGCTGTCCTTGTGTCTCAAGGCAGTCTTGGTGCTGGTTGCTGGCCATGCTCCGCTCTGTCCCCCTCCCAGTGGCACCAGTCAGCCCAGTGGTGACAGTGGTGACACAGAGCAGCTGTCATGCCCATGGCCAGCCCAGCCCTCGCTGGCCTCGGCGGGCGCATGCCCAGCTCCTCGTTCCCACACTGGGCATTTTACAGGTCACAAAGTTAAGAGGATTTTGCTTTTCTCCTCTCTTTAAATCCAGAGTGGAGTGGATTTAGTGCTGGAATCGCTCCCTGTTACAGCCAGGCTGTGGGTGATGAGTAATTGGTATTTCCCAGCACTAAACACTGGGATCCCCTGGTGCTTTCTGGCTGCACCAACACCAGTGACAGCCCCTCCCAGCCAGGAGGCAGCCCAGCTCTGGTGGGAACACTGGGATGTCACCAGAGCTGCTGCCAGGAACTCCCCACAGTGACCCTCTGGCTCACCGGGATCATCCCAGGGTTCCCCACACAGGGCTCCTGTGCTGGGGTCAGCAGAGCTGCTCTCAGGGATGGTCCAGAAGGGTTTGGGGATGGTTCCTCGAGCCTGACTCTCCTTCCCTGGGAGCTGGAGGTGGGATCCACCCCACCACTGTGGCTGTGTGTGACTGGAGCCAGGCTGTGCCGAGGTGGAAGATGGGGCACAGAAGGACCAGGCAAGGGAAGGGACGCAGCCTGCCTCATCTTCCAAAAATTCCCCAAGGGAAAGGGTGTGGGGCCAGCCCTCAGGCAGGGAAATGTCCTCAGAGGTGTCCAGAAGGGGACAAGGGACAGGCACGGCACTGCCAGCTCCTGGCACCTCAGGGAGGGGCAGACCAACCTGTAATCCCAGCAGAGCAGTGTCCAAAGGTGTCTGGCACAGCTGGGGGTGTGCGGGGGCTGATGGGGACCACTGAGCTGCTGCCACCTCCTTCTCCAGCTCTTCATGCTCCTGGGCAGCAAAGAGCAGCTGGAAGGAAGAAAAATGGATGAGATGAACCAGCTGAGCCATGGTGAATTGGGACTCTTGGCTGGTGAATCAAGGTTTGGTGGGGGAGTTGGGACTTCTGGCCATTGAGTCAGGACTCAGCAGTGATGGGGACTCTCAGCTGGTGAATGTGGATTCAGACCATGAATGTGGATTCTTGGTTGGTGAATGGGGACCCTGGGCTGGGGAACTGGGCCTTGTTTGGTGAATGGAGACCCTGGGCTGGGGAACTGGGCCTTGTTTGGTGAATGGGGACCCTGGGCTGGGGAATTGGGCCTCATATGGTGAATGGGGACCCTGGGCTGGGGAACTGGGCCCCGTTTGTGAATCAGGACCCTGGGCTGGGGAACTGGGCCTTGTTTGGTGAATGGAGACCCTGGGCTGGTGAAATGGGCCCTGTTTGTGAATCAGGACCCTGGGCTGGGGAACTGGGCCTTGTTTGGTGAATGGGGACCCTGGGCTGGTGAAATGGGCCCTGTTTGTGAATCAGGACCCTGGGCTGGGGAACTGGGCCTCATATGGTGAATGGAGACCCTGGGCTGGTGAAATGGGCACCATTTGGTGAATGGGGACCCTGGGCTGGGGAACTGGGCCCTGTTTGGTGAATGGGGACCCTGGGCTGGGGAACTGGGCCCCGTTTGTGAATCAGGACCCTGGGCTGGGGAACTGGGCCCTGTTTGGTGAATGGGGACCCTGGGCTGGGGAACTGGGCCCCGTTTGTGAATCAGGACCCTGGGCTGGGGAACTGGGCCCCGTTTGGGTATCAGGACTCACCCAGTGAATCCCAGCTCCGGATATTTTGTCTCGGGCAGCCGGAGCCTGTCAAGGGAAGAAAGGCTCCTTGTCTCGGGGTCGTGGCTCTGGTCCTGTTCTGTGTCTGGGAGAGAAAAGAGGACGGCGGAGAGAGGAGGGCAGCCCCGCTGCCCGTGCCAGCTCCCTTCCCGCAGCCCGTGCCAGCCCTGGCTGCCCACAATGGGCCCATCTCCCCTCCCAGCCAACCAGCCAAGCATTGAAATTTAATAGCTCTGGCCTCTCTGCGTGCCATGATTAGGCCTGTGATTAAAGCCCGTGTGTTGCTCTGCTGGCTGGAGGCAAATTCCTCCTCTGCAGGGCCGGTGAAGGCAGCTGGGGCGCCTGCTCCCCGCCCTGTGCCGTGTCCCAGTGTCCCAGCAGGCACTGATGGAGCCCTCGGACAGCCCCGGGCACTCCGAGCCTCGCTGCTCCCTCCCCTGGGACAGGCAGAGGGGGTGAGAGCTGGGCTGGGCTGGGCTGGGCTGGGCTGGGCTGGGCTGGGCTGGGCTGGGCTGGCAGCCCCGGGGCAGACAGAGACACAACGAGGGACACTGACCCCAGAGCAGGAACAGAGGCTGTGCCCTCCCGAGGCAAGCAGGAGCACACCAGGAGGGTGAGTAGCGTCTGAGGGAGCAGCCTGGGGGAGTGATGGGCTCAGAGCAATGCCCCAGGGCTGGGGGACACAGGGACAAACCCCCCAGTGCTCCCAACCTGGGCACAAGCAGAGGCATCCTTAAACCTGCTGGAATCCTTGTGACCCACTTTGGTCCTGAATCCCACCCCCGACAGCCCGTGTGGGTGAGCAGCTGGAGCTGAGGACGGCTCCTGAATCCAGGACTCCTCTGGGTCATCCCTCATGGCCCTGAAGCAGAGGAGCCACTGCCTGGCTTTGCAGAGGGGACTGTCCCACCACTGCCCACCAGCCACGCCGGGCTCCTCGGGAGGGACAAACACGGGTGGGGAGGGGATGTGGGCACCACTCCAAGGTGGGCACCTCTGTGTGCCACGTCCAGGATGGATGGGCTGTGCCAGGCTTGAGGGTCTGTGCCATGTCACCCTCAGCTCCATGGTGGCACTGTGCACGATGTGCTGTGCCAGCCTCACCTGCAGTGACACCATCCACAGTGCTTGGGCTGTGCCAGTGTCACCTGCAGTGACACCATCCATGGTGGATGGGCTGTGCCAGTGTCACCTGCAGTGACACCATCCACAGTGCTTGGGCTGTGCCAGTGTCACCTGCTGTGACACCATCCATGGTGGGTGTGCTGTGCCAGTGTCACCTGCAGTGACACCATCCACAGTGCTTGGGCTGTGCCAGTGTCACCTGCAGTGACACCATCCATGGTGGATGGGCTGTGCCAGTGTCACCTGCACAGTGACACCATCCACAGTGGATGGGCTGTGCCAGTGTCACCTGCACAGTGACACCATCCACAGTGGATGGGCTGTGCCAGTGTCACCTGCAGTGACACCATCCATGGTGGATGGGCTGTGCCAGTGTCACCTGCAGTGACACCATCCACAGTGCATGGGCTGTGCCAGTGTCACCTGCAGTGACACCATCCATGGTGGATGTGCTGTGCCAGTGTCACCTGCAGTGACACCATCCACAGTGGATGTGCTGTGCTGGGATGGAGGGGCTGTGCTGTGTCACCCTCACCTCCATGGTGGCACTTTCCCCAGTGTGCTGTGCCAGCCTCACCTGCACACTGTGACACTTGGTGACACCATGGGCAGTGTCTCCCCGGGCAGGGTCCAGCTGGACAGACCCACAGGCGCCGTGAGGGAGGATCCCAGTGAGGAGCAGACGGATTCCGGGTCCCACCAGCCCTGGCTGGACTCCCTCCTTGGCTGCCCCACCCCACCCCGTGTGTCCCTGCATCCCACCTCGCTGACTGCCTCCAAGGGCACCTGGGGGTGGGGGGTGGCCTTCCCCATCCTGCAGTGCCCCTTCTGCCCTGCCTCACTCTGGGATTCCCAATCCCCTCCAACATCCCTGTCCTCACACAGCCATTTCTTCTCCTCATACATGAGCACAGATCCTCTCCTGTCACAGCGATGCCCATCCCACTCCAGCTCCCTTTCTCTCTCTCCCATCCCACGGGAAGTTTATACCCAGCTCTGCCTGTTCCAGGACATCCCAGCTGTCCTCGGGGTTTGCTCAGACATCGGCACCTCCTCTCTGCTCCACCAGCACCTCCCTCTCCTCATCCCACATTGCAGTGTCCACGTTCCCAGTGCTTTATCCATGGTTTTACCTGTCCTAGAGCTCCTGTCCTCATCCCACCCTTTCCCTTGCAGTGTCCACGTTCCCAGTGCTTTATCCATGCCTTTACCTGTCCTAGAGCTCCTGTCCTGCGCTGGAAGGGGCTGGCAGAGACCAGAGCCGCCGGTGCCGGTTTGTTGCAGCAGTTTGTGGCAGCTGATGGAAATGCTGCAGCCAGGGGGAAGATCAGAGGATCCCGCACCGGTGAGCCGCCCGCCGTGCCCGCCGGGATCGGCTGCCGGCTCCCGCCGCCGCTCCTCGTTCTTAATCTCCCCAGCAAGCCGAGAATTAATTATTCAGCGGCTCCCAGGACGCCTCGGAACATGCGTGCCCGCGGGGCTGTGGCTGCCCCGGCCCGGAGACCTCACTCCGGGGGTGATGGATGGATTCGTGTCCCCTCTCCAGGGAGCCCCGAGCGCTGGCACGGGCGCGAATCCGAACCCAGAAGAGATCGGTTCCTGCTGGAAGCAAGAGGGAGCCACGAGGGGAGGGTGGTGGGAGTGCTGGGGTCCCTGGGGAGATCCCTGTGCCATGCTCCATGCCAGGGCATGGCCACAGGGCTGGCCTGACCTTGCCAAAGCCACTGGGACGGTGGCACCGATTCTCCTCCACGCAGATGGAAACTGGGAGCTGAGGGGGATAACCCTGGCGGGGGGATAACCCTGGGATAACCCTGGAGTGTTTCACCCCAAATCCCACCTTGGGCAGCTCCACTGAAGGAGCCTGTTGGAGCAGGAGTGGCTGGGAGCCATCACCGCGTGTGCAGCCACGTTGTTTGGGGGGACCTTATGGGAACAGGGATGGAGCAAAAACCCTGCAGCAGCCCAGGCACCTCCACCAGACATCCCAGGGTGTCCGAGCTGCTCCCAAGCACGCCCAGGGTGGCAGGATGAGCTGCACCCCGGGCCTGGCAGAGGCAGGAAGGTGCCTGGAGAGGGTGACAAGGGGGGACCAGGCACCCACCACCCCCAGGTGATGCTCAGATGGGACCCTGTGGAAGCAGGGACTCAGTCCCTGTCGGGAGATATGAATGGCCATGTTGGGAGATCGCAGGCACCGGCAAGAGGCTTAACTTTAAAAAAAAAAAAAGGTTTATTTATTTCAAGATCTTACTTTTTTTTTTTTCACCTTTTTTGTTGTTTTTACCTGTATTTCAAAAAAAGTGGGGCAAAAGTACAAAAAAAGTCAGTTGCGGAACAGCAAAGGTTTAGAAATCACAGCGCGGAACGAACCCAAGCGAGAAACACGGAGCACGAACCAAACACCCCCACGACACGGCCGAATTATTACTGGAATTTTTGTTTTCCTCGGTACAAAACACACCAAAGCATGCCACGGAGCGGGAGGGACGCGGGGCGGGAGGAGAGGCTGCGGTTTGGGGGAGCCTGAGCCCGGCTCCGGCCCCGCCGCCGCCCCGGCCCCGCCGCTCACGTCAGGTTGTTCTGGAGGCAGTTCAGCTCCCCCGCGTCCTGCTCCCCTTTGCCGCCGTCGTGCTTGGGCGACGTCGAGTTGTGGATGTTGAACGGCTCCTCGTCCTTCAGGCAGGATTTCAGCGAGTCCTGCAGCTTGTGGGGAGCGCTGGGATCGTCCTGCGGGAGAGAGAGGGGTCAGGGCAGGGCCGGGATGGGGCGAGACCCAGCGAGGGCACCCATGTCCCACCGACCCCTTGCAGTGAGCCACTGGGGGGACAAATGTCCCCTCGCAGCCCAGATGGCGACACGGGGGGACCGCGGTGCTCGCAGCACAGGGACAGGGTCCGACCCCCCCGCGGTGACGCCGTCCCCCAGCACAGCCTCCCCAAAGCGCCCAGGAGCTGTGCCAGCCTAGGAGCCCGTGCCAGCCTCGGGCACAGCACCCCCCCGGGCCATCCGCCCACCGTCCCCGCCCGCTTCCCGTCCCCAGCCCGGCGCATCGCCTCGTCCCCGCGACAAGCAGCCACTCCCGGCGCTTGGCAGGAGCCCAGAGGGGCTGGCTTTATTGCGGTTCCTCAGCGTACAGCCCGTGCCCCCGCGCCGCTGGCAAAGCCGGGCACGCCTCTTCCCGACGTCCCCCCGCTGCAGCATCCTCCGCTCCGGGGCCGGGCCCGCACCCCCGGCACGAGCGGCCCCGCCGGCACCGGCACCGGCACCGGGCTCCAGCTGTGGGCGGCGGCTGCGCCCGCACGGTCCCGCTGTGGGCAGGGCAGGGCAGGGCAGGGCAGGGCAGGGCAGGGCAGGGGGAGCCTGCCGGGCCGGGCCGGGCCGGGCCGTGGTGGTTCCGGTGCTGCCGGTGCCACGCGGAGAGCGGCAGACGGACGGGGACACCCAAGGGCCGGCGTCACACAGGGACAGGATCCCCATCTCCTGGGCAGCGACCTCCGGCCAGTCCGGAGCTGGTGCCATTGGCTGCAGGATCCCTCCAAAAACCCCTTTCCGGGGGGGTGCTGACCCTGCTGACCCCTCCTCATCCTCGCAGTGCTGCTGCGTCCCAGGCCCCGTGTGCCGAGCCCTCCAGCTCCGGAGGGGACGGGGATGTGTCAGAGCCCGGCGAGACGCCGGGGAGCGGCACCGAGCTCATCCCGAGGTGCATCCTCTCGGCAGCGGGGAGGGAGCCGGCCCCGGAGCCTCCTGCCAGGGCGGCTAGGGCTGCTAAAGGCGGTCGGAAGACGGGGAACACCGGCCGTGGGTGGGGGAAGGCTAAAGGGACCTACGCTCCTCCTCCGGCTCCGCAAAGCCCTTCGCTTCTCTCTGTTCCGAGTCGAAAGACAGCAGGTTGGAGCGGGATCCCGGGGACGCCTGGGGTGCACCCCAACCACGGCAGCACCCGGAGCGCGTCACTCTCCAGCACCCGTGGCCATCCGCTGCTCCTGCCGGCGATGCCGCAGCCAGGGAGCATCGCCTGCCCTGCTGTCCCCTCCCTGAGCACCGGCACAGCCACCCCAGCCACCCTCACACCGAGCCAAAGCCATCGGAAGCTCAGGGTGGTGGCTCCCGGGGAGCCACACAGGCAGGAGGGGACGGGGAAGGGACAGGGGGGTGACACTGCCCCCCTGCCTGGCCTCGGTCCAGTGTAGGTCAGTGGGGACCCAGCAGCGAGGGGACAGAGCTGTGACCATGGCAGGACGGGGACAGGAGGGCAGCGCTGGGATCACGGAGGGGTCAGAGGTCACCAGACAGAGGGACAGGGATGGGACAGGAAGAGGGACGGGGGGACGGTTCCACACAGCTCCTTACGTTTGGGTGGGAGCCCTCGGCGATGGTGGAGAGGGAGAAGTTGTCGTTGTGCAGCTCGGACGGGGTGCGGTATCTGCGGGGCCAGGAGAGCAGGGTGAGAGCAGGACCCCCCCGCAGCCCCGCCCGCCTTTTGGGGTGACCCCGGTTTTGGGGGGGGGTAACTGCTCCCAGCACTGGAGGTCTGGGGGAGTAAATGTCCACAGGGATGGAAGTCTGGGCTAAATACCCCAGGTCTAAGGGCTTTGGAGGGATAAATCTTCCCTGCTCTGGGAGTTTGGGGTTTTGTACCCCCAGCTCTGAAGATCTGGGGAGCTAAATGCCTCCAAGTCTGGGGGGCTTGGGGACTCAGTACACCCAGAGATGGAGGTCTACAGGCTTAAAATGTCCTGAACTCTGGAGGTTTGGGGACTAAATGTCCCCAGGGATTGAGCTGGGGCTAAAGGAGCCCAGTGTTACATTTTGGGGGGCTCGGTGCCCCCAGCTCTGGGGTTTTGGGGGTAGCTGGGCTCTGGGCAGGAGAGCAGCAAGGGCAGCCCGGGGCAGGGCTGGAGAGGCAGAGCCGGGAGCTGGCACGGAGCCTCCCTGCTAATTACACTTGGCATTTCCAAACACTAATTAACAGCTCATTAGGGACCGGGCTGGGAAGGCGCCCTCCTCCCTGCTCCAGGAGCTGGCCAGCAGTGGCCGGGCCGGGGGGGTGACCCCAAACCCTTCCCCGTCACCCCCAGCCCTGTCCCCAGCCGGACCGTCCCCGATGGCCGCCCAGCCGCTGTCCCCAGCTCCCAGGGAAGCAGATTAACTGGTGCCAGTCAGGAGCAGCTTTAAGGGATTAACCGCGGAGCAAGCAGGAGGCACAGCCACGTCCCCCGCCTCCGGCAGCTCTCCCACCCACCGTCCCCGCGGCCCCAGCGGCACCGGCGGTCCCGGTGACACCAGCAGGGCAGGGGCGTGTGGGGCTGGCCCGGGGTGTCCCCGTCACTCACTTGGTCTTGCGCAGTTTGCTGTTCTCCGTCTTGAGCAGGTAGAGCTTCTTGGCGAAGAACACGGTGAGCATGAAGAGCAGCAGCACCACGAGCGCGGCCGAGCCCACGGCCACGCACATCACCTGGAAGTCGGTGACGATGGACTCGCAGCGCGTGCCCTTGTGCCACGTGTAGTCCTGCGTGTTGCACCTGCCGGGGGACGCGCTCAGAGGCATCCCCCGCCCCAAAACGCATCCCCCGCCCCAAAACGTGCCCAGAGCATCCTCGGGGGATGCGGTGTTTGTACCTGCGGGGGGGGTCTGGGGGGATGGGATGAGCGGGTGACACCCGAGGGGGGGACACCGAGCGAGATGGGGACACTGGGGCAGCCGGGCGCGGGGTCGGGGTCTCCAGACAGCGCTGGCGCTCCGCACCAGCGGCTCCCAGCCCCAGCGGCGGCGGGAGCAGGGAGGGGTCCCCCGCGTCCCCCCGGGCGCGGTGCCAGCCGCGGGGCACACCCGGTGCGTGCGGCACAGCCGGCGTCGCCTCCCGGCGCAATCTGCCGGGCCCGATTAGCGCGGCCGCCCCGCAGGCCCGGCCCTGACCTAATTCCTGGGCAGCCGCCGCCCGGGGGCAGGGAAACCCCCCTGCATCCCGGGAATGGGGCTGCGGGGCACCCAGAGCCCGGGAACCGCCTGCCGAGGGGCTGCAAGGGCTCGGAATGGAATGAAAAAGGATGGAAAGGCTGGGAATGGGGTGTCAGGGGCATGGAGAGCCCAGGGATGGAGCACAGAGAATGGAGAGCTCAGGGATGGAGCACAGAGGATGGAGAGCTCAGGGATGAGGAGCACAGAGAATGGAGAGCTCAAGGAGGGAGCACAGAGGATGGAGAGCTCAGGGATGAGGAGCATGGAGGATGTAGAGCCTGGGAATGGAGTGCATGGAGAGGGAGACTGCAAGGATGGGGTGCAAGGAGGATGGAGAGATGTGGAGTGGGGCACACAATGGATGGAAACACTGAGAATGCCAGGCCAGGAGGATGGAGAGCCCAGGGATGGGGCAGAGGGAATGGAGAGCCCAGGAATGAGGTACTTGGGGTGGGACAGACTAGGAATGGGGTGAAAGGGGTGGAGAGGGCAGGAATGGGTTGCAGGGAGATGGAAGCACTGGGAATAGGGTGCATGGGTGGTGGAGACCCCAGAGATGGGTATAGGGAGATGAAGAGCCCAGGGATGGAATGTATGGAGTAGGGAGAGACTGGGAGTGGGGGTGCACAAGGGCTGGAAGGACTGGGAATGACATACACGGGAATGGAGAGCCTGGGGATAGGGTGTAGGGGATGGGAACACTGGGCATGGGGTATGGTGAGCCCAGGGATGGGTGCAGGGGAGGGAGAACCCTGGGATGGGGTGCAAGGGATGGAGAGCCCAGGGAGGGGATGCAGGGATGGTGAGCCCCAGGATGGGGTGTAGGGATGGTGAGCCCAGGGATGGTGAGCCCAGGGATGGGGTGCAGGGGATGGAGAACCCTGGGATGGGGTGCAGGGATGGTGAGCCCAGGATGGAATGTAGGGATGGTGAGCCCAGGGATGGGGTGCAGGGGATGGAGAACCCCAGGATGGGGTGCAGGGGATGGTGAGCCCAGGGATGGAGAGCCCCAGGATGCAATGCAGGGATGGTGAGCAGGGGATGGTGAGCAGGGGATGGTGAGCCCAGGGATGGGGTGCAGGAATGGTGAGCCCCAGGATGGGGTGCAGGGATGGTGAGCCCAGAGATGGTGAGCCCAGGGATGGGGTGCAGGGATGGTGAGCCCAGAGATGGTGAGCCCCAGGATGGGGTGCAAGGGATGGTGAGCCCCAGGATGGGGTGCAGGGATGGTGAGCCCCAGGGATGGCGAGCCCAGGGATGGGGTGCAGGGATGGTGAGCGCAGGGATGGCGAGCCCCACACCCCCAGCCCGCCGGGCCCGTTCCTTACCGGCAGAAGGCCCCGTGGCTCTCCACCAGGTAGCACTGGCCGCCGTTGTGGCAGTAGCTGGGGACGAGGTCGCAGAGGGAGCGGCAGGAGCTGTTGTGCCGCACGTACCCGCTCCGGCACTCGGAGCCGTTGTCGGGCGGGCCCCGCTCCCCCGGCCGCGGCCAGGCCGTGGGGCTGCCCCCGGCCAGCCCGGGCGGCGGCGGCGGGGCCGCGGCGCGGTGCCCGGTGGGCCGGGGCTCCTGCGGGGCGGGCGCGGCGCCGGGCACGGCCGAGGCGGGCGGTCTGTAGCCGTTCTCGTCCTCCAGCCCGCCGTCTACCTCCTCCTCCTCTTCCTCCTCGTCCTCCAGCTCGTCCTCGTCGTCCCCGTCGGCGTAGAAGGAGGTGGTGGGGTAGAAATCGGCGTCGTCGAAGGGCGTGAAGTCGTCGTAGAGCTCGTGCAGGGCCCAGGGCGTGGCCGCCCCCTCAGGCTCCCGCCGCCGCGCCGAGCCCGCCGCGCCCCGGCCGGCCCGGGGAAGCCCCCAGTCCCTCGCCCCCTCGAACAGATCGTAGTAGTCGACGTCGATGATCTCGGAGCCCGCGCGGTCGGCCGGGGGCTTGGGCGGGCCCGTGGCGGCGGTGACGGGCTCCTGCAGCCACGTCAGGTCGGTCCAGCCGCGGGCCCCCTGCGCCGGGGCCGGGCTGGAGGCGGCGGCCCAGAGCTCCGGGGCACCCCCCGAGTCCCCCCCGGCGGCGGCCACGGGGCCGGGCTCGCCCAGCACGGGGGTGCGCGGCGCGGCCGAGCCCCCGGCCGCCAGCAGCAGGTCGGATTCGGCAGAGTCGGTGGCGAGCTGGGGCCCGGGGGGGCTCGGCAGGGCGGCCGGGAGCCCCCCGAAGCCCCCCGGGGCGGGCGGGGAGCCCGGCGTGGGGCGGTCACCGCTGCCCGGCTCCTCGGGGCTGCCGAGCGCCCCCGGCACCGTGCCCCCGTCCCCGGGCCAGGTGACGGCTCGGGGGGGCACGGCGCTGGCCTCGCCCTCCCCGGCGCACCCCGGGCACCCCTCGGGCACGGCCGAGGGCTCCGTGGTGGCCGCGCCCCCGCCGGGGGGCTCTAGCTGGGGTCCTGCCGCGGCCCCCCGGCGCTGGTGCTGTTACTGGGTCCCCCCGGGGGGTCTCCACTCGCCAGGTCCCATTTCGGGGGGCTGCTCTCCAACGAGCCCTCCCAGGCTCTCCCCTCGCCAGCGCTGGAGTTTTGGGGGGGCCACGCGGATGCTGGGGGGGGCAAGGAGAGAAAGAGGTGTCAGAGGTGCCCCCGCACCCCTGGGAGGACGTGGCAGCCCGGGGGGGTCCAACAGGTCCCCCACCTGCTCCACCTTGCACCCACCTGGATGCACCGCAAGGACCTGGGGGCAGGGGGGGCTGCACCCCGAATCCTTGAGCCTCTCGCGGGGACCGATGGGGTGAACCCCACAGAAGCCCCCCAGCTCTGTGGGTACCCTCACACCCAACTCTGTGAGGCCCCCCCTCAGCACAGCCCCCCCAACACAAGCTGCTCCCGGCCCTGCACCCTCAGCTGCCCTTCAAGGGGATCCATCCCCCTGCAAAGGGATCCAGCCCCACTGCAAGGGGAGCCAGCCCTCCCCAAAAGAAATCAGCCCCCCATAAGGGGATCCAGCCCTCCTGTGGTTCTTGTGAGTGCACTCCACACACACAACGGGCTGCAGCTCCCTGTGATGGGATCCAGCCCCGCTCCCCGCCCCATCTCTGCGAGGGGATCCAGCCCCTCCGTCTGCTGCGGCTGCAGCCGCTACACACAACGGGATCAGCCCCTGCGGCGGGATCGGCCCCTCTGCAATGGAATCCGGCCCCTTGCGAGGGGATCAGCCCTGTCTGCCGCCCGCCTGTCCCTCCGGACACACACGGCAGCGTCCAGCCCTCCCCACGCCGGGATCCAGCCCTCCTCCGGCTCCTGCGAGTGCGCCCCATACCCAGCCCCAGATCCGGCCCCTGCAAGGGGATCCGGCTCCCTGCAAGGGGATCCAGCCCCTTTCCAAGGGTATCCGACTCCCCCTGCAATGGAATCCAGCCCCTTCCAAGGGGATCCACCCCCCTCCGGCTCCTGCAAGTGCACCCCATAATCCCGAGAGGATCCAGCCCCTGCAAGGGAATCCGGTCCCTCCTGCACGGGGCTCCAGCCCTTCCCTGGCTCCTGCAGATGCTCCCCCTGCACACACGGGGATCCAGCCCTGCCGCAAGGGATCCGGCCCCACGCACGGGATCCCGCCCGCCCTGCAAGGGGATCCGGCCCCGGCAAGGGGATCCAGCCCTTCCTGCAAGGGGACCCAGCCCCACGCACGGGATCCGGCCCCGGCAAGGGGATCCCGCCCGCCCTGCAGGGAGATCCAGCCCTTCCCGGCTCCTGCAGATGTCCCCCCCCTCCCCATGAAGGGGACCCAGCCCCCGGCCGCAGGATTAACAGCATCACCCCCCCGCGCAGCGGGATCCACCTTTCCCCGGGATGCAGCCCCCCCGGCAGCAGCGGGATCCGGCCCCGGGAAGGGGATCCCCCCCGCTCCCCCACCCCGCAGCCCCCCCCGGGATCCCCCCCGCGCCGGGATCCGCCCCCCCGCCCGTGCCGTGTGTCCCCGGTCCCGGTACGCACCGAGGGCGCCGATCGCCAGCAGCAGGGCCAGGGCGCGGGGGGCGCGGGGGGCGCGGGGGGCCATGGCGGCATGGAGGGACCCCGGCTCCGCCACGGGGCCGGCACCGGCAGCGGCTCCGCCCGCCCCGCTCCGAGCGAGCCGCGCCGAGCCGAGCGGAGCCGCGCCGAGCCGGGGGGCCGGGCCGGGCGGCGGGGGCGGGACCGCGGACGCGGCGGCGGCTCCGGGCACGGGCACGGCACCCCCCCGGCACCCCGCGGGCAGCGCCGGGGGGCGCAGCCCGGGACCCCCAGCATTGCGGGGAACACAGCCCGGTACCCCCCAGAATCGGGGAGCACACACAGCCCGGTACCCCCAGAATCGGGGGGGACACAGCCCGGTACCCCCGGCATCGGGGGGGACACAGCCCGGTACCCCCGGCATCGGGGGGGACACAGCCCGGTAGCCCCAGAATCGGGGGGACACAGCCCGGTACCCCCCGCATCGGGGGGACACAGCCCGGTACCCCAGGCATCGGGGGGGGCACAGCCCGGTACCCCCAGAATCGGGGGGGGCACAGCCCGGTACCCCCCAGCAGCGGCACCCCCGCAGGGGGACACATCTCGACAGCCCCCAACACCGAGGGACACACACCCTGGCACCCCCAGCATGGGCATCCTCTGGGGGCACCGGGGGGCACATTCGGCTCTGCCAGCATCGGGGGACACCCCCGGAAGCCCCCAGCCATCCTCGGGGAGGGACACATCCCGGCAGCAGCATCCCTGGGGCAGGGGACACAGAGGGCACACCCCACACTGTCCCTGGGGCAGGGGACACAGAGGGCACACCCCACACTGTCCCTGGGGCAGGGGACACAGAGGGCACACCCCGCACTGTCCCTGGGGGGACACAGAGGGCACACCCCACACTGTCCCTGGGGCAGGGGACACAGAGGGCACACCCCACACTGTCCCTGGGGCAGGGGACACAGAGGGCACACCCCACACTGTCCCTGGGGGGACACCAGGTTCACACCCCGGCACCCCCGCATCGCTCTCCTGGAGCAGGGCACCGGAGACACGTCCTGACCCCCCCAGCAGAGGGGGAGCCTATCCCGGACCCCCCAGCGCCCTCATCCCTCTCTGACCTCCCCAAACTGCTCCTGCATGGGGCGGGGACCCCCCCGCACCGGCACCGGGATCCCCTCCCAGCACCCCAACCCCGTTCCGGGGGCCCCGCGGGGCTCCGGCCCCCCAGCAGAGCCCCCCGTGCCGGCTTGGAGCCTCCTGTTCCCCGGGCCTGGCATTGCTGGCCAGTGCCAGACTGGTCCCGATGCCACCAGCTGCCACCACGGCCTCTGTCACCGCTGGCCTGTCCCCGCGGGCACCGTGGGCAGGGAGGCCAGGGGGGCCAGGGGGCTGCTCCAGGCCCTCGCCCAGCGCCAGGGGCAGCGTCCGGATGGGGCCGGGGAGGCGCCGCGAGCGGAGCAGGGCGCGGACCCGCCCGGCCTCGGCCCCGGTGCCACCGGCGCAGGGTGGGGGTGGCGCGGGACAGCCCCGGCCCCGCGGGGGGACAGCGGCTGCTCCTGGAATGTCCCCGTGCCGCGGGCTCCATGGAGACCTGCCAAGGTCACCGAGCGTCCTTGGACACCTCCACCTGCAGCACAGCGGGAATGTGTCCGTCATGGCTGCTCCACAGCCTGCATCCCACCTCGGGCATCCCACACCCTGCGCCGGGCATCCTGCCCTGGGCATCCCAAACCCTGTGCTGGGCATCCCACATCCCACATCCTGCATCCCACATCCCAAATCCTACATCCCACATCCCAAATCTCACATCCCACATCCCAAATCTCACATCCCAAATCCTGTGCTGGGCATCCCACATCCCATATCTGGCATCCCACATCCCAAATCCTGCATCCCACATCCCACATCCCAAATCCTGCATCCCACATCCCAAATCCCACATCCCAAATCCTGTGCTGGGCATCCCACATCCCACATCCCAAATCCTGCATCCCACATCCCAAATCCTGTATCCCACATCCAAATCCCAAATCCTGCATCCCACATCCCAAATCCTGCATCCCACATCCCAAATCCTGCATCCCACATCCCAAATCCTGTATCCCACATCCCAAATCTCACATCCCACATCCCAAACCCTGCATCCCACCTCGGGTGTCCCCCATCAGACATCCCTTACCCCCCAACCCACACCAGTGCAGGATGCCAGGGCAGTGCTGGGGGCTCCCAGGGACCCCATTCCAGTGCCCCCCACTCCCACATGGGACCCCCCGGTGTCCCCCCGCCCCCCGGGCCGTGTGTGCAGGGCTGGGCTGGGGGCTGGGCTGGGAATGGGGTCCCCTCTGCCCCAGCAGCGGCTCCTGGCCAGGCTCCTGCTGGGAACAAGCCCCGCTCTGTCCCCAGCTCTCAAAGGGGATTGAAGGGGCTGCACCTGCTTTGCATTCCCCAGGCTTCCGCCTCTGGATGCGTTTCCAAGGGGACCGGCCCCGGGGCCGCCTGGACGGACAGAGGGACACGGCCCTGACGGCTGGGAAAGGCTGGGAAGGGGCTGGGAAGGGGCTGGGGGTGCCCAGGGCTGGGGGGTCCCAGTGCCAGGGCCTGGCCTGGCAGCAAGAGGCCGAGGGAAGATGGGTGGGATCTGGGGACGGTGCTGGGATGGAGGGGGTGGGATCCAGGAATGGGGACGGTGCTGGGATGGAGGCTGGGCAGGGCAGCAGCCCTAGAAGCTTCCAGCCCATAGAAGCTTCCAGCTCCCACAGTAACCCCTGGGGGCAGGAAGCTCGTGGGGCTGGTAGGGACCCCTGGGACCCCTGTTCCAGGCCTGGAGCCACTCAGGGTCACATCTTGGGCACTTCCATGGCTGGAGGCTCCTCAGGACAGGCCAGGAGGTGTCCTGGAACACAGCTCCTCCCCTCCAAGGGTTGTGTGCCATGAGAGCCCTGGGGCACCTCATCCTGGGGTGTTCCCCATCCTGGGGGATCCCCTCGCACCCTCAGGGTCCCTTCAGGGTCCCGACATCCCGGGGGCTCCAGCCAGTGTCACCCCAGGGTCAGAGCCCTGTGAGGAGGGACCTGGTGCTCCTGGGGACAAGAGGGTGTTGGCACCCCCAGCCTGCCCAGGGGACAGGGCTGGGACATTCCCTGCAGCCCCCACAGCCCCCACAGCTCTGTACCCATCCCTGCTCCCAAGGCTCTGGATCAGCCAGGGTGGGCAGGAGCAAAGAGGGTGTGACCCCACCTGGGGCAAAGCTCAGGGGGGCACTGGGTGCTGTGTTCCTGCTCAGGGGGCACTGGGTGCTGTGTTCCTGCTCAGGGGGCACTGGGTGCTGTGTTCCTGCTCAGAGGGGCACTGGGTGCTGTGTTCCTGCTCAGAGGGGGCACTGGGTGCTGTGCTCCTGCTCAGAGGGGGCACTGGGTGCTGTGCTCCTGCTCGGGGGGCACTGGGTGCTGTGCAGGGCAGGAACATCCAGCTGGGACAATTCCAGAGCCTCCCTGTTCCCAGAGCCCCGGGGCAAAGCGGGGCTGAGCCTTTCCAGCCCCGTGCCCAAAGCCAGCCCAGCCCTGGGGTCACGGCCAGATCCCCCCACATTCCTACAAACCTGCCTTGGGCTGGGCTTCCTCGGCAGCAGAGGGTGGGCTGAGGCATGGAAGGACAGACAGACAGGACGGACAGACAGATGGACAGTGATGGTTCTTCAGTCTTGGAGGAGAAATCCAGCACCAACTCCCTCGCTTGGGAAGAACCAGCTGCTGATGCCAAGTCTGGGTTTTCCTGGGGGAATCACTCAGAATATTAAAGATGATTTTAAAGACAGAATTGCAGCCACCATTTGGGGCCCTTCCAGAGCAGATCCCTGAGCCCTGTCCATCCGTGGAGGGCTCTGGGGAGGGATCTCATCCCAAACCCCTTCCCTGCCCTTCAGCACTGGGAGTGGATCCTGCCCTACCTGGGGATCCCCAAAAGCCCAAGGGAGGGGCTTTGCTCCCCAGTGCTGCTCCTGCCAGTGCTTGGCTCAGTCCCAGCCTGGGCAGCCTCAGCTCCATCCCTCAGCTCATCCCAGCTCATCCCAGCCCGACCCAGCTGGCAGCTCCCTGTCCCAGGGGCTGTGGGGCAGCCCCACACCAACACCTCCCTCCTCCCTCGGGGCACCACTGGCTGCAGGTGCCAGCTTGGATTGTGACCCAGGATCCCATAGGGATGGATGGACAGACCAAGGCCCGGGGGAGACCCAGGCTGGGCTGGGATCCCCTCCTTCCCAGCTGCCTGCCTCAGCTGAGCACCAGGAATTGCCCCATTCCTGCATCCAGTGGTGATCCCAGGGGCATCCAGACCCAAGGGATAACAGGGTAGGGGATGATATTTCCCCCCAGCTTCTGTTCCTCCCATCTCCTCTCCCCGCCTTTCCCTCCCCTCAGCCGGGCGCTGGAGAGGCTCAAATCACCTTTTACCCATATTTCTTTCATTAACAATATTGGAGAAGTGCAAAGAAAATGAAGAATTGGAACAAAGAGCCAGGGCTGAGGTTGGCGTTTCCTGCCCCGGCTCGGGCACCTGGGACACGCGAACCCTTCCCTGTCCCACAACATCCTGGGTGCTGAGCCTGAGCCCAGGGCTGAGCCCGGCTCAGCCAGGCGGGCTTTAGGGACGGCTTTTGTCCTTGATTGGGGCTGGCACCGCCGGGCTGGCCCCGAGGTGACGATTCCCGATGCGACACCGATGCCCGGAGGAGCCGCTCCGACCCACCCACAACTCCCAACCCCTTCCTGCCGGGAACTGACTCCCCCTGCCCGGAGCAGGCACAGCCAGGCTGCTCCCACAGCCGGCTGATCCCACAATCACCTAATTCACAGTGCCCGGAGCAGGGACGTTTGGGATGGCAGGAGCACTTTGGGGAAGGAGGCTGGAGGCACAGAAATCCACAGATCCACAACCTCGGACTGTCCTGTGGTGCTGGAACTGGGATCTTCCCAAAAAACCCTTGCTGAGCTGCCCATGGGCTGGGGCATTGGGTGTGCAGGGGCAGAGCCCAGGCAGGGCCAGGGTCCCGGGGTCCGAGCAGCCTCGGGCCCTGCTGGCCCTGCCCGCGGGGCAGAGCCCCTGGTCCTGCTCTCCCCGCCCTTCCTGAGCCTCATTCCCCTGGGGCTGCACAGGGAAGAGGGGGGAGAAGTTTGATAATCACCTCCCACAGCTCTGAGCTGCAAGGAGAACCTTGAGTAAAGTGAGGCTGAGCTTTGGGGAGAGGAGCTGGCAGGGAGCTGCATCCAAGGATGGAGCTCTGCATCCCAAGGATGGAGCCCTGCATCGAAGGATGGAGCCCTGCATCCCAAGGATGGAGCCCTGCATCCAAGGATGGAGTCCTGCATCCCAAGGATGGAGCTGTGCATCCCAGGGATGGAGCTGTACATCCCAGGGATGGAGCTGTACATCCCAGGATGGAGCTGTACATCCCAGGATGGAGCTGTACATCCCAAGATGGAGCTGTACATCCCAGGGATGGAGCTGTACATCCCAGAGATGGAGCTGTACATCCCAGGGATGGAGCTGTACATCCCAGGATGGAGCTGTACATCCCAAGATGGAGCTGTACATCCCAGGGATGGAGCTGTACATCCCAGGGATGGAGCTGTACATTCCAGGATGGAGCTGTACATCCCAGGATGGAGCTGTACATCCATCCCAGGGATGGAGCTGTGCATCCCAGGGATGGAGCTGTACATCCCAGAGATGGAGCTGTACATCCCAGGGATGGAGCTGTACATCCCAATGATGGAGCTGCACATCCCAAGGATGGAGCTGCACATCCCAGGACGGAGCTGTGCATCACAAGGACGGAGCTGTACATCCCAAGGATGGAGCTGCACATCCCAGGACGGAGCTGTGCATCACAAGGACGGAGCTGTACATCCCAAGGATGGAGCTGTACATCCCAGGGATGGAGCTGTACATCCCAGGGATGGAGCTGTACATCCCAAGGATGGAGCTGTGCATCCCAGGATGGAGCTGTACATCCCAGGGATGGAGCTGTACATCCCAGGATGGAGCTGTGCATCCCAGGGATGGAGCTGTACATCCCAATGATGGAGCTGTACATCCCAGAGATGGAGCTGTACATCCCAGGGATGGAGCTGTACATCCCAATGATGGAGCTGTGCATCCAGATGAGCTGTACATCCCAGGATGGAGCTGTGCATCCCAGGATGGAGCTGTGCATCCCAGGGATGGAGCTGTAACTCCCAATGATGGAGCGTACATCCCAGAGGGAGCTGTACTCCCAGGATGGAGCGTACATCCCATGATGGAGCTGTGATCCCAGGATGGAGCTGTACATCCCAAGGATGGAGCTGCATCCAGGGATGGAGCTGTATCCCAGGATGGAGCTGTGCATCCCAGGATGGAGCTGTACATCCAAGGATGGAGCTGTACATCCCAGGACGGAGCTGTCCCAGGACGGAGCTGTACATCCCAGGATGGAGCTGTACATCCCAGGACGGAGCTGTACATCCCAGGGATGAAGCCCTGCATCCGAGGCCACATCCCAGCTGCCAGCTGTGCCAGCTGTTGTGTCTGTGCAGGTGCAGAGTGCCCAGGTGACAAATGAAGCTGTCCCGAGCAGGATCAGTCACCCTGAGTGCCAGCACGGCCCCCACACCCTCCTCCTCCCGCCTGGAGGAGCCGCTTTAGTTCTTGTGACTTTGCCAAGAGGGCACCAAAGGCCCTTCAGAGAGGTTTTCACCTCCAGGGCTCCGCTCTCATTAACGCGGCGGAGTCAGGGCGGCTCTCACGGCCAGGAGGGCCGGGCTCGGGGAGGGCTGGGCTGAGCCCGGAGGGGCGAACGCGAGCTCGTCCCTCCCACGCCTGTTTAACCTGTGCAGGAGGGAGCCCAGAACCGGAGCAGCAGAGAGAGCCAGGCCTGCAGGGCCCCGAGTGCACCCGGAGCATCCTCCGAGGGCGGCGCCCAGGGGATCGCAGCATCACTGGGAAGGAACGAGGGAATTCCAGCGAGGGGATCCTGGGGGGCGGAGGCTCCCCAGCAGCAGCTGGAGCAGAGCCCAGCGAGGAGGTGTCCCTCAGGTCCTGCTGGGTGACGCTGTGCCTGGAGGTGGCTCCAGCTCTCTGTGGGCTCAGTGACACGGAGCTGGCTGGGCATCCTTGGTCCTGGCACATGGGGACCACCAGCTCCATCCCAGGGCTGGAATTCTGGGAACAAACCAGGAGGGCTGCTGGCTCTGATGGACACCAGGTTGTTTTTATCAGGCTGCAACTTGAAAAGACAGAAAATGAGAGATTTGGGGAAAAAAATGTGTCCAGGTGGCACCCAAGGGCTGCTGGAAGGGTCCCTGTGCTGTGGTACCAGCAGCATCCTGGGGTTCCTGGGGAAGGGGAAATTCCCAGCACAGGCAGCCAGGTGGGAGCTGATGCAGACAAAGGGGGACAGTGTTCCTGGAATGGGCAGTGATGGCCCTGGCACGGCCCTGGCATGGCCCTGGCACTGCCCTGGCACAGCCCAGCCCTTGGCAGGTCACCCAGAGCCACCACCAGGCCTGTCTGGGGCACATCTCCTCCTGCTGGGATCTGGGGGATTATCCAGGGGCACTGGGGTCAGCCCTGCACTGGCTCCTGTCAAACCTGTGGGGTGAGAGCAGGAGCTCCCAGCCCTGCACATCCTTCCTGCGGAGGTTTCCTGTGACAAAGGCACAGGGATGAAACAGCAGCGAGGGGACAACGTGCACTCAGCCACCTCAAACTCTCCACGAGCCCCAAGGTGCATTTTGGGCTTTAAATCGGCCAGAAAAGGACAAAATGCAGCTTCTCAGGCAGCTGGGGTGGAGTTGGTATCCGAGGCAGGACAGGGGAGGCTGAGGGGGCCTCTGGGATGGACAAAGGCTGTGCCAGTGCCTGCTCCTCAGCGGTGCCGAGAACAATCCCGGATCGCCTCTCCCCTCCCCACAGGATCCGATTACGGGATGAGGATGCAAACCCCTCCCAGCTGCACGGGCAGGAGGGACGGGGAATGTTCTGGAGCAGGCAGAAGAGCTCACCCTGAGCAGGTAATTCCCTTTGTCCTAAGGACACCTGGGATTGGAGTGACCCCAACAGAGGTTTTGGAGCAGACAGCCAGCTCAGAGTCCTGTCCTAAACCCCCTTGCAGCTGCTGTACCTGCACCAGGAAACTGAGAACAGCCATAAATTCACCCCCTAATCCCACTCCCTGCTCCAGCAGCAGCCCCAGCCCCCACCCTGTGCCCAGCCCATCTGCGGGGATCCAGAACTCCAGGATGGGTTGGGTTGGGTTAGAGGGACCTCAGAGCCCACCCAGTGCCAGCCCTGCCATGGCAGGGGCACCTCCCACTGTCCCAGGCTGCTCCAAGCCCTGTCCAGCCTGGCCTGGGACACTGCCAGGGATGCAGGGGCAGCCACAGCTGCTCTGGGAATTCCATCCCAGCCCCTCCCCACCCTCCAGGGAACAATTCCCAATTCCCAATCTCCCATCCATGCCTGCCCTCTGGCAGTGGGAGCCATTCCCTGTGTCCTGTCCCTCCATCCCTTGTCCCCAGTCCCTCTCCAGCTCTCCTGGAGCCCCTTCAGGCCCTGGCAGGGGCTCTGAGCTCTCCCTGGAGCTTCTCCTCTCTGGGGAACATTCCCAGCTCTCCCAGGCTGGCTCCAGCCCTGCAGCAGCTCCAGGTGCCTGTGCTGTTGGCTCGGGGCTGGGGCAGCTCTGCAGTGGGGTCTCACCTGAGGGGCAGAGGGGCAGAATCCCCATTTCCTGCTGCCCACACTGGGGATCAGCCCAGGGCATGGGGGGGGGGGGTCTCTGACCACTCCCTCAGCCACCAGCATCCCCAAACTGGATCCCAAAGCCCACCCATGGGACCCCAAAGCCCACCCATCCTTCTCACTCCAGCTCTGCCCGGCCCGGCCTCGGCAGCTGCTCCGACCATGAAGATCTGAAGTCTGTAAAAAGAAAACTTCCAAACCTGACATTTATGATTTACCAGTTTCTGTGCATCCTTCAGGAAAATGATCTTCAGGACGAGGAGAAATGACCATTGCTGGGACAAGCCTTGCTGGAATGCAAAGATCCAAGAGCTCCTTCCCTTTTCTTCCTGTCCCGAGCAGGAGCAGCTCCAAGGAGCCCTCAAGAGGATGTTGAGGAGACCCCAGCCCTGAGACCCCCAGCCTGTCCAAGGAGAATTCCCAGCTGGGACTGTGGCTCTCATGGCATGCCCTGAACCCAGGGACGCAGCTCTAGCCCTGGGCTCTTCCTTCCCAGGGAATTAAGGGCTGTGGGCATTACAGGATGCCTGGAATGGAAGAGGAGCCACTTCTGAGGCAGAGGCTCTCACTGGGCATGGCAGGGGAATGGCTGGAATATCATCCAGACTGGATTCTGGTTTCAGCTTAACCAAGGCCACAAGCCCTGCTGCAGCCTGAGGAGCCTGGTGGGATCACAGGGAAGGGCAGGAGAGGCAGCAGGACGGAACCTGGCAGAGCAGCTGGGTGGGACAGGGCCTCCCCAGCCCAGCCTGGCACGTCAGAGCTGCCCTTCCAGCGTGACCCAGGGGGAAGCAGGACCCCAACGGCAGGGATGCTGTGGGGCTGCTCTGCTGCAGCCGCTCCCTGAGCTCTGAACCCTGACAGGACCTGTCCCCCAGCACATTCCCAGTGTGGGAAGGGTCTGTGCTTCCCCCATGGCTTCCATGCCTCCCCTAAGCTCAGGGTTTGTGTTTGCTCCTCTGGAGTTCACACCCAGCCCCAAAACAGCCCAAATCCCACACACCAAACAATTCCCAGCTCTTCCCACACACACAGGCAAAGGAGACTTCACAAACTCCACAGGCTTTGTACAAAAACCGCTTTTTTTTGCTTTTATTTCACAAAATTGGGTGGCTGCTGCAGGAATCAAACCGGCCCTATACAGAGATCAGGTGAAAAAGTGGGCACAGGGATTATTTATACAGAAACAAAAGAGAGTCCAGGACCCAGGTCCTCGGCAGGATCAGCACTAGGACAGTAAAAAATAGTCTCCACCTGGATCCTGGGAACTGCTCACGCTAAAAACAACCTGAGGTTACTCTAAACTGGACTAAGGGCTGCACCAGAAATCCCACGCTCACCCCAAAGAGCCTGGAGGGGAAGGAAGCCTTGGGAAGGGGAATGGGAAGGCCCCTGTGCTGGAAGACCTGGCAAAGCCTGAATTTTTAAATGCTGGAAGCGGTTCTGGAGGTTCCAGAGGTTTTGGGAGCCTCTCTCCAGCCCAACCTGGACAAAAGCCACCCCTGAAGTCAAGGAGCAGCGTCCAGACCCTCGGCAGGGAAACCCCAAACGCTCCTCGGCCAGGAGAGGGCACAGAACCTGAACCATGGGCAGAAAAGGACTTTCTGCAGGACTTTCCCCCAAGTTTTGGCAGCCTGGAGCTGTGCAGCAGCAGCTCTGGAGTGCTCCCAGATCTGCCAGGCCTGCTGCAGCTGCTCCCCTCCCCAGCCCTGCAGCTGCCCTGGGGTGACAGGAGCTGTCCCAGCTGCTGCCCTGGCCGTCCAGAGGTAGTTCTGCCATTCCCATCCCAGCCATCCCAACCCAATCCCAAATTCTAGCACTTCTTCGCTACCTACTTTAATTTTTTTTTGTTTGTTTGTTTTCTTCATTTTAAAAAGTACAAAGTATATGCTCCAAAAAGAGGGACTAAAAATGAGGGGTTATTCCTCAGTTGGCTACTGCACCAAACTACTCAGGGAAGGTCCAACTACCACCTCCAAAGGCAAAGGAAAGGTAAAAACTGGAGCAAGAGCACTCCTACCATTGAGTGGTTTTATTCTGATTGATTCACTCCTGGTTTCACTGCCATGGATCAATATTTCCTGTAATAAGTTAGAGGCAGCTGTGGCTGCAGCCACCAGGAATCCCTGCAGGCAAAGCTGCTGGGCTGTGCCTCTCCTGCTCTGCCCCAAGCTCTGGTTTGGCCTCTCCTCTCGGTGCTTGGCTGTGCCCAGAGACCCCAGAACACCCAATCCCCAGGGTGGGCACGTCCTAAAGCTCAGCTCCTGCCCTAAAACCTGGACTGTTCCACCCTTTGGGAGAAGCCCAAAGCACCAAGAGGAAGGAAACCAGCGTGGAGCTCTGCGAGGCAAGCACGCCAAGGGGTGAAGGACTTCCAGCAGCAACGTGGAGGCACTCCTGGCACCCCCACCTGCAGCTTTCCCTGGCAACACCGAGCTCTGGGGGCGCAGGGGGAGAGGGGACACCAACCGTGCCAACCGTACCCACGGCCGGGAGGGGAGGGGACACCACCCCAGGAACAGAAGGGAACTGAGGAATTCTCTTTTGGTCACCACTCCGCTGCTGTGGAAGCTCCTTCCTCCTCCTCCGGGGCTGCCTTAGGGAGCGGCGGAGGCCGGCGGGGCTCCGGCCGGGGGTGGGGTCACTCCTTCCGCGGGAGGCGGCGGCTGCGCCGGGCCGGGGTCTGCGGGACACGACCGCACAGTCAGGGACAGCCAGGGACAGCCAGGGACACAATGGGGACAGCAGGGGGGCTGTGCCGGGCCGGGGTCTGCGGGACACGACCCGACAGTCAGGGACAGCCAGGGACAGCCAGGGACAGCCAGGGACACAACGGGGACAGTCAGGGACAGGGGGGGACACAACGGGGACAGCAGGGGGGCTGCGCCGGGCCGGGGTCTGCGGGACACGACCGCACAGTCAGGGACAGGCAGGGACAGTCAGGGACACAATGGGGACACAGGGGGGCTGCGCCGGGCCGGGGTCTGCGGGACACAACGGGGACACAAGGGGGACAGGGAGGGACAGCAGGGGACAGCAGGAGGGACAGGGGGACAGCAGGGGGGCTGCGCTGGGCCAGGGTCTGCGGGACATGACCGGACAGTCAGGGACAGTCAGGGACAGGCAGGGACACAACGGGGACAGCAGGGGGGCTGCGCTGGGCCAGGGTCTGCGGGACATGACCGGACAGTCAGGGACAGGGGGGACACAATCGGGACAGGGAGGGATGGGGGAACACAACAGGACCGTGAGGGACACAACGGGGACAGGGAGGGACACAACGGGGACAGGGTGGGACACAACAGGGACACTGAGGGATACAACAGGGACAGCAGGGCAGCTGCGCCGGGCGGGGTGGCAGAGACACAACGGGACAGTCGGGACACAACAGGACAGTGAGGGACACAATGGGGACAGTGAGGGATGGGGGAACACAACGGGACTGTGAGGGACACAACGGGACAGGGAAGGACACAACGGGACAGCAGGAGGGGCTGGACACAGAGAAGGGACACAAAGGGACAGGGAAGGACACAACGGGACAGCAGGAGGGGCTGGACACAGAGAAGGGACACAACGCCCGTGTGTCTCCAGGCCATGGGACAGATGTCTGTCCAAGGGCAATTCTTGCAGCCAGGACCCAGGAATGGCTCCTGAAGTTCTGCTGCAACTTCAGTTTGCTTTTCCACCACCCAGCACTGCATGGACTTGGTGAAAGAGCAAAAAACTCCCATATTTTTATGGACAAGGTGCTGGGGATGCAGCTCAGCAGCTGGCAAACCCATGCCAAGCAACTTGCAGAGCTGGAATTGGCACCTCTCACCTCCCAGCTCTGTGTCAAGCCCAAATTACAGCTCTTCTCTGTTTAAAACAGATGGAACAATAGGTTTGGTATCAACAGAGGCTGCTCCTCCCTCTGAAGGATGGATGTAGGTTAAAGCAGAGCAATCCACAGATGCAGTGAGGAGGGGAGGAAGGAGGGCACAAAGGGCCAGCCTCGTGCCCAGAGAGGAGATGCTAATGGAACATGACTGACTTGTTTAGTAGGGGAGGAAAAAAGGAGAAATTAAGGCAAGGGAAGAGAGCAAACAGGAATACAACCTGACACAAGACATTCCCAGTGGTAAAGGCTCGGGGAAAAGGAGGGAAAAGTAAGGCTGGGGAGCAGAGAACAGGAGCAGTGCCCAAGCAGAAATAGCACAGAGCTCTCCTGCTGGGGCTGGGAACGCCCCTGAGTCACAGCTCACAGCAGCTCCTGCTGCTGAAGCCAGAATCCAAAGGGCTTTCCCAATTATTTTTTGGGAGAGGTGCTGCAAGTGATGGCAATTCCTGCTCGTCTGGTGAGAAACCACACTGAGCATTTTGGGGGTGAGGATTGCTGAGCAGCAGCTGGGCCAGGCTGCAATTAATAATGGCAAATTTATTGAGGAATTCCTGATGGAGAATTCCTCAGTCATCCCTCCCTGTGCCAGCTTGTCTGCTGCCTTCTGGGCTTGGCCACACTCTCACACTCATTCAAGCAACTCCCACACCATGGCTCCTGATCCAGCTGCTTTTTGGCTGCCATAAATCAACTTCATTTTTGGAGGTACTGATTTTATACTGGGAATGTTCTTTACATGGTTTATCCTCTCCTTCTTCCTAATCATGATTTCCATGCTCCAGTTCCAGGGTGCCAGGTTTTCAGTATGGAATTATTGAACTGGATCCTACTCTGACCTCTGCTATTTAGAAATTATAGTTAATTCCTGACCCTCCACTAAAGTCAGGAGAGGCTTTTGATCATCACCACCAAGCCTCTGTATGGTTATAAATAAAATAAGGGATGTTATAAATAAAATAAAGAACAATGGAATGTGTTGGGATGCCCAGAGGGCTGAGGAGCACTTAAAGCTTCCAGCACATCCCTGGCAGCACTCTGGGGCTGGCAGCATGCTCAGATCCCACTATTCCCACAGGAAGCAGGGGGCTTCCAGGGCAGGGGAGCCCAGGACCATCCCAGTGTGCTCAGATCCCACTATTCCCACAGGAAGCAGGGGTTTGCAGGGCAGGGGAGCCCAGGACTATGGACTGTCAGGACCCAGGGGACTACTTACACACAGGGAGCCAGGGGTGCAGGTCAGGAGAGCCCAGGACCATCCCACTGCACCACTGTCCCACAGGAAGCAGGGGTTTGCAGGGCAGGGGAGCCAGGATTACCCCATCCCCTGTCAGGCTCCACTTACACAATCCTTGGAGGCTGCCAGGGGGTTTGCAGGGCAGGGGAGCCCAGGACCATCCCTGGAAGGGCTGCACCCAGTATTCCCACAGGAACCAGGGGTTTGCAGGGCAGGGGAGCCCAGGACCATTGGAAGGGCTGCACCACTGTTCCCACAGGAAGCAGGGGTTGCAGGGCAGGGGAGCCCAGGATTATCCACCCCATCCTATCCCACCCCTGTCAGGCTGCACTTACACGTTCCGTTGGGGGCTGCCAGGGGGTTTGGAGGGCAGGGGAGGGCAGGGGAGCCCAGGATTACCAGGATTGCCCCTGTCAAGCCGCACTTACACATTCCGTTGGGGGCAGCCAGCGGCACTCGCGGCGCCCCAGCAGGTTCCCGGCCATCGGGGCCATCCCGGGCGGGGCCGCCCCGCCGCCGCCGTGGATGCTGGCAGGGATCATCCGGCCCGGCAGGGGCTGGCCCGGCAGCAGGGAGCCGGGCAGCTGGCCTGCAGGGAGGGACAGACACGGCCTGAGGCCGGGCAGGGACACGCAGCAGCGCCGTGCCCCCGGCGTGGCACTGCCTTGGGGCACAGGCGGCTCCAGGTGTGCTCCACACCCCAGCAAACAGGGCTTCAGCAGGAGACACCAGCCCTGGAGACCCCCCCAGCCTATCCAAGGGGGAATTCCCTTCTCACCCCCCAGCACACCCCAGGAAACGCTGCCTCACCTCCCAGGAAATGCCTTCTGACCCCCAGCACACCCCAGGAAATGCCTTCTGACCCCCAGCACACCCCCAGGCAGGGCAGGGGCACCTGGAACCTCTCCACAAGGGAGAAGTGGGAGACAGCACAGGCAAAGCCAGTGCTGGCACTGCAGGCAGAAAGGGCATCCCTGGAATCCAGGTATTGGAAGCAAATGCAGTAACAAGGCATGAGAGGAAGAGCCTTGATGGAAAGGAGCAGCCATGAAGCCTCCTCATGGATAAAGTTGGTGGGAGAATTGAAATCATACAGTTAAAACTGGGCTGCACAGGAATCCCTACCATGATTCCCTGTTTTGCTGGGAGGGAGGATTCAAGGCTCCTCCTCACAAACCAGCTCTGTGGGAGACCTCCCTGCTCCAGGGAAGGAACAGGTTTCCCATGCTTTAAAACCTCACTTGAGGGATGGTTTGGCACAATCCAATTCCATTTCCTTCATCACACTTGCATGGAGGGACAGTATTTTAATGAGACAGGGATGGGAGCAGCTCCTTCCCCCTAACCCCAGGCAAAAGGGGAAGGAGCTGAGAGCCAAAGGGGCTCCAGGAGAGCTGGAGAGGGACTTGGGACATAGGACAGGACCCAGGGAATGGCTTCTCACTGCCAGAGGAATGGGATATTGGGAAAATCATCCAGTTCCAAGCTCCCAAAGACTCAGAGGCTTTGCAGCAGGAGATATTCACAGCTACAAGGGGTGTCATTCACTGGCAAAATAAAGGGAATAAAAATATAAAAACTGGAACAACACAGCTGTGTTTGAGAGGCCCAGGAAAGGTGGGAACTGAGAAATTCCCAGCCTGGGAGCTGCCACCTGACAGAAGCCTCAATAATTTGGCCATCCCTGAACACCACAGGCCTACGAGATCCTCTCTCACTAATGAAGTGATTAATATTAAAATCCCTCTTCTGAAACACCTGAAGCTGAATCAGACTTTACTACACACTGAGTGGCTTCAGTGAAACTCCAGCACTGGGCAAGAATTCCTTCAGGGAAAGGCTGCCAAACCCACAGGGACGTGAAGATTCAATGATGTTTTATATGCAAATCAACCCCAGCTGAGCTAAAACCACCAGTGAACAGAAACTAAATCTACTATAAAGTGTCTTTTCTTCATAAATGCAAAGTGTGCCCCATCCTTGGCAGTGTCCAGGGCTTGGAGCAGCCTGGGACAGTGGGAAGAGTCCCTGCCATGGCAGGGGTGGCGCTGGATGGGCTTTGAGGTCTCTTCCAACCCAAATCAACCCCAAATGTCCCAGCAATGCTCACTGAGAAGCTCCCGCCTCCCTGGGCCATGGAGTGTCCTGAGCTTTTTTCCCTGTTAAACCTTGGAGGTTTAAAACCAAGCAGCTGAAGCTGAAGTTGTGCAGAAGCTGAGAAGCTCCTCTGTGTGGGGCTTTGGCCGCCCATTTTTTCCCTTCCTGACACAGAATGCAACACTTATCTCAAAATTAGCTTCAGGAGCTGGCAGAGGAACACAAGCCCATCCCATCCCAGCTCCAAACACCCAACTGAGAGCACCCAGGCACTGACCCATCCTGAGTGGGATTAACCAGGGGAAACCACTGCTGCCACCACAGCACAAGCACAGCCCTGCTTCCACAGAGATGTTTTCCTTTTTTTCCAAGAGAAAGCGCTCCAAGACAGCGGCTCAAGCAGAAAATGTGCAAGTGTGACCTACATAGGGGGGAGAGCTGAGGAGCAGCAGCTGCAGGAAGAGATCCAGCCCAAAGGTTCAACACAACAAGATTTAACTGACTGAAAACCCCTCACACAGAGGGACAGGGCAGGTTCACCTTCCCCTGCTGCCACTGCAGCTCCACAGCCCAGGAAACGGCAGGAACTGCCTTCAGAGGCTCTCCAAGGTATTTATCTCCATTAAAAAGCCTCTCCCTCTATTAAATCAGCACTTGAGGAGCACTGGGCTGATAAGCAGCCAGAGGGGTTTTGTTTTGATGCATGAGGCTTGGAGCTGGTCCAAATCCTCCAGCACCTCTCCCTGCCCAGCCTGTGCAGGGAGAACCTGCGGGCACAGCCAGGGCTCTGTGCAGGATGGCCTTGGCAGGGCATGGAGCAGCTCTGGGATGAGCCTGGCTCACCCTGCCCTGCTGCTGAGGAGCTGCTCCTCAGCCCTGACACGGAGAGGCAGAGAGCAGCTCCAGGGAATGCCTGCTGGCTTCCCAAGGCGTGCTCCTTCCCACTGGGAACAGGCTCCACAGGCTCTGGCAATCCTGGAATGGTCTGGGTTGGAAGGGACCCTAAAGCTGATCCCATCCCACCCCTGCCATGGGCAGGGATATTCCAACAGCCAATCCACCCTTCCCTCCCCCCCCCAGCCAAGCAGTGTGAATAATTAACCACAACAACTCACTGAGCCTCGCGTCTGAGGAACGAGAGGCAGAGTTTCCACTTCACTGGCACCAGAATTTCTGTTCCTGCCCCTCCCTCCAGAGCCCTCCTGAGCCAGAGACAGCCCTGCTTGGGGCACCATTCCCAGGGGCACCGTTCCCAGCCTCCCAGGGGCACCATACCCTGGGGCACCATCCCCAGCCTCCCAGGGGCACCATTCCCAGGGGCACCATTCCCAGCCTCCCTGGAGGCATGTAGGAGGCACTGGAGCATCTCTGGGGAGCTGCTGCTGTCCCCCCTCCCGAGGAAAGCATCCTGCACCCAACATCCCGAGGAAAGGATCCCCCACCCAACACCCCAGGGAGATCTCAGCCCTCAGGAGGGGAGGGGAGGGCAGTGCTGGTCCCTCCAGAAGAGCTGCTGTCCTGGGGTCACCCTGATTGACTGCTTGAGGCCAGGAATTCTGTAATGTATCAGGTATTTACTGCTTCTGTTCACTTCTCCAGCCCCAAACAGCCAAAGTGCAGCAGAGGGAGCCCAAGGTGGTGTCAATGTTCCTGTGTCACCAACCACCCTGACAGCTCCAATCCCAAATTACACCCTGCTTACAAGGCCATGATCAGCTCCAGCCCCTTTCACCACCCCCTGACTTGAATCTCCTTTCATCCCACTGCTCTCTGCACCTCCCCAGCAAGCTCTGCACATCTGATGGAGAAATGGGAAGCACTGACAGCTGACAGGGAATATTTACCTCAAGGAAGTGAACTCAAAATCCTTTTTTGTACCCAAAAAGCCCCCTGGAATCATCACCAGTCCAATAAGGAAGCAAATAGCATCCAGCAACTCAATTGAAACCCACAAATAATGAAACGCTTAGCAGCTGAAAAACCCCAAGCCCAAAATTCCTGACAAAGTCTTTTTTTTGAGTATTTCAACCATTGACAGAAAATGAGGTTACATCTATCAGGGAAAAGGTTATTAAAGTTGCTCATCCAGCTGTGGTGGAAAGTGTATCCTGCCCTCCTCATTCCATTTCTGCCTTAGGTCAGAAATTATTACCAGCTGAAAATCCCACCTGAAGGAAGAGTTAACAATGACAGCTACTAATTCCCAGCTATCTCTCTTCCTCCAAGGATTTCCAGAAGTTTCTACCATTCCACACCACGAGTATCACCAGAACCAGGAGCTCTCATCCCATTGATCACCAGCCCAGAGCTTGAAGAGAAATCAATGCAGTGCCCAATGTGGTACCATGGGAAGAAACTCTGAATTTGATTTCCTATTGCAATGACAAGGGGCAGCTTTTCACAGTGAAATTGGAACCCAACTCTGTTTTCCTATTCTAAAAGTTTTCATTCCAGGGCAAAGGGGAGAACAAAATAAGCTCAGGGAAAATGAATTCTACGGTGCAGCAGAGCCAGACACGGCCATGCCAAGGAGAAGTGGGCGACCCTTGGCTGGAGATGTTCTCCAGATGGGTCCAGCACTGGAGATGTTCTCCACCACCACACCCAGACTCACACCTGAGCTAAAATCCAGACTTCTGGGAAAAGCCTCACTTTTAACTTTTAGGTAAGAGCTTGACTTTACTGCTCCTCCCCCTGAGCAGGGATTTATCCTCCTCTCTTCCCTCTCCAATGCCATCTCAGATCCATTCCTCCCTTTGCTTCCCACCACCCCTTCAGCTCCTGCTGAGCTCAGAACCTGTCAGGAACCACCACTGAGCACCAAGGTGAGGTCTGCAGTGAAACCTGGCAGGTATTCCCAGCCCAGCTGCTCCATGGTGCCCCTGGATCACTCTCAGGGCTTTGGGGGGTTTCTCCTCCCCATCCCTGGCAGTGTCCCAGGCCAGGCTGGACAGGGCTTGGAGCAGCCTGGGACAGTGAAGGTGTCCCTGCCATGGCAGGGGTGGCACTGGGTGATTTTCAAGGTCCAACCCAAACCATTGCAGGACTCTATGATCTCCTCACACTCACCAAATTTTGGGATCTCCACAAAGGCTGCAGGAGACTCAGGGGCAGATCCACTGAGGGAACTCACAGGTGTGGGGTGACCAAGCTGAAGTTCACCAGGTTGCCATTTCCTCTCCATGCTCCCAAGCTAGAATAACTCTACTGTGCAGCCAAAGGGCTTTGGCATCCCTGGACTTGCCAGGCACTCCTAACAAACTTCCTCTGGAGAACCCAAGGCAAGGAGCCTCCTCTGCTTTCTAGGCAAGCTCAGCTGGGCTCTGGCTGGGGACACAGAGGGGTTTGCTCCAAACTTAGAGTGGGCCTCAATTCTTCCCTTTACAAAAGCATCAAAGCAGAGAACTGTCAGAGGAGGTGAGGGCAGACCCTGGTCCTGGGGAATGAGACAGCTCTGGATGCTGCTGGGAGCCAGGAGAGCTGAGCCTCAGCCAGGGCTCTGCTCCCTCAGCCAGGGGAGGTGCTGCTGGGAAAGCCAATCTATTGAGCAGCTTCAATCAAACCTGGAAGAGAGATGTTGTGAGTAATGAACAGCACATCCCCTGTCCCTGCTCTGGGAATGCAGAGCCTGGATGGCTGTGAGGGCTGCAGTAACACAGGGCTGTGTGAGCCAGGGCAGTTCTCAGCCCCAGTGAACAAATACTTTAACCAATTAACAAATGCTTTAACCTTGTCCCAGTCTCCACAGCAGTGTGGGAGGGACAGCTGTGTGTGGATGTGCGAGGGTTCCCTCCTTTCCTCTGTTCTCATTTGCCAGTTGTCCCTTTCCAGGTTATCCCTTCATGTGAGCAGCCCTGAGCTGTGCTCAGGTGTTAAATCTGAGTCTAAAAGTAAACCCTGTTTTATCACACTCCCAATCCAATTCCAGCAAAAACCACACCAGCTCCCAAAGAGTCCTAGGGATTTTTGTCCACAGTAAACCCAGGAACTCCCTGAGCCTTAAAAGCAGAGTGAGCCTGAGCCTCACCAGACACCAGAACTCTGCCCCTGATGAGGGAACCCACTTTGATTACTCTGCAGATCCACTTGGATTAGTTCCTTCCCATTTTCCTGCTCACCTGCAAATCCCACCGTGTTTCTGGGCCCTTCTGCTCCCTCCCAAACCGAATGCCTGTTGTCTCAAGAGGAAAACCCAAGTTCCTGCAGCTTCTTGCTGCCATGTTCTATGTGGATTATGACACCCAAACCTTCCAGCCTCTCCAGCAGCTGCCTATGAAAGATCTTCCCAAATATTTTTGGCTAATAACTGATCAGGCTTTCTTCTGGAGCAGGTTTTGGTCAAGCTCCTCCTTGGCTGTATCCAGTCCCACAGCCAGGTTCCCACATGCCAGGCACCATTATTTGATTTTAAATTACCATTTCAATAACTTTTAGCAAGTGAAAGCTGCCAATTCACATCCTCACCTGCTCACCCCAGCCTGGGGAATCAGGAGTACCCACCCCTGGAGCCAGCCAAGCCTCAGCAGGACAGGGCCCTGCCAGCAGGAGAGGCTGCACTGGAGACTTCCAGATGACCCCTCTGACCAGCACAGTCCTGTGACCCTCCCCTGGCACCAAACCATCCAGGCAGGACACAGGAACCTCTCACAGCCAGGTCTCCTGCCAAAGAAGGTCCTTAAGGAGCTTCCTGCCCCTGCTGTTCCTCCCAGTCCTTTCCCTTAATTTCTGCACATTTGGTGTGCCACAAACTGGAGAATTTGAGGAGTGATTGTTTTTGAAGGAGCATCTGCTCAGATCACCCATTATAAAACAAGTCTAAGGAAATAGAAATAACCTAAAAACATCTGGAAGTGCTTGGGGCAGCTTCATATTTCACTTTAGAGCTTGACTGTCCCTGGCAGGGGACTCCCAGCCCTGCTGGACAATCTGCTCTGGGGCTGGTGAGTCCCTGAAGGAGAAAAGTGTTTTCCTGTGGCTGGAAGGAATTTCTGCTGCTGGTGCCCACTGCCTCCCACCCTGCCACTCCTGACTTTTGGGGTTCCCCCCTCCATAAGACACCTCCTCCCACATCTGGAACAGGGGTGGGAGCTCCACAATGAAGCTGCAGAACATGCAAAGCTCATCTTTGCAGCAAACTGTGTCTGACAGTGTGTCTGGCACTATAAACCAGTAACCCAGAGCACCCAGGGGCCCCTGGGCAGCCCCCCTCCCTCTGGGCTCACTCCTCAGGCTCAGGGCAGCAATGCCCTGCTCCCAGCTCTTACCTGGCTGAGGTGGGTGAGGAGGTGGCATCTGGTGGTGCATCATGGGGTAGGGTGGGGGCTGCTGGTGGGGCAGCAGCCCTGGGTGTGCTGGTGCCCCCAGGGGGGTGATGCCAGGCCCGCTGGGGTGCTGGTGAGGCTGCTGGGGGTTCTGGCTGTGCTGCTGCTCCATTTGCTGGCGAGCCCTTAACTCGGCGTACTTGAGCTGCTCCATGTGGAAGTTCTGCCTCTCAGTCAGCAGCTGCTGCCTCTGCTGCTCCAGCTGTGCCAGGACAGGACAGAGGTCAGTTAGCAATGGTGCATTTCCAGCTGTGCTGCTGCCTCTGCTGCTCCAGCTGTGCCAGGACAGGACAGAGGTCAATGGTGCATTTCAAACATGCCTCTGCTGCTCCAGCTGTGCCAGGACAGGACAGAGGTGTGAGTTAGCTGGTGCATTTCAAACATCTCCTGCCTCTGCTGCTCCAGCTGTGCCAGGACAGGACAGAGGTTAGAAATGAGTTAGCAATGGTGCATTTCAAACATCTCCTGCCTCTGCTGCTCCAGCTGTGCCAGGACAAAGGGCAGAGCTGATTTAGCAATGGAGCATTTCCAACGTGCTCCTGCCCATCAGTGGGTTGGGGTGGGTTGGAAGAAGCCCCTCATCCCAACCCCACCAATCCCAAAAGGAACTGCTGTCCTGTGGATGTTTGCAGCAGGTTCTGGGAAAGGCTCTGGAGCTTTTCTAGCTGGGACACATGAACTCACCTCATTCTGTCCTAGAACCTCTCAGCAGCACAGCTCGTTACTCACTGAGCTCTGCACCGAGAACTCAGCCCTGGCACAGCTCTGCAAGAAACTGGGGTTTTTCTCTCCATCTTCTGCATGTTGGAATGAGGGAGAACAGGAATCTGAGAGGATTTTCTAGGTGAGCCTGAAGCAGAACATGTGGGCAGCTGCAGGAGCTCAGGGATCCTTCTCCATCCTCTGAGTGCAGGAATTGGATGTCTCAGCAGCCAGACACAGATTTGCACCATTAAGAGCTTTATGTAAAAAAAACTCATGTAATTTAGGCCAATTAACATCAAATAGGCTACTTTGATTAATTACGAAGTCACATAGAGAGTGAGACCTGACCAACCTGGCCTGGGGAAGGTGCCCCTGCCCTGGGTGGAACTGGATGATCCAGAAGATCCTTCCAACCCAAACCAGTCTGAGATTCCATGAAAAGACAAAAAAAGCTGCAGAAAGCATTTCCTACCATTGGGCATTTGTATGATGGGTCAGGGCTCTGGTGAAGGAAGTGATGTTTGACTTATTTCAGGAATACTGACCCTTTCCCACGTTATTATATAAATATATACAATAACAGATTGTTATATCCGTGGACAGCCAGACCCGGGGCTGCGTGACTCGTGTGCAAATACCGAAGCAGCGTTTTAAGGTAGGCTCCACAGTTCAGCTGAAAAGCAGGTTGCCAAGGAGACTCTCACCTAGCAGGAGTTCTCCAAAAATCCCAAAGCTGCCTCAGTAGCGGTGCTGGCAGGCTGGCTGCTGACGAGGCACGCAGGGCAGGGGAAGGCAGCTCACAGAGGCGCCTTTGAGCAGCCCCAGCTGGGCCGAGCTCATGAATTAAACATGACCCGGCCGGGGGAGCTGCTCCCGGCCACAATGGCATCATTCACGCTGCCCTGGCTCCTTTCTGCTCTCATCTGCCGAGGGAAGCACCCGATAAATCCACCCCACCGGGGAAATGGGGTGTGTGGGGAAACATTCCCGAGGTGGCAGACAGCTGGGAGAGGAATTCCTGCAAATGACCCCAAACAAAGGCTCAGGCAACACTTTTTTGTTCCTTTGAGACCCTTTTGTGGCCCTGCTTTGCTCTCTTCGAGGCACCCCATCCCGTTACAGTTTAAAAGAGTCTTTACAAGGATGCCCAAACAGCAGCCAGTGCCTGAAAATTCACATTGGAGGAGGAAAAGCAGGGAAAACTTCCCTTCTACACAATCCCTGTGCTTGGGATGAGGAAAGGCAGCTGGACAGAGGAAAAAAGGCACAGAAAGACAAGTTATAATGTGAGCTGGTGCTAAAGCTGAGCCAAGCTTAAGCTTGGGCTCTAGTGCAGACCCAAAGCCCTGGTTCTGCAGCAGGCTCTGTCCCACCTCAGACACAGCCCCCAGCTGTTCCCCCAGACTGGCATTAAAACAACTTCTTTAAATAACACATTTCCAGTGGGAACTCCTCCAGGGACCTGCAGCCGCTCTCCCACCTCACACATTCCTACAGGAATGGGGCAGCAGCAAGGCTGAGAGCCCTCACCAAGGTCAGCTCTGCCCCAGAACCCCGGAGTGCCTGGGCTGGGAGGGTCTGGATGTCCCCAGGGCAGCCCCCTGCCAGGGCAGGGTCCCCTGGGCTGTGCCCAGCTGGCTCTGGGATGGCTCCAGAGAGGAGACTCCAGCCCCCCTGGGCAGCTGTTCCAGGGCTCTGCCCCTCCATGGACAGAGGCTGCTCCTGCTGCTGGGCTGGAGCTGTTGTGGGTTGGTTTGTGCCACTGCTCCTTGTGCTGCCACTGAGCAGAGTCTGGCCCCCTTCTCCTGGCACCCAGTTTGAGAGGTTTGTGTGCATTGATGGGATCCCCTGGGAGCCTTCCCTCCTCCAGGCTGAGCAGGCCCAGCTCCTGCAGTCCCTGCTCATCAGAGATGCCCCAGAGCCCTGAACATCTCTGTGGCCCCTGCTGGACCCTCTCCTGCAGAGCCTCCCCAAAAAAGCCCACTGAGGAAACCAGCTGGAATTCAGGGAGGTGGTTCTGGGTGACACAGGTGACAATGACAATATCCAACACCTCCTTCTGTGCTGCACCAGGAGGGGTAACTGCAATCCCTTCATGTCCACTCATACAACAAATCAGTGCCACAGTCTCATCTCCAGCACAGAGCTTCCCTTCAGGGGGAATTTCCCCATGCGAAAGGGTGGTCAGGCTTTGGAAGGGGCTGCCCAACCCCGGAGGTGTCCCAGGAACACCTGGAGGTGGCACTCGGTGCTTTGGGCTGAGGACAGGGTGGGCACTGGGCACAGCTGGGACTCCATGGGCTGGGAGGGCTTTTCCGGCCTCAGGGATTCAGGAATTCCTCCCTGAACAGAGCCAGCAAAGCTTCAGGTGCCATTAGTAATTCTGGGTGGGCCAAGCCCCACCAACAGCCCCTGGCTTCCCACACTCAGCATGGCACTGCTGACACTGCTCAGCTCCAGGACAAATAAAAGAAATGTGTTTTGCCTGAGCTGTAACACCCTGCAGGCTGCAGCACTGACTCCTGTCAGCACTCACAGCCCTGCTCCCTCCCTGCAAGGAAAGCCAGGGCAGCAGGAATGACAGGCCCAGGGTGCAGTGGCAGCAAGGAGGCTTTGCTGCTTTAATTATTCCACTAAATATCCACAATGACAGGTGAAAAGAGCGAATTTAACCACCAGGAAGCCAAGGGGAAAATCTGTATGCACATTTTTAAAAAGGGAAATGTCATATGCCTCAAAAGGGAGGAAAAAAAACCCTCCTTGTCACTAATGGAATATATCCCCCAAAGAAAGAATCTGCAGGGAACCTTTCCAAAAGAGCTGGGTCCATTTCCTGAGCTGCCACTCAAACACAGACTGAAACACAGGAGGATGTGGAGCAATCCAGAAATTCCTGCTGACATCCTGCTCCAAGAGAAGTCTACATCTTGTCAGACTCCATCAGTGTGATTAGGGGAACTCTGGATTGGAAAAGGTTCTGCATGGATGTGGCCATGGCATCAGGCCTGGCAGGGCTCAGGGAATGCCTGCAGGATGCTCTGGGTCACCTGGCTTAGTTTTGGGTGCTATGAGGAGCGGGAGTTGGACCTGGTGCCCTTTCCATGAATGCCAAATGGGGCTGTAATTCCATTAAATTCACACAGAAGGGCAAATGCAGAAATCCCTGGAATCAACATAACCCAGTTTGAATCTTCAACCCATCCACAGTAACTGTCTACTCACAACAACGAGGCAGTTACACACAGAAAAAAGAAATTAAAAACTGATAAAAATGAGATTTTGATTTAAAAAAATGAGATTTTGAGTAATCTTTCAAGCAGCTGTAGAGGAAACACTTCTCCAAAGCCTCTGGCACTGCACGTGACACAACTGCTGGTAATTCCTGCGTAATCCAGGCCCAGACAGCTCCTTCCATGTCCTGACCTCACTCCCTTCCCCTCTCCTGAAGCTGCTGCTGCCTCCCCAGCTCAGGCAAACCCATCCTCATCAGCACAAAATGAGGCTGGCACTCTGAGCATTCCCCTTCCACCTCGACATCCCACTTCCAGGGCTTTCCCAGGAGCTGCTGAGTGCCCCCAAAACCCTGAACTGTGTCCTTGGAACCCCCTTGGATCAGGGGAAAGGCACACAGGGCTGGCTCCCTCCCCCAGGGAAGGGAGGGGTTCACTCCTTTCACTCTTGGCAGGGCAGAGCTGTTCTGAGGTCAGACACAATCCATGTGAAAGGGCCACATGAAGCTCAATTCCGTGTTCCTGCTCAGAGCAAGGATGAGGAAGCAAATCCAGATATCCCAGTGTGCTGCTTATGGACCAGAGAAACACTGGATGGAGCAGGCCAGGACCCAAATGCCTCTGTGGGAGGGAATTGTGGGTTCCAGCTGAGGAGGAGGACACAAAGGAGAGGAGAGGAGCTGCTGCTTTTCCAGGTGCTGGCACACAGAATTTGCAGGGAGAGATGTGATCCCCAATTGCACTTACTGCCTCTTTCTCCCGGTCCATGATGGTTTCCAGCTCCTCAAAGTGGCGAAGTTTTATCTCCAGCTTCTTCATCTGAGTCTCCACCAGAAGGGCCACCAGGGACTTGATCTTCCTCTCCTCCACAGCTGCCAGGTGCTGGGGATGAAACACAGGGGGTGCTGTGTGACACTGGGCACAGGAAGGGGCTGCGAGGGAGGGAATCAGCAGCTTCAGCCATCCTGCTCCACTTCTGGCAGGAAACAGGGAATTCTAAATCTTATGCTGGGAACCAGAGGCCCCTTGGAAGATGATTAAGGTTAAATCCAATAAACAGGTGTGAAGGTTTCATACAAGACGTGTGGAGGATGCTCAGAGCAATCCAGCACTGGGCACAGGGAGCCCTTCCAGTGGGAATGCAAATGAGGGAGAAGGAAGGGATTTGTCAGTGGAGTCAGCTGAGGGTCACCCAAAAAGCTCTCAGCAGGACACACACAGGAGGCTGTGACCCAGAATGACCCCAAACCAGGGGGATGGCACTGCCACGTCTTTCCCATTAAAACAGATTTTTCTCAAGCAGAAGGCAAATTGATTTTTATAAGGATTAGCTTTGTGCCATTTATATCCACACATAAATAACACTAGAGATCTGTGTATCTATATCTGATCCATGAGGCAGCCATGGAAGTGTTTCACACCCTCAGAGTGTGACAAGGGTGCTCATGATGCCTCTCCCTGTTTCTGTTAGAGCCTGAGCTCAGCCTGAGAACCCCGTGAGATGCAGCTTGGGGGGCTGTGTGCTCACAGGTGTGTCACAGGACACGTCCCAGGGCTGGCTGGCACAGGGAAAGGTGAGGGCTGGGGGGAGCAGGAAACAAGGAAAGGCTGGAGCTCATCCAGCTCCAGCTGCAAACAGACCCCTACTGAGGGAGCTGGGCCCCAAACTGGGACAAACACAGAGTGAAGGAAAGCAGCATTAGAAACCTCCCCGGAACCCTGAGCAGAATCTGAATTTCACAAAGCCATGTGACACTGTGCCATTGACAATGTTCACCTCCCTGACCCAGCAGCAGTGAGGGAGGGCTCAGTAAATGTGGGTAAATGGACTCCTGACTCTCTAAAGTGAATTTCAAATCAGGTCTGAGAGAACCAGAGTGACCCCAAGCTCATCCAACACCACATCCCTGAGAAATTCCAGCAGCTGTTCCAAAACTGACCAAAGTGCTGCACACAAAATAATGAAACAAAGCTGACAGAACAGGAAATCTCATGTTAATAACACTGTTCAGGAAAATAAACTTGTTTGTATGAAAATTCAGAGTGAGGGAAGCACCCGGGGATACACAGTCCTCTACCAAACATTTCACTGTTTCACATGTGCAATTTTAATAATGAAATGGAGTGGACACCTGAACAAAGCACGTGATTAGGTAAAGGACAGGTATCCAAATACACCTTGGAAAGGAAATTAGCCCTGAAGCTCTTCCTAGACAGATTGAAAGAGGCTCAGCCTGGCACTACCCAGGGCTTTCCACGGGCAAAGGACAAATCCCTACAGCTGCAGCTGAGGAAAATCTGGAACAGAAATTCAGTGGTAATCTGAAATGCCTGATAAACCCATCACTGCACCAGCCTGGAGTCAGAAATGAGCAAGTGATCCTAAAGGGCTTTTCCAACCTAAATCATTCAGTAAAAAAGAATAATGGAATACATGAATGGTTTGGGTTGGAAGGGACCTTCAGGATCACCCAATGCCAGCCCTGCCATGGCAGGGACACCTCCCACTGTCCCAGGCTGCTCCAAGCCCTGTCCAGCCTGGCCTGGGACACTGCCAGGGATCCAGGGACAGCCACAGCTGCTCTGGGAATTCTATTCTAGGGCCTCCCCACCCTCACAGGGAACAATTCCCAATTCCCAATCTCCCATCCATCCCTGCCCTCTGGCAGTGGGAGCCATTCCCTGTGTCCTGTCCCTCCACACCATCCCCAGCCCCTCTCCAGCTCTCCTGGAGCCCCAATAGGATCAGCAGCTTCCAGGAATGATTTCTCCAGTCCCAGGCACCTCCAACAGGGATTTGGGGAGGCCACAAGGTCAGTGTTTGGCAGGAGGTGAAACTGGGACCAGAACAGCTCTGGGGAGGGGAAGAGATGGATCAAGAGCAGCAGTTCTGCAGCCCAGTCCCAGCTGGAGCAGAGCAGGAGCCATCAGGGATACTTCTGCACAGAAAGGAAAACCCAGCTCACGTTGGGTGTCCATTGAGAGGAAAGTGAGCAGAAGGTACTTAAATTCTAATGCTGTTTGTTCAGAAACCAGAACCTGTGCAAACACATCTCAGCTGTTGGTCTGTATGAAATGCAGAGTCTCACCCTGAGCATTCGTGTTCACCATTCCTCAAACAGCACAACTCAACTTCTGGAAGCCACTGATCCCAAAAGAAAAAAAAAAAAAGACAAAAAAACCAAACCACCAATAATAAGAAAAAAAATCCCAAACAAACCCCTCATTTCAATCCTTTGCCTTTAATCCCCATTTCAATCCTTTGCCTTTAACCCCCCATCTACACTCAGAATCCATCTGCAATATTGCTCTGATATGAAATCCTAAGGAAAACAGCTTTTCACATGGCCAGGCCCAGAGTTTATGATGAAGAGTTTAATTACTCCCTCAGACACAGACCACCCAAAGCTCCAATATTGTCTGGCTTTTTAAGGGAGTGGGAAGAGAAATCCCTGCAGAACCTGAATTCTACTCTGAAGTGTCAGCCTCCTAATTACAATACATTATTCCCTGCAATGGGAAGCTGAAGCTCTTCCAGAACATTATTACTGCCATAATGAAAAGTGCCATCAGCCAGGCCCCTGCTCCCTCCAACTCCTCATCTCCAGAAAAATGGAGCAGCAGCTCCTCTTCACTTGGAGCAAGTGGCCTTCCATAAAACACACATCAAACCTCATGCCTCCTCACACAGATACAGGTTTGTCCAACTTGGCTGGTGATATCTGTGAGTCTGATGAACTGAGAGCGACTCGTGGCTCCGCACTTCAAAATATTGAACCTCAGCTTTGCTGCAGTTTGGGATTTTAACGGACAGGGAGCTGTCTGCCATGTGGGATTTTACAGCCTGGTTTGAAAGGTCAGAACTAAAACATCCCCCGTCTCCTGGGTTCAGGAGGGACTGCACAGGACATCACCCACCAGCCTGGGGGAGGCAGCTGGGGAAAAAGTCTGAGGTTAAAGTGTCAAAGATCAGAGTGGAAAAGTTAATAGAACACACAACACCTCATTCAATCCATGAAAATCCATCAGGAATAAACATCCAAGCCTTGCTCTTGGTTTTATAAAGCAGGTGCAATGTGATACTGAATCCAAGAGCAATTAAAAAATCCAAATTTAAACTTGAATCCAGAGAAATTTGTAAAGAGAAAACAGATTTGAGAAAGATACTCTAAAAGCAATGAAAGCAGTGTGGTTCCTGCAGAAGGAAAGGCAAGACAACGTGCAATTACTAATTACAGGGTAAAGAAAAGCTGATTCAACACAGCTCATTAGAGACCACACACAAACAGGAGTTAAGGGGACACACCAACGTGCTTTTAACACAACACAGGATCATTAAGGTGTCTGAAAGCTGCAGTGCCAGGAGTGAACATCCCTCTGTGTCTGCCCCAGCCAGAGCCCAGGGGTTGGAGTGGAGCCCTGGGGCAGCAGGAGAGGCCATCAGAGAGTTTGTGCCCCCCAGCACCACCCAGACCCCCCAGTGGAGATTATTCCTTAGGGATGCTCAACCAGTTCATAATCACCAAGGAGCTGCTTAATTAACCCTGTTCATTATCTCCCCCAGGGGCTCAGGCAGGAGAGATGCAGGCAGCACTGGTGCTCCTGCGAGGTGTCAGGGATCAGAGGGTGAGCTCCCAGCTCTGGGAGCCAGGAGCACTCCAGGCCAGCTCTGCTGCCCCTGGCAGGCAGGCCCAGGCTGCTGGCACAGCACCAACCTTGGCTTTGGTGGCAGCAGAGGCCAAGGCAGCAGCTGCAGCTGTGGCCACGTTTCCTTCCGAGATCTCGTGCTCCACTTTCTTCTTTCCAGCCTCAGCTTCTTTGTCCTTGCTGCCATCAACGTTCTCCTTGTTCTCCTCTGCCTCCTTTTCCTCTGCAAGACACCCAGCCCAGGCTGTCACACGTGTTCCCAGGACGGCACCACACTAATTAGTCAGGCACTAATTAACTCATCCCCAGCTCCAGCACTGCTCCCCATCCAAATGCTGACAGGGGAACCCCAGTTTGAGAGGATCTGATCCAACAAATGGGGCAACTTTAGATGCTTTCCATTCCCATCCTCTCAGGTCAGCACCTGCCATCAGCTCCCCCTCATCATTTCCACATCAACTCCATCAAATCCAAGCACTCCTTATTCTACATGGTGCTAAAATCCTGAATCCTGGATAGCAGGAAAAAAGCAATATATCCATTCCCATCCCTGGCAGTGTCCCAGGCCAGGCTGGGCAGGGCTGGGAGCAGCCTGGGACAGTGGGAGGTGTCCCTGCCACGGCACGGGTGGCACTGGATGGGCTTAAGGTCCCTTCCAACCCAAACCATTCCATGATTTTATGAGACACAGGGGAAATGTCAAAAAGAATAAGGTTTTATGTAGATGTTGTTACTCCTCAGCCTGTCAAAATCCAGGCTCTGCATCACTTCCCACGGAAACTCAGCTGAAATATTAACTTCCAATAGGAGAAATGAGCAGAGAATCCCAGAGTGGTTGGGTTGGAAGGGACCTTAAACCCATCCAGTGCCACCAGAAACACCTTCCACTGTCTCAGGCTGCTCCCAGCCCTGTCCAACCTCAAAAACTTCCAGCAGTTCCACTTCTTTGCATCCAAAATGATCAAATGCTGTGGAATCTTGGCAAACCCCCCCCTTCTATGACCCATGGGCACTTGGGGGCTGCAGCTCCTCCCCCATGCCCAGGGCTGGGGAGCTCAGGGAGGGATTTGGTGCCCGAGCTCTGCAGGGAGGCTCAGTGGAACCTCTGTGAGCACAGAGCAACTCCAGGGGAACGTCCCCAGCTGGGCTGGGGCTGTGCCAAACCCTCCGGGCAGGAGCTGAGCAGGGACAGCTCTCCTCACCTGTCTTGGGCTCTGCAGCCCCCTCGCTCTCGGGCTCCTTGTCCACGTTCCGCTCGCTCTCCCCTTCCGGAACCTTCTCCCCCTCCTCAGGCTCGCTCTCGGCTTTGCTCTCCACCTGGAGGGATGGGAGGGTGGGACAGTGGCAGGGAGAGAAGGTACTCACTGTTAACTCTGGGCATGGCTTCCCATGAAGTCCTTACCACACTGGAAGGGGTTACATTTGAAAGGGTGGCTGCTGCCTGAGCCAAATTTGACAGACAAACCCAAAATGTGAATAAAGTAAATGTAAACTGGGCCAAGAACAGTGACACAGGCCAAGGGGGTTACTCTGTGGGCACAAAAACTCCTGAACTAAGATCACAGAATCATGGGATGTCTGGGAACATGCAGATTTCCAAGCCCTGAGTGAGTCTTCCCCACTTGTCTCTTCCCAAATGTCACTGTTGATCAGGCAGGCAGAAATACCTGAAAACAGAGTGGGAAATAACCCCAAGGCTGCACTGATCAGCCCCCATTAGTCTGAACTCCTCATCTGCTGAAGGAGGCAACAAGAAATATCTCCTGTTGCTGTGGACTCCAGAAAAAAACCACCTCCATTTATTTGTCAGGAATGTAGCAGGAATTAAATAATAAATAAACAATAATTTAAAAATCATTTACACATAGAATTAAAATAATTATTGTATTAAAATACATATTAAGCATAATTATATTAATACATAAGCAAATAAAATAGTAATAATTTAAATTTAGAGTAATGTAGCAGTAACTAAACTGGTATCCTGGAATTCCTGGTTTAATCCCAGCTCATGTCTGAAACACCCACTGCAGTTTGAGGTACCTGGCTGTGGACACAGTTTATGAAAAAGCCACAAACCTGTTCTTGTGGTCATTATCAACAGGTTGAAGGATAATGATAATTAGTGATCTTTAAGGGCAGCATGGGTCACCCCCAGCATCACAAACACATCCATGCCCAAGGGCCAGCTCAGAATTCCTCTGGGGAGAATTCTCCTAGAGCAGCTCAGCTGGAGGCCCCTCAGGCAGGAATGGCAGTGAAATAACTGAGAGTGTCCTGAGAGCCCTGGGGTCAGGCATTTGCCCAGAGCCCTGGCCCAGGAGCTGCCCAGGGCCCCCCAGGTGAGGGTCCCAGCTGCCACAGCATCCCCTGCCCCATTCCCTTCCAGAACCCCCCCTGCTGCCTCACTGCTGTCACTCCACACTCCAGCACTGAGCTGGAGCTCTGTGGAGGCTGGGAACTGTCCCTGTGGGGGCACAGACTGTCACAGCTGTCACCTGTGTCACAGGCACCCTAAAACTCCTGGATTCAGGATTTAAGTGCCAGGAGCCTCCTGCCAGCAGCCCCAAACTCACCTTCTCTGCTGGCTGCCCCTCTGCCTCTGTTTCCATCTTCTCCTCCTCAGCTCCATCTGAGAAACAAACACGGAGGGTTTAGGGTTTTATGACTGCCCCCACGGTCCCTCTCTATTTCGGGCTAACTAAAACCTGCTGTTCTCCACCAGTGCCTTCAGGAAAGGGCCAGCACTGAACTGCCACAGCCCAGGCTGCTCCAACCCTGCCCTGGGGCACTTCCATCCCCCCCAGCCCTAAACCAGACCAGACAGGGCCCAACTGGTGTGGAAGTGAGACCAACATGAGGACAGAAGAAGGAACAATAAAGATGATGATTAAGGAGTCTTTGTTCTCTGCTCTAGGTGCTGCATGGGTGCACCTCATAGCAGGAGTGCTGGAAGAGCTGGGAGTTCATCTGTGTTCAGGACACAGCCCTTGGAAATTGATTTATTGCTTTATAAAACACTGATTTTAAATGTTCCTGTAATGACAGCTGGTTCTGGAGATCAGGGGATAACAACCAGCCATGGAAACACCGTGGAGGTGCCTGGATAATGTTCTAGAATCTAGAATATTTTGTGGGATTGTTTAGAAGCTCAAAGAATTCTAATTTGTCCACAGCTCTACAAGGAGAGAGAAGAGGAAGCACAAGCTCATGGTCCTGGCCAAGGATTTCACAATTTATCTAGAGGCATTAAAGGAGCTTATTGAGATCCTGGACTGGGGTGATGCAGAACTGCTGGTGACAAGCCCTGATCCATCTCTAAGCTTCTGAAGACATCAGCTGGTGCTGGGGGTTCATTTTCAGTAATCCTCATTTTCCTGCTAATTCCTGTGTGCTACACTGAGAAAAACAAGGTACAAAGTGCTCTTCTTGAACAGCAACAGCGCTGTAGAGAAATTTTTACACAAGTACCTTCCATATATAAGAAAAAACAACTAAAATGTCTGACTGAAGGGTAATAGTTTTCCTCTTGGCCTATTTTAAGATGATAAACCCCCTTATCTGAACTATCTGCCACCATAATTCAATTTAGGGAGACTGGGGACATTCTCCCTCACAGGTTTTATCTCAGAGTTAGGATTTAGTGACCCAATAATGTCACAGGGAAAACCTCGATTAGATTTTGTCAGACAGCTCTTTCAAGCCTGGAAGCAGAGCTCCAAACTGGGCTGCAAAGTGTCATTCTTCCAGGAAAGGGAAGGGTTCACAAAGAAAGCTGGATTCAATCCTTTAAGACAAAAAAGGGGAGACAAAGTGCAGAACACTCTGAGTGTGCCCAGGTTGGTGGAACTCAAACAAAAAAATACTGCATAGAAATATCTAAATTTACATTTTTGGGTGGGGAGGATCATTGAGATCATCCCATTGCCACCCTGCCATGGCAGGGACACCTCCCACTGTCCTGGGTGCTCCCAGCCCTGTCCAGCCCAGCCTTGGACACTTCAGGGATCCAGGGGCAGCCACAGCTGCTCTGGCCAGGAGACCCCTCCATGGACCATGGGAGCTGCTGAGGGACTGATGCTGCTGCTGCTGTGGAGAAATTCACAGGATCTCAGGATCCCTGAGGCTGGAAAAGCCCTCCCAGGCCACTGAGCCCACCCTGTCCCCAGCCCAGGGCACTGAGTGCCACATCCAGTCACTCCTGGGACACCTGCAGGGATGGGCACTCACAGCCTCCCTGGGCAGCCCTGCCAAGGCCTGAGCACCCTTCCCATGGAGAAATTCCTCCTGGTGTCCCTCCCCTGGCCCAGCCTGAGGCTGTTCCCTCTCCTCCTGTCCCTGTTCCCTGGGAGCAGAGCCCGACCCCCACTGTCAGGTAGGAGCTCCAAACAAACAGGGCATCCCAGAAAGACAAACTGCTTCCCAGCCACTCTGCAGGGAGGATTTTCTCAAGGAAAAGCACACAGAGCATCTCCAAGTACCCTCAGATCCTCCTGGGTGTCAGGACACATCGATGGACACCACCCAAACCCAGGTGCTCCTTCCCATGCCCAGGGACACCTGGCAAGGAAGGGACCTGTGACACCAAGATTATTCCAACATCCTGATTTAACTCACTCCTCTGGTCCCGGCTGCAGCAGCACATGTGAGGTTAAAATGAGGCTGACAGCTTCACACAGGTTGTGGTCAATGGGTTTTGAAAAGTGTTTTCCTGCATCAGCTGCAGAGCCCTGACAGGCAGTGACAGCACAGTGGCTGCAGCTCCCAGGGCCACCAGGTCCCACGGGAGGGACACCACGGGACAAGGGACAACAGCTTCAATTATCCATTGTCAGTCTGGGGGAAATGAGTTTGCCTGGGTGGAAGCAGGTTTTGGCTCTAAATCACAGGCTGCTCAAAGGAACCCAGGGTCATTAAGGCTGGAAAAGACCTCCAGGACCATGGAGTCCGAGCTGTGCCTGATCCCCACCTTGTCCCCAGCCCAGAGCACTGAGTGCCACATCCTGGGACACCTCTGCACTCCACCACCTCCCTGGGCAGCCCCTTCTGATAAATTTAACACCCTCTCCATGAAGAATTCATCAAAACAGTAGAGTCTGGTAAAACTTAATCCCTAATTCCAAAATGAAAGGATGACACAAAGCCCCAAACACGCCTGGCCTCCTGCACGGCCATGGCAGAATTGCTTCTGGCCCTGGCACAGACACAAACACAACTGCACTGATTTTCAGTTGTGATCTAATGAGCTCATTGAAAATACACCCCAGAGGAACTGATCAGCCTGGGACAAAGGGGGAAGCCTCGACTTTAAGCAGAGAGCTCCTGAAATCCCTTTCCCCTGCACCAAAGATGCTCTTGAACTCTGTTCAGCAGGGTTGATACTGCACCTTGCAGGATGTGGGAATCAGGGATCACAGAATCCCAGAATGATTAAAGCTGGAATTCACCCCTGAGATCATGGACTCCACCCTGTGCCAATGCCCACCTTGTCCCCAGCCCTGAGCACTCAGTGTCACCCCAGACCTTCCTGGGACACCTCCAGGGATGGGCACTCCAAACCTCCCTGGGCAGCCCCTGCCAATATTTAACAACCTCTCCATGAAGGAATTCCTGCTGATGTCCACCCTGAGCCTCCCCTGGCACATCCTGAGGCTGCTCCCTCTCCTCCTGTCCCTGTTCCTGAATGAAAGGACATTTCTTAGGTCAGGAAGAGGCAGATGGTTGTGAGGACCCCAGGACACCTCTCAAGAGGGAAAATCCACGGGGAGATGAGAAATCATCACCTCTCCAAGCCCCTCTTTCCACCTGAATCAGCAGGTGTGCTGTTTCTATGGAATTTTTTGTTTTTTACATTATCTCCAAGAACACTGAGCCCTTTTTACTACCACATGAAGAACTCAGAGCTGACTTCTGCCCAAGCCAGTGACTTCACAGAGAACTCAAATGGACTTTAGGTCAACAAGGAAACCTGTGAAACATCTCCCTCCTAAGAACTCCCTGTGTTACCAAAGAGATGCAGGAGCAGCAGATCTGGAACCTCTGCTGTAGTGAGAGGAGCAAACAAAGCTCTGCAAACAGCAGTGGAGTCACCTGCCTGAGCTGCAGCTCAGCAAACAGTTTAAGATGCCCTCCAGACAGCCCAGACTCCTCTGTTCTCACTGAGGCAACACACAGCCTGTCACAGCCAGGCTGGGACATGAATATTTAATTGAGAGGAAATCCACGATAGCTGAGGAAATATCCCAGCCCTGGGTATGATAATGATGCTGTTATCTAAACCATCATTTACATTTCCCACCATAAATCAGGGCTGCACAGCCACCAGAGCTGCCTCTGCTCCTGCTCACACAGCCCGGGGGCTCAGCAACAGGAGGGCTCCAGGGGAAGCCTGGGGAGCTGGGAATGCTCTGGGGGAGCTGGAAAAGCCACAGCAGCTCCTGTGGGAGCCACAGAATTCAGCAGGAGAGGAGTGATGGGCTCAACCCCCAGGGGTGCAGACCCAACCCCTGGGACACACTCAAAGCTATATTGTTATATTATTATTATATATAATTAGTACTATATTATATTATTATAATTATTATTATATTCCAGGCACTCTGGAATACATTGGTTTAGGAATGCTTCCATCACCTCAGAGTTCTCACCCTGGAGAGCAGCAGAGAAATCTCCCTGCCAAACATGACTAAAATATCTGGGTGTGTGTGCCCTCCTTGTGTGTGGCTTTCTGGAGTGTGTGTGTGGGAGCGAATCAAACCTGCGCCTAAAATGGTGAATTTAACCCTCCACTGGTGCCATTTACAGGTGCTGGGATGCAGGAAATCCAGCCACAGCCCCTCACTCAGTGGCACAGAGCAGCTCCAGCTGAGGCCCCCAGGATGGTGTCAGGGGAAATACCTGTGGGACTAAGACCTGAAATGCTCAGGTAGCTCCAACACAGCCCCTGCAGAGGCTGCCCTGAGAAATCAGTGTCATTAACCATGGAAAGGCATCAACAAAGACTTCCTAGAGATCATTAAGCACCACAGGTGTGCTGGATATTCCCCTTCTCTGGAGCTGAATCCCAGCCCGAAGAGCTGGATCCTCCTTTGCCCAAAGAGGGCAAAGCAAGGGGGGGATCCCCCTTTGTTCCCCTCAGCCGCTGTCACTGGCACAGCTGCAGAGCAGCTCCAGTCATTCCTTCCACAGCCTGCACGGGGCAGGACTCAAAGCTCTTGGTATTTATTGGCATTTACTGTGGGGAACTGTTTTAAAACCTCGGAGCAGATTGTGCAGAGCAGCTGTGGCTGCCCCTGGATCCCTGGCAGTGTCCCAGGCCAGGCTGGACAGGGCTGGGAGCAGTCTGGGACAGTGGGAGGTGTCCCTGCCATGGCAGGGGTGGCACTGGGTGGGTTTTAGGGTCCTTCCACCCCAAATCTTTCTATGACCCTATGAAAGCAGGAGACAGAGCCCACCACACTCACCACAGCATCTGAACCACTCCAGTCTCCTTGTAGCTCCACTGAAGCCTCACTTTATCAACTTAAAAGGAATTATCACCAGCTCTTAGAAAACCTAACAATGAAGACTTAGAAGAGGAGATTCTTGGGTATTAACTTAAGCTCCTCCAATCTGTTCCAGTCATTTTCCCTTTTCACATTCCATATTGACTATAATTCACTGATACTAAATAATTTTAAAATTATTATGGAGCTCTGATATAATTTTACTTTTGAAATATAGCAACTAATGAATTTTAATTCTAGTATGGAACCTTAGGCAGATAGTTGCATTGCAACCATGGTTGCATTTAAATATAAAACCAGCATTCTGTGGTTCCATTACAGAATGGATGGAGGGACAGGACACAGGGAATGGCTTTGAAGAGAAAGAGGGCAGGGTTAGACTGGATATTGGGAAGGAACTGCTCCCTGGGAGGGTGGGGAGGGACTGGGACAGATTTTGCAGAGCAGCTGTGGCTGCCCCTGGATCCCTGGCAGTGCCCAAGGCCAGGCTGGACAGGGCTCACCTGGGACAGTGGGAGGTGTCCCTGCCATGCCAGGGGGAGCACTGGATGATCCTTGAGGTCCCTTCCAGCCCAACATCCTTTGATTCCATGCCAATATAACAGCCAGTGGGCTCTCATCCCTATCTGGAAGCCCCAGTAGGTGTTTCCATCCCCGCCCAGCTCTGGGGTACAAACCCCAGCGTCCGAGCACAGCCACAGCCCAGGGCACAACCTCTGCCACGGACACTGGGGGTCCCTGTGCCCAGCTCTGGGGGGTGGGAGGCACCACAGATTGCTGAGTGACCCAGTTCACTCGGGCTGAGCAGCTCCCCCAGGGAGAACCATCTGCTCCTGCCCTAATTTATTCCATTAGTCACAGCCCAGCAAAATCGCATTAACGCCGCCGGGGCCGGGCCCAGCTCCCCTCGCTGCTCGCCCAGAGCTGCTGGGGTGGGACTGCCCTGAGAGCCCCAGACCCACTGACAGGCACCTCACATCCCCCCTGCCAGCCTGGGCCCAGAGAAAGGGCCACAAAGGGCCAACCTGCAGCCTGGCAATGGGGAAAAGTCCAAGCAGCAAATGTGTCACAGGGGGACACGTTCAGGACAGGAGGGAACAGCCTCAGGATGGGCCTGGGGAGGCTCAGGGTGCACAGCAGCAGGAATTCCTTTGTGGAAAGGGTTATTAAATATTGGAAGGGGCTGCCCAGGGAGGTTAGGAGTCCCTGGAGGTGTCCCAGGAAGGGCTGGAGGTGGCACTGAGTGCTCAGGGCTGGGGACAAGGTGGGGACCAGGCACAGCCTGGACTCTGTGACCTTGGAGGGCTTTTCCAACTGAAATGATCCTTAACAACCCACAGTGACACCTGTACTGGGAGAATATGAGAAAGGGGAACAAAGACTGGAAGAAAAATTTAACTTAAGCTGACCTTATTTTAAAACAACTATGAAATTAAACTCAGCCCCAGATGGAGTAACACAGAGATTTGGTTTATAGCTGACTTGTAAATAAACCCAAAGCTTGTCCTTCCAGCACAGCTTCAATGCCTGCTGTCAGCTCTGAGGAACAGGAGCAGCAGATGTTCCAGATGTTTCTCTTCCAGCACACAATGCCCACCATCCCAAAGCACTGAGCTGCCTCATGGCAAGTCTGTCCCACTGAGTGCACAACTGAGATGTGTGACAGAAGGGCTGAGTGGTTTGTTTGCTTCTTTTCTAATTAAAAACTATCTCATTTACTGGGTAGTTTTGCAATGGACATTAAGAGCTATAAATAGCAGCCCTCTGTGGGCAGCAGTTGACAAGTGAAGAGCACCGAGCACAGCCCCTCGTGATGCCATCCCACAATGTGGCGCCTTGCTCGTGTCCCTGGACAGGGTGACAGCAGGGCAGCTCTGCAGGGCAGGAGCACATCCCAAAGCCAGCCTCCCAGTCAAGCTCCATCACATCCTGCTCAGCCTCACCCAGAGCCAGACGTGCCTTTTCACGTCCAGTCACTGGAGCCACTGAAATCATGTGTGATAAGCTGAACAGAGCAGGAGCCAACAGGGCTGAGAGAAAGCAGCAGTGACAACATTGTGGATCTGTAACCAAATGAGGAGAGCAAAAGTCCTGGGGATGGAGTGAACAGTGTCTGCTCCTCCTGCTGGGGAGAGCCACCAGGGCCAACAGAGAGGGGCACACAGGGCTTCACTTCCCAGGGAGCTGCTTTGACACTCGAGAGCAATCAGGAACCAATCTGCACCAGGCAGGGTTTCAGAGGAGAGACTTAACAGCAGAATATTTGCTGAACACCACAGAAATTAAACCAGAGCTTGTTAACACACACAGGCCAGCAAAATTCCAGCCCAAACAGAGTCAGGGCTGGATTATCATGTGCCAGTCCAGCATTTCATCAGAAATGCCTCTGCTGCTGCCTCCACAGTGAGCAACACACTCAGAGTACCAGATCCACCCTAACACCCACTGCCCAAACCCCCCTGTTCGCTTTAACACCACAAAGGCAGAAACAAAACTGTAGCTAAATGCACAATATCGTAAGGAGACAACAGATTTGTATTAATAATACAAATTAATTGCATTACTTTCGCAGAATTAATACTAAATGTAGTAACTTTAGACTGAAGGTCTTGCACAACTTTCTATGCAAAAACTTCATGACTATCATTTTGTCTTGAATTCTCCAACACCCAACCAATGGAATATCCTGCTCTGGTATTATTTTTGGACAGCCCACTCTGTGCATCCCAAGCCACAGCATTTCCACACAGTGAGAGCAGGAGAACAAACTCCTAGACCTCAAGGTAGCCCTAAAATCCTTAGTTCAGTGTCCAAGTCAATACTGCAGTGAGCAGAGGGACTCATCCCCTTCTCCCTCCCCACAACTTTCATCTCCTGCAGGAGGAGAATTTGGAGAAGAATTTGGAGGAGAATTTGGAGTTTCTCAGGACTCAGAGACAATGCCCCCAGGAGATGCAGCACTCACCCATCTTCTCAGGCTCCTCGGGGCCTGTGCCAGCGATGCAGCTGCTCTCCAGCCCATAGGTGGGATCCACCTTCCCAGAGGCTCGAGCTGCTTCCTGCACCTTCTTCACGTGGGCCTCCACCAGCTCCAGGGGCACCTCCTCTCTGACCCGGGAGAACTCCTCTGGGGGACACAACACACAAAGTGAGAAATCCTGGGGCTTTTGCAGCAAATTAAGTCACATTTTCTCTGACTGGTGTGCAGGTAAACCCTGGGACAAAGGGAATTCTCAAATAGCTGAGTTCCTTCCTGTCACACGAGGTGGTTGATTCTGTCTTTCAGGTGTGGTAGAAGAACCCAATTACATAAAATTGTGTTTTATGTGGAAAAACAAGGCAAAAATTGAGATTAACTATTTTATCAAGCAGATACATCCAATGTCCACTCAAGACTTGAACCTTCTAGTGCAAGATGTCCCTGCCTATTGCAGGAGGTGGAACAGGAGGTCCCTTTAAGGCCCTTTCCAACTCAGTCCAGTCTGGGAATTCTAGGATCTCTGGCAAATAATTTCACACAGGTAAAACAGGAAAACTGCAAGACCCACACTGAATTTACCCAGAGCTGCACTGATGACAGTGCTCAGAACACCAACTACCAGCTGCAAACCCATCAGGAGCAGTGAGGGCAAAAGGCAACACCAGCCATTCCTGGGCACTCAGTGGCCTTCTGGAGCCACTCCAACTCCACACAGAGTGCCTGGGCTGGGAGGGTCTGGATGTCACCAGGGCAGCCCCCTGCCAGGGCAGGGTCCCCTGGGCTGTGCCCAGCTGACTCTGGGATGGCTCCAGAGAGGAGACTCCGGCCCCCCTGGGCAGCTGTTCCAGGGCTCTGCCCCTCCATGGACAGAGGCTGCTCCTGCTGCTGGGCTGGAGCTGTTGTGGTTTGGTTTGTGCCACTGCTCCTGGTGCTGTCACTGAGCAGAGTCTGGCCCCCTTCTCCTGGCACCCAGTTTGAGAGATTTGTGTGCATTGATGGGATCCCCTGGGAGCCTTCCCTCCTCCAGGCTGAGCAGGCCCAGCTCCTGCAGTCCCTGCTCATCAGAGATGCCCCAGAGCCCTGAACATCTCTGTGGCCCCTGCTGGACCCTCTCCTGCAGCTCCTTGGGCTGAGGAGCCCAGAGCTGGACACGACACCCCAGCCGTGCCTGGCCAAGGCACCCTGGCTGCAAATGGGATTTCAGGGAAGCAGAACAGAAACCTGGGGGGAGCAGAGCTTCTCCTACAGAACCCGTACCCCCAACTCCTGTGTTTTGCTGCTCACTGAGGGCTCTGCACCCCTGTGGCTGGAGGGGCAGGTAGACACAGGGTGGGGGATGTGGGGCAAGAGGGACAACGCAGGGGTGAGGGGGAACAATGCAGGTGGTGAGGGATGTGGGGCAAGGGACGTGGGGCGAGGGATGTAGGGCAAGGGATGTGAGGCAAGGGATGCGGGGGCACAGGGGGCGAGGGACGCCGGGCACGGGGGGCGAGGGACGCGGGGGCACAGGGGGCGAGGGACGTGGGGGCACAGGGGGAGAGGGACGCAGGGGCACAGGGGGCGAGGGACGCGGGGCACAGGGGGCGAGGGACGCGGGGGCACAGGGGGAGAGGGACGCAGGGGCACAGGGCGCAGGGGCACAGGGGGAGAGGGACGCAGGGCTGTGCCGTACCGAGGGCAGCCTTGGCTGCAGCCGAGGCCACACGTGGATCCACCACGGAGGCCAGGAAGGCCACGGTGCTCATGACGGGGTTGCCCGACTGGCTGAAGGGCACGGGCTGGTAGGCCAGGGGCCCCAGGGAGGCGTCCGAGTTCTCCAGGTAGGGATCCTCGATGGGCAGGCGCAGGAAGTGCAGGATGCACTCGTCCTGCGTGCGGCTGCCCACGTGCTCCGACACCTTGTTCCAGTCGTCCTTGTACATCTCCAGGGCCTGCAAAAGGCAAAAGCGGCGGCTACTCGGGGAAAGCAATGCTGCTGTGGGCAGAAGGATTATCCATACTGGTTATTGTGTGATGGAGCAGTAAATGGGGATCAGACAACTACTAAAAATGAGTTTTTTCTGGCATCAAAATTATCTGAGTAAGAAATATGAGAATTTCCCTGGGGTATCAGTGATGTTGAAGTCACAGGAGTGGATGCTGTTAAGGTATCAGAAAGAATTGTCAGAGGACTTGGGATTTACTAATACTTGCACAGTAGGTGTTTTTCCATTTTGCTTCCAGAGAACTAAATCTGCCCTTCCTACCAAGTCTCACAATCCTTTAATTCCCAGCACTCCTCCCAAGGACTCTTGCTCCCTCTCTGAACACAGGAAGCTCTTTGGGGCAGGAAGAGGATCTATTTCTCTATTTCTATTTCTAAATGTAGACTGGCTGTGATGGTGAAATCCAGTCTTTAGATTCAACAGATGCTACGGAAGTGGAAAAGCATCAAACCAATAGACAAGGAGAAAAGAGGGAAATCTATCCCACACCCTGAAGCCAGGAGGGACCAGCTCTGCAGGAGCTGTTCACAGTGTGATTTCTGTTAAAATCAGGGCTAACAAATCATTACTGGCTAGACAAGGCATGTGATAAAGTAAGAACTTGCAGATCACATCAACGAAATAATCTTGAATTTCAGTTATTTTTAAACTTCCTCAAGAAAAGTCCTAAAACAATTCAACAGCAAGGAGCTACTGAAGGCCCTGCACTAGTTCCTGAAAAACCAACACATTAATCCTGTAAAACCCTCTTAGTCACAGCCTAATAAATTATTACTCCTTAACAAGCCATTTTCTCCCCGAAAAATTATTTTAGTGCAGTATCTGGACAGTATAAAATAAATACTGACATATCCTGAATCATTAAATTTTACATTTCTGAAAGGATTCACGGTGCAGTCACCCAGAAAAGGCAAAAAACCATTTCAGTTTCTGGCAAAAGATGTTCAGTGTGAAAATGAGTTTTCCCAAGTAAATCTCTCCCACAAGGCTGAGAGCTCCCAGAAATCTCAACCTTCCAGACTGACTGAACTCTCAGAGCAGGGAGGGAGAACTCAGAGCTGGATTAGCCAGAGGTCCCGAGGAGAACACGCCCAAGGTGGGAGAGCAGAGCACAAAGGGACACAGTGTTCCTGTGCTGGGGGTTTCAGCACTTCCCAGGGACAAGAGGAAGATCCAAACTGAGCCACCAGCCTGGTGCTCAGAGTTCCTCCATCTGGGAAGGGCCCAGAATACACACCAACCTCTGTGGAACACCAGGACCAGGCTGGAGGGGGCTTGGAGCTACCTGGGATAGTGAAAAGTGGCAGGGGTGGGGTGGGATGAGCTCTAAGGTCCCTTCCAAACACACTGCTGTCTTCAGAGCAGCTCTGAAGTGTTTTAGTATTTGTTCAGTTAAAACAGAAGCTCTGAGAATGCCTCAAGGACAAAATATTGACCTGCATGGGGCCCTCAGGCACATTGTGGCTGCAGAGGGTCAGCTGAGGTCAGGAAAATGTTTGCAAAAAACGCTCCTGTTTACAAAGATGTGGAAGCAAACTGGCTACAAGGACAGATAATTCAATCCAACAGGGATCAAACTGGAGGGACATGCCCAAGTTGCCTCAGTGGGCAGCACTTCCCAGAGTGATTTAAGCTTAAACCTGGCTGAAGTTCCTCTCTCCCAGCCAGGTCTCACTGCTTAACTTGGGTGGGAGCAGGAAACACCCAGCATGGCTCCAGAAAGCCTCTGGCTCCCTGCTCCTTCCCTTCCAGCAGCAGGTGGGGTCAGCTGGGAATGCCCAGCTGGGTGGGGAGAACACCCAGGAGCTGCTGAAGACCCCGAGCAGCACCACCAGGGACTGGGAGAGCTCCAGGGAGAGCCCTGGGCTTGGGAATGACCTGGGACAGGCTGCACTGGCCAGCCTGCTCCCCACCGGGGAATCACCATCCCCCAAAGCCCTGCTGAGCCCTTCTCCTGTCCCTGGGACCTTCCAAGGGTTTGAGCAGAGGACAGACTGCTCAGCTCAGCAGCTCACACTCAAGGGAGACATTTATTCTCTGCTCAGCCCTTATTTCCCTTTCCCTGATTTCACCTCTGGGCTCTCAGTCCCCATCTCCATTTTTAACCCCACTGGCACACGAGATCAGCTCTGCTTCTCAACCCCCAAATTTCTGCTTTCTGCTCCTCCTCCTTCCCCGTCTGTTGTTTTCCTGCCAGACAAATCCTCACTCGCAATAAATGTCCTTCCTAAAAATAGCTGAAAATGCATTTAACTCTGCCTGAGCCGTGGGGACACGGACAGGGCTGTGCAGGGAGGCTGCTTTGGGGAGGAAAACACTATTTCCTCCCCCAAATTATTCAGTCAACAGGCAGAAGGCCAATAATTATATTTCAGATATGATTTATTATTTGGAACTTTGCTGCCTATCTATTTGCCCAAAGCTACCCTGAGGATTTAATTGGACTGAGCTGGCTTGTTACAGCAGAATTACTTATGCTTGAACTGATATACTCTTTACTGATTTATTCATGGAGCAAGTCCATGAAAAAGGAGGAACAAAAACATTATTAATTTAAACTCATTAAGCAGAATTGCAATCTCAAGATTTAGGGGGGTTTTGGTTTGTTTTAAACACAGAATGTCACTGGATTATTTCATTGGGCTATAGCATGCAGTGTATGACCATAAGCTAAAAACATACAAACCAATGAATTTTAAATAATAGTACTATTAATATTAAATATTTAAATAATATATTTAAATAAATGAAAAAAAGGAAAGAAGTCAGCATATCAAGGCATTAGCCCTGTTTCTCCTTACAAGAATGCCATGGAAAACAGCTGTTTACACCCTATAAGCAAAATTTTTCCATGTGCCAATAGAAAAGTATTGGCTAAACAGTGAATATCAACTCAAAATAAATAGGAAAAAAGGGGAGATTTTGGCTGTTTGATGACCACACTCCATATGTGTGAAGACTGAATCACAGCTGCTCATTTGGCACTGACACAGGTCCATCCTCCAGGCTTTTCCCCAGGAAATTAACTTTTCAATGGGTTTATTGACACATGGGAAGACAAAAAGCTGTAACAGCTAGGCAATTGCAGTTTGCTCTGAGCTCTGCAAATAAAACCCAACAAAAACAGAGCCCCAAACTAGAATTCTCAGAAGTCTGAATTACTTTAAAAGAAAGAAATCAGCCATGCAGCCTCGACATCAGGAAGATGCTCCCGTGAAAGCAAAGCTAGGAAGAAAATCTTTTCCTTGCAGGAAGTGGCAGCACTTTAAATTATTTCAGGCCACTGAGATTCTTCTGCTGAAGCAGAGAGAAACAACTGCCCTGATGTGAGAGCCCAGAACCCTCTGCAGCTCCTCAGAGGGTTCCAGCCCCACTGCAGTTCCAGAGATCCACCCATCCCCATGTGTTCCAGAGCCTCCCTGGAAGCCACCTGGGGACATCAGCCTGCACCATAAGGCACCTCATGGAGTCATCTCAGGATTTGTTTTTTTGGTAGACTTCCAGAAAAAGCTCAAAGAACACCCCAAGAGCAGCTACAGGGAAAACAAGGAGGAGACAGATGGGATGAAGGAGCTACCAAAGAACTTCCCTTCTCCGTGGCCTCAACTGTTTCCCAACCACTTCAGCTTCCAAAATGAACTGTTTCCCTGAGCTATGGCACAGCTTGGAAATCAAAATTTCCAAGTATTTATCTACTGGCCTTTACATGAATTATTTACAACTATTTAAATTAGTGACATCATTTCACACTGTCAGTGAGTCCTGCTGAATGAAAGCACCTCTGCACTGCAAAACCTGTTCCTGATTTATACAAAATTGTTAAATGCTTCATTCTGGCTTGCAGGTCCAAGTTAGAAGCAAACCTCAGACACAGGCAGCCCCTCTCTCTCAGAGATGCTCCTGCCATCTCTTTTCGGTAGCAAGACGCTTGTAGCCATGATAGCAATTGTCATCTAACTCTGAAAAATGCACATATGGATTTTTAAAGCCTGACCTACCCCTCCTGGCTTGGTTTCCTACCCTTTGGCTTGGCCTCATGAACTCACCTCTAACAGCAGCAGTGTCTCCTGCTCTGTCCATTCTCTGCCAGCACTTGCACCTTTACTCTACAAAAGACAGGAGGGGAAAAAAAAAAAGAAAAGGTGAAACACAGGGACTGCTTGCACAAAACCTTGTAAGAGAAAACACTGAGGAGGAAAGGGGAAGAAGCAGTGATTTGATCCACCCAAACCTCCTCCCTCCAGCTGGTTACCCCATGCAGGGGTCCATGTGATTTACTCCTCAGTGAAGGCACAGCTGGGTTTACACACCCCAACTTCCACCATGAGCTAAAGCAAAGGGATCTGCATCCTCCTCTCACAGTGATCTGTGCCTGCACACACAGCTGAGAGGGTTTTCCTGAATAATAAACCCCCTCTGAGTGCTGGAGGCAGAGTGGCCTGGGCACGATGTGGGCTGGTCCAAAATAAGTTAAATTATCTCCAAGTTCATCAGTCACTCAGTAGAGAAATAACAACTCTTTACAAGGGGATGAGCTATGTGAGAAGGCAGAGTAATTCCAGCAGGATCATCTGCTCCAAGGGCTGCTGCTCCCAAATCTGCACCTCCTGTAAACTGCTCAGATTGGAGAAAAGTTCCAAATTTATGGTGGAGCTTCCCCTCCTGTGACACCCTGACCCAGCACAAAAGCAGCTCAGGACCTGCTCCTACGGAACATCAGCCCCACTGGATGGCTCCGTGCTAGACTGAGAGGAAGAGGCTATTTAGGATAATAAATGTCATCTCCAGATGCATTTCAAACAGCTCATTAACCCACCCAGAACATTAATCAATGTGAGTCACCCAACTGCTGCTCTCCACAGCCAAAAGCCCCAGCACACAGAAACCAAACAGGGCAATCTGCCAACAAACCTGCTCCAGTTCACAGCCCCTGTAAACAGAGCCAGAGCCCAGAACCAGCAACAGATTTATCAATTTGGAGAGTATTTATACCTGCCCTAACAAGTGAAAAAGTCAATCCATGAAATGTGAGATGGATCAACCTTACAAAAAATACCTCGAGAACTGGTTTGGGTTTGTGGGGTTTTTAAAGGATGGTCTGAAGTGGCAAATAGTGTTTAAATAGTTATTTTTTAGGTTTAAACAGGACCCTGAGGACAATGAACCAATGGCATGGAATTAGCCTGATGCCACCCACAAGGGGCACTGCCCAGCTCTGGAGAGTCCCAATTCCCACTGGAGGCTGTGCTGAGGCATTCCCACAGCACCTCCAGGGACATTCCCACCCTGGCATTCCCACAGCACCTCCAGGGACACACAGGGAGCAGGGAAAAGCAGGAGGCTGTGGAATCAACACACCACTGCAATGATGCCCCCCAAGTTTCATTATCCTGTGTGACACCCTGCAATGACAGTGCCCAAACACCCCTGCAATGGCCCCAGGACACCAAACCAGTGGGCACTGGGGTCCCTGAGTGTCAGCCTGGGAACCAGGAGAGGCAGAGATCCTCCTGGAAGCTCTGTGTCCCAATCCTTGGGTGGTTTGCTGATGCTGAGCCATTCCAGCAGGACATGCAGGGACACAGTGAGCTTGGCATCTGAGGCTGACAGTGTGGACTGCTCTGGGAAGCTGTCCATGTCTTTATTCCCATGAAATCAGAATTCCAGCACAACCTCCCACCACAGTGTCCTGCACAGGGATGGGAGACACCCAAACCAGGAGTGGAGGAGCAACACAAATCACCTCAGGGACACCTCAGGGTGGGGGACACCTGAGGAACAACAAAGCTCACTGGGAGCTGGAGGGGACACTTGCCTTGGCCAGAGTCTTTTTGGAGTAGATGTCTGTGCGAAGGCCAAAGTTCTGCAGGTCAGTTGGCTTCTCCTTGTTTTTCTCAGGGAAGCTCAGCATCTGCTGGGCAGCTGGAACCTGGGAACAAACGTTACAGGGGAGAGGGGCAGCAAATGACAGCTACCCAAGGCTTCCAGACCAATACCCCACAGAACATGGACTGAACAGAGAAGCTGAACACCAGCCCAAGACACTGAAACAACGTCCGAGCAATGTGGGAGTGGCTCTGCACAGAACTGCCCCAGATGCTAGGCCCAGCTGTCAGCAAGGGGACATTTCCCAGGCGGGCAGAGCCCTGGCTGGCAGGGGCAGCCCCAGCCCCAGGCTCACCTGCGGGGTGCGGATGTGCAGCGGCATCAGCCCCGAGGGGGTGTCGGCCAGCACGTTGAAGTGGGGGGTCGGGGGGGGCCCCATGGCCATGGGGCGGCTCTCGGGGTCCACCTGGTAGTTGATGAGCCCCCACTGTTCCAGGAAGGCGTGGACCCTGAGAGAAACAGCACAAATCCAGCCTTTGCCATCAAAGGTTTGCTCATGCTTTGTGTGGGAGGGGACAAAGGACAGAGCTGATGCTTCTGGATCAAATCCAGACCCAGGAGCTCCTCCAGTCCTTTGTTAATCCCAAAGAGCAAAACAAATCCCAGAGCAGGAGCTCGGTGCACACCTGAGGGCACTGCAGTGTGATGGATAAACCAAAGCCTGACCGTGTCCAGTTCTGGGCCCCAAAGAAAGACCCTGAGGGGCTGGAGTGTGTCCAGGGAATGGAGCTGGGAAGGGGCTGAAGTCCCAGGAGAGGCTGAGGGAGCTGGGAAGGGGCTCAGCCTGGAGCAAAGGAGGCTCAGGGGGCCCTTGTGGCTCTGCACAGCTCCTGCCAGGAGGGCACAGCCGGGGGGGTTGGGCTGTGCTCCAGGGAACAGGGACAGGAGCAGAGGGAACGGCCTCAGGCTGGGCCAGGGCAGCTCAGGGTGGGCACCAGGAGGAACTTCCCCATGGAAAGGGTACCCTAGCCTTGGCAGGGGCTGCCCAGGGAGGTGACCTAGAGCTGCCCAAGGAAGGCCTGGATATGGCACTCAGTGCTCTGCTGGGGATAGGGCACAGGCTGGGCTCAGTCTTTGGAGGGCTTTTCCACCCTCGGTTATTCCACGATGCTGCTGATGCCTGGAAATGCCCAGAAGCTGCAGGCCCCAAAGACCCAGGCCCCAAAGGCCCCAAAGGCCAGGCTGTCACCTCATGACAGCACAGACGTCCCCGGTGAGGTTCCTCCTGCAGGCAGTGCTGGTCAGGTACTCCTGCGGGTTCAGCCGGTACGTGTCGATCATGAAGTTCCTGTAGGCCAGGTATCTGCAACACAACAGCCACAGCTGTGTCCCCCAGCTCCTCCACAGATCAGGGCAGGCATTTCAGCACTCACCCCCCCAAACACCCATCTCTGACCAGGAAACACCAGCAGATCTCTTTTGTTGGTGCAATTTCAGAACCAGCACCAAAACCAATGGGTAAGTGGAATTCACACTCTTCCAGACTCTGGATTTTCTCCTGTGTTTGGATTAGCAGCACATGGAAACATGTTGAAATGGTAAATCACACAATTATCTATTGCAGCTCGGTCACTGAGCAAATATTCCCGCAACAGAATAGAAACTGCAGGACGAAAATAAAGGTGTCTGGTCTTCACACAGGAACAGGATAAATAATCTTCCTGCATCCCTGTGTGAAGGAAAAAAGCTGCACAGAAAAGCAGAAGTGGATGGAACACTGCTGTGGCTGCATGTGGAGTTTTTAATGGATGAAGGGATGAGGCAGGAAAGGCTGGAGAATAGCAACATGGAGAAGAAAAAACCTTTGAAAAGCAGAGGACAAGAGCCCAGAGCCAGCACAGCTGGGAACAGCTGGAGCAGAAACAATCCCTCAGAGATTCCCCCATTTCAGTAAGATTCTGGAATATACTGATGCTTCCTAATATAAATTATCCTGAAGAAAATAACCTGCCATAAAATTATTGATAGCCCTGCTCTGTAGAGGGAACAAACCCCATATGCCACAGACAGGCTGGCACCATCCAGGCTGGATGGGGCTTGGAGCAACCTGGACTATGGAAGGTGTCCCTGCCCATGGCAAATAGGTGGAGTGAGATGGCTTTAATGTCCTTTTGTACCCGAATTACTGCAGGATTCTGTTTAGTGAGTATCCAGTGCAAAGCTGTGTGTAAAACAGTGGTTTTAAAACAGATTTCTGCCTTTGGAAAATTCCAGGAGGGAATGTTTCACATGCAGTGTGTGAAGCAGCTGGGAACCAAAAATATAAATCATCCAGGCAAGGCCTGAGCAGGCAGATGCTGCAAGCACATGTCCCTGCCAAAATCCCACATCTTCCTCCTGACCAGATCATATGTGCAACTGGCTGGAAGAAAATTGCTGGAGTAGGTGTTTGGCTCCATGTGGGATGCTCGGGAGGCAGGAAACAAAAAGGAGCTTCTTCCACAGAGGAACACTGAGAACATTCCTGAATGCTCCAGGGGAGGGGGGGAAGAACCTGCCCAGAACAGGTCTTGGCTGCAGGAATTAGTATTGATTAGCAAAGGTCACATCAGGAGGTGGAGAGAGAAGCACAAGACAGAAACATCCCCAGGCTGGTTCTGAAGGGAGATGGTTTTGAGCCATGAGCCATCAGCTAAACCCTGTCAGCAGTGAGAACTCAAGCAGGATTTATCTGAATCCCTTTGCAGCCAGGGCCACCCCAGGCACTGCTGTCACAAGGATGAACCTGTGTGAGCTCCTCCAGCATGGTGTTGTGGCCTGAACATTCACTGAGGCCACTGAGCTCCATTCAGGGGGATGCCCCCTTTTATCTCCAAAGAAAACACAGAGCAGGACCACGTGCTGCTCCTAGAACCCCAAAATGGCCCCACACAACCAGATCTCCAGGGTGACAGGAGGACGGGCAGGAGTCCCCAGGCTGCTTCCATGGCAGGCAGAGAGCAGGGGCAGCCCAGGGAGGAGCAGCAGGAGCACTGATTTGTCATGCCAGCTGCAGAAGGGCACCTGGGCCTGCAGTGACAATCACAGGGGCCACAGATCCAGCAGAGGAACATCCCTTCCACATTGCAGCTGTCTGCTGCCTCTCACTCTGAGAAACCCCCAAACTACAATTTCCTGGGCAGCAAAGCTGCTGGAACAGAGGCAGTGTTGGATGAGCCTTGGAACAAACCCACCTGGAATGGCAGGAGTGGAACAAGAGGATCTTTGCAGCCCCTTGTCCCCAAGCCCTGCTGGGGCTCTGGGCTCCAGCTGTGCTTCCTCTGCACTCCCACATGCAGAGAAGCTGGCAGGGCAGACCAAGGACTGGGAGTCCTTGGGGGTACCGGGAGCCTCAGGGGTGTCTGAGCCAAGCTCCTGCTCGAGCCATGAATTGTCACCAGGTTTCTTAGGGCTTTGTCCAGGCAGGCCTGAAAGACTCCAAGGAGCAGCAATCCCAACTTCCCTGTGCCTCATCTTGTTCAGAGCTCAGAACTCCCCTTTCCTCCAGCCAGAAGCTGCTGTTCCATGCCAGCCTGAGCTGTTCCTGCCCTGGCACAGGCCCAGAGACAGCCTGGCTGCACCCCAGGGACCTCCAGGGGCAGGGCACAAACACCACGAGGGGCCCAGGAGAAAGGACAGTCCCCAGTTCCTGTTTCGTTATCAGACCCAAAGCACCGCAGACCAACAGCCACACCTGAGGTGGGAGATTCCAGCACAAGGACAACCTCTGCAGGGATTGCAACCTCTGCAGGGACTGCAACCTCTGCAGGGACTGCAACCTCTGCAGGCTGGGAGAGCTGGGAATGTTCCCCTGGAGAGGAGAAGCTCCAGGGAGAGCTCAGAGCCCCTGGCAGGGCCTGAAGGGGCTTCAGGAGAGCTGGAGAGGGACTGGGGACAAGGCATGGAGGGACAGCACACAGGCAATGGCTCCCACTGCCACAGGGCAGGGATAGATATTGGAGAAGAATTCCTGGCTGGGAGGGTGGGGAGGCCCTGGGATGGAATTCCCAGAGCAGCTGTGGCTGCCCCTGGATCCCTGGCAGTGCCCAAGGCCAGGCTGCACATTGGGGTTTGGAGCAGCCTGGGACAGTGGGAGGTGTCCCTGCCATGGCAGGGGTGGCACTGGGTGTTTTTTAAGGTCCCTTCCAGCCCAAACCATTCAGAGATCCCATGGAATGCTGTGTATGAGCAATGAAGGGCCCAGGTGACATCAGGACAATGAGGAGACACCTCAAACACTTCCTGTAGTACTTGATTGAAAAACCACCTTCTAAAATCCTCAAAAGCTGCTTTGCAACCAAGCCAAGATCTGACAGCAGGACAAAGTGACCCCAAGCAGGCCAGTCCCGCTGCCCACACTGCCCAGCACACACTGGTGTCCCAACACAGGATTTTTTGGTGTGAAATCTCAAGTTTACGATCATTTTAATAGAAACAAGCATATTGTTCAAAAGCCTTTGACCATCCTTCCTTTATCCATGGCCTTTCAAGATCATTCTGAATAACCAAACTCAAAACAGAGAATTCACTCCACAGCCTGAGACAGGATCTATAACACACAGAAATGCAGAAATAGAGCATGGCATGAGGAGAGACGGAGGAATAAGCAAGATTGTTCCACTTCTACCCTTTCATGGCTGTATCCACAGGATTTATGGGATGGGAAGCTCCTTTATCCTGCCACACTGTCACTGCCCACATTCCCAGGTTTCACTCACATTTCTGGAGTCTTGGACTTGTTCTTCCCGTTGAAGAATTCTGGAAGCGCGCGGCGTTCAATCACGTGGATGCTGCAACAGAACAGTTCAGGTGTCAGACCCTGAATCAGCCCTGGCTCCAAGGGGGATTCCAGGCTGCAACAAGTGCCCTCCCTCTAGAATCACTGACTTCTCCTCAAAGTCAACTTCTGAAGCAAAATAAAAAGGCTTTCAGTAGTAGAAATAAACACAGAATGGTCAGACAATGACTAGCGAAGAGAGAAAGGAATGAAGGTGGGAATTAGAGGGAAATCAACGTATGCAAAACCTGTTTGAAATCCTCTTCCTCATTCCCAACCCCTGAGAAGGGCCAGAAAGATTTCAGCACAAAACATGGGAACCAGCCCTAAACAAGAGTCACTTCCTTCAGCTCCCAGGCTGATTGGTGAGAAAACAAAACAAAGTGAAGCCTGCCTGTGGAATCCTCTGAATCCTTCCCCCTTCCCCCTCAGGGGAACCCCCAGGGCTGCTGTGGAATCCTCTGAACCCTTCCCCTTCAGGGAAATCCCCAGGGCCTTGCCTTAGAACAATTTCCCATAGTTTTTCCCACCTAGGCTGAAGGAGAAGACTTCCTCACGGAGTCTTGCATGACACCATGAACCACTCCAGTTCCTTTCCTCATATGTCCCAAATTCTGGTGGTTTCTCCTTTCCCTGTTCCCTCATTGGCTGTGGTACCCCTGGTGGCCAGCCCCATCTTCCCTGTAGGGCAATGCCACTCCCATGTGTGCCCATTCTGAACCCTTTGTGCCACCTCCATGCCCTCCCATACCTAACCTTGTGCACAGCACACGCCCAGGTCTTTTGTCCTCATTTCCCTTGGCTGTGCTGAAATAAACCCTGCTGGAAGTGACCCTACAAAAGGCCCTGCTGCTCCTCCTGGCTGAGCTGCCCATGGTGAGTGTGGTGTGTGCACCCCAATGCCTCCCCAAGCACCCTTTCCACAAGAGATGCTCACTGGGGAACAGGATCCAGGCAGCAGCAGCAGTCACCATCCCATGGACCCCCCTGCCCCAGGCAGCAGCAGCCACCATCCCATGGACCCCCCTGCCCCAGGTGCCCCTCACCAGTTGTAGTCAAACCAGGAGGCGTAGCTGGGGATGATGATGTGGTTGGTCTGCTCGGTGACATTGTCCTCCCCCGCGTCCAGGGAGCGGCTCTGGTCACCCTTGTTGGGGTCCTCATCCTCCTGGGGCACAGGGGACACAGCAGGGTGAGGGCACAGGGGTCTCTGAGCCCACAGACACTCTGTGACAGCCCCACAAGGGCAGCACAGGGTCCCCCAGCCCACATTCTGTGACAGCCCCATGAGCAGGGACAGCAGCACAGGGGTCCCCCAGCCCACATTCTGTGACAGCCCCATGAGCAGGGACAGCAGCACAGGGTCCCCCAGCCCACATTCTGTGACACCCCCAGGAGCAGGGACAGCTTTGGGCCCTCTCCACTGACCCTCCTGTGAACAGCTGCTGTTCTGCAACTCAAGTGCCAACTGCTGAGCCTCAATGATCATGAGGAGAGCACAGAGGAGGCAGCAAGACACAGTCAGGACATGACAAGAACTGTACAAAACACCTCAGGTGTTGATTGAGTGACATTAAAAATAGCCAAGCCCCACAGGCAGACCCTGAGGAGTCACTGGTATCAATAATGGATCTTTATCTGTGATCAGATCTTTATCTGAGCTCCCCCAAAGACAACAAGGTATCACTCTGAGCACATTCAGGGATCTGACATCTGTTAAAAATAGTGCCTGGCATGCCACAAATGCAATTCAATACAGAAACTACCCCTGCAGCTCTACTGAAATCATCAGGAAACCAAAGCAGGGTTTAGATTTAGTTCTAAAACTGAAAAACAAAGCAAAACCTCTCTCTGAAAAATGCTTCTTGGAAAATACTCGGCATCTGTCTTCTCATTCTCCTTTTTATACACCAGATTTAAAAATACCAAGTCATCCACAGAACCTGGAGAGTTCTATAATAACAAACCCTCAATCCTGTCAGTAACTGATTTAATCTTACAGATCATTGGGAAATGAGTTCAGGTGAAGTTACTGAGGGTGAGACCAAGATATTGACAGGACACAGGGAATGACTTCAAAGAGAAAGAGGGCAGGGTTGGATACTGGGGAGGAATTGTTCCTGGTGAGGGGCCAGGATGGAAATCCCAGAGCAGCTGTGGCTGTCCCTGGATCCCTGGCAGTGTCCCAGGCCAGGCTGGGACAGTGGGAGGTGTCCCTGCCATGGCAGGGGTGGCACTGGGTGTTTTTAAGGTCCCTTCCAGCCCAAACCATCTGGGATTGTACAATCTCAGTTTTTACCACATTCAGGAAGCAGCAGGTGCTGTTACCTTTCCTCCTGTCGCCACTGTCTCCTCATCCTGCTCATCTGAAAGGTAAAACCACTGAGAATTACACCAATAAACTCATTTAAATGCTCAGGAGCCTTTCCAGCAACACAAGTGTTTAACTGGAAAGGACATTTAATTTCTTTGGGAAGGGAAGGGAGGAGGGAAACAAAGAAGATCCCACATCACTAAAGCAATTACACCTTTACCTATCCCAGGCCAGGGAACAGGTAAGAATACAGAGGAAGGATAATTAGAATTTCTCAACACTTCAGAATCCATAATTAATTACTTCCTTTTCCAGTGTCTTAGATGACTCTTCTATAATAAGATATGGGATAAAAGTTTGTATCTATCTCATATCAAGGCTCAGCAAAGCTCAGGGAACCTGTGATTTACCCAGAGTCTCAGTAAAAAAAAAAAAAAAAAGCTGTTAGAAAAGAGCTTGTATGTCATGTTAAAAAAATAAAAGTAACAGTAGCCTATGAGGGAACAGCCTTGCAGTGAAGAGCTGGTACACTGGAACTTGAATTTGTATGAAATATGAATTAATTCAACAAAATCCCAGAAGCAGGGATTGCTTTTTAAACAGAGAGACCTAGAAATATTTCAGATATATTTTAAAATATTGACTGGAAGCAGGATTGAGGGTGAGGGCTCAGGGGTTTTACCCAGGTCTGCCACGGTTCCTCCTTTGACGGGCGTGTTCTCACTGTCCTTCTTTGGGTTCACTGCAAGAACAGAGTGATGAGAGAGCAGCAGAGAGCAGCACTGCTGCAGCCTGGCCTCGTTCCCTGGGCTCTGCCTGCAGTTCAGGAGTTCACAGCAGCACAAGGGCCCGTTTGTCCCATTGCCCTGCATTCCCAGCTCCTCACAGAGCAGCACAGCCCGCCCAACACACAGCAAGGCTCCAGTGCACATCCACACCAAGAACACCCAAACAGAGAGACTCCCAAAATTATTGCTGCCAGGGATGCTGAAGGAGTTCTTTTTCCCAGAATTATTATTGCCCACACCAACACTTCCCTGAAAAGGACTAAAAGCACTTGACACTAGCACATTTTCCACTCATTTAACATCCTTCTTCTGGGGGCTTGGCAGGGAAATACTTTGCTCCAGAAAACTCCATTTCCCCCAGTGTGAGCCAGTGAAATGAAACCTTTCAGCAGATCGTTGCAAATCTATTTTTAAAAGTGTCTTTTATAAATGCAGTCTTGTAATTTAAAAGGCCAAAAGGAGGTGACACTGCTGCCCTTTTCAGCTGTTACATGCCTGACTAGATAAATTTATGGGCAGAGATCCATGGCCACGGAGTATTTCAAAGATTTGACAAAATATAGACACAATTTTAATGCAGTTTAATCTTTAACATGCAAAGAGCCCAAAGTGTTCCCATATTTTACCATTTTTGGGAAGTACCACTTCTTCTATGTTGGGTACTGGGGTGGGATCCTCCATGTCCTTGGTGAGATCCTCCTGCTCATCCTCTTCCTTCTGCCCCCTCCTTTTGCCATAGAGAGCTGCTTGCCTGGAACAGAGCAGACACAGGGGCTGTGCCAGGTGTTCCTGGACAGTGCTCAGTGCCAGGACAGGAGGGTCAAACCCTCCTGAAACCACTCTGGGAACAAGGGCAGAACCAGCCCCCCATCTCCTCACAGACCCCAACTCAGGCTTTACACTTGGGAGAAGGAATTCAGATTCTCAGCTCATTCCTGATAAAGTTCCAGATTTGTCTTATTAGAACCCAACAGGTGCATAAACAAGACCTGAATTTTTAGCTTTGAAGTGCTCCTCTCCATACCCACACATAATACCCCACAGTTAGTAATGAAGTTTTTTATTGCTATCAAAACTTCCTTATTACTATTTAATTAATAGTAATTAAGCTTTTATTTGGGTAAAATATTGGTAGAATAAGGAATTGCACAAACTGCTCAGGAATAATCCCTCAAGCCTATCCAGAAATAATTCCAGAACCCCAGGTCACAGAGCTCTCCCCATAAGCATTTCCTGAATTTCTTCTCTTCCTCATTTCTTTTCACCTCAAATTCCAGGCCTCTGGACACTTGCAGACACTCACCCTTTCTTTCCTGTCTTTTTCCTGGACTCCACAGGAGTGGGGGGTGGAGAAGGGGAGTGTTTCCTCTTCCTTGTGCTGGCTGCTGCTTTCCTGTCCCTCCTCTCAGGGCTCCTCACGGGCTGGGAGGGAGCAGAGCTTTGAGTTACCCCCAAATTCTCCCACTGCAGGGCTGGAGGCTGCATCCTTCCTTAACTCACCCCAAAACAGGATGCCACAGTTGCTCTGGGCACCCTGTGCCAGGGCCTGCCCATCCTCCCAGTCAGGAATTCCCAATTCCCAATCTCCCATCCATCCCTGCCCTCTGGCAGTGGGAGCCATTCCCTGTGTCCTGTCCCTCCATCCCTTGTCCCCAGTCCCTCTCCAGCTCTCCTGGAGCCCCACCCCATCCTCAGCCCAGCTGTGAGGATCCAAACACCCACAGCAGTGTCAACACTCCAGGATGGCTTGGGCTGGATTGGAGGGACCTCAGAGCCCATCCAGTGCCACACCTGCCATGGCAGGGATGTCTCCCACTGTCCCAGGCTGCTCCAAGCCCTGTCCGGCCTGGCCTGGGACACTGCCAGGGATCCAGGGACAGCCACAACTGCTCTGGGAATTCCATCCCAGCCCCTTCCCACCCTCCCAGCCAGGAATTCCCAACTCCCATCCATCCCTGCCCTCTGGCAGTGGGAGCCATTCCCTGTGTCCTGTCCCTCCAGGCCTTGTCCCCAGTCCCTCTCCAGCTCTCCTGGAGCCCCTTCAGGCCCTGGCAGGGCTCTGAGCTCTCCCTGGATCCCTCCCTTCTCCAGCTCTGTGCATGCAGAGCTAAAGGACATTGCTGTCCCCCCAGGCCCCCCTCACCTCCTCATTCTTCATGGAGATCCTCTGGCGGAAGCTGACGGATTTCCTGTTCTCATCCACCTCATAATCCTCCTCATTCATCCACTCATTGAACACATCCGTGTCCAGGATCCACTTGGCATGAACCTGCACGCCGGGAGACAGGGACAGGCTGATGCTTTGGGGAGAAACAACTCCATGGGAGACTTCCCAGGGTTGGGGACATTCCTGGAGCTTTATCAGGTCTGAATGTCCCAATCCTTCTGGTTTCACACACACTCCTGGCAGTGGCACAGGGCAGGACCACAAAGGATGAACTCAGAACTCCACCTCTGCTCCTCAACCATTTTCATGCCTCCCGGAGTGGGGGGTCAGTTCTGAGAGCTAGGACAGCAGCTCTGGGTTACCAGTGCTCTTTGCATGCTGAAAATTGCCATCAAAACCTCCTAAATACACACATCCCCTTGGCAGGCGTGCCACTAACACCAAAAAGTGAGGAAGAGTTGGCCATTCCCTGGAGGGACAAAGCCAGCTGTCAGGATTATAACAGCCACCTTCAGAGAGTTTGGTTAACACAGCTGAGAAAACTTCTAGAGTAATTTATTACTGATTTATTAATACTTCACACAATTCTCTCTAACTATTCCTAGTAAGGTTTATACCCCAAAATCCTGTTTTCCAGTGAGTTACAGGTGCTGGAACAGACTGCAAGGTCCTTTCAGCCTGGGCTGCTGTGACTCCAGGAGCACACACAGAACATGGCCAGGGTAACACAGTGAGCGCAGAACAACCAGAGCAGGGCAACACCCAACAACTGCCCCAGCACAGGAATCCTGGGAAGGACTGAGCCAGACTCACCTTCCAGAGCCTGAGCCAGACTCACCTTCCAGGGCCTGAGCCAGACTCACCTTCCAGGGTTTCTCGGGGATGGGCGCATCCTCGATTTCCGCCTCGATCTCGCTGGCATGGACCCAGGTGTCGTAGCTGGAGAGGGTCAGGAGAGAGCAGCTCAGGCACCAGCAGCACCAGGAATGGTTTTCCAGCAGCTCTGGCACGTGCAGCCCTCCCTGCTGGGGCTGCTCATTCCCACAGGGAACAATCCTGCTTTGTGCCACAGAACCAGGCACAGGGAGGGCCCCAGGGCATCCAGTGCACGTTAGAAGTTAAAAATCCTCTCAGTGAATCACTCCAGCTGCAAGTGCAAGTCTGGAGAGCTTCAGGGGTAAAGGCAGCTCTGAGTCACCCAACCAAACCCTGTCATTAACTTAATGCACTTCTTTCTGTTCTTGTGATTTCAAAGCAAGAGCTACTGGATTCCTGGAAGGGAGGAAGCTGCGCCCTGTCCTAGAAACCACTCATTATTTACATTCACTCTTCACATTATTTCCTCAAAGATCTATTTATTAACAAACTGCACTGAGGAACAGCAAAAGCCACAGTCCTTTGTAACCAACACCAGGTGCTGAGGACCAGGGAGGAGTCAGGTGCAAGGAAAGATGTGCACCCAGCATCCCTGGCTTTATACTGTTTTGTGTGTACCTGGTTTAAAATCACCAATACAAACCTGACTACTGATAAAAATATAGAAATATTTAAAGGCTCTTCATCGGTATGAATAAAAAACTTGAGTGTGATTACTGTTTGCTGTCCTCCATTGAGAGCCCCATATGAGATAGAGCTCCTAGGAATTTGGTGTGTGAACAGATTTCAGTGGCCTGAAAAAGTTAATTAAATAGCAGTCGATACTGGGTTATCAATGTTTTGATTGATCTTCCATAGCCTGGGCTCAGAAACCAGTTACTGCAAATACAGTGAAGTTTCTATCAGCACACACATTGAATTTTAACATGTTCCAAGAGCACAGGGCAGGTTTCTCAAAGGAAACCTTTAACAGTCACTTGCACCTGACTGAAGACAACCCTTGGAGTGAAATCTCTTTGACAGAGCTCAGCCAGGTGACTGGAAGTTCTCCCTTTAAACTTTAAGGAATGGCTCATTCCAGCTTTAAAATCAATTTCCAACCAGTTCCTTGTGGCTCTGCAGAGGAACAACTTTTCCAGCCTCACTCACCTGCCAGTGCCACAAAAGGATGTGGATATTGCAGTTTTAAATCAATGGTTCATTCCTTTCAAGCTTTGCACATTGGGATCAAGACTTTTCCATCAACAAACTGTTAAAACTCAGGGTTTGCTTTCCCCCAGCCATCTTTACCTGTCTGGAAAAAAGCCCCAATGTACCAGCACCTGCTTGTCCTTTTTCATCACAGGTCTCAACCACTCATCTGCAAAGGGAACGAGATCCAGGTCAGATGTGGAGGGAAAAGCTCAATAATTCACTTTTCACAGTGAGTCAGAGGGAAGTTACTGCAAAGCCCTCTGCTAAAGTTCTGCTGGGGAAGGGACCTTAAAGCTCATCCCAATCCCCCCCCACCATGGCAGGGACCCCTCCCACTGTCCCAGGTGCTCCCAGCCCTGTCCAGCCTGGCCTGGGCACTGCCAGGGATCCAGGGACAGCCACAGCTGCTCTGGGCACCTGTGCCAGGGCCTGCTCACCCTGCCAGGGAACAATTCCTAATTCCCAATCTCCCATCCAGCCCTGCAGCTCTCAAGTACCAAACCCTGCAACCCAAATCCTGAGCACAGAGCCCAGAGAAGCATCACAGGAGAAACGCCAAGGATGTGAACCTGCATCTGCAATCCTTGCAGGAATTCTGGGCTGTATGACCTGGGGCTCAGAGCCTGAGACACACACAGGGCTGAGCCTGCTGCTGCCAGAGGGACAGACACAAACCATCCCTGATCCCTGCAAACTGCAGGGAGCACTTCCATCTAGTGGCCAGCACAGGCCAGGGAATGTGGGAAAGGGATTTATTTATGTCTGTGCAACTTGGGCTTGAGGACAATGACCTCCCAGGTAATTAAATTTTCTTTAAGATGAAAAAGGGAAGAAATATTTTTTGCTATTTGCAGAAAGAGGCAGCTGTGAAATTGCTTTTTTTTGGACCTTGCACTTCGTGCAGGCAGAGTGAATTTTAACACAGCCAAGGCTCATGGAGGAGCTCTCCTTGCCCCCCACACACAAGGTTTGCACCAGCATTCCCTACAGAATCCCTGGAGAGCCAGAAACTCAGAATCAGAGGATTGCTGAGGCTGGAAAAGCCCTCCAAGATCAGAGTGCAGCCATTCCCCAGCACTGTCCCATGTCCCCAAGTGCCACATCAGCTCTGAAATCCCTCCAGGGTTGGGAGGAACTCTCCCAATCTCCAGCCTAAAGCTCCCCAGGCACATTATCCACAATGTGCAAGTGTTCCTCAGGAGCAGGCTGGGAACAGTCCTGGTGAACACTTCCACAGCTTCTCACGGCACTCATTACAAGAGGATTCCCACTGAAAAGCTGCCACAGAACCTCACCATCATCCACTGAGGTAGGACTTGGATACACGTGGTGGGTGGCCTTGGATTTCTCTTCAGTGACTGTTCCCTGTGGAAACACAGAGAAACTGCGTGAAACCCTCAGCACATCACCCCAAAACACAGCTGGTGTTCAAAACTTACATCCCATAAACGTGTAAGGGATTGATTTAACAGCACAACGAGCTGCAGATGCCATCCTTGGATGGCAGCAGTAGGAATAGAACAGCATTGTGGGGGGGGATGTGGGATACTCTGGGATCAGGGGCTGAAGGGCAAGAGGTCCCACAGCTCAGGAAAGGGACAGGTCAGCTCTGGAAGGAACTGGAAAATAACAAAAATTGGAGCAGGGAGGACTTGGGACAGCAGGGAGCCACAGGCACTGGGCTGGGGTAGCGGGGAGATGACAGCAAGGGGTTAAAAAATGAAAATAAAAAAGATAGTGAGGAAGCAAAGCTAGTGACAAGATGAGAATTCAGAGGCAGAGCAAAGGAAAGCCCAAAAAGCAGAATTAGGGACAATTTCTGTTTTCGTCTCCTCACATCCCTGTAGAGACAAAGCTGCTTTAAAAATCCCTTAAATCACTCATGGATACAGCGTGGAGCTCACTACAGACCTTCTTTATGAAAGGAAAATTGACTCATTCACTCTAATTTGAGCAATAACACCCATCCTGAATCAGCCAAATAATTAAGAGGAACTTGTGAAAATCTGCCCAGCTGAGGCTGAGACAATGGTTCATAATCACAACACAGGAAATACATTAAATCTGGAAAAGAAACTCTTTGGCTACAGCTGTGAATTGTCCTGACAAAAAAGCCATCAGACCATCCAGAGGTCACGTTCCAGGGTATTTCTCTGCAGACAAGTGAGAAGACTGTCTATGTTTTTAAGGATGAAGTCATTAATCTTGCTCAAGTCATCCTGGAATTATGAGGGCAAGGTTCCCTGAGGCTGCCTGGGCTCTGCTCAGCACCAGCAATCAGAGAGTGAAATAAAGCAAAAACCAACAACCATTCCAGAGTGAAGCCTCCTTCTGCTGTCCCACACATCTGGAACAGCTGTCTCACTCCCTGCTTCAGAGCCAGGTTTGGACAAACCTGTGCTGAGCAAAAATCAGCTGGGGCTGCCCCAGCTCACCCAGAGCCACCTGGCAGCAGGTCCAGGTGTGCTTCTAGAGCACAGCCAGGGCTCAGCCTCCATGGCAGGGTAAAAACCATTCCCCAGGGCAGCTGTGCTGCTGCTGCTGTGTGTTCAGGCAGCGCCAGGGCTAAGGCAGGGTGTCCCTCAGGGCTGAGCAGCCCTGGGTACAGCTGTGCTGTGTGACACTCACCTGGTGACGCTTGACAATGTCCTTCAGCTTGTTGGCCAGCTTCAGCTCCATGTCAGGAATGAGGTAGATGGTTGGTCTGCTCAGACAGTTGTTCTGGGAGAGAAGAGCAAGTTGAACAAGGAATTAGGAGGTATCTGTGGCAAAAATCAGAATATTCCTATAAAATCCCCAGTGCTAGAACTCCAGTGGAACCCAGACCAGGGGTGACACAGGACAGTAACCCCAGCTCCAGGAGCCCTGGGACAGGGACATTCCCTTCCCACAGCTCCCCAACAAAGCCCTGCCCAGGTTTTTATCATGCACTGAAACCACTGTACATGGGCAAGGGTTTTTTGTAATAAAAATATTGTTGTGTTTTGCTGTTCTTCCTGTTTCCATTGCTAATGGACACCTGAAAGTTATGTTTTGACTACATCATACACTGAACTTGGCTTCAGAGTTTGAAAAAAAAATCACACATTATTGCCACGCAGTGTGATTCAGTTAAAAAACTGAACTTCAAATGAGACTCTGCAGACCTGCTTAATGAATTGCTTAATGAATACAGATAACTTGTTTGGTCAAGTGAGAGTAAAATGGATCCTAACCTGAAAAAGGCCAGTTTAGATCAAACTGGAAATCAGCCCTGGAATGGGTACAGGAGCAGTTACTGAGCCCCAAGGGTGCCACCTCCACAGGGACATGGGGACACCTGGGATGTTTGCTCTTTCCTTACAGCAGGTTTTCCTCACATAAATAAATAAAATAAAAACCTCTGCATATCCACAGAGGGCCAACGGAAGTATTCCATATTTTTCAAGTGAAAATGTGGAATTGTGACTAAGCTGGGTAGGAGAGGGAGGGAAGAGTTCCCCATTGCTGCAGAGGGCCAGGGTGAAGTCCTGCCCTGAGTGCCCAGGAGTGGTGCCTGCCCTGGGCTGGGTTTCTCCTTGCCTGCACCAGTGTTTTCTCAATGGTCATGAACATCTCCACGTTCCGGTCCATCCGGGAGGGATTCTGCAGGTCAAACCTCCTCCTGCCAAGGGAAATGATTCACAAATATTAACTCCACATCCCCAGCTGCCAGCAGTCCAGAACCTTCCCTGCTCCACACAAACTCTGGATCATGGCAGGGGTGCCAGGACACTCCAGCACAGCCACAACCATTTCTGCTGCACTTGGCACCCTCACCAGCAAGAAAACCACCATGAAGCACATCAAGAAATGCAGCTGATTTGCCAGATGTTCAGGGAGAAAAAGGAAGGTTGACAGTGTCCAGCAAACCCTGCAGCAGGGCTGTGCATTCCACCACAGTCACAGGGGGTAACTGAACACACAACCACCATGGATTTCAACATCAGATGAGAGAATTAATGGATGAGCTCTCATGGTTCTCTTACTTCTTGCTGCCCCCATCCAGCAGTCCTGGAGTCCAGAGAAGCAGCAATTCCTCTGCCTGGTGTGAGAACAAACCACCCCCAGGACACAGGCACCTAATAACCCATGGCAGCTTTGTATCACCACCTTCACTGGACCCTGGTGCTTTAATTTTGTTATTTCACGGACAAATCATCACAATTATTGCAATGCCAATGGAGATCTGTCCATCAGAGATGAGGGAGGACACAAAACCTGAGAATCCTCCTGGGAAGCAGCAGGAGACCCCCCAGATTCCCTCTGCTGTGCCCACCTGACCCCTGAACACATCTGGAACTCACAGATGAGGCCCCCAAGCCCAAACGATCTGGGAGTGCCACAGCTGGGGAGCCCTCAGGTGACTCCAGGTGCCAGAGCCTGAGGAGGGACAACCCCAGCCCCAGAAGAGCCTTAGCATCTGCAGGGAGTGCCACAGCTGGGGCTGAGCCCTCAGGAACCAGCCTGTCCCACAGCTCCAGCAGGTGCTGAACCCTCAGGATCCAGCCTGTCCCACAGCTCCAGCAGGTGCTGAATCAGGATCCAGCCTGTCCCCCAGCTCCAGCAGGTGCTGAACCCTCAGGCTGTGCCCCCCAGATGCAGAGCAGGACCTGGCACATGCCTGCACCTCCAGATTTGTGCTGCTGGGGTCTGGGAAGGCTCCCTGGGGTGGGGGGGGGGCAGGTGTGGAACCCAAAGCCCTGCACACCCAGGGCAGTGCCACGTGTGGAACCCAAACCCAAAGCCTGCCACCTGTGTGTGAGACCCAAACCCTTGGCCAGCCTTGCACACTTGGGGCAGTGCCACGTGTGGAACCCAAACCCAAAGCCTTGCACAGTGGAACCCAAACCCCCTGCACAAGGGCAGTGTGTGAACCCAAAGCCCTGGGGCAGTGCCAGGTGTGGAACCCAGGCACAGCAGTGCCAGGTGTGGAACCCAAAGCCCTGCACACCCAGGGCAGTGCCAGGTGTGAAACCCAAACCCAAAGCCTGCACACCCAGAGCAGTGGCAGGTGTGAAACCCAAACCCAAAGCCCTGCACACCCAGGGCAGTGGCAGGTGTGAAACCCAAACCCAAAGCCTTGCACACCCAGGGCAGTGCCAGGTGTGGAACTCAAGGCCCTGCACACCCAGGGCAGTGCCAGGTGTGGAACTCAAGGCCCTGCACACCCAGGGCAGTGGCAGGTGTGGAACCCAAGGCCCTGCACACCCAGGGCAGGGGGAGGTGGCACACCCTCCCCACGAGGCTGCAGTCACCACCCAGCTCACACCAGCCCTTCCCAGCCAAGGGCAGCTCCCTACAAACACACCCCTGTCCCAGCAACAGATCCCTTTTGCCAGTGCACACGGGCTCAGAGAAGGTTCAGGAAAGCAAAGCTGAGCCCCAAGGCTTTAGCCCCAAGCCCCGTGGTGGCCCCACTAAATCAAACATGACCCCAGCTGGGACCTCCATGATCTCCTCCAGGGGCTCCTGGGATTTTCAGGAGGGAGGAGCCCAGGCAGGTGGATCTGTGGGAACGCTTGAAGTGCTGGGCAGTGCCACCAACACCCTCTGTCAGGGGGATGGTTTCTGTCCTAAAGAAATTACCCTTCACACTGAGCACATGGCAAACAAATCAAATGTAAGATCCTGGCACATTTACTGGAATCAGCCTTTTAGAGAGGAATTTATGACCTTGTTGTGTGCTTTGGGAAGTTCACCCTGACTTGAGAAGCATGGCCAGACACCAAGGCTGTCAGGTCACTGTTAATAAGGTATTTTACACCTCTAATACAGAGGATTTTTGAGTCAAGACTGAGCCCCTTCTCCAGTATTCAGCTATGGTTTGTATCCAAAACACCCAGAATGGCTCTGTGGGAGACAGATGCCAAATAAACACCTACAGACCTCTTGGTACCTGTGACACAAAGACACCCAGGGCATGAGCAGAATGTTGCCATTTTTAGCTCAAAACCTGCACTGTGCATCCATGGAATGCTGCATGCCCCAGCTCCCTGCCTGCTCCAGAAAGGCAGAGAAGGACATGGATAATGAATAACAGCACTGTTTCAGCTGCCCATTTGGACAAAACGGCACTAACTCTTCCTGGGCTCAGCTCAAGAGGCTCCCTGGCCAGGCTGGGCCAGGGATGTATGTCCAGCTCTCAGACATACCTATTGTGGCGAGGAAGGGGACTTCTCCTATAAGACAGATCAGTCACAAACAGGTTAAGCAGGAGCGACAATGCAGACCAAAACAAAAATCAAATCAAGCACAGGGCAGGCAAACAGCACAGATCACTTGGCAGAGTCAGTGGGGACACATTCCAGGCTCTAGGGCTGAGCTCAGAGTTAAGTGCAGGATTACTGCCCACATGCACACACACACCAGGCACTACCCACCTAATCCTGGGCAGCAGCAAGGCAGGGACAGGGGAGGAGGCAGCTCCAGAGCCCTGCTGGGCTGGGCAGCTGGCTGCAAACCACGTTTTCTTATTGAAAATAAGAAATGTTCATTCAATTCAAACGTTCCTGAAGTTGGAACCGTTTAATTCCTGTATCTTAAGGCAAAGAGGTAGCAGGACACTGCTGATAAACCACACTGCAGAGAGGTGCCTGTCCCAGGTGCTGCCAAGATTGGAATAGAAAAGCCCCTGAGAGTGGTTTATTCCTGATAGATCCACCTCAGACAGAGCAGATATGAATATAATTCCTAAAAACAACCAACCATCCTCAAACAACTTTGTTTTGCCTTTAAAATGGCTCTTGTGTGGAAAAACAACTCAGTCAATTCCAGGAATGCTGCTACAGATTGGAAACATCTCATCCAAAGTACTGAAATTAGTGGACAGGAGCAATCTCTGCTTAATTTTATTGATTGTTTACATTTATTGGCCTTTCATCCTCATTTTTTTGCCCAGTGCTCTCAAAAATAGTGACTTCAAGGCCAGGTTGGACACTGGGGCTTGGAGCAGCCTGGGACAGTGGAAGGGGGTGGAACTGGGTCACTTTAGGGCCCTTCCAGCCCAAACCATTCCAGCCTTTTATGATCCCATGCTGCTGTTCCCTCAGGAAGAGGATTATAACTTAAAACACCCAGGTTAAACCACTCCTGGGATGTCACAGGGATATTTTCATGCCAGTACCAACAGCTCTGGGGCAGAGTTTCTAAGTGCTTACACTCCCCATTTTTGGGGCAATGGAGATCTGAGCATTTACTAGGATCTGCAGTGCCTCATGCTTTCCCAATCATAACTAAACCAAATAATCAATACAGCAACAAAGATTTATGTCTCACAGATGTGAGACTGATCCTGGTTCATTTTCTCAGTCAGACAGCAAGGAAATAAAAAAGGAGCCTCAAACTTGTAATTAACTCCAACTACAGGCCCAAAACCTTCAACTTGGCCAACTCCTCTTTAAATTTAGAAGTGTGGGGGTGTGTCTTAAAAAAGCTACCATCAGCAAAACAGGAAAAAGTTCCCTCTTCCCATCTCCACTGCCTTGCCTGCCCCAGTCTCCAGGAAGGATTAAACTTTAGGTAGTTTGCATAAGCAATTCATGTGCTTGGTTTCATGCAAAAGGTGTATAAATAAAATACAAATAAAAACTTACCAGCCCTGTTCATTCTTATATTTGTAAGCAGCACCAAGAATGTGACATAATGTACCTCCAGCTTTGAAATCCATGAAGCACTTTGCCTGGAACCCAGAAAACAAGGAAAAACAGTGACATTGACTTTTATGCAATTATTTTAAACAAATACATATCAGTTAGCTGAGCTTTAGACATAGAACATATCAAATGAAAAGTTAATTTTCAGATGAAACACTTCTGGAGTTTGAGGTTCTCCTTTCAGAATGTTTCCTGAAGATTAAATGTATTTGGATTAGGCAGATTTTTTTTGTTTGCAAGAACTTGATGTATCTGAAAGCTCCAAGTAGAGCAGTAAAAATCCAAAGTACTCTTTGAACACCCATTTCATAGTAAATTAAACCTCACATCGTAGCTGTCAGGGAAGCAGCTCTTCATCTGTGTGAGAGCATCAAACCAGATCATCAGGAATGAGCAGCTGAAGCAGAGCTCATCTATCCATCCATCCCTCCCCCAGGGAAAGCTGTGTGTCAGAGCTGCACATCTGCCCTAAAACACCAAACCCAGCTCATTTCTGCCCTCTCAGCTTCACCTGAGTCACCCCTTCCCAAAGCAGGAATCCCACAGCACTCAAACAGGGCTGGAAGCTTCAGAGCTCCCTCCAAGTCCTTCTCTGAAAGGTTGTTAAAAAACTCCTGTTTCCTGAACAAAAGCTCAATTTTTCTGATAGATTTGAGTCTGGAATGTGCATTTTTCCTGCTCTCTCTGGTCAGGAGGTCTGTGTCTGGGAAAGGCAGCTGCTGTCAAAGTCCTCCTGGCAATGGGGACAGGAGGATGGGGCAGCTGCAGGCAGGACAGGGAGGGCAATGCCAGGGTCTGCTTTGCTCCTGGATTATTCTGTGCTTCTCAGTAAATATAAAAAACCTGTACAAAGCACAAAGCAGAATGTGGGGAGGTGTTCAGGGGCCAGGCTCTGGTTACCACCAGGGCTTTCTGCTGGGAGCAGGTGACCCCCCAAACAGCAGCACTCCTGAGGATGCACTGAGGAGCTGTGTCCTGCTGGAGATCCAAGGGCTGTAAATTAACCTGAGCAAATTTGGCCAGATTAGAGCTTTGAAGCAGTGAGAACAAACACAGGAACAACATCTTTATGATGCCACTGCAATGTTTATTGCCCATTTTTAAGATAAGACAAATTGATTTAAGGCTCAGGGGCACTCCAGTGGTTTATGCACTTGAGGAATGTGGGCAGGTTTATGGTTTGTGCTGCCACATCCAAATAAAGCTCTGCAAAGCTCACCCTGTCCCTGAAGCTTCCCACTATCACTGAGGCATCAGGAGAGGTGGTGAGATCCTAATGGCACCTTGGGCTGCTTCTGGGTGCTCTCCACAGCACCAGGAGAGTCACAAAATCCCAAAATGGTTTGGGCTGGAGGGACCTTAAGGTTCATCCAGTACCCCCTGTGCTGTCCCAGGGACACCTCCCACTGTCCCAGGCTGCTCCAGGGTCCAGCCTGGCCTGGGACACTGCCAGGGATCCAGGGGCAGCCCCAGCTGCTCTGGGCACCCTGTGCCAGGGCCTCGCCACTCTCAAAAGGAAGGATTCCTTCTAAAATTCATCTGGGAAACGTTCTGGGATTCAACCCATGAGTGAAAACCCTTCCAGTGAAGGAGTGTGCACACGCCACCCACAAGGAGAGGTTACAGGGGCAGAACACTTGGGGGAACCAGCACAGAACAAAACAAGGACTGTCCTGTCACGTGCACCCACAGCCACAGGAGCTCTGCCAAGTTTTCAGGCCAACTTCAGCTTCAACGGGCTTCTACCTCTCCACTGGCTAGAAATGGTTCCAGCTTTGTGTTCCCACCCCAAAGAGCCCCAGAGCACAGCCCCAGTGCCACATCTGTGCCAAAGCTGAGCACACACTGACAGGGTCGGCACACCGTCCTGGCCCACAGAGCCCCTAAAACACCCAGCTGGCACCAGGCTGGCACCCCTGCCCTCCTCCCAGCTCTGTGCACCTCACCCTCTCCAGGACAGGAGCCCTGGGTGAGGGCAGGGCTCCAGGCTGCACTTTGGGAGCAGCACCCTCACAATGCTGCTATTGTTTGGGTTACCTGGATCCCAGGGCACTGAGATCCACCCCAGGCCAGCAGGTCACTGCCTGCTGCTGCTGCAGAACATGGCAAGGGCATTTCTCAGCCTTGGCAACCTCCCAGGTCTGGAGTTTAATCACCAAAACACCTCATGGCAGCTTGTTTGCCCTGGAAAGTGCATTTCACTCACTCAGTTTAGGATGCACCAGTCCAGATTTGACTTAGAAGTGATGAATTACACTGAGTTTTACTAGAAATGAAAATATTCCCACAGCATTCCAGAAATCATTTCAAATATAGAGAGAAGCTGTATTACAGTGCAAATGTGCACTAAGGAGAGGTGTGCTCCTCCAGCCCCTCCAGAGGGTGCACCAGGAGCCTGGGCTGGGGCAGGGATGTCCCAGTGCCCTGGACACGTCCCAGGAGCAGGACAGGGAGCTGTGCCAGCAGTGAGAGCCCCAGCAGAACATAATACTCACAGGAAGCTTTGTGAAGGCAGGATTGGTGACATGTTTTCCAAAGGCATCTTCCTGGAATTGCAGCAGCTGCACCACCAGCCCAGCCAAGGTTTTATTGGTAGGAGCATCTGCCTGAACGTACTGCAAGACAAGAAGCACAGTTTGTTGGGACAGGGAAGCTGCAGGGAGGCTGCCTGCGGACACCCCAGCTCCCTCCTGCACCTGCAGAGCAGAGCTGGAGCATTTTGGGATCCCCCAGTGGCTGGGAAGGGCTGCAGGGGGGTTTGCACAGGAGCAGCACCCAGCAGAACCATTTCCCAGCTCCAGGCTGAACACCCAGCACTCACCTGTGGCTGAGCTCCCAGCTGGCTCCAGACAAGGATTAACCACTCAGGCTGAGCTCAGCCCCTAAAAAAGGACCAGGCTTGTGCTGCCCACACACACACAGAGCCTTCTGCAGCCACCCCTCAGCCTCCTGCTCTAATCAACTCCCAATTAATCCTCAGAGCAGCCCGTGGTATAAATAGGATGTCCTGCACAGAGGGAAAAGCTGAGCCACACAAAGGCACTTGTGATGTTTTGGGACAATCTGAGCAGCTCCCAAGGTGCAATAAAATTACATTTATATTGTGAATGTAAAATCACAGCATGGAGTATTAAACCCCCCCCATGGTGCTGAGTTTTTGTCACCCCTGATATTCAGTATTCACTCACTGGATGTCACCTCCTTGCTGTGCCAGGTGACTGCCAAGAGGAGAACAAACATCACTTTTCCAGATAGAACATGGAGCAATTTGAGCTGCCCTGGCATCTCAGCTGGGTAACTCTCAACTTTTCCTCTTCCTTCAAATAAGATTCTTCTAAAACCCCTTAAAAAATGAGTTTGAGACACAGACCCTCAAAGTTTTAAAGCTGTGGTGCCAAATACCAGTCAAACCTAACTGAGCTTTGCAAAGCATCAGCTGCAAAGCCAAAGGCATCACAAAGACACAGAGTGAATGGAAACAATTACAATTTCAGTGTCTGAGCACCCTGAGATGTGAATTCCCCCAGCACTTTCTCAGGAGCAGGCACATATCTGAGAAATTAAATCTTCCCAACTTAAAAGGACACAAATTGCCCTGAGGCTCCTGAGTGTCCTGTCCTGGGTATAAATCCTGAACTAGAAACAGGAGCCTGGAAAGAACTGGAGGCTAACATTTCAAAGCTGCATTTCAATTTGCCCTCTTCCCTCCCCCAGGAATTAATGTTTTAATTACATCAAAATCACAGAATATCCTGAGTTGGAAGGGATCCACAGAGATCACTGAGTCCAACTCCTGGCTCTGCACAGGACTTTGGACAAGGGCTGGAGGGACAGGACAAGGGGGAACAGCTTCCCACTGCCAGAGGGCAGGGCTGGATGGGAGATTGGGAAGGAATTCCTGGCTGGGAGGGTGGGGAGGCCCTAGAATAGAATTCCCAGAGCAGCTGTGGCTGCCCCTGGATCCCTGGCAGTGTCCCAGGCCAGGCTGGACAGGGCTGGGATCACCTGGGACAGTGGGAGGGGTCCCTGCCATGGCAAGGCTGGCACTGGGTGATCCTTAAGGTCCCTTCCAACCCAAACCAGTCTGGGATTCTACGAACCTCCTTCAAAAAACAAATCCAGAAGAAGTGACATCCTTGTACTGACTTAATATACATTTTTTTTTTCAGATATTTTCCTTCAGAAGGAGAATGCACCTTGCAAAGCCTGTTCTTAGACAGGTGAACTTTTTCAGACAGTCATTCCTTTTCTTGCAGCTCCCATTTTTACCTCTTGCAGGAGGCACTGACAGCTGGAAGCTATAAAGGAAGACAACAGCTTCTCATCCTCTGCACTGCCACTATCCTGCAGATCCTTTTAATGAGAAGCCCATTACCTTGCCTGAGGTTTCCTGAACAATAAGGGGAAAAACCCTTCAAAAAGAAGCCCAAGACTCCCCTCCATCATTTCTGCATCCTAATGAGCAGCACAAATGGGTTTTTAAGCAGTAAAACACAGCAGACAATTTCCCAATCAATTCACAGGGGTCTGAGGGACCACAGAAGCATCAAGTCCAACAGATCTCCAGGTTCTCCCCTCATGTCCACAAAATGATCCTGCAGCAAATAAAGATTTCTAAGCAGTGAATTCCAGAGGACAGAATGATGTCCTGTTCCATAAGAGGATTTCGCTCTCATGCTGAAATGCCAAAGCCCCACGGACACAGCAGAGTTTTCCAACCTTTCCACAATAATTAGAAACACAAAGCCACCCCCTATCTTTAAGCAGAAAATGTGTGGTCAGGAGGCAGAGTGTGAGCAGCAGCAGCAGAGGGAATCTCTGCAGCCAGAGCTGCACTGCAGCTGCCCTGGGAGCATTTGTCACCGAGGGGGGACAGACCCAGGGCTGGCTTTGATGTGGGCACTGACCTCAAACACCCCATCAGCTCTGCTGTGCACACACCTTCCCCACACAAAGGGCACTGCAGCTCACAGCAGCACACAGGAGCCACGGCAAAACCCCCACTGAAAGGCTTTGATCTGGGTTAACAAACCCTGCTCCTTTCCAAAGGGGAGAACACAGAAGAGCTGCACACAGACCCCTCCCTGGATCCAACCCCAGGCAGGCCCAGGAGGCTCCTTCCAAGGACAGCAGGGCCACAGCCACTGCCAGGGCAGCCCCCGGGACAGCAGGTGGTGCCAGGCTGGCACACTGATGGCACAACTGTCCCCAGCAGCTGCCAGTGCCAGCCCACGCCCTGCTCCAGGATATTCCTGGCAGGGAGGAGGAGATCCCAGCTCTGCCTGGAACTCTGCCCTGCAGACCCTCCCTGGGCAGCAGCCCCAGCTCAGGGATGTGCTCAGACCCCTCTCCCTGGACCAAGGGGGTCCCAGCTCTGCTCCAGAGCTACCCATGCTGAGCCATGCCCTGATCCCCTCTAACCAACATCCCACCTGCTCCTTACAAACCTCAGCACCCTCCTCCTGCCTCCCAAAAATCAACTGCTCCAGCCTTTTGTCTCAGAGGGGCAGAGCAGTCAGAGCCACCAGAGCTCCCAGGGCCAACAGATGGATATGGAGCTGGATATTGCCCTGGATATGGAGCTGGATATTGCCCTGGATATGGAGCTGGATATTGCCCTGGATATGGACAACACACCAGGATGGCTCCTCGGGGAGCTCAGCTGCAGGGCCAAGGCCAGGGGCTGCATCCTTCATCAGGCAGCTGCTAAACCCCTCCCAAACTACCTTAGAAATAGGTCTTACAGACAATAAATAACTGCTTTGGGACACCCCATTTTCATATGAGGGACGTGGCTTACTGAGAAAGGAACTGCCTAAACAATGCACAATGTTATAGATAAATGAGCATTAATATAACAAAAAGAGAATTGCCCAGTTTACTTCTGAACTGGGAATTTCTAAGTAACTATGGTGACATCAAGGTGCCCATTACAGTCTACCCAAATTACTCTGAACAAGGGATGGAGGGACAGGACACAGGGAATGGCTCCCACTGCCAGAGGGCAGGGATGGATAGGAGATTGGGAAGGAATTCCTGGCTGGGAGGGTGGGAAGGGCCTGGCACAGGGTGCCCAGAGCAGCTGTGGCTGCCCCTGGATCCCTGGATGTGTCATGGACAGGGCTTGGAGCAGCCTGGGACAGTGGAAGGTGTCCCTGCCCATGGCAGGTGTGGAATGGGATGGGCTTTAAGGCCCCTTCCCCCCCAAACCATTCCAGGATCCTGTGACTTTGTTTTGTCAAAGTCTGGCAGAAGCCCCAGGACTCCAAACCCATTCCCAGCTCCCAGGGAAGCAAAGCTAAAACATCCCCACTGCACCCACACTGCTTGGGAAGGAGCTGGGCACCTCCTGCATCCCTTGATGCTCAGAAACAACACAAACCAACTTCCAGACATCACACGCACAAACTGGGAGCGGGAGGGAGTCTGGAATAAATCAGCTCAGTACAATATCAATAATTTGATTTTCTGTAATTGTGTTTGATGCCTGTCAATGAGTTTTTCAAGGTCCACTGTGAGTCTTCCACACTACTACTGAAAGTTCTTTCATTCTTAGTTGTACTCTGGAGACACACAGAGCTCCCCAAGAGCTGTTCCTGTCCAGAGACACACAGAGCTCCCCAACAGCTGTTCCTGTCCAGAGACACACAGAGCTCCCCAGAGACACACAGAGCTCCCCAAGAGCTGTTCTCATCCAGAGACACACAGAGCTCCCCAACTGTTGTTATTGCCTAGAGACACACAGAGCTCCCCAACTGCTGTTGTACTCTGGAGACACAGAAAACTCTTCAGTATTAAAGTCTTGTCTAATCTAGAGACAAAATGAGCAGCTCTTCCACCCTCCCTGTCCCTCCGGACCTCTGGATCCTGACTGAGCTTGGTGCTGCTCTGGGATTCTCTCCAACTGGTCCCCAGTGTCCCTGGAGCTGGACACACCAACTGCTGCTGACAGCTTCACCACTGAGATGTACAAACATCTATTTGTAAGAGCATAAACTGGACAAAAGCCAGTTAAAATCACCATGTACCTCTCTGGAAGGAGCCACGCACCTACAGCGGGATAAAAACAGAACAAGATGAACCAGAGTCCATTTACAGCACATCCAAAAGGGAACCAGCCCTTCCCTCTGGAGTGTTAAGGCTCCATCTGTAAGCACTGGTATCAACTTTCTTGTTTCCCCAAACCAAAATCGCTTTTCATTTTTTAAAAGGATTGTCACAGCAACATTCCAAAACTCACTCGCCCTACAGAGTCTCCTTAGCCTAACTGTAATTATCTTCCAGAGCCACAAGAAATAAATACCTATTTTATAACAATTTATAATATAATAACATAATTTCAATAATAAAAAATAATAATATTCTTTAATAAGCAATTTAAAAGGAGGGCGTTTTCCCCTTGGCTCTCATTGCTGCACCACATTCCCCCTGCCCAGCCAGTACAGAGACCAGCCTGGCAGGGGGTTCAGAGCCACACAAACACTTTCTGTGCTCAGCAGAGCGCCCGGGCCCTGCTCAGAGCAGCGATTTCCTGGGATCCCGGGGTGCCAGGACAGGGAAAGGGAAAACCACAGCTCCTCCAGGGCGTGGGACAGCACCGCAACCGGAACGAGCCAAACTGCACAAATATTCTGTTACATTGCCCTGTCAACACAAAGAGCTCGAGCTGCTGCTTCAAAGCGCTCCCCACGCCCCGATCCGAGCTGGAAGGAGCTGGAAGGACTGGAAAAACAAAAACACACCCGAGCCCCAGCTGCCTTCACCCCGCAGCGCCCCAGCTCAGATTGCCAGGTCAGATTCCCGGTCTCAGATCCTCCGCCACACAAAGAGCCCAGCCAACAGCCGGGGCTCCTCCGTGGGTGACGGACACCGGGCCGGCCCCGAAACCGGGGGAACACGGAGATTGTGCAGCTGGGGCCGTGCAACATCCCCAGGCACCGCTCCGGCCCCAGCAAAGCTCCTCCAGCTCCGCTGCAGGCCCGCTGCAAAGTTACACCCGGGGCATTCCTCACGGTACCGAAATGAAGTTATAAAATCAGCACACGCGGAAAAAAAACCAAAACACATAAAGAAAGCGAGGCAGCCGGGGGAGTGAAGCGTGCGAGGAGGAAGAGGAGCCCAAGGGCAGCAGCGGCGCTGCCGCGGGCGAGCTCGGGGCAACACGCGAGGCTGAACGCGGCTCCCGACGGCTCCGGGGGATTCTCCTCCTTTTCCTCCCTTTCTCAGCGCTCCCGACACCGCCGGGGCGCGGCTGGAGCGAAACCCAGCGGGGCCGGGACCTGCCCGCACAGGAAAGTCATTGCCTGGGGCGGGCGGGCGCCGGCCGGGCCCCCGCGGGCAGCGGGAACGTCCCGGGGCCACCGGGGCCGCCCCAAACACGGCCCCGGGCGCGGAGGGAGCGGAAGCGTGCCCGGGGCTGCCCCCGGCCCAGCACCGCGCCCGCCGCAGCGGCGAGGCCGCGGCTCACAAAGAGCGGCGGAAACCTCCGCCCCCCACCCCGTCCCATCCCCGTCCCCCGCCCGGTGCCGGCCGCCCCCGCCGGGCCGCACCTTCTTGTAGTGCTTCCCGAGCCACACGCGGACCGAGTCGAGCTGGGACACGGTGTCGGGGCTCTCCCAGAACTTGCCGGCGGGGCCGCCGTCCTTGCGGCGCGCCGCGGCCAGCGCGGGGCCGGGCCCGCCCGCCGGAGCCGCCGCGGGGCCGCTCCCGGGGCCTCCGCCCGCCGCCAGCGCCGCCGCCGCCATTGTCCCCGCGCGCCCCGCGCCGCGCATGCGCCGCGCCCCGGCCCGCGCCCCGCCCACCCCGGGAGCGCGCCCGAAACCGGAACGGGAACGCGGGCGGGAACGTGCTCGGGGGTCGGAATGGGAACGCGCACGGGGACGCGATCGCGAGTGTGCTCGGGGATGCGAACAGGAACACGAACGGGAACGTGAACGTGCTTGGGGATGTGATCGGAAAGGCCAGCGGGAACGCGCGCGGGAACGCGCACGCCGCTCCTGTGAAGCCCCGCCCCTCCCGGCCCCGCCCCCGCCCTGGGGCGGCCCCGCCCGAGCCGTTCCCGCTGAGGGACCCAGGGGGCTCCGGGTCCCGAACGCACCGTCCGTGCCTTCGGTACCGCCCGGGATCGCTCCGAACACACCGTCCGTGCCCTCGGTACCGCCCGGGATCGCTCCGAACGCACCGTCCGTGCCCTCGGTACCGCTCCGGTGTGCTCCCGCCCCCGTCGCTCAGGCCCGGTGTGGAGACCCTGAGGTGCAATTAGGGAATAAATTGGGTGCTGCCATAATTATCTGCAGGTGTCTGTACCGAGTCCTCACTGCTGGGTGCCTTTACCTTTCCAGAATCACATATAGACCCACGGAATGGGTCATTAGGAAGCAATTTCCCCCAAATTTCGTTTACAGAAACCACTTAGTTTTGAGTCTCTACTAATGTTTTATTTGTGAAATGAACAAACATAACAGAGATTTTTTTTTTAAGCAAAAACGTGTATATAATTGAAAAATACAACACCTTTTAGTTCAAGCATTATCAAATAGAGTGTCAAAAAGTCCATCATTAAAATCACAATCCACAGTATAAAACCGTCCCTCGCATTACCGTAGTTTGTAAATGTTCCCTTGTCCCTGAACACTCCAAACAGAAATAAACACCTGCAGGAAAGGAAACCTCTGGAAATACAGGGAATAACAAACCCACCAAACATCCAGAAATCTGAACTTCAGCATTTCAGAGCTGCCATTCTGAAAAGGCAGCAGAGTGAGTCCAGCCAAGAATTCCAGAGGGGTTTGGGTTGGGAGAGCCATAAAATCTCATCCCATTCCACCCCTGCCATGGCAGGGACCCCTCCCACTGTCCCGGGGTGCTCCCGGCCCCAATGTCCAGCCTGGCCTGGGACACTGCCGGGGATCGAGGGGCAGCCACAGCTGCTCTGGGCAGCTCCCCGTCACGATCGGGATCGGACCTGGCCGGGTCCCACCCCGGGACCGGGATTAGGACCGGCACCGGGACAGGGGTCGGGGCCGGGATCGAGATCGGGATGGGGCCTGACCGGGTCCTTCCCCGGGATCGCGGCCCAGCCGGGTCCCACCCCGGGATTGGCATCAGGATCAGGATCGGGATCGGGATCGGGACCGGGACCGGGACCGGGACCGGGGCCGGGGCTCCAGCGCCCCCACAGACCGCGCCGCCCATTGGCTCTGCCGTTGCCACGGGAACAATCCTCGCCGCCCATTGGCTCTTCCGTTGCCATGGGGACAGACCCCGCCCCGCGCCCACGCCAGGCTTCGCACAGTGGCGCCGCTGGCCGGAGGGAACGCGCCGGCCGTCTCACTTCCGGGGAAGGACCGGAAGTGAAGCGCGCGCCGCGCCGGAAGCGCGCGCGGGGGCTGCCGGGAGCTGTAGTCCCGAGGGGCGGCCCGGCGGCGGCAGTCGCGGTGCGGAGGTCGGTGCCGGGCGGGCGGGGGTCGGACCGCGACCCCTGGGGCGAATCGAGGGGGTCGCGGGGGCGGGACGGCGGCGGGAGGAGGGGCAGGAGCGGGGGATGGCGGCGAGCAGCGCGGGGCGAGGCGGGGAGGGCCGTGCGGGACCGCGGCCTGTGCGGGCGGGGCGGCGCGGGCGGGGATGCTCGGCGGCACCGGGGATGCTCGGCGGCGCCGCCGGGGCCGGGGATGCTCGGGAGGCCTCGGGGATGCTCGGAGGGGCTTCGGGGCACCGCTCCCCGCGGGCCCTGGGCGAGGGGCCGGCGGGGAGATCCCGGGAAGCGGCCCCAGGAGCGCGGCATCCCCGGAGCTCCATCGCTGCCCGGGCAGGCTCCGCTCCGCCCCGCACGGAGCCGCTCTCCCGCCGCCTCTCCCGCTCCTGCCCCTCCGTGCCCGCCTGGGGCTCCCCCCGCTGTCGCCGCCGGGCCCGTTTTGCCCCGTGGCCGCGGGAATTGTGGCTGCGGGTGCCCGTCCGGCCCCGGGGCTGTCCGGAGCCCGCTGCCACCTGCAGCCCCTCATTCCCTGCCGCCCTGCGCTGCTGGCAGCCGGAGCCCGCGGGGCTGGGCCTAACGAGGGGCTCCTGCCCCATCCGCTGTCCTTTGGCACAAATATCCAAAAGTAAAAATAAATCTCTGCTGCAGGGGCGTGCTGGCTGTGCCCGAGCCGGGCAGGGAACCCTTGGCGCTGGATGTGCAGGCAGCAGGATTTCTCTCTCCTTTGTTCTCCTCACAAAGCAGTCGGGGCTCTGCCCCTTCCAACACCGCTGGAGTACCCCAGCAGCCAGTAATGACAATTGCCGTGATTTTCCCTGTGTCTCTCTCGGGGATGTGGTTTTCCCTCATGTAGTTGTTTTCCAGTGGATGGAGGAGCCCCCACAAAGGCCCGATTCCTTCCCATCCTTGGAGATTCCTTCCCATCCTTGGGGATTTGCTCTGACAGTTTCTGTGCTGCAGTGCCTGGTTTCACTCTTTGCCTGAGTCTGTTCCTAACAAACTTTCACTGTCCCTTGTGCCACCCGGGTCTCTGGAGTTTGCTGGGTGTGAGGCTCCAGGCTCCCATGGATTCTCATCCCAGCTGTGCCACTGCCTGTCCTGTGTCATCCTGGGCCATTTCTTCCCAAATCCAGTGTCCTCAGAGCTCCCACATCTCTCCTGTCATCATACAAAATACATTTTGAGTGTTCCAGTGCTCCTGTCCATGCTGGCCCTGCATCCCTGTGCTTCCCTGGGGGCTGCAGCAGCAGCCACAGTTGGACACTTCTTATCTGGGATCAGGATGTGCAGGAGCAAACCCTGGGATGTCCCCCAGGCTGCTGGATGCCAAAAGTGCCAAAAGTGATTCCCAGGTCGGGATCCTGGTGTCAGGTTCAGCAGATCCTTTATTCTCCTCCCTGTCCTCCCCAGTCTGGCTCTGACTGGTTCCCAGTGAGGCTCCCAGCCCAGCTGGGGTCTGCTGACAGGATCACACCAACAGCTGGGCTGGAATCTTCCTTATCCAAGGGGATCTCCATTGTTCCTCTTGGAACCTCATCCCCAGAGGGTTCTCCATTTTTTATTTCTTTGTTCTTGAGCAGAAAAGACCATTTCTATAAACTTTATATTGCATTTACCCATTTGGGTTGGAAGGGAGTGTAAGGATCATCCCATCCCACCCCTGCCATGGCAGGGACAACTTCCATGATCCCAGGTGCTCCAAGCTCCAATGTCCAACCTGGCCTGGGACATTCCAGGGATCCAGGAGCAGCCACAGCTGCTCTGGGAATTCCATCCCAGCCAGGAATTCCCAATTCCCCATCTCCCATCCATCCCTGCCCTCTGTCAGCTCAAAGCCATTTTTGGAAGAGCCCTTTTCCCCAGCCCAGCGTGGGTGAGACATTCCCTGCTCCCTGGATTCCCAGGAGGAATGTTGCAGTTTACCTGCCCCCTGTCCCAGGACACCGAGGGGGGGATTCCCTGGGGTACCCCACACACAGCCCCCCTGTTTGGGCAGAGCTGGGGAGGGGGCTGTGCCCAGTGCCCTGGCAGTTGGATTCCCTGCAGCATTCCCTGTCCCATTCCTGCTTCCCAGGGATTGGCTCTGGCTCTTTCCTCTTGGAGCAATACTGGACTCACCCAATTCATCCCAAATCCCCTAGGCTTTGGGGCAGTTTGAGCCAGGCTGGGATGATGCCCATGGAAGGAGGCACAGGCTGCCCTGTGCCAAGCTCCAGCCTTGGCAATCTGCCCCCAGGACCACAGAAGAGCTCCCTGACTTTGTTCCCTGCAGTGCTTTATCACACCAGGGACATTTCCCTCCGAGATTCACCACAGCACACGCGGGGTTTCATTTCTGCCAAGTCAATTTGCTCTGTTTTTATTGATTTCATCCTTGGAAAAGGCCAGGTGTGGCCCTGGCAGCCAGGGCAGGTTGGTGTCCATGTGTCCACGGGGAAGGAACCACAGACAAGGCGTCACATCCAGAGATGTGGCCAGAAAATGGGGTGGGTTTGTTTGATGCCTTTTGTTTTGCATGGGTTTTTTTTGTTTGTTTGATTTTTTTTGTTTTTTTTGTTTGTTTGTTTTTGGTTTTTTTTTTTTTTTTTGGTTTGTTTTTTTTTTTTTTTGTGAAGTAATTTTGTCTTATTGAAAGCAAAAGTGAATAATTGGAATGATAATTGCAGGCTATTAATTGCATGCACAGGAAGTCATTGATGGGGACAGTTCATGTCCGCAGAATCCCAGAATGTCCTGGCTTGGAAGGGATCCACCAGGATCATGGAAGTGCAGCTCCAAACCAGCTTTGTGTGTAAATGCTGACCTTCAGTCCTCACCCATCTGATCTGAGGATTTTATAGAAAATCCTTGTTACTGTTTCCAAGAATCCCTACAGTGTATTTAATACTTGGCATGACAGATAAAACACCCCAAAACAAAGTTGGTTTTCTTATTTGAGTGAAAGTTATAAATAGGAAGTTTAACACAGTTTCAGTAAAGAACATTATCAGAAGTACAGTTCTCTTTCTTCTCCATTTTTTTTTTCCTTTAAAGGGAATGATGGCAATAATCTACTTCATCCTGGCCTAAAGGGCTTTTAAAACCCCCTCATTTTCACCCCAGAGCCAAAGCAGAAGCATTTGAAAGGAAATCGCCATTCTAACCTCAGTTTCTTTGTCTCCCTGCTGCTGTCCCAGGAACGCCCTTCCCTCCCGCCGGGATGGAGATGTTCTCGCTGAATTCCCTCAAAGGTAGGAGCTGCCACAGCCCGGGGGGTTCCTGTGCTCCAGGGGGAGCTGGAGCAGGGGGCTGAGGAGGAGGAGGAGTCCTTGGTGTGAGGAGGGAGCTCAGCTGTGTCCTGGGAGTGCAGCACGGAGGGGATGTGGCAGGAGGCCGGGACAGGGCAGGATTTCAGGGCAGCGGTGGGACTGGGCAGGGAGGAGCCCTGCAGTGTTATCCAGAGACACTGGACATTGTTTGCTGTTCAGCTTCAAGTACAGGTTTTTTCCCTTTTAATTTTATCCTCCTAAATATTCCTGTATCCCTCAGTACCAACTCCATAAGCTCTTTGTCCTTGGGGTTTGATCCTGTGATACCTGTCACTGTCACCATGGCTCTTTCCCTGCCACTGCTTTGCCAGCCTTCCTTTCTATCATATTTTGTCCTCAGAAATCCCTCCAGTCCCTGTTTCCTGTTTTAACTTGTGGATCTTTCCTGAGCTCTGTTACTTGGTCTTAGTGGATAGAATGGAGTAAAATATTCCAGCTCTGGTTGAGGCAGAGGGATCCTCCCTCCATCCCAGGGAATTCATCCTGGCACTCAGGAAACCCAGCAGTGACCCCACCACTCCTGTCACTGCCCTGCTCTGAGCCACCAGCACTGGGATTTAACCACATTGAAACTAAAAATCCCAGAATTCTTCCCAGTCTGGGCCAGGAATTGTGTACAGTCACCTCAGCTGGGAGCAAAGCTCCCTCCTCCCCCAGACCCTGCCTGTGGGGTTGGAGAGATGGAACTTCCCTGCTGAGGGCTGGTGGTTTGTCATGGCCAGGCTGGCTGTGGGACTCTGGGATGCTCCAGCCCTGGGGATAAAGGAATTCCTGAATGAAACTTGGCTCCTTAAGGAGCTGCTGCCTCTGCACAGCCTTGGCTGGAGGGGCAGGTCCAGCCCAGCTCCTCCAGGAGCTGCCAGAGCTGGGGGATGGCTCTGGAGATGCTGCCTGTGCTGGCTCACGCTGCTCTCTGCAAAATAAAGATACCTGGGATCGGTGACTTCTGCAGTTTTGTAATAAATTGACTCTTCACTGCTGCTTCTGTGCCCACAAGATAATTTTTTATATCATTTTTGGTGACAAACCACCAGCCCTCCTCAGCCCTGACCGTCCCTGCATGCTGGGACTGCCTGTCAGCCTCTTCCCCGACTTTTCCAGCCCCTGTCTATGTTTCCAAAGTTTTCCCAGCTTTTCCAGCCCCCTGCCCATGTGTACCAAAGTTTTCCCAGCTTTTCCAGCCCCCTGCCCATGTGTTTCCAAGATTTCCCAGCTTTTCCAGCCCCCTGCCCATGTGTTTCCAAGGTTTCCCAGCTTTTCCAGCCCCTTGTTTCTGAGATTTCCCCCAGCTTTTCCAGCCCCCTGCCCATGTTTCTCCAAGGTTTTCCCAGCTTTTCCAGCTCCCTGTTTATGTTTCCAAAGTTTTCCCAGCTTTTCCAGCCCCCTGCCCATGTTTTTCCAAGGTTCCCCAGCTTTTCCAGCCCCCTGCCTGTGTTTCCAAGGTTTCCCAGCTTTTCCAGCCCCCTGTCTGGTTTCCAGGTTTTCCAGCTTTTCCAGCTCCCTGTCTATGTTTCCAAGGTTTTCTCAGCTTTTCTAGCCCCTGCCTTTGTGTTTCCAAGGTTTCCCCAGCTTTTCCAGCCCCGTTTCCAAAGTTTTCTCAGCTTTTCCAGCCCCCTGCCTGTGTGTTTCTGAGGTTTTCTCAGCTTTTCCAGCCCCCTGTCTGTGTTTCTGAGGTTTTCCCAGCTTTTCCAGCCCCCTGTCTGTTTCCAAGATTTCCCAACTTTTCCAGCCCCCTGTTTCTGAGGTTTCCCAGCTTTTCCAGCCCCCTGCCCATGTGTTCCCAAGGTTTTCCCAGCTTTTCCAGCCCCCTGCCCATGTTTTTCCAAGGTTTTCCCAGCTTTTCCAGCCCCCTGCCCGTGTGTTCCCAAGGTTTTCCAGCCTCCTTTTCCTTCCAGTCCTCCTTGAAGATTTTATTTCCAAACACCTCAGTTTATTCCTGAATAAATAGTAAAAATCATGGTAAAACAATAAAAATAATAGTTTGTGCAATGTGCTGTCACAAGATTAACACAGGATTAATTCCCTTCAGTGGAATGAGTTTTCCTCTTTAGTGGTCTGGGTGATCTTTGGATGATTTTTGAATGAACAATCAGTTTTGAATGATTTTTCCCATTTTAGTGGACTGATCCCTTAAAATTTGTAATCCAAGTGCCAGAATAACTTCATGTCTTTCAAAAAAACTGGGCTTTTTTTGTCATCTGGTGCTGATTCAAGATCTGGGTTTGTGTTTCCATTTGGGGTTTTTTTTGGATTTTTTTTTTTTTTTAAGTAAAAGAACTTCCAAAGACAAATCAGCAGCTAATTCAGAGGTTCTTAAAAGAGAATACAGGAGAAGTCAAACTTGATTTAATAAGACTTTTTCTGAGTGTTCAATGCTTCTAAAAGTTTTTTTGTTTTGTTTTGTTTTGTTTTTTCTTTTTTCCTTTTTCCTACAGGGTTTTATTTGATAACTTTGTCTTGAACCTCTTCTCATGGAGCCCAGGCTTTGTAAAACTGAACTATGCCATTGTATTAGTCAGTATTTTTTGCCTTATTGAAGATTTTTTTTAAAATAAGAAAAAAACAAAACCAAAACAAAACCAAAACATAAACACCTTTTGCATCATGATGCTTAACCAGCCATTCATGGCAATTTTCACTTTACACACAAAATACTGAGTAATAAAGTCTTTGACATAAAAATGAGACCCTGGTTTAAAGAAATGCAAAACATAATGGTAGTCCCAGTACAGACAGGGCTGATACAGATTAATTGCTTAGGAAAAAAAAGAAAAATCAGATTTAAATAAATAGTCCTGTATACCTGAATTATTCTATGAAATAATTCATGTAGAACTGAGTAACAGGAGGAGCTGGAGCTGGGAGAAGTGGGGAAGCGCTGATTTATTTAATGAAGATTCTAAGATCTTTATCAAAGATTTTCATTTCAGCTTGTATAGATTTAAGATTTTATACAGATTTAAGATTTTAAGTTCTTTAAAAGACTTAAAGCTTATAAAGATTTTAATTTTTTCAGTGTTTATCTCAAATATTAGCAAATAACGGGCTGCCGGAGCAGCTGCATTTCAGGGAATCGCACTTGACCGTGAGGGTGGGACATGGCTCTGTGTGCTCCGGTGCTCCCGGTGGGAATTCCCGGTGTTCCAGGGCCGCAATTCCCGGGGCTCCTGGCTGGAATTCCCGATATTCCCCGGCCCAATTCCCGGTGCTCCCCGGCCGGAATTCCCGGTGTGTTCCCCGGCCGCAATTCCCGGTGTTCCCCAGCCGCAATTCCCGGTGCCCCACGGCTCAGGAGCCCCGGGAATGGTGCGGGCTCCGGCCACGGCCAGGACAGCAGCTCCCAGTCCTTTCCCCCGTCCCTCTCCCCCTCTCCGCGCCGTCCCCGCTCCGTTCCCGCCGGGCCGGGCTCTCCCGGTCCTCCCGCCCGCCGGGGGGCGCTGCCGCCGCGGCCCCTGCGCTGCCCGCGGGCGCGGGGCGGCCCAAGATGGCGGCGCTGGGGCTGCTGCTGCAGGCGGCGGGGCCGCTGCGCCTGTGCCGCGGCCCCCGCGGGCCCTGCGCGGCTCCCCGCGGGCTCTGCTCGGCACCCCGCGGGCCCGCCGAGCCCCGCCGGGACGAGGAGGACGAGGAGGAGCCCGAGGCGGCGCAGGGTGAGCGGCGGGCCCGGCTGGCGCTCGCGGCCCCGCGCGGCGCTCGCGCAGCGGAAGGGAGGGGCGAGCCCGGGCCCGCGGCGGGGCGGGGGAGCCGCCACATCCCTCCCTCCCCTCCATCCCTCCCTCCCTTCTTCCCGCGGCTCCGCCGGGACCGGGATGCGCGGCCAGGGAGAGGAGCCGCCGAGCTGCGCAGGTAGCGGGGGGCGCCGGGGGCACCGCGGAGCCGCTGCGGGGCCGCCCCCGCGGGCCTTTGTTGGCCGCAGTTGGGTTTCCCCGGTGATTCCCCTCAAGGTCGCCGAGCCGGGCCTGGGCGAAACTCCGGCCGCCTCCGGTGGCTGACGCGAGAGGAAAATCCCCGTGGAGCTGCGGCAGGAGAGCGGCCGGGCCGGGCGGGCCGTTAGGGCCGTTCCCCGCTCTCCGTGCGCGGCATCCCGCGGATCCGCCCGGGCAGCAGCCCCGGACAGCTCCGCGGCACCGGGCCCGGTCCTGCAGCGGCCCCGGAGCCCGCCGGCGCTCACGGCTCTGGCCGCAGCCTGGAAGATTGTCCCGGTTGGATGTCAGGGCTGCGCGGGCCCCGGCGGGAAGGGTGAATGCCGTCGGAGTTGTCGCTGCTGTAAAAGAAGGTTCAAAACTCGCGTTTGGTGCCGTGTCTTGAATCGCTTTTTGTTGGGTTATGGAGCGTGGAGAACACTTGGAGCTTGGAGGGATGCGAGTGGTTTTGTGCCAGAGGTTGTGACTTGAACCATTTTTCCTTACAAAAATCGCTGGTTTGGTTTCAGTTTTCTTTCGTGGGCTGCATTTTAGAAATGTGGAGTGTTATTATATTTGAACTTTTTTTTTTCTCAGCCCTCATGCTTCTGTGTTGGGTGTTTTTTTCCCCATGCTCCAGCATTATTGAAGTTATTATTTTCTCAGTAATTTCTGGATTCTTTGGGTCTTGGTTCCATTTGTCTTTCAGAAGCTGCTGAGTTTTATCTTGGAGTTGAGAATGGGATGGTCTTTTGGTTGTTACATTCAAGCTGTTCAACAGGGCAAATTAACTCCCTGCTAAAGCAAGTGCTGAACCACCCCAAATTGTTGCTTAATGAGCTGTTTCAGGTGTTGCCTGAGAAAAGGAATAAACCAGGATATTTTTTTTTCTTTCCTCTTTTGTACTTCATCCCTCATCACTTTTTTCCTAACGTGTTTTCAGGCACTCCCTGAGTACTTTTATTTTTGGTCTTTAGTTCACACATCCTCCCAGTTTGTATGGAGGATTGACCATGGAAGGCTCTCGATCTTGACATGGGAGTGTGGTGATGCTGGAATCGTTTCCAATAATAGATTTGTTTTGGATGAACAAATGAAAGCCCTCAGGGTGTTGTGAACCTGCCCTACCTGTCCAGCTGCTCCTTGAACACGTGGAGATCATAAATGTCATTTGAAAAACCTCTTTGTGAGGTGGGTTCTGAGCCCTCAGCTTGTGGGTCGATGTCTCATTAGCTGTCATCATTTGGCTGCTTTGTTATTAGCCTTGGATGCAAATATGGAAATCCACTCAGACCCAGGCTAGCTTCAAAAAGTCACTGTTAAAACCATGTTGTTATCTGAGGCTTCAGGTTTTTGGCTCACACAGTGGGTTTGGGGAGTTCAGTCGCTTCCCCCTCGTTCCTGAGGCTGACAAGGCAGGCTGCCCCTGCCCTTGGGTTTGCTCCAGGAGCCCTCCTGTGTCACTGATTAAATTTGTCCTGTAGAACTCAGCAGAAGTTGGGCTGGAGCTCTGGATCCCTTCCTGCAGCAGGGCAGGGTCCTGGGCAGCCCCAGTGGTTCCAAGGGGAGTTTGGCCACTGCTCCTTCTCCCCCTCCTTGCTTTTGGAGGAGCCTGCTCAGTGTTCCCTGAGCTCTCCTCCAGCCAGGAGCTGCACCTGGGGTTTATTCTGTGTGTGTTGAAAGGGGCCATGGTCAGGATGGCTGGGGATGGTTTAAAATCCCCAAATTCCCCAAAAGCCATGCTTTGGTGTACTCCAAGCTAAGCTGCCAGGTGGAACCTTCTGTGTCTCCCTCCATCTCTGCAGTGGGACATGTCTGGGCTAATTCCCTGTGAAATGGATATTGTGGAGCCACAGGGCTTTTTTTCTTCCTTGGGGATTTTCGATGTCTTGGAAACACATTTGGATTTATTACTTGAATTTATCCTATCTTGAGGACTTTTGTCTTTGGCAGTTTGTCCTTGGTGCTCATTTGTTGCTTTTCCAGGGAGTAGAATTGGGGAGAAGAGAGGAACTGATGGATCTCCTTTGTCCTCCTTGAAGAAGACTTTGGGCTGTTTTGTTTGTGCTCTGGTACCTGAGTGTTTCCACTCCTCAGACCTGTAGGGGTTTGGAGGAGGCTGGGCCACTCCATCTGGGTGTTTTGTTGGTCTTGGGGTCTGCTTTTTGTGGTTTTCAGTGTAGCTTGGAATTATCCCGGACTTTCACAATCAAATTAAGCTAAAGCACTCACTGGCTTTGAGGAACTTTAATTAGTTAATTGGCTTCTTTGATAGCCCCACCCTGACTTGTCTGCTCTCCAAGACAGGCTTTTAATATTCCTTCCTGCTGTCAGGGCTGTGGTTTGGGTGTCATGTGTGGCTGTTTGGGGAGTATTGGGTTGTGCTCCTTGTGCTCCCACTGACACAATTCCCACCCGGACATCCACCCTCAGCTGTGGCAGACCCGAGACACTTCTTGCTGCAAATCCCATTTGGCAGGGAAGGGAACGTTCTGCAGATCCAGGCAGCTGTTCCAGTAAAAGCTCCAAGGGAGGGATGGCTTCCTGCAGGATGAGATCCTTTCAGCTCTGAACTGGGGTGGGAATGGGCTGAAGGTGATCCAGCAGCCCTTGGCACAGTCAGAACGTGCTGCTGGATGTGGCATTGTCAGCTGGGGAGAGAACACTGCACCTTGCTGGGAATTCAGACCTGAGCTGTCACCACAACTGGGCTTTGTTAGTCAGAGATCCCATTTGCCCCTCTAGAGCAGATTAAATATTTAGTCTTCACCGAGGAGTCGCCTCAGAACATGAGAAACTGCTTCTGTCATAACTAATTGCACTTGGGGGGCATTATAAAAATGTGCTTCTTGCACCTCTTATCACAGAATTTCCCAGGTTATTGTTGTGAAAGAGGAAACAACTGGAAGCCAAATCACCAGGCTGGTGCTGGAGATTTGTTTTTTGCTTTTCTTTTTAATTAGTGAATTGAATGGTGCATTTGGGAGTTGTGTTACTGCTCCTCCCTCCGTTAGTCCCACCAATGTGGAATGGAATAGAACTGCAGAGTGCCAAAATCTTGGACACTTTTCCAGTTTTCCTGAGCAGGCCAAAGTCTGAATATAGAGGAACTTGCTTCAGTAGATAGAAATAGCACATTTGCTGTATAATTACAGAAAATTGGCTCGTAGTTTTTCGTAAGGCTGAGACCATTTCCCTTCTCCCTTGGCCAATATATAGAAGGTAATTCATGGACAAATCATGTTCATAAATCAGAGTAATTCCTACATTTCTCCTGGAGTCATCCAAGGCTACTGAAAGCATTTCTCAAGCTCCAGGTAGTTCTTCTATGGTTTGCAAGAGGCAGTTTCAAAACTGAGTGTCAGCAGTGCACGTTGTGTGCTGAGCTGTGGGCCAGGCTGCTGGGTTTTGCTGGAGAGGGTGATGGCATCAGCAATGGCTTTTTGTTCTCCTTAGCCAATGTCCAAGGCAGTGTCAGGGCTGCAGTGGCACAGCAGAGCTCTGCTCTCTCTCAACCTCCTGGGCTTTCCCAGTTGTTCCCTTCCAGCTGGGCCCTCCTGGGACAGCATCACAGTGAGCAGCTTCCCAGAGAGCATCTCCTGCACTGCCTGTGGGACAGAGCCTCTCCTGAGCTCTCCTTGCCTCAAACATCTCTGGAAGTGTCCGAGGCCAGGCTGGATGGGCTTGGAGCAGCCTGGGATAGTGGAAGGTGCCCCTGCCCAGCTGTTAAATAAATGAATGAAAGATCTTCAAGGATCTTTCCAGCCCACACCATTCTGGGATTATCTGCAGTTCCTGTGTTTGTTCATGGCAGTAACTCCAAATCAGTTCCCAGCAGGCCATGGTGGCACATCTTGGTGCTGCTCAAGTAGGTGACTTGGCTCCTTGTTTCTCCTTGCATTTGGTGGCTCAGTTGGAAACTCTGGTTTCTGATGGTACCAGTGATCTCTTGAGCTGGCTTCTGATTCATTGCTGAAACTTACCCTGGATTCCTGCAGGGGCTTTAGAAACTCTCTAAAAGGGAATGCTCACCCCAGGGCGGTGTGCAGGGAGGTTACCCAACTCCTGGCTGCCCAGGGAGGGTGTGTGGGATGAGGCTGAATGTGGGATGAGCTGTGCTTGCTCCTGCAGAGAGGAGATCCCATCCCTCTCCCTGTTCCCTTGTGCTGCTTTTGGTACCTGCAGGACTGTGCTGGCTGATTCACTTGTGGGCCCAGCAAAATCGTGTGGGTTTCCTTTTCCTGCCTTGGCTTTCTGTGGGATTAGGGCTGCAGATTGGCTCCCTGCACATCTGACTTAGTGGGAGTGCTGCAGCCTGGGAGAAGGGGCAGCTGCCCCTCTCCACAGCTTGAGTTGTGAGCCCTCCCTGTTTGTGAGGTGTAGGAACATCTGGAATTGTTATCACATTGGTCTGATCTCGCTGGACCTGCTGCTGCAAAAGAAGGCCCTTCCCAGTGCTGGCCATGGCAGTGGTGCAGGTGAGAGGAGCTGGAGCAGCTCCCTCACTGCCAAAACTGCTGGAGTTGGTCAGGGAGGAGGCTGGGACAGGAGGTGGGTGTGACATGGCTCTGGCTGGGGCAGTGGGATGATGATGATGATTATTATTATTATTATTATTGCGTGATTATTATTGAGTGATTTGCTCTGACCTGTGAGGGCAGGGCCAGTCCCACCTGCCCTCTGTCCTGCTGCCCCTGGGGCTGCTCTGTCTCCAAACACTGTTGGCAAACTTCTTTCCAGGAGGTTCTCTGGGTAGTTCAGTACTAAACCACATTCCCAGGCTCTAATGCAGTCTCAGTCATTTCAGGAAGAAGTCCTCAGGCATTTTTGCATGTCCCTCTGCTGGTTGGGTCTGATGTGTACCTTGTGAGACCCTGGATTTAACCCATGGCTGGGGGGGATGTTGCAAACACCCAAATTGTGCAAAGTTGTCACTGCTCAGTTGGGTTTTGATATTGAGGAGTGACAAACAGAGCTAGTGGGGAAACAGAACCTGCTCCATGCTGGTGACAGCGGCTGGACACGAGCCCAGGGCAGGGATTGTCCCCTGTGCTGGCCCTGCTGAGGGACCCCCTGGAATCCTGGGGGCAGCTCTGGGCTCCTCCAGCAGGAGAGCCCTGGAGGGGCTGGAATGAGTCCAGGGAATGGAGCTGGGAAAGGGCTGGAGAATTCCTGAGGAACCTGGGAAGGGGCTGGAGAATCCCTGAGGGAGCTGGGAAGGGGCTGCAGAATCCCTGAGGGAGCTGGGAAGGGGCAGAATCCCTGAGGGAGCTGGAAGAATCCCTGAGGGAGCTGGAGAATTCCTGGGGCTGGGAGAGAGTCCCTGAGGAGCTGGGAAGGGGCTGGAGAAGAGGGCTGCTGGAGAATCCCTGAGGAGCTGGAAGGGGCTGGAGAATTCCTGAGGGAGCTGCTGGAGAATCCCTGAGGGAGCTGGGAAGGGGAGAATCCCTGAGGAGCTGGGAAGGGGCTGGAGATTCCTGAGGAGCTGGAAGGGCTGGCTGCAAGGGGCTGGAGCCTGAGGACCTGCTGGAGAATCAGGAGGGCTGACAGCAAAGGAGGCTCAGGGGGGTGGCTCTGCACAGCTCCTGCCAGGAGGGCACAGCCGGGGGGGTCGGGCTGTGCTCCAGGGAACAGGGACAGGAGCAGAGGGAACGGCCTCAGGCTGGGCCAGGACAGGCTCGGGGTGGGCACAGCAGGAATTTCCCCATGGAAAGGGGCTCAGGCCTTGGCACTGCCCAGGGAGGCTGTGAGTGCCCATCCCTGGAGGTGTCCCAGGAACACCTGAAGGTGGCACTCAGAGCTCTGGACTAGGGACAAGGAGGGCATTGGATGCAGGGCGGGTTTGATGATCCTGGAGGTCTCTCCCAACCTCAGGGATTTGGGAGCTCAGTGGTGCCTGGAGATGCTGCAGGTGAACCCTGGACCCTCTGCCTGCCCCCTGTCCTCCCCTCTGAGCCAGTGCTGGAACACACCTCTGGATGGGACTGCACAGCAATTGGGAGACATTTCATTCCTCTTCTTTTTTTGTTCCAGATTCCAGAGATTTACTAAAGGAATTTCCACAGCCTAAAAACTTGCTCAACAGCGTGATTGGCCGAGCCCTGGGCATTTCCCATGCCAGGGACAAGCTGGTGTACATCCACACTAACGGGCCAAGGAAAAAGGTAATCCTTGCTGCTGGAAGGGTGGGACAAGAGAGTGGGAGGGGAGCCATGGAACTGCTAATCCTGGAAGTAACTTTCTAGAGAAAATCATAGGACAGTTTTAATTCCACTTAAAAGTTGTGTGATAATCTTTCAAACAAGAAATATTCTCACTTCTTCCTATTTTTCCTGATATTCATGTGCTTTAAAGGTGTATAAGTGCAGGTGCTGTTCCTCTTTTTGTGTGGATATTTTTCTTTTAAGTGACTTGTTGTATCTGGCCTTTCTCAGCAGAAGGACACACAGTCTGTGCTTAAAGGTGTCCTACTACAATAGAAGATTAAGATTTAAAAGCTGTATTTTAGCCCTTAGGACCCCTAGATTTGATTGTAAATTCCAATAGAACAAATTCTGAAGCCTAAAGTGTCCAATTGTGAGCAGAAAAGAGGAGTTTCTTTGCAATGGAGGGAGGCTTCTACGTAAGAGCAGAATGAAATGCAGCCTCTTTGTTTGTTAAATGAAGCAGAGGAATTCCAAGCAAACAGTTTTCCAGGTAGTTTGAGCTGTCACTGGGATGCCCAAGGCCCAAATCCATGTCTGGGCTATGAACTGAGCAGGAATTCTTACCTAATGGTGCTCCATGGTCAAGGCTGTGCCTCCTCCTGTCACACCAGCTCATTCCAGAGCTGAAAGCCCTTTCCAGCTAAAGTTTAACTGTAACCTACATTCCAGGAAAAGACTCGGTTCTGATGGCTTAACATTTTCCAATAACATTCTGTCTAAAATTTCCCAGACAGTTTTTATTGCCACATCCTTTTTAAGCATCCCTGGATTTTAGGGGATACATTAGTAATGTTACTTCAGAGTTTTTCATTATTTCTGTTTGTTTTTCTTGCTCTTTCTCAAGCAGTAGTGCAGTTTCCCAACTTCAGTTCTGGAATACCGTAGCCAGTGCCTCATCCCTAAAATTTGGAGTACCCCAGGCAGTGTCTCGTCACTTTAGTTTGTGTAATTGGTTCCCATTCTTGGCAGCACTTAAATAGATTAATGTGGAGAGTAACTTCAGATTAAAACAAAAAACTAAACCAGGAAAATGATAAAGGAGATAAAGGAGCCTTGGGAAAAAAATGAGGGTTGGTTCACAAAGGAAAAGCAACCCAGCAAATGTGGGCAGAAGGACAGGTGAGAGCCTGGAGAGCTCTTGTTGGATGTGAACAGTGGGGTTGTGAGCACTTGGCCTTCCTGAGACACCTTTTTTCCCAGCAGGTCTGTGCTTTCCAGTCTGTGCCCGAGGCCAAACCCATAGCAATTCCCTCCCTGAGCCAGGTTCAGGGGCAGGAAGGCAGCCAGCCAGGTGCTGGGGAGTCAGGAGCCTATGCTCCAGCCTTGGGGGATCCACTGCTGCCTTTCATCTGTGCTGCACAAGCAGGAGAGAATTCCCTGTGCATTTCCCTCTTGGAGCCTTGTGGCATCTGCAGGGCTGGGAGCTGAGCGAGCTCTTGATTTGGAGCTCTTCTTTGAAGAGGGCAAAGTTCAGCTCTCAGCATTCTTTGCCTCTGCAGGTTTTTCATGCTCCCTTGCAGGAGCTGTGCTGGGGCTGTGGTTCTGCCAGTGTTGGGTGGGGCTGGGTGCTCCTGTGCCCTGTGAGTGCTGGGGTGCCTGGGGGCTGAGGCAGTCCTGTGCTGCTTCCATCACAGGGAGGAAGCAGTTGGGAAGATTTCCTGGCTGTTGCAGCTGGAAGGGGTTGGAGAGAGGATCTGCTCCAGGGCACGCTCTGGCTGCTGCGGTGAGCAGAGGGACACTGGGATGGAATTGTTCTGTAATGTGCTCCTGGCATTTATGGCTGGGAGCTGACACCCTGTGACAGCACGGCCCGTGCTGGACCCCAGCCCTGCAGCTCCTGTGGGGCTGTGGCACCCCTGTGCCCTGCTCAGCCTTTTCCTGCAGAGCTCCTGCAATGGAGCTTCTCCTGAAGGGCCCAAGGCAGTGCTTTGTTCAGTGCTCTTCTGTATTTCTCTTCTTTGCCTGGAGTGCAGAGATGGTTGGTTCCCCTGAAGGAACGAAGGCAGTGCATTGTTCAGGTTTCTTCTGTATTTCTTTTCTTTGCCTGGAGTGCAGACATGGGTGGAGTGGGCGTGCTCTCCTGGAGGGGAGAGCTTGCCCAGCTCACCCTGTGGCTCTCCTTGCCTTTCAGAAAGTCACTCTCCATATAAAGTGGCCCAAGAATGTGGAAGTGGAGGGCTATGGGACCAAGAAGATCGACGCGGAGCGGCAGGCGGCGGCTGCAGCGTGCCAGCTCTTCAAGGTGAGCTCTGCTGCTGCTGCTCAGCTGGCCAGGCTCACCCTGCACTGTGCAGCCAGCCTGGCCTGCTGGTGGGAGCTCTTTCTCCTTGCCTGGGCACTCCCTTAGTGGGCCCCTCTGGTAGTCAGGGATAGAGGGTCAAGACCTGAGTCTGAATCCATTTGAGCTTAAAATCCCACTTGCTCCAGGTAGTCCTGGTCCTTGTTCCTTTTGTCCTGGACCTTAATCAGCTCCTTAGCCTCTAGAGTGAGTAGAGTTTCCCTCAGGTGGGTTTGCTGGTCACTAATTCCCATTTCTGCCAGTGCAGATGGGTGTGTTTGCAGTTGTAGGACCTTCAGAGCCTCCTATTTCCCCTTCATCAAAGTCAGTGTGGCAATTCATGTAGTAATTTACTATTACTCTACAGTTATGCTTTGTTTGGCACTTACTTATGGGTGTGTGCAGCCAGTATCAGTAAAACTATAAAGGTCACTCTTTTATAGCTGAGAAAAAGATGCAGTTTTATCTCCAGCTCTGCCCCTGGCTGTTCTGTGTTACCTTGAGCAAGTGAGACTGATTTTGGAGTTTCCTGTTAATCTATTCAGTGGGAACAGGGATATCTCTGTGCTCAGGAGAGGATGCTGTGGGTGCTCTGGCAGTGAGACAGCTTTTGATTAGCTTGTAGATCAGAATGCTCTTTAAGGAAATAGCCAGCCTTCAGAAATTCAGGAGGGCAGTGTGAAAACTCAGCTTCTTCAGCTGCTTAAGCTAATCCTCTAATTCTGTGATCAGCAAAACTTGTCTCACTCACTGACTTCATTCCACCTCACTCAGTCAGCATTCACTGGGAATACATCCTGGTTTTATCCTCTCTAGTCCAGTTCCCTGCTTTCTTTGAGACCCTGGAAGTTTTCAAAGGAAGGAAAATACCCTACTGATACATTTTCCCCTAATTTTGGAAATGGCTGAAGTGTATTTTAAAACTTAAACCAAAACCTAACCACCTGAAACCACTGATTGAACATGCAAAGCTTTCTTTGCCAGCTAAACTGGAACCTGGCAGAAGACCCTTGAGATGGGAGGCCTTGTGTGATCACAGCTATAGAAAGAGCTACAAATGCTGCCTTAAAAAGTCATCAGGTCAAGAAAATTAATAGTGTCTAATTAGTGCAGAGAGTGAATAGAGAGGCTTTGACTAGAACAGTGAGCCAGGTGAAATTTGGTGTCTTAGGCACTCCCACAGCACAAAATAATACAGCTTTTTCTAATACAGGGCCATTAAGGCCATTAAATGGCCTACAACTGCAACTTTTAATTTATTAAAATTAAAGCTAGAACTTATTGCAGCAGTCTGGTAATTTCAAAATGGTGTGTACTGCACTCTGGACATGTCTGGAGCTTCCTGCGAGGTTCAGTCCTAAATGGTGATGGTAGGAGAGTTTTTAATTACTGTAGGCTTGCTCCAGAACCTGACAGGTTAGGGACATTTTCCTGCTGCTTGTACAAATAACTATTCCTAGGAGATGGAAGATGAACCATTCCCTGAATTCTCAGCCTGTATTATCCCAGATTATGCTGGTTCACACTAACTTTCCCAAAAAGATGCATTTCCTGCTCTGAAGGTGCTTTCAGAGCTTGAGGGTGCTAAATATAGCCAGGAGTTTGGTGGGCCAGGATTTACTGGGGTTTTACATTCTAAGGAGCTGTGTGGGGCTGAGAGCCATACCCTGGGAAGGGAGGGCAGGGAGCAGATTCCCCTTCGGACAGAGCGGTGGTGGGGGGAAGTTCAGAGCTCCTGCGGGTGCCTTTCCTCGCTCTGTCTTTGCTGGGGAAGGGAGGGGGCCGCTCCTGCCCCCGTCCCCAGCAGGGTTGGGTTGGTTCCCAGAGCTGCTCCGTCTCTCTGCAGGGCTGGGGCTTGCTGGGCCCCCGGAACGAGCTCTTTGACGCAGCCAAGTACCGGCTGCTGGCCGAGCAGCTGGGCTGTCCCGACGAGCGCTGGTGCTCCGAGGGCAAGTGGCGCTCCAAGTCCGGGCCCTCCCTCGCCGACCTGTCCACCTGCTGGCGCCGCATGGAGCCCGACGATGCCATCCAGCCCATGGAGCAGGGCAGGATGCCCAAAGCCATGAGGAGGGAGGAGCTGGAGGAAGGGGAGCTGGAGGAGGGGGAGCTGGAGGAGGGGGAGCTGGAGGAGGAGGCCATCGATGTCTCGGATTACCTGCCCATGGCGCACCAGGACGCGCGCACCCCCGGCAGAGACGCCAGGTGGGTCTGCCTGGGAATGCTGAGCCAGGGCGGGGGGAAGGGAGGGTTTTCCTGTGGCTGGGGAGGGCTGGAGATGGGCCAAAGGAATAGTGGTGCAGCCTGGTCTGGTACCTGGCTGCCGTCCAGGGAATGCATAGACTTGTTCCGTGCAGCTCTGCCCTCTGGAGAGACTGCTGCCAGTCTTGTTACCTGCCTGATTCTTCTGTGCCTCAAGACACTTCCATCCCCAGAAGTGGTGCATGTGCACTTACACCAGGTTTTGACCACCCTGGTTTTGAGGGCAATGTTAAATCTGCTCCCTTCCATCCCCATAGCTGCCTGCTTGACTTTCTGAGCACAGATCTTGGCTTTTTAATAGGCAGCAGGAGCAAGATCTCTAAGAGATGTAGGTGATGGTGGTTATTTCTGTGATGTGTTTTTTAAATTCGGAATTATTTATTAATTAAATCTGTCTCAATCTGTTGATGCCATCTGGTTTGTAGCGTTGGTGTAAAGGTTTGATCCCTCTGTAGTAGGTGGCTTTGCTGGGCTGGGTGGTTGTGACTGACAGATTTTAGTACCAAGGGACAGCAGGACTCTGCCCATGACCAGAATTACCTGGGCTTTAACAGAGTAGTTTCAGAGCTCAGTAGCACTCGTGGAGTGAGGCAAGTCTGAGCACAAGTGGGCATTTGCACATCCAGCTCTACTCTTGTCCCATGCAGCCGAGGAGGGAGTTCCATTGAAATGACAGATGACAACACTGCCATCCGTGCCCTGACGCAGTTCCCACTTCCCAAAAACCTCCTGGCCCAAGTGATTCAGATTGCAACCTCTTCCTCCACAGTCAAGGTAAGATGCTGTCTGATCCCTGCCAGGGAGGAAGCTCAGGGGCTTCAGTTGCAATCACTTTGGGTGCTTTCTTTGGGCAACAGAGCTGAGGAGAGGAGGGAAGTTAAATCTAGGCCTAGAGAAATCAGTGTGAACAGCAAAGGAAAGACTTTGTGGTGAGAGCTGAGGGAATGTCTTAACCATGAGGAATGTTGCTCCTGAGGCCAGGGCAGTGGAGGAGCTGCTATCTGAATGAAGGAGGTATTTTCTAAGGTTTCCTTTCCCCATATACGTGCAACAAGCACAAGTTTGTGTTGCTGGGAGCGATGTGTAACTTCTGTGCTGATAGAATCTTTCCACAGCTCCATTCTTGCCCATATCCAGTGATCTTCCTTCCCAGGATGTGTCACCCACCTCCCAGAGCTCGTGGGCTCAGCAGAAAGGAGCTGAGCTCCACCCTGAGGCTCTCAGGATGTTCCCCCAGTTGTCTGCTCTCACTTTGGCTTGGACAGCGCCTTGTGAGCTGGGGAGTGGAGTTCAGTGCAGTAACCTTCCTCTAGTCCTCCATTAAAAAAATCCAACAAATTCAGCAAAAAAATCCACGGTGAAAGGTCAGACGGGCCGCACGAGGAGTGGCTGAGGTCAGCTGGAGTTGGTTCAGCTGGAGCAGAGCAGACTGAGGGCAGAGCTCAGCAGGGGCTGCAGCTCTTCCTGAGGGGCAGCTCCAATCTCTGCTCCCTGTGACAGGGACAGCACCCAGGGGAACTGGGCCAGGGCAGGTTTAGGTGGGAGATCAGGGAAGGTTCTTCCCCAGAGGGCACTGGGCACTGCCCAGGCTCCCCAAGGAACAGGCACAGCCCTGAGGCTGCCAGGGCTCCAGGAGCGTTTGAACACCGCTCCCAGGCACAGGTGGGGCTGTTGGGGTGTCTGTGCAGGGCCTGGGCAGGGGAAGGCTGGTCCCTGCTGTCCCACAGAGCCCCTGTTGTTCCTGCAGGAGTACATGCAGTTCCGCACGGTGGGCACCAAGACCAAGATCTGCAAGCTGACGCTGCGCTGGCCCTGCCCCATGACCTTCGCTGCCAAGGGCCGGCGCAAGGTGGAGGCCGAGAACAAGGCAGCAGCTCTGGCCTGCCAGAAGCTGAAGGTGAGTGCCCCTGGCTGCTGCATCCCCTGGGATGTGCCTCTGGACACAGGCTCCTTCTGCCTCACTCACTGCCTTTGAGCCTCTCAGGGGATGCTGGAAACATCCTGAGCTTTGACTTGTGTAATGAGCTAATGCTTAATCAACATCTGTTTCCAAACCTTGGGATTCACAGCATGCCAGAACCACAGCAAGGGACTCAACAAGAGGGTTTTGCAGTCATGGCTGCTGTTCCTCTGATGGGTCTGCTTGAGGCCTTGCAGGTGTAGTATCAGGGCAGGTGGTTGGTTCTGGTGTGTCTGGTCCTCCAGAGCTGGAGTGGGATCGTGTCTGGTTTCTTGCTGTGGCAAGAAAAGCAGGAATTGGTGGGTTTGGGATGGTAAGGAGTTGACCTATCCAAACATGAGATCCAAGTGCTCTGTATCCCAGCCCTTGGTGTGAGCAGCCTCTGACCTGATGGTGTTGTTTGCCTGTTCCCTGCAGAGCCTTGGCCTGGTGGACAAGAACAACAACCCCCTGAGCCATGCCATGTACAACATGACTTCCCTGAGGGAGCTGGGGGAGAACCAGAGGAAGCCCTGCCACATCAAAGTCCCTGAAGCCACCCTGCGCAAGATCGAGAACTACCTGAACCACGTAAGGCTCAGCCCCCTGAGGATCCCCTGGGCCTGATCCCTTCTCACTTCAGGAATTGGATGTGTTTGAAAGCTTCCTGTCAAAATGTTGAGGGAGTTCATGATTTGATTGTTGCCACAAAACCTGATCACTCCTGCTGCCCTTTGGGGAAGGGAGACCCTTTCTGGGCACTGGCCTTCCCTTTTGGAAGACTCTGGGATTCTTAAGGTTGAATCCAAAAGATGTGATGGATTAAAAGTTCAGCAACTTTTAATCCCATGAACATTTGGGCCAATGCTTTGATTTGTGTTCTAGACAATTCCTGACCTCTTGCTCCTTGTAGTTCTTCCTGTGGGATGTGGGACTTTTTTCTTTTGCCAAGACAGAATATTTCTGGCTTAGCCAAAAGCTTGTGTTTTGCATAAGTTATGTGTCTGGGTGGTGGTATAAATTGATAGTTTCCAAAAGTTGTCTTTGAGGGGCTGTTGCATTGCAGAGCTGAAGTTACTGGTCTGTGCCTGTCAGTTCAGCAGCAGCACTAATACCCCTCCTAAAATAGGGAATGCAGCCAGGAGCACACAGGGGGCTGCCCAAATTAGTTCTCACTTTAAATAACCTCAGTTCAGCACAAGACTGAGTTACCTAAGATCTGAGGAGACCTTGGCACAGCCTTGGCCAAGCCAGACAGGCTGAGTCTGCTCCGGGCACTTGTTCCTTTCTGTCCTTCTCAGGACCAGCACTGACCTTGCTGTCCTTGCCTGCTTCCTCCCCCAGTACCCCGTGGATATCAGGGAGTCCAGGCCCCGCATTGCCGATGACATGATGAACCTGACCAAGGAATCTGGTGCCATCAGCGACGCCATCACGGGGAAGACCTACATCCCCATGCTGGAAGCAGAGGAAGTGCGCCTTAGCCAGAACCTGCTGGCCCTCTGGAAAAGGAGAGGAGCCTCCTGGCAGGAGAGCCACCCGCTGCCAGTAGACCCTCACAAGGACACCATCCTGTCAGCCATCGAGCAGAACCCCGTGGTGGTGATCGCGGGAGACACGGGCTGCGGGAAGACCACGCGGATCCCGCAGCTGCTGCTGGAGCACTACATCCTGGAGGGCCGCGGCGCGCGCTGCAACGTGGTCATCACCCAGCCCCGCCGCATCAGCGCCATCTCGGTGGCCCAGCGCGTGGCGCAGGAGCTGGGGCCCAACATGAGGAAGAATGTGGGCTACCAGGTGCGGCTGGAGAGCAAACCCCCTGCCCGGGGAGGGGCCCTGCTCTTCTGCACCGTGGGCATCCTGCTCAGGAAGCTGCAGGGCAACCCCAGCCTGGAGGGCGTCAGCCACGTGGTGGTGGACGAGGTGCACGAGCGGGATGTGAACACAGATTTCCTGCTCATCCTGCTCAAAGGCATCCAGAAGCTGAACCCCGACCTGCGCCTGGTGCTCATGAGCGCCACGGGGGACAACCAGCGCTTCTCGCACTACTTTGGGGACTGCCCCGTGGTCAAGGTGCCAGGATTCATGTACCCGGTGAAGGAATACTACCTGGAGGAGATCCTGGCCAAGCTGGGCCGCCACCGGCACCGGCACTACGAGATCAAGGTGGGTGTGCAGCGAGGGGGAAGCTGTCCCCGTGCATGGGGCACTGGCTTCTGGCCTGTCAGCGGGGGGACAGTCCGGGCCTGGGACTGTTCTCACTTTAAATAACCTCAGATAATAGCTCCTGCTTCCCTGTGGTTGTTGGACACTGTTTGCTGAGCTTTAACTCCATGCCAGTCCTCGTGAGGTGAAGTCAGCTAAGTAGAACCCCAGAGTATTTTGATTAAATTATGCATAAAGGTGACTTAGCATTGGGGTCAAGTTGCTTTTGTCTCCCTTTAATGGGAAGTTTGATGTTCGAGTAGGCTGAGAGCTCATTGCTTTGTGTACACAGACACAGAGTTGAATGTTTGCACACCCTAGGCAAGCCTGGCCCAGGACTGGGATGGTTGTGGCTTCCAGCCCTGTTACCTCAGTGCTCACCGTCCTGCATGACTGAATTCCCTGATTGCTGCTTTCTGCAGCTGCTCTGACCCTCTGGAAAATGCCCTCCAGACGTGTGCAGTGCTCTGGGTAATCCTACACCAGTGGTGGGTCATGGAGTCACACAGTCACAGAGGTTGGCCAGCATCTCCAGATGTTTTCTGGTCCAGCCAGCTGGTCTGGAGTTTGTCAGCCCATTTTTCCAGCCTGGAGAGATCCCTCCCTGTGGCTGAGCAAGTGTCTGAAGTATCAGCCACTTCTCCCAGTCCTGGATCATCAGCAAACTTGCTTGGGGTATCCCATTGCCTCCAGGGCATTCTTCCCGCTTCTGCTGTGGCAGGAATTTTATCTGAGCTTTAATAGTCTGTTCCAAATTCCTGAGAGCTACAGAAGCTGCTGCTCAGAGCCTGATGGATTTGAACTCCCAGGTGCATGTGGCAGTTTTGTCCACAAAAATCTCGTGGCAATTCTGTTACTTGTGAGGTGCTGTTCAGCAGAGGTGCACAGATCTGGACAGTGGGAAGGGACTGTACATTCCCTCTGCACAGCAGGGAAACTGGCAGCACTTGTGACCAGAGCAGGCTCCAGATGGAGCCCAGAGCAGGCTCCTGGCTCCAGGTCCTGGGCAGGCTGTCAAGTGAGGCGTTTGCTGCCTGCAGAGGGTGCTTTGACGTGTGCTGTGCTGACACCCCCTGTGCTGTGCTGACACCCCCTGAGCCCCCTGTCCTGTCCTTCCCAGCAATCCGACGATGAGTGCGTCCTGGACCTTGACCTGATCACCGACCTCGTGCTGCAGATCGATGCCCACGGAGAGCCAGGTGGGTCCTGCCTCACCCTGAGCTCTTCTTCTGCTGGGGGATGGAAAGGGAGCCCCCCCAGAGCCTTTGCAGAAACACCACAATGTGAGTCTTTAGCTAAGACAGGGTTATAGGAAATCAGGGCAACCTCAACAAAAGGAGTAATGACGAGGAGGACTTTATCAGAAGGTTAATTAATTACTTTATTATATTAATTAATTACTTTATTATATTATTTCATACTATATTACACTGAATCTGTATAAGTATTTAACTCTACTGACTAGAATTTTGTGACTGTCTCTTGACCGACAGTCTGGACACGCACTTGGCCCTGATAGGCCAAGGAAACAAAACACTCTCACTTTGAGTAAACAATCTCTATATTGCATTCTGCTTTGGCACAACACAGGTGCAGCAAATGAGATAAGAATTGTTTTCTCTTTCTTTGAAGTTCCTCGCTGTGATTCCTAGAAAGTATCCTTAAAAAGTTGTGCCTTGCTTTTCTCTGTAAAGAGAAATGTAGCTACACAGGGTTGGACTCCTCAGTGTCCTGGGCAGCTGTTCCAAGACTTTCTGTGCTCCAGCACTGGGAGCCTTGTGCTGCATAATTACCTTTTCTATTGGAGCTCCATCCCTGTCAAATACCCTTGCCTGGATGTGATGTGTTTGGGAAGGAGGCAGGACTCTCAGGTGACTTCAAGAGATTTAAATGTTTCAAAGCTCGTGGGTATTCACTGCCAAACTCCAGGTAGCCTGGTAGCTTTCTGCCCTGGGAATGTGTGTCTCCAGCTGGGGAAGAGCACTGGGATTTAGAGGCTGTGTGTTCTTACCTGCTGCTGTGTTGCAGGTGGGATCCTGTGCTTCCTCCCTGGCTGGCAGGAGATCAAAGGGGTGCAGCAGCGGCTGCTGGAGATGCTGGGCTCACAGAACAGCCGCTACCTCGTCTTGCCAGGTGAGAGGGCAGGGCCAGCCCCTTCTTCCCAGGATTCGGGAGAATCTGGGGCAGTTGGCTTGATGTGCCCCTTCAGCTTTGCTCTGCTTCAGAGCTAGTGAGCTTTGATGTCCCAGCTGTGTGATGGTGTGTGGTAAGTGTGAGCAACTCCTCCTAGCAGAGACTGAGTAACTCCTGTGTATGATCAAAGAGAGTGGCTTCCCGTTTGCCTCCAGCAATTTGGAATTAGGCAAAGGGAAAGCAGCTCAGTTCTGCACTGCTGTAGCTGCACGCTGAGCCTGCCCAGAAAAGATCTCAGGACCTGTTCCGTGGGATGCAGGTGGACTCTGGAGCTGAGCTTTGATCATTGAATTTAACATTCCTTGCCCCAGGAGGAAATTTACAACAAAAGCCAGCTTTGCTCTGCAAAGCTCTTAAGGGTTTTGGCATTTTTTGTTTGGTTTTGGGCAGCTCTGCCTATTCAGTGTCAAACCAGGCCAGGCAAGAGCAGAGCTTTGAGCAGCTGGACTGTTAATGAGTGCAGGTGTAGTTTGGTGGAAAGTGCCTGCTCTCCTCTGCCCTGCCGTGCTCTGCCAGGAATTCCTGCATGGTGCTGAGCTGTGGCAGGGAAAGTTGGGATACAGGACAGCCATGAGCCCTCCATGAGAACCACTTCTGACAGAAGGCCCATGTGGCAGTGAGAATCCCTGCCCCGAAGGACTTTTGAGGAGGGGCAGCTGCAGAACTGGACTGTGGGAGGGAGTGGGATTTCTGCCAGGGACAGGAGGGGAGCACAGCTGCTGCTGCTGCTGAGCCACAGGTTGAAGCAACTGAAATGAGGCCTTCCCAAATGACTTGTGGGATATTTTTCCTGGGGTTTGGCTGGCAGGAAGCTGCTGGCTGTGCCCACTGGCAGCTGGTGTCCCCATTTCTGAGAGAGGTGACAGTACAAGGAGAGGCTCAGCTGGGCGGGTCTGACTCTGCTTTGGTTTCCCAGTGCACTCCAACATCCCCATGATGGACCAGCAGAACATCTTCCAGAGGCCTCCACCGGGTGTCAGGAAGATCGTCCTGGCCACCAACATCGCGGAGACCTCCATCACCATCAACGACATCGTGCACGTGGTGGACAGCGGCACGCACAAGGAGGAGCGCTACGACCTCAAGACCAAGGTGCTGCTGCCGTGCTGCCTCTGCCTCACTTGGGACACTCTGGAGCACAGGGCTGTGGTCAGAGGAGTATTTGAGGTGCCATTAATGGCATGATGGAGCTGCTTCCCATTTGGCCCCTGGGACACAGGCGTTGTGTTGTTTGAGAAGTGTTTGACTCCTCGTCAGCGTTTGCTGTGTCCCAGCTCTGGGCCAGGCTCCCCACCAAATTCTGAGTTTTTTTCAAACAAATTTAAGGCAAATCCTACCTCCTTCCCAACTCTCTTTTACTATAGAACACTGGTAGCTTCTCTGTTTGCTTTCAGCCTTCTTCTATGATTTCATCAAAAACCTCTTGCTGTCCCTCGCAGGGCAGCCCTGACCTGTTAGATCCTGCTCTTGTTTCCAGTTCTCCTGGCCCAATCCCTGTTCCTCAGCTTTCCAAGGGGGATCTGCTGCCCCCAGGCCCATTCCTGGCAGTGCTGGGCCCTGAGCCTGGGAGCACTCTTGTTTGTACACCTTTGCAACAAAGTGAAGGCAACTGTGCTGCTGTTGCTGTTGGGAAAAGGAATTGTGGCAACATCCCTCCGCCCCTGTTCTAGATCATCATCTCCCAAGGCCGTTCACACCTTGGAGCAGTGCTGGTTTAAACCCAGCCCTTTGGTATTTGCCCAGTTTTATCCCAGTTCAGAATGCGGACCCCGAGGCAGGGCTGGGATGGGGAGCCCTGGGATGGGACAGGGACAGGTGTCCAGCAGGTGGCATCTGGGTCCCATCCACGGAGCCCAGAGCTGCTGCTGGACAGAGACCGGGACTGCATGAGGCAGGAGAGTGGGAAAGGCTTCCCTAGCCCTTTGGGACCAGTCATCACTCGTGAGAGTCTGAGTTCTCTTGGCTGGGTGGAAAGATGGCAAAGGGAGGGACTTTGGGTCCCAGGACAGGCCCGGAGAGACGGGACACAGGGAATGGCTTCCACTGCCAGAGGGCAGGGCTAGATGGGATACTGGGAAGGAATTCTTGGCTGTGAGGGTGGGGAGGGGCTGGAATGGATTTTCCAGAGCAGCTGTGGCTGCCCCTGGATCCCTGGCAGTGTCCCAGGCCAGGCTGGACGGGGCTTGGAGCAGCCTGGGACAGTGGGAGGTGTCCCTGCCATGGCAGGGCAGAACAGGATGGGCTTTAAGCCCAGAGCAGTCTGGGGTTCCGTGCTTTGACCAGGTGAGCTGTGGGAGGGCTCACCCCGCTGGTGTCCCCACAGGTGTCCTGCCTGGAGACCGTGTGGGTGTCCAAGTCCAACGTGGTGCAGCGGCGCGGGCGCGCCGGGCGCTGCCAGTCGGGCTTCGCCTACCACCTGTTCCCGCGCAGCCGCCTGGACAAGATGCCCACGTACCAGGTGCCCGAGATCCTGCGCACGCCCCTGGAGAACCTGGTGGTGCAGGCCAAGATCCACATGCCAGAGAAAACGGTGAGCAGGCCCTGGCTGCGGGGACTGAGAGGGTTTGTGGAGCCCCAGGGGCAGGAGTGGGCAGAACCCAGAGTGCTGATGGCTTGAGTCCGTGCTTTGCTGAACATGGTGCTGTCCAGGGAAGTTCAGAGCAGGAAATCTCCCTGAGATCACAGAGTGTGTCTGGAAGCTTGAAGGAATGGAGAGGGCTGAGTCATATCCCTGGAGGCAGACAAAGAGGGAATTGTACTGCAGTCTGGGTTCCCAAGGCCTCTCACAGCTGTATGGGAAACTGGCTCACTCTTCCCTCCCCCTGCTGTGTTGCAGGCAGTTGAATTTCTGTCCAAGGCTCTGGACAGCCCTGACATCAAAGCTGTGGATGAAGCTGTGATCTTGCTGCAGGAGATTGGTGAGTTAATTCTGTGACCTGGAAACATGTTTGCTGTTCTCAGCATGGGAATGGGACTTGGCACAGGCTGCTGTGGGGCAGACTGGGCAGGATTGTCCCTGGACAGGGATAGCAGTTGACAGTGACTTCCCCAAACCACGTGCCCTGTGCTGTTTTATTTCCCACACTGCTTTGCATAAAAATTGGGGATAACTTTCCAGTGTTAAAAAATAAAGGGGAGGCTACAGAAAGAAGGGAAGTGGTGATCTGGAGTTCAGAGGTGGGTGACAGAAAGAAGGGAAGTGGTGATCTGGAGTTCAGAGTAGGTGACTGAAGGAGGGCAAGTGGTGATCTGGAGTTCAGGGCTGGGCCTTGTGGATGCTCCTGTGCCTGTGACAGCTGTTTTGTGTCCTGAGCTCAGTTAGACCTGGGGGGTTCTGGATGCTTACTGCAGGCCCCTGTGCCTCTTCTGGAGGTCACCCCAAATCTTCCCAGCCCTGGCAGTTCCCCCTCAGCTGTTTTGGCTGAGCTGATGGATGTGCCACGTGCATGTCTCTCCTGCAGGAGTGCTGGACCAGCGGGAAGCACTGACCACTCTGGGCAAGCGCCTGGCACAGATCTCCACGGACCCTCGGCTGGCCAAGGCCATCGTGCTGGCCTCCATCTACCGCTGCCTGCACCCGCTGCTGGTCATCGTGTCGTGCCTGACGCGGGACCCCTTCAGCAGCAGCCTGCAGAACCGCGCCGAGGTGGACAAGGTGAGGAGGAGCCCCCCGGCACGGGGGGACAGCTGGCCCGGGGGCTGCCCGTGGCTCAGCTGTGTCCCTGTCCCAGGCCAAGGCCGTGCTGAGCCGGGAGAGCGGCAGTGACCACCTGGCCTTCGTGCGGGCGGTGGCGGGATGGGAGGAGGTGCTGCGGCGCAGGGACAGCCGTGCCAGGGACAACTACCTGCAGGACTACTACCTGTACGGGCCCAGCCTGCGCTTCATCAACGGTGAGTGCTGAGCCATCCTGCCCTTCCCCTGGCCCAGGCGGCTGCTGAACAGGGAGGGACACGGGGCACAAATGGGCTGGGCTGGCGACCCTGGGACCAGGCAGGGTCTGGCTTTGGCCCAGGACAGGGCTCCTGTCCCAGCCCGGGCTGGTGCTGCCCTGCTGAGGTGACTCATTCCATGGGGGGAAGGAGAGGGTGAGTCTCATCCCTGGGGCTGTCTCCTCCCTCCAGGCCTTGTCAAGCAGTTCTCTGAGAACCTCTATGAAGCCTTCCTGGTGTCATCCCCTTCTGACTGTACCATGCCCTCGTCCGTGTGTAACCAGTACAGTGAGGAGGAGGAACTGGTCAAGGGTGTCCTCATGGCTGGGCTCTACCCCAACCTCATCCAGGTACTGGCACTGCCATCGCTCTCTAGGGATGGCTGTCACAGCAGGTGGCACTGAAGTGCTGAGGTGCCAGAGAAGCTTCTGCTCTCCTGGGAGTGAGTGTCCAAGCCAGGCGTCCTGCCCTGGGCTCCGGCCTGTGCTCCAGTGCTGTCCCTGATCCCCACTCACGAGGAGTGGCCACCCCAGCTTATGTGGGTCCATGTTTAGGTTCTCATCACTGGGTTTGGGAGCCATTGAAGTGGCATTTTTCTCCTGTTTACTGCCTGAGGTGGAATTTTCCTCCTCCTGTTGTCTGTGGTGGCGCTGGGTGACTGCCAGGTGTCGTCACCCCAGGAATGCTCCACTAACCCATGGGGCTCCTGGGAGTGGAGGGACATCATCCCTCTCCCTCTGTCAGAGGGGGGCTGTGGCTGTCAGGGCTGGTGCAGGTGTGTGACAGTCCCCTCCCGTGGCAGGTGAGACAAGGCAAGGTGACACGCCAGGGGAAGTTCAAGCCCAACAGTTACGCGTACCGGACCAAGGCCGGCACCGTGCTGCTGCACAAGTCCACCATCAACAGGTGGGTGATGGGGAGGGGGTCCCACGGGGCAGTGGCCGTGCCAGGGCCCGGCCAGGCTGACAGAGCTGCTCCTGCAGGGAGGCATCCAAGCTCTACAGCCGCTGGCTCACCTACTTCATGGCCGTCAAGTCCAACGGCGGCGTCTTCGTGCGCGACTCGTCGCAGGTGCACCCGCTGGCCGTGCTGCTCATGACCGACACCGACATCCACGTGCGAGGTGAGTGCTCGGGGTGCCCAGCCTGCTCCACCTGCTCCCTGAACCCAGTTCCTGCTTCCCGAGGCTCTCGGGCTGGCACACATTGCTGTGGCAGGGCCACAGAGGTGGTGGTTTGTGAGCTGTTCCCAGCTGCTGCTCTGCAGGGAGACAAAGCCAGCCCCAGCAGGCTGAGCCTTAGTCCTGTGCCTGATCATCCTGGGGGAAGGAGCTGAGCTGGCAGGATCCCACTTGTCCCTGGGGATGTGTCTGTTCAGCCTATGGGGTTTTGGCAGTGCTGCAGTCGATCTCTAGCCCACGAGCTCAGCAGGGCTATGCCATCGGTCACCTCCTGGGGGAAAGCAGGAGGATCCCAGTGTGTGCTCAGAGCTGCCTGGCTTTTGTGGAGCTGTTGGCCCGGACCGGCTAGAAGGAGTGTGGGGAGGAGCTGCCTCGGGGGCAGCGGAGGAGCCCCAGCAGCCCCGTTCCCCTCACGCGCTCTCCCTCCCCCCAAGATGACGGCTGGCGAGCGACGGTGTCCCTGACGGACAGCGACCTGCTGGTGCTGGAGGGGGACTCCTACACCATCCGCCTGCTGCGCGACTTCCGCGTGTCCCTCTCCAAGATGGTGGAGACGTGCCTGTGCTACGAGATGGCCGCGATCCCCGGGGACCTGCACCACCAGCACAGCCAACTGCTCGACATCCTGGTGGATCTGCTCAAGGGCCCTCCCGGCAGCTTCGGCTCGTAGGCGGAGCTGCAACCTCGTGTGGGGACTTGTAATTTGTATAAAGATGTTCACAAATGTTTATTTAAATAAAGTTCTATTTATCCCTTGTGAAGTCATCTCTCTCCATCCTAGAAGATTAATGTTGTCTGAATCTCCTGCTGTCGGCTCCGTGCATGGTCACCGCGTGGGAAGAGCAGCGCAGTCCCGCCGGGAATGGACTGGGAGTGCCGACGGACCCCGGCTCGTGGACGCCCACCCGCCTCCTCCGCCCGTCCCTGACCGGGAGCAAGGCCACGGCTGCTGCAGGGCCTCCTCTGCCCCCTCCCCACGGGGCCAGAGCTGCTCCGGGCCCAAGAGGAGGATGGATGTCCCGGCTGTGCCAGGATCGTGGATGCAGCAGCTCCGGCAGGGAGGGGATCGCTGATCGTCGTCTCTCCACTCTCCGCATGGAGGAAGCCCCGAAAGCACCGGATGGAGAGGAATTCCACGTGGGATCCGAGGGGCCCTGCCAGCCCCAGCACAGTCGTGGCGTCTGAGTGCGAGATGTGACTCGTCCTTCCCAACCTGCCTGTACTTCTCGTCCTCTTGCATTGTTCCTATGATTTTTTTTAAATTCCTGTTCTCCCCACGTGGAGGAGGCCGGATCCCTGTCCCTTGTGCAACACAGGACGTGATTGTAGCTGCCAGGCTGCCTGTGAGCGCCGCTCCTGCGGGAAGCCAGGAGCAGAGGCACAAAATCCTTTGTTTTCTATGAACAGGGACCATATTTCTGTGGAAGGAGGATTGCGACAGGCACAGCACTCACTGAGGAATCTGGAGTTTAATCCCAGCTTTGCCTTGGATTCTCTGTCCGAAGAAGACAGTGACCTACCTCACAGGGCTGTTGTGAGGGTCGGGGTTTGTAACGGGAGCCCTCGGGCCCAGGGCTGTGCCCCCCGGGCCCGGGCTCCTTTCTTTTTATTCCCATTTCTTACGCTCTTTGTACCTGCAGCTGGGAATGGGAGCGAGGCCGTTTCCATGGCACAGGGGCTCCTGCCCCGGGGCCACCCTTTGGTTCTCCCAGTTCTACCATTTAAGTTCCTGCTCATGGGCTTTAGGGCACCGTGGCTGTGCCAGCACAAGGCCCGGGGGGCCCTTCCCAGGCCCCGCTGCCCCCGGCCGTGGGGGGCCCTTGGAGTCCTGCAGCCTGGGGTCACTCCAAACTGCTCATCTTCATTTCACTTGCTTGAGGTTGTCACTATTATTTGACCAGTGTTTGTTTCTTTTGGCCTGTATAATGGGCAGTATGGTTTTCCCTTCCAGCAGGTTTAAAAAAAAAAGAAAAAAAAAGACAAAAAAAAAAAAGACTAAGCTATTGTCTAAATGGTTCCGAACTAGTGTGATATTGGGATACTTCCGTGGCTGTTATGTGATACTGGATCTTTTTACAACATAGATTAAAGACAATAAAAAGGGATAGAGTAGGAACTGCCTCTGTCCTCTTCATTCTTTTTTTACTTTTTTTTTTTTTTTCCTGCAAAGGTTGGAATTTTGTGCCTTTCCCTGGGTAGGGAAGAGCAGCAAGAGCTGCTCCTCTGCTGGGAGAGGTGCAGAGCTGCCCTGGGGCTGTGGGGCACTGAGGGGCTGCAGGGCCATGCTGTGCCCCCTCACCAACCCCAGCCACCCTGAGGGGACAGGGGCCACAGGGGGCTGGCACTGAGGGAGGGCTACTGGGGGGACATGTCCTGGTGCTGCTGGTGCCTGGAGAAAGCAGCCCAGGCTGTCCCAGAGCTGCCCACGCGTGAGGAGGCCAACCCAGGCTGTCCCAGTGCTCCCGTGTCTGGGGCAGCTGAGGGTGAAGGGAGCTGGGGCTGTTTCCACAGCAGCGCTCAAGGAGGGCACAGGAGCAGCTGCTCCAGGCACGGGGACCTGGAACTTGGCTCCCAGTCCCGTTTGGGGTCTCAGGTCAGGTCCAAGCCAGGGTGGGAAACCTTTCCTTTATCTGTGTGAGGGCCGGGGGCACCTCCTGGGAGGTGCTGGTACCTGTGGCTGTTCCAGTGTGCCATGGGCACCGAGGCTCCCACAGGGCCCACATGAGCCCAAAGCCCCCTCCCCTCTGAGCCCAGGCTTGCGGAGCAAAGCCAGGAATGGGAATTCTTCTGTGGCTGAAATCAGAGACACCCAAATTCCTTCAGCGCCTTCCTCAGCCAGCCCCACATCAGGAGCCCCGGGCTGTGCCAGCGCCCCCCGCCCGGCCCTCCCGCCCGACAGAGCCACAGCAGCCTGAGGAGGAACATCTAGAAGCTTTATTTCAACCCTTTACAATAGTAAGAATCACAACATCAAGTCAGGAAATGTTGCTAAGGAGACGACGCTCGTACAGCCCCCGGGGAGGGGAGACACAAAGGCAGAAGCAACCGCCGGGCTGCCCCCTGAGCTGCTGCCTCACACCGAGCACTGACCTCCCCTCCCAGCCCTCGCCTGCCCCACCACGGCGCAGGGACAGCGGAGTCCCCCCTCCTCGGGCGCGCCCTGCAGAATAATCCAATAATCCTATGACACAAAATAATAATAACACGTCACATTTAGAGAACACGTCACGCGCTGCTCGCGCCTCACAACAGCCCGGTGAGGTAAAATTGAATCCCCCCCACCTTTGCAGATGGGGAAACTGAGGCAGAGAGGTTGAGTGGCTTCCCGAGGGAGCCGAGGGCCGGGATCGCCCTCGGGGCGCTGCCCCGAGCCCTCCTGCCTGGCCGCACGCCCCCAGCCCGCGGTCACTGCGCTCGCTCCTGGCTCGGTGCTCTGCGTGAGGGACAGCGGGGGCTGCGGGCGGCCGGGCGGGGACGGCGAGGGGCGCTGGGGCCTCGTGTGTGATCTCGGCCGGCGGGACCCGTGCGAGGAGGGCGGAAGGTGAGCGCGGCCGGGCTGGGGCTCAGGCGGGGCGGGAGGAGGAAGAGCCGGAGCCCCTCAGAGCCCTTTCCATGCTGCTGCTGCTGCCGCCCGCAGCCTCTTCCGCCCCACCCGCTAGCTCCGCGGGCCACGAGGCCTGGGGGGACATTTTCCCTCAGCCTGGAGGCCGCTCGGCCTTGGGGGACATTTTCCCTCAGCCTGGAGGCTGCTGAGCCCCAGTGCGGCCGCTCGGCCTCAGCGGGGCTGCGGCTCCGCGGGGACTCGGCCCTGCCCTCAGGGGAGCCCCGTCACCCCGAGGACGCCACCGACACCAAGCTCCAAGAAAAGTAGGAATTCTGCCTAGACACGAACACGCGAGGGTCCCGGGGCCCCTCTCACACACCACACTACGCGGGGACAGCGCGAGGGGCAGCATAGAAAACTACATTCAGTTTGCGGCCGGGAGCCGAGCGGGAGCCACGCTGGGGCGGCCGCGGCCTCGAGCCCACCAACTCGGTTACTCGAATGTTGCTGTTTAACAGTACAAAAAGCCCAAAGAACTGTGGATGCCACTGATATGCCAGGAGACGCCGGGCTCCGGCTACTGCCGGCCGGGGCAGGCTCCGGCTGCCTGGAGGAAGCGCAGCCCCGCCGGGGTGGAGCTCGCAGCCGGCCCCGCCGCTTCCCCCCAGCCCTGCGGCAGCTCGGCCCCTCCAGATCGCCGCTCCTCGCCCCGAGCTCTGCGAAGGCCTTTGCCGAGCATCCTGCCCCGAGCCAGCCACCAACCTGGCCCCGCTCAGCCCCTGCCCAGCCCAGAGTGCCCCCAGTGCGGCCAAAGCCAGGACTCCCGGCGCCAGCTCGGAACAGGAACGTGTACATTCAACTTGCATCTCATTCAGAGCTCAGCTCCTGTTTCCCCCCGGATTTGCTGCCTCCAGCCCCGATGGAGCCACCGGCACCCGCAGCCCCTTCCCCAGCAGCGTTAAGGTCTCAGCACTACCCAGCTCATCCCACCTCTCCAGACAGGAAACCGAAGTCATTCCCACCACACACGGCTCCTTCCCAGCCTAGCAATATGTACAGCCGCTTCCTCAAAATAAAGTTAAAAAAGAAATCCGTATTAAAACTGAAGCTGTCCTAGAAACACCACGGCAAACTAGTGTATCTGGATTTAGTTCATCAGCTAAACACAGGCACAACAAGTGTTAGAGAAGTGGCACAGAAGCACGGGCCGGGGGTGAGCTGGGCCGGGGTTTGGGCAGGGACAGCCTGGGCACCGCACGCAGCCACCACACCCGGCCAGGGCCGCCCGGCGCTCGGGAAATCATCGGGAATCGGAGAAAAGCAGTGCAGGGAGAAGGTGACGTCACTGTCCCTTTGCAGCGGGGCAGGGCTCGTTTGCTTTTTGCAATCTCAGAAGATAAAGTGCAATGTTGCCATTTGCCTTCCTCCTGCAGTCCCTGAACCGGGACCGGCTGCCTCCCTTCGCCCGGGGCCTCACCTGGGCACCCTGGGAATGTCATCCTGGGGTATCCCAGGGAATCTCATCCCGGAGTGCCTCGGGAATCTCATCCCGAGACATCCCAGGGAATCTTATCCCGGGACATCCCAGGGAACCTCATCCCGGGCACCTCAGGAATCTCATCCCGGGACATCCCAGGCCACCATCCCTGGGGTGCCCCAGGAAGAGCAGCAAGAGGAACAAGACATCTCAGCCTCCACCTCCTCTTTGGTTGCCCACGCACATCTCCGGCTGCCGCCCAGCTCACGAACGCTGCTCCCAGCGCCCCTCCCGGCCGGTGAGCCTGGAGCTCGGCTCCAGCCCTGCCAAGGCCACCCTGGCTGGTCTCAGGCTGGGAACCAGGAGGCTCCAGCCTGTGAACCAGGCTCCAGCCTCACCGTCCTGCCGAGGGGCTCACCCTGCTCCTCTCCTCTCCTTCTAATTCTCCCTCAATTCAAGTGCTGGAAAAAAAATCAACCAAACCAAAGGCAAGGCTGCCAAGCTGAAGCTGGTGTGTAGAATTTAGCAGTAAAGAAAGAAGGAAGCGTCACGGGAGGGCAGTGATATATACCGGCACACAGGGAACGAGCAGGGCTCCGGGGAGCGGGGCCGGCTCCAGCTCCTCCTCCGAGCCGGGGCCGGCGGCCGTGGCTGCTCCGGGAACGCCGGGGACACACGGGGACACACGGGGACACACAGGGAGGGCACGGAGCGACGGCACGGCCGCCTGCCCCGGCTGGGGTCACAGGGATGCGGAGGGGAGTGGAGAGGTGGGGAGGAGGAGGAGGAGAAGAAGGAGGAGGAGGAGAAGGAGGAGGAGGAGGAAGAGGAAGGGAAGCACTGGGAGGTCTCTGGGTATATATAACCGCCCCTTTCAGGTGCAAATCTGCATCGTTTAAATTTGTATTCAGATGAAAAAGCACTTATGAAACTACCAGACGACTTTGATGCAAACTAGTACATTTTAATGCCATTTTATTAGAAACCATGCAAACTTTAATATAAAAAATACAAGTGCAATAAGAATCTTTGTGTGTAAATACAGATTCCGGGTTATCGTGTCGTTGTTGGCTTCCCAAAGAAATACTCCCACAAGCACGAGAAGCTGCAGGCTTCCCTCTGTCCCCTCCTGGAGCAGCCCCCCTTAGCACACGCCTGGTTCAGTTCTCTTTGATCCCAGTGTTTTGTTGTTCTGCTTGCCTTTTTTTTTTTGTTTGTTTCTTTAAATTAGTTTGACCACCCAAGAACACTTTTCTTTTGTTTTAGTTTATTTACATTTCGTTTCCTTAGTGTCATTTGAAACGAGGAGCTCCAAGAGTGGTTAGATCTCCTTCCTAGTCAGAGCTGCAACTCCCTGGCACCAGCCCTGCCCTGCTGCCCCCCGAGGGCCCCGGCTCCCCCCGGGATGAGCTCCCTGCTCCTGCTGCCCGCACGGCGCTGCTCATCCCGGCGCTCGCTCGGGTCCCCCATCCACCATCCCCAAAACCACACACCCCACACGCTCCCCACACCCCCACGGACCTGCTGCAGCCTCGGAACTCCCGGCCCGCGCCCTCCTGCCCCCGCCACGGCCGCCTCCTGCTCCCTCCAGCCTCGGCCCGGGAAAAACGGGACAAATCCCAGGGCTCGGCCGTGCCGTCAATAAATAAACCACCTCGGCAGAAGGCACCCGGGGAGGGCTCGCGAGCATCAATTCACACATCTCGAGCATCAATTACACATCTCGAGGTCAACACAGGCTCCACCTGAGCTCTCACAGCAAGTTTGCCCTTTACACATTCCTGTGCCTTTCGTTCCGGACATGGCTTAATCCCATGAACTCGCTCCATCGTTTTAAAATATTAAAAAGAAAAAACCCCAAACGACAACAAAGAAGTTACAACGGCTGGATATGTCAGTAAGAAGCCAGCACGGCAGCAGCGGTTAAATGTCCCTACTCTCCTACGGGTCGGAAAAGAAGGAAAGAGAAAAGGAAACTTAGCACGGGTTCGAACACGATAAATCATCAACACTTCGTCACAAAGAATAAAAGGTTCAAGTCAACAGTTAAAACAGCCTAACGAGTGTGGAGGGGATTTATCAGCATCCCACAGGCGGCAGAAACTGAAGCGGCGAGGAGGGAAGGGGTTAAAAAAAGAGACAGAAAGAAAGATCACAGCTTATCCCTGTTAACTCGGCCTGGCCCCGCACCCAGGGCTCTGCTCTGCCCTGCCCTGGCGCAGCCGGAGCCGCTCGGGCTGGCCCCGAGGCGCAGCAACCCCCGGGAGTCCCCGGGCCAGCGGGAGGGCAGGACAGGGAGGGAGGGAGGGGAGCCCTGCCCGGCCGCCGAGGGACCCCAGCCCGGGCGGGCCCGAGGAACATCGTCCCCATCCCACCTAAAGCCAGAGCCGGGTCAAGAGAGCCAAGCTGGGGTCCCCGGGGCGCGGAGCGGGGCCGGGGGTCACAAGCCTTGCTGGGAGGGCGCGGCCGGCAGCGGTGACGGGGAGGCGACGGAGCCCAGGCTGTCGCTGTCGCTGGCGGAGGTGCTACGCCGGGGGCAGGTGCTGCTGGGAAGGGTGGGGGGTTTGGAGACGACGATTTCCGCTCCGTGGTCTGTTCGAGCCTTGGCCTTCGCACGGAACGTCAGCTTGTGAGACTCAATCTGCAGCGACACAAGGGCAGGGGACAAGGGGACACGGGGAGAGGAGGAGACAAGGGACAGGAGGGGAATGGAAGACGATACCATAATGTCATCATTAGATGCCTGGAAGATAAAAGGCAATTTTCTGAATTAAAAGAAAGGCACGACAACCCCGCAGACGTCGCTGGCAGCGGTCGGGGGCTGCGGTGGCAGCGACGCCGCCGTGCCCGGGGCTGCCGGGCTCCCTCCCCCCGGCCCCGGGCGGGGCCCCGGCACTTACTTGTTTCTTGGATGTGAGTGTCGAGGCTCTGCATTTCCCTTTGGTCGGCGGTGCTGAGGGCGGCCAGGGCCGGCCCCACGCCGTTCTCCCGCAGCGCGGGGGCCGCGGGCAGCGCGCCCGGCCCCGGCCCCGCTCCGTTGGCCGGCGGGAGCTGCGCCGGCTCCGCGGCGCCCTCCGCCTGCAATGACAACGTGGGCACGGGTCAGCAGCCACGGCGAGGGAAGGGTGCAGGGACGGGAGGGGATGGCAGCGGGATCTCCGCTCCTGCGAAAGCAAATCCTGCCTGGCCCTGCGGGGTCTGACAGACCCCGGGGCTCTGGAGCTCCCCCGAGTGCCCTCGGTCCCGGAGCTCAGCTGCCACACTCACAGCTGGGCAGCCGGGAACAGCTGGCACAGGGAATGCCAGGGACAAACCCCCGTGTTCTGGGGCTGAGGGCTGGCTGTGGGGTCACTGCTGTGACACTGGATCATGACCTGGGGACACCCAGAGCAGCTGTGGCTGCCCCTGCATCCCTGGATGTGTCCCAGGCCAGGCTGGACAGGGCTCGGAGCACCTGGGACAGTGGAAGGTGTCCCTGCCATGGCAGGGGTGGCACTGGACGATCCTCAGGGTCCCTTCCATCCCAAACCACTCCAGCATTCCGTGTTCCCAGCACCTGGTGGGTCCCAAACCAGCAGGGCCAGGTTCACACAAGGAGCCCCTTTTCCCCCACGCTGAGCCATGGACCAGGACTGAGAGCTCAGAGAGAATCCAGAATTCTCTCCTGCTCTGGTCCCACAGCAGAGCTGCTCATCCCGCCTGCAGCTGTCCCTGGGCCTGGAGCAGAGCTGAGCCCTCCTGCCCTTGGAGGGGACTCTGCTGCCCTGGGGATCCCAGGGGTGACAGATCCCCTTGGGAAGGCCCTGGGACAGCAGCAGCAGCACTGCCAGCACTGACACCCAGGGAGGGGAAACACCCCCCAGTCAGACTGAACCTGAGCTGACCCCACAGTCAGACTGAACCTGAGCTGACTCCACAGTCAGACTGAGTCTGAGCAGGTGAGAATCTGGAACTTGGGTGGAAGCACCACTCAATTTCCCAGCACACAGCACCAGTGTACACACCAGGAGCTTCACTTCACTGGAATTCTGTTACAGGAAGTTCCAGATCCCTCCTAACGCAGGAGCAGCTTCTCCAGCTCCTTCCAGCTTTCCCTGAGCCATGATTTGCCAGGATGGAGTTTCCAGACAGGGCTGGAGCCAGGAGAACCTGAGCAGTGGCCATGCCCTCTGCCCTTGCTTTGCCAGGAATGGCTGAGCTCAATCCCCCTGGGAATCCTGCTGCCCCCAGGACCGGCACAGCTGCTTTCCAGTGCCCCCAGGCTTCAACACAGCAGCTCAGCCCAGCTCTGAGCCCGTCCTGCACACACAGAGCCTCACACAAACCAGGGCTGGGACACTCAGGGCATGGCAGTGCCTGGAGGGGTTTCTCCTGGGTCTGCTTGTCCTGATGGCAGCTCTGAGGCTGCCCCAGAGAGGTTTTCTCTGCTTCCAGAGCCCATTTAGAAACAGCATCCTCGTAGACCTCAGTTTGGAGAGGGACTTTTCCTGAGGGCCTGGGGTGTCAGGACATGGGGAATGGCCTTAGGCTGAAGGAGAGCAGGGATGGATATTGGGCAGGAATTGTTCCCTGGGAGGGTGGGCAGGCCCTGGCACAGGGTGCCCAGGTCCTGCTGGATCCCTGGCAGTGTCCCAGGCCAGGCTGGACACTGGGGCCTGCAGTAGCCTGGGGCAGTGGAAGGTGTCCCTGCCATGGCAGAGGCGTCATGAGTCCCTTCCAGTGACTCCCTGAGCACAATTCCCAGCTCCCTGGGGTTGTGCCAGGCCCACACGTCCCTCGGGGAGAGAATGTCCCCTCCCTGGGCACAGATGTCCCATTGCTGCAGCCAAAGCGTGCAGAGCCGAGGTTGGGGACACTTTGTGCTCCTGTGGGAGAAGGGATGAATCAGCCACGAGAGCTGTGCTCTGTTCTCACCCCCACACAAACAACAGGGCTGAAGCACTGGGCTGGACAGATCCCTTCCAGCTCAGGGCATTCCATGGCTCTGTAAATGCTCCCGAGACTGCCAGGTGCTCTCTCCAGCACAGAGCATGTAGATCTCAGCAGCTTTCACTGGGGGTGGAACTGCCAGCCCCTCTGCTGGGCACAGCCCCTGCCAGCCCCTCTGCTGGGCATGGCCCCTGCCAGCCCCTGTGCTGGGCACGGCCCCTGCCAGCCCCTCTGCTGGGCACAGCCCCTGCCAGCCCCTGTGCTGGGCACGGCCCCTGCCAGCCCCTCTGCTGGGCACAGCCCCTGTCAGCATCTCTGTTAGGGCACAGCTCCTGCCAGCCCCTGTGCTGGGCACAGCCCCTGCCAGCCCCTCTGCTGGGCATGGCCCCTGCCAGCCCCTCTGCTGGGCACAGCCCCTGCCAGCCCCTCTGCTGGGCATGGCCCCTGCCAGCCCCTGTGCTGGGCACGGCCCCTGCCAGCCCCTGTGCTGGGCACGGCCCCTGCCAGCCCCTCTGCTGGGCACAGCCCCTGCCAGCCCCTCTGCTGGGCATGGCCCCTGCCAGCCCCTCTGCTGGGCAGCCCCTGCCAGCCCCTCTGCTGGGCATGGCCCCTGCCAGCCCCTCTGCTGGGCACAGCCCCTGCCAGCCCCTCTGCTGGGCATGGCCCCTGCCAGCCCCTCTGCTGGGCACAGCCCCTGCCAGCCCCTCTCCTCTGCTGGGGTGCACAGCAGAGGCCCCAGGAGCAAGGAGGCTGTACCAGACTGTGGGGGAGGAGCTGCACAGCAGGAACAGCAGCGGCAGAAGGACAAGAAGTGGATCAGAGCCATTCCCTGGCTGTGCCAGGTTCCAGCCCTCACCTTGACTGCCCCTCCGGCCGGCGAGTGTCCCACGTTGTCCAGAGATCCCACCTTGGCCTGGGCCTTCTCCTTGAAGTTCAGCTTCTGGTTCTCAATTTTGACATCTCCTCCACCTGCAGGGACAGGGAGCAGGGCTGAGTTTGGGGAAGCCCCCAGCAGCCCCACCCAGGAGCCCCTGGGGATCCCTTCGAGGAGGGACAGGACAAGTTCCACAGTCCCTGCCTCAGGAAAAGTTCTGGAAGACCAAAGTTGGCGATTTCCAGCCGTGCCAGCAAACAGGGCCCTGGGGAATGCTGCACATCCAGACAGGCTGGAGAAAACTCCCTGGATCTGCTCCTGAGGCTGCCTCCTCCAGCAGAGGAGTGAAATGCCACCCCCGCTGTCCCTCACTGGTGCCATTCCAAGGCTATGTCCCGTCCCTGTCCCTGCCCAGGCCCCTCCAGCTCAGCCACCTGGCCACTCAGCAGTGCCAGGACACCTCCTGCTCCTCTGTCCCTGCCCTCCTCCCCTGCTGCTCCAGCCCTGGCATCCCTGGGCAGCCCTGCCTGCCTGGGCAGCTCCTCTGGCACACACCCCACCTGCAGGAACACTGCAGGGAATGTGGAGGTTACAAACAGAGCTGAGAATTTCAGCAATATTTTTCCAGAATGGAATAGATTGCAGAATTAGATATAGATAGATTCCTATAGATAGATATAGATATAGATATATAGATGTAGATGTAGATGTAGATAGAATAGATAGAACAGTGCCACCCCCTGCCATGGCAGGACACCTCCCACTGTCCCAGGCTGCTCCCAGCCCTGTCCAGCCTGGCCTTGGGCACTGCCAGGGATCCAGGGGCAGCCACAGCTGCTCTGGGCACCCTGTGCCAGGGCCTGCCCATCTTGCCAGAGCACAATTCCTAACTCCCAATATTCCATCCATCTCTGCCTTCTGGCAGAGGGAAGCCATTCCCCTTGTCCGGCACTCCAGGCCTTTGGAAGTCATCTCTCCCCATCTTTCTTAGCTCCCTTCAGGTCCTGGAAGGCCACAGGGAGGTCACCCTAAAACCATCCCTTCTCCAGGCTGAACAACCCAGCTCTCTCAGCCTTTCCTCCCATGGGAAATGCTCCATCCCTCTGATCACAGTGCTGCCTCCTTTACTGACAAATCAGTGCACAATCCCACAGATTGGAATCCTGGATCCTGAGGATGATTCCAACCCCCCTGCGTGGACAGGACCACCCTTCCCTGGCTGCAGTCCCCATCCCAGCAGCTCCCCCAAAGCCCAGCTCAAGTCTTGCTGAGCACAGCTCTGCCTCCCAGCGACATCATTCATCCCTCAGCTCTGCTCTGGAAGCCTGGCACGGCCAATGGGGCAAACCAAGGGCTTTGGTGCCACAGAGGCAGCTGAAGCCCTGGCAGGGTGGCAGTGCTCCCATCAGGCCTGGACAAGGCACTGATTGTCACCCCCAGCTCGTTACTGCATTGTCACTGCCCAGCACTGAGCTGGCAGAGGTCGTGCCCGTGGCACCACGTTCCCAGGGCTGGGAGCCCCTGGAGCCAGGGCTCCTGCCAGGGGAGTGCCCTGCTCTGACCTGGCAGCCCGGGCAGCCTGCAGGGCTCTCCCAGAGGGACAAAGAGCAGCCTGAGGGGCTCCTTCCCTGCCTGGGCACTCAACCCTGGCCCTCGTGCTGGCAGCAGTGCTCCCGGCTGGAGAATGTGCCCAGGGACAGCCAAGGGCACTCAGCTGACCATCAGCTCCAGGACACTGAGCTGACCATCAGCTCCAGGACACAACTGACCATCAGCCCAAGGACACTGAACTGACCATCAGCTCCAGGACACAACTGACCATCAGCTCCAGGACACAACTGACCATCATCTCCAGGACACTGAACTGACCATCAGCTCCAGGACACTGAACTGACCATCAGCTCCAGGACACAACTGACCATCAGCTCCAGGACACTGAACTGACCATCAGCTCCAGGACACTGAACTGACCATCAGCTCCAGGACACTGAGCTGACCATCAGCCCAAGGACACTGAACTGACCATCAGCTCCAGGACACTGAACTGACCATCAGCTCCAGGACACTGAACTGACCATCAGCCCAAGGACACTGAGCTGACCATCAGCTCCAGGACACAACTGACCATCAGCTCCAGGACACTGAGCTGACCATCAGCTCCAGGACACTGAGCTGACCATCAGCCCAAGGACACTGAGCTGACCATCAGCTCCAGGACACTGAACTGACCATCAGCTCCAGGACACTGAGCTGACCATCAGCTCCAGGACACTGAGCTGACCATCAATCACCTCAAGGACACTGAACTGACCATCAGCTCCAGGACAAGGACACTGAACTGACCATCAGCTCCAGGACACTGAGCTGACCATCAATCACCTCAAGGACACTGAACTGACCATCAGCTCCAGGACACTGAACTGACCATCAGCTCCAGGACACTGAGCTGACCATCAATCACCTCAAGGACACTGAACTGACCATCCCTCAGGCCAAGCCAGGGGCCTCCAGCCCCAGCCCCTTCGGCTTGGGGACAAACCTGAGATTCCCAGGAATTGAGGCAGAGCATCTGCTGCATTCTCAGCAATGAGCAGGTACTTCCCACACCCATCCCAGAAAATCCACCCAGGGGCCAGAAGGGTTCCATGTGAGGCAGGAGCTGCTGTGGACTCAAGGCTAAAAGGACCCTGGTATGTGCTCTGAAGGACTGAAGGGAATTTCCTTTATCCTGTCATGTTCCATGAACATCCTAGGATGTTGTGAGTGCCCCAAAGCCTCTGTGAGCATGGATGAAGCTTTCTGGAATGACTGTGGAAGCATCCCTGTTTTCCTTCTCAAATGAGCAGGAAAAACAGAAATGAGTCAAAGCTGTAGATTATCTTCACAGGACATCCCACATCCTAATCCCCCTCTCTGCTCATCAAACCACCAGGAACTGTGGAAGAAGCATTTTTAGGAATTTCGAGAAGCACTGGGAACATTCCCTGAAAGCAACAAGCCCCTAAAACTATTCCAGTCCCAATCCAAGGCTGTGTTTAAGGGACAAAACTTACAGACAAATGAGGAAATGGCAAAACTCCTACCTGGCTTATGCTTGATATTTGCTTTAGATCCACACTTGGAGGACACTTTGGAAAGGTCAACCTTCTTGTTCTGGATCTGCACCTGGGGAGACAAAAAGCAGCAGCTGAGCACAGAGAAACCCCTGCAGACTGGAGGCCAGAGGGCACCTCAGGCTGTGCTCTGTGAGCCTGTGTCCCTGCTCTCATCACTCCTCCTGCAGATTCCCAGAATCCTGCCTGGCATTCCTGTGCCACTGGCAGCCCTGGGGTCACCCAGAGCCGGGGACCAAAGCGGGACAGAGCTGGGACAGACAGCAGGACAGAGGGACAGAACCATCACAGGGCTGGGCTCAGGCACAGCCATGGGGCACAGCAGCCCTGCAACAGGGACAATAAAAGCCAAATCTGCTGCCAGGGTCCCCACATGGCTCCTGCCCAGCCTGGGACACAGCCATGGCCTGGGGACACCTCAGGGAGCCCTGCTGCAGGCCAGGGCTGTGCCACCAGCTCCAGCTCTGCTCTGCACCATCACATCCAGCCTGGAGAGGAGAAGCTCCAGGGAGAGCTCAGAGCCCTGCAGGGCCTGAAGGGGCTCCAGGAGAGCTGCAGAGGGACTGGGGACAAGGCATGGAGGGACAGGACACAGGGAATGGCTCCCACTGCCAGAGGGCAGGGATGGATGGGAGATTGGGAATTCCTGGCTGGGAGGGTGGGGAGGGGCTGGGATGGAATTCCCAGAGCAGCTGTGGCTGCCCCTGGATCCCTGGCAGTGCCCAAGGCCAGGCTGGACAGGGCTGGGAGCAGCCTTGGACAGTGGGAGGTGTCCCTGCCATGGCAGGGGTGGCACTGGATGAGTTTGAAGGTCCCTCCACTCCAAGCAGCCTGGGATTCTCTGAGGGATCTGCTGCCCTGATGGAATGCCCTGCTCCAGGAACCCACCCCTCTCCAAGAGAAGGACAGGGGTGAGAGCAGCCACCAGCTGGAAGCTGCAGGCTCAGTTCTGCTCCAGGTCAGGTCACAGAGGAAACCCAAGGATTTCCTTTCCAATATGAGCAGAATTCCTTGACCACCAGCTGCTCTGGGGGGTTACTGAGAGCTCTCAGGAGAATCAGAACTCCTCCAAGGGAATCAGGGATCCTCCTGCTCTGCGCCCATGAGGAGCCCAGGATGCTGCAGGGGGAGCAGGACAGCTCAGCTCAGCTCCTGCCAGGTCCCACGTCCCCTGCTCAGTGACAGCCTCCAAAGGTCACTCACAGACCTTGATTTGCTTTTCTCAGGAGTAAAGTTACTACAGCTTTAATCAGCAGTCCTTGCTTGCTCAGAACTGAGGTGAGATGAAATGTATTTCACAGAATGCACCTGGAAATCTGCTGTTTGTTACCAGCTGTGGCTCCTGACCTGAGATCCAAAGTGTCCCACCTTCAGGGAAGGGTCTGTTGGTAGAATTTCAGCAGGAGCTGGGTTTGCACCTTGGGATTGCACTCAGAGAGCCAAGCACAGACTCTGGTGCCAGAAATAAACTTTGGGGGTTTGGCTCAGGTGGGGAAGTTTGGTCTCAGCTCTTGTTAGATTTTGTGTCCCTGACCACATCCCAGTGCAGCCAAGCAGGACAAGCCAAAGGCCAGGGGAGCACAGGGACACTCCAAACTCCCTTCCCAAACCTCCTGGGACACTCCAAACTCCCTTCCCAAAGCTCCTTCATCCACAGTCATTGGCTGCACTTCGTAAAATCCACCTCTGTTCTGCTGTCTTGGAACAGAAAGCTTGCTCAGAGGTTGGACTCCATGGTCTTGGGGATCTTTTCCAACCTCAGCGGTTCTGAGAGTGGGAAATATGAAACAAAAAAAATCCAGCCCTTTTCCCCAGGAACTGGAGTGTGTTTGTGTTTCTGGTGGGCAGCAACAGCAGCTGCTGCTTTTGGGCACAGCTCCTGGGGCATGTGGGCAGGGACAGGAATGATCTCCATGGGCAGAGGGCAGAGGGGGCAGCTGAGCCAGCCTGGAGCCACTGGGGTGGGGTGGCAGCACAGTGTCCACCCCTGGAGTGTCCCTGCCAGGCTGGACAGGGCTGGGAGCAGCCTGGGACAGGGGAAGGAGTCCCTGCCATGGCAGGGGTGGCACTCAGTCATCTCTGGGGTCCTTTCCAACCCAAACCATCCCACGGCCATCACCTCCTAAAGCTCAATCAGGAATTGTTTCTAAAGCACAGCACTCTTGTCCACAGGATCCTGAAAGCTCTGACTGAAGGCGCAGACCAGAACAGACCTTCCAGACAGACCCACCTGGGAATTCAGCACTGGGAATTCTATCAGAAGTGATCACCACAACTACCTGAGCAAGAAAACATCTTGGAAGAGGTCACTAACATCACAATGCTCCAAAGGGAGGGGGAAGATACAAAAATGAATAAAAGAAAAATAAAAACATCCACACTGCCTGTGCTGGAGGGCTGGGAATGCTCTCCTGGAGCTGCTCTGGGAGCATTTGGAGCCTGAAATGAGCTTTTGGCTCAGAAAATGCAGAATAAAGAGCTGCTTAAGCAGCTGAGCAAGGAGCAAAGCTGCAGTGGTGAAAGGAGAGTGTGGGAGAGGAGAAGAGGAGAGGAAAGCAGAGACACTTTCCCCAGGGCTGGGAATGGCTGGCAGTGCAGAGGGAAGGACAGGATGGTGACTCATGAGCAGGAGGACACTTCACTGACACAGTTACTCAGGCAAGGCAGGATCCCCACATGCCAGCCCCATTTCTGCAGCCTGGAAGAACAGGGAAGGCACCCGTGAGGCTCCTGAAAGGCTGAGCAAGGTCAAGGTGGCAATATTGAGGTGGTTGATAAAATGCAGCTCCTTGGAGAGCATGCACAGGGAAATGCTCCTTGGAGTGTACAGGGAAATGCTCCTTGAGCATGTACAGGGAAATGCTCCTTGAGCATGGACAGGGAAATGCTCCTTGGAGAGCATGGACAGGGAAATGCTCCTTGGAGTGGACAGGGAAATGCTCCTTGGAGTGGACAGGGAAATGCTCCTTGGAGAGCATGCACAGGGAAATGCTCCTTGGAGAGTGGACAGGGAAATGCTCCTTGGAGTGTACAGGGAAATGCTCCTTGGAGAGCATGGACAGGGAAATGCTCCTTGGAGTGTACAGGGAAATGCTCCTTGGAGAGCATGCACAGGGAAATGCCAGCAGCTGCTCCAGAGCCGTCACCAGGGTGGCCAAAGGCACTTCTGGGACAGGCTGGGGGCAGCACCAGGAGAACAGGCAGCAGGAACAGAAACAGGGCTCCAAACCCCCTGAGGGCCCCCCATGGACACCAGGGCTCCAGGCCAGCATTCCCAGGTATCCTGTGGGAGCATTTCCATGGGAAACAGTCCCTTAAACATGGTGTAAATCATGGAAACAGCAGAGAGAACCACAAATCCCAAATCCCCAGAGCAGGGATGTGGGTTCAGTGGCACGGGCGTGACTTCAGCATCTCTGGCCACCCTGGCAACCAGCCTGGAGGGAACCAGGTGTCAGGAACCCACATTTGGCTGCCACTTGCAAAGATTTGTGGAAAAGTCAGTCATGGAGAGGCTCAGCCAGCTGGACATGGATTTCCCAGGAGAAGTGGCCCCCAGCTGGCTCCACAGGCAGGTCCTGAGCAGGGTTTGTGTCACTGCACAGGCTCTGACCAGACACCCTGGGCACCTCAGCAGATGTGGCAGCTGGACATCCCTCCTTGGGAACCCAGGTATTTAAACATCTCAGAACAAACTTCCTTGGGCTCAGGTCCTTCAGTGCCTTTGAAAGCACCAAACTTTTGCATTGCTGAACCTGCCCTGTGCCAAACCAGCCCCAGGCAGGTCAGGGCAGCACAGATCTGCCCCAGGGACTGAGCCCCCAGACGCTGCTCGTGCTCTCCCAGCCTGTAGGGGCTGGACAGAGAACCTGGCTTGCCTGGCAGACACCTGGAGCACCCCACACCCCAAACCAAGCTTCAGACACCACCAGATTAACTTTCTATTTTAATAAGCTCAGCCCTGCTGCCAGAGATACCAGCAGCCTTTAAATTTAGAAATTAATCTCAGCTCAAAAGTTAAGTCCCAGAGCCTTTGCCTGCCCCAAAGTGCCTTTTATGAAACAAGGAGTGAATGAGTGTGGCTCCAGCTGGCCCTGGGAGCCAGGGGAGAGTTACAGGCACTGCCAGGCCATGATGGATCTGCTCTGGGGGATGCAGGCTCCAGGCAGGTCAGGGGTGAGCTCAGACCCAGGCTCAGCCACGTCCCCACCCCTGTGTTGGTCACAGCCAGCCCAGGGAGCAGGACCAGCCCAGGTGCAGCTGAACACTGAGACAAACCCCACAGTTCAGCCTGGCAGCCCCAGAGCAGGGCAGGAATCCTCCAGGCTGAGTTGTGCCCAGGAGCCCGGGGCTCTGCCACGGCTCCTGCCTGCAGCACAGCACTCCAGGGCTGGCACCCCCAGCACAGCAGAGAGAAGCAGTTAGCAGACACACAGCTTGCCCAGACCCATACTTACATTCCCACCTCCAGGGACATGCTTAATATTGTCCTTGGAACCACACTTGGACTGAACATGGCTGTAGTTCGCTTTTTTGGAGACTATCTGGACCTGGAACGTCACAGAACGGAGACAACACAAGGGAAGAGGACTGGTTAGAGATGGCATTGTGCAGGGCACCAGGGGCTCCTGGGCACCAGGGACCCTGAGGAGCTGGACCCAGAGCTGGGGAAGGCACCAAGGAGAGAGTGAGAGACAGTGAAGGACAGGAGGCTGCACAGACAGTGTTAGTGCCAGGCTGGGAGTGCCCAGGGACCCTGCAGAGCTCTGGGGTGGGCTGGGAGCACCCAGGGACAGCCCAGGGAGCCTGCAGAGCTCTGGGGTGGGCTGGGAGCACCCAGGGACAGCCCAGGGACCCTGCAGAGCTCTGGGGTGGGCTGGGAGCACCCAGGGACAGCCCAGGGACCCTGCAGAGCCCTGGGGTGGGCTGGGGTGTGGCTGCCCAGGGCCTGGAAACCCTCCTGGGGCAGGGAAAGCCAGCTCAGAGGGGTGGGATGGAACTGCCCAGGGCATGGAAATCCCTCTGGAGCAGGGAGAGCCGGCCCAGAGGGGTGGGATGGAATTGCCCAAGGCATGGAAACCTCCCTGGGGCAGGGACAGCCAGGTGGGATGGTGGGATGGGACTGTCCATGCCCCAGGAGGCTCCTGGGAGGTTTTCAGGGACCTCTGGCCAGAGCAGGGAGAGCCAGCCCTCGGAGCCACCACTCCCAGCACGCTGTGAGCTGCTCCATGGCCACACCTGGGCTGGCTCCAGCCCTGGACAATGTCCCTCCACAGCCCTGGGCAGCACAGCTGGCTCTGAGAAACATTCTGCTATTGAAGGTGGTCACAGCTTCAGCTGAATGGCCTCAGATGAGTCCCAGGTTAATGAAATTGTTTCTCCTTCACACTGACTCAGATGAAGGGTGTGAGAACGTGGTTGGTGGTGGTTTGGCAGTGCTAGGGATGGTTGGACTCCACGATCTCACAGGGCTTCTCCAGCCTCAGTGAGTCTGTGATTTTGAAGGCAAGAGGAGAGGTTTAGGTGAGCTCTGCTCACAGCAGTAGCTGGGTTAGACACCAGTGTTTACAGAGGTTAGTTACAACACAGGTTTAGTCTGGAGCTGAGTTATTTACCACGGCACAAGCAGGCCCCAGCTGGATCCTGGCTCCTACAAGGTGACAAGCTTGGAGCACAGCAGGGATCACCCAACACTCTCAGCTGGACAGGCTCCCAGAGCTCCTCAGCCAGGTCTGAAAGGCTGGACTCAGGAACAGCAGCTCTGGGAACATACCTGTGCCATGGAGCATGGGGTGCTTCACTGACTCCCTGCAGGTACAAATCCTGCTCATTCCTGACCATTCCTGCCTGGTAATGTTGGAATTGAACTGTGGCACTCCCACCTCACACCATCCACTTGGACTTTGGAGTAACCCATCCAGTGGTGATGGCCTAAGGCTTGGAGTTACAGGGTTTTGGTACAACTGGGCTGGGAATATTGCAGGGAAGATGTGAATTCCTACATATTGTGCAGTCCTAAAAGGAGCAGCTGTGAACTCAACCCCTCTGCCTCGTTACAAACTGGTTCTGTGTGTGAAGAACTGGTTTAAGGGAAACCCTCTGACTCCAAGTTAAGCCTGTATTAACCTGGCAGTGAAACAGAGGACTCTGCTGTGGAAACCTCTCCAGCAGGAGTGGAGAGGGTCCCTCCCTGGAGGAGCTTCCCTGGGAACATCTCAGGGTGCAGGGGAGAGAAGGGGAAGTGTCTGTGCAAGGACAGTGCCACTGACAGGAGAGAGCAGGACAGCTGGAGAGGAGGGACAGTGACTCAAAATTGAAACGTTTTCCTTCATCTCCCCCAGAGAAAAGTGTGAAAGCAACTCACTTTCCCATTGGGCTGTTTGGGGACCCCCTCTTTTGCTGCCACTTTAGGAGCCACTTTAGTGCCCGCGCTGGGCTCAGAGCTGGGCGCGGCGCCGGCTGACTCTGGCCTTTTCTCTACCTTCCCCTGGATGGAGACAAAGGGATGATTTCACCAGCAAAAGCAGAAGTTGGGCAGGAGCACGGGAACACGAGAGACCTGCTGCAGAGGAGACCCAGGAGAACTCCCTGCCTGCTCTGATTCCCAGGGCAAGGATCATCCCATGCCCGGGAGCGGTGACACCAAGGGCACAGCAGTGCCCAGCCCAGGGCACAGAGCAAAGATTCACTTCTCAAAAAGCTCCTGGTGCCCTTCCTCAGGATCCAAGCAATCCCAGGGCAATGATCCTGCCAAAAGAATCCAACCAAATCCCTGGGGAGCACAAGAGCAGAGCAGGACCAGCTCCTTCACGCGGAGGACGTGGTGCAGGTCTGGCAGGTGAAGACACCCAGGGCTGGTCTGGGGCTCTGAGGGCTCTGCTGGACACACACCCCGAGCTCCCTGCTCAGGTTCCCACCCAGCCTTGCTGCACTCAGCCTTGGAGCTCAACAGCTCCTTTAGTTTTTATCTACCAAAAAGCAGGTGCACCCAGAGAGTCCAGCTGAGCAGAAAATCAAAGGAAAATCTACAGGTTTCATAAAAATTCAGCAACTGAGGATAGCCATTGTTTTGCTAGTTTAGATGCAGGAAAATGCAGCAGAACCTGTATTTTTGGGGGGGCTCAGCATAAATCTTGTATTTCACTAACCTACAGATCAGTGAACAAAAAAACCCCAACACTACAACAATTCTCAGATTCTAAAAACAGCTCAGTGTAAACAGGACTACAAAAAGGGCAATTTGCTTAACAAGGCAATTGTTAGGATTTAATAATTCTATGAAAATATTTAGAAAATTAAGGGCAGTGCAATTAAATGCAAATGCAAGTCCCCTGAGCTGACACAACAAGGGCTGTGCTGTGCTGCTGCCCAGCCAGGAGCCGGCTGCCTCTGAGGATAAATCCATGCTGCATCGATGCTGTCTGGGACACACAACACCCAGCCAGGAGTGCCCTTGACTTTAATGTGCCTGAGAGCAGATTAAAGCTCTCCCAGCATGGAACGTGCTCCCTTGGCAGCAGATTAAAGTTCTGGGCCGGGTTATTCAGCACCACAGAGCTGCAGCAAAGAGAATGGAAAGATCTGTGTCCCACTGTGGGGGTGGCACAGCCCTCTGGCTGCTGCTGACACATGTGGCCAGGCCAAGGCTGGGCTTACACAACAGCTAAGCAGGGCTCTCCACGTTGTGCAGTGCTCAGCAGGGGCTGCAGGTGGATCCCACCTTTGTCCTTTCCATGGGACATGCTGATGGTGGAAGTGCCACCTAAGGGCTTTAAGAGGCAGTGAGAGCCCCAGGTTTCATCTCTGGTAATGGTTTTCCAGCACTACCCTCTCCTCGTGCCCATCATGGGTGGTTCCAAAAGACTCATTCCATGTCAGCTTTGGGCCTGAGGAGTTTGGCATGGGAAAGGTGCTGTGCAATCCAGATTTGCCTCATCCTAGTGCTCTATTCCACCTTCTGTACCATTCAGCAGGCAGTTCCCCCACCCAAGGGCAAAGGGCAGGACTATGGACAGGACTGAGGGTGTTTCTGTGCCAGGCTTGGGGCAGGAGAGCAGCAGCAGTGGAGCTCTGGGTTCTGCTGTGGAGCAGGGCTGGCTCTGGGGTGGCTCCCGTGCTCTGCCCAAGCAGGACCCAGCGAGGAGCCAAGAGAGCAGTGAGGACACAGCCACCATCCCGCAGAGCCCGGCACAGAGCCCAGAGCAGGCAGGGCAGGCAGGGAGGGCAGGGCTTACCTTTCCCCCGCCGGGCTGGTGTTTGATGTTGTCGGTGGAGCCCACCTTGGAGCGGACGTGGCGCAGGTCGGGCCCGGCGGCGCTGGCGGGGCGCGGGGCTCGGGCCGTGGGGCCGGCGCTGCCTTTGCTGCCCGCGGCCTTGCCCGCGGCTCTCTTGGCGTCCGCAGACACCGTGGAGGCCGTGGCGGCTTTGGGGGCGGCGGCTTTGGGCTTGGGCCGGCTGGGGCCGTGCCGGGCACGCTGGAGGCCGCGGTGGAAGGAGTGGTGGCGCTGCTCTTGGTGGCGCTGCCCGGAGCGCTCTTGGGGCGGCTGGAATCGGCTGTGGGATCGCGGGGAGGGAAGGGGAGATCAGGGTCAGGTACAGAACTGCCTCAGTCACACAGAACTGCCTCAGTCACACAGAAATGCCTCAGACACAGAACTGCCTGAGTCACACAGAACTGCCTCAGACACACAGAACGGCCCGAGACACACAGAACGGCCTCAGACACACAGAACTGCCTCAGTCACACAGAACGGCCTCAGTCACACAGAAATGCCTCAGTCACACAGAATTGCCTGAGACACACAGAACTGCTTCAGACACACAGAACTGCCTCAGTCACACAGAACTGCCTCAGTCACACAGAACTGCCTCAGTCACACAGCCCAGCACGGGCTCGGAGCTCACAGATCAGCTCATCCCAGCCCTACCATGGCAGGGACACCTTTACTGTCCCAGGTGCTCCATGTCTCATCAACCCAGCCTGGCTTGGGGCACCCCTGTTCCCAGAGATGTACAGGGACCCCCTAATGACCCCAAGCCCCAAAGGGGATCGGATTCAGATTGAGGAAACAGCCTCAGGCTGTGCCAGGTGAGGTTCAGGTGGACATTGGGAATATTCCTTCCTGGAAAGGGCTGCCCAGCCCTGGCCCAGCTGCCCAGGGCAGTGGTGGCTCCCCCATCGCTGGAGGGATGTGACACCCATGTGGATGTGGCACTGGGGACACGGGCAGTGCTGGGGACAGGGGCTCCATGGCCTTGCAGGGCTTTCCCAGCTGGATTTCCCTGAGCCCAGGTGAGGAGGGAGGTGAGCAGTTACCTGAGGGAGACTTGGCAGGAGGTTTCTTGGCATCTGCTGGCTTCGCGTCCGTCTTGATGGCTGCCAACACAAACACAGCAGTCAGGGGAGATCCCTGCACATTCCAGCCTGGAACCAGCCCAGGATTCACTGTTTTGTGGGAGCACCAGCCTGGGCAGCTCCTGCTGCCACCAGAACCCCCTCGTGTTGGGCAGCCAGAGCACCAATCCCTGTCAAAGGATCCTCACTCGGTGACACCACACACCTGGGGATGGGCTGCATTTCAACTCACATTACCTTCCTGAATCTGACAGCACTCACTGGGAGTATTTTAATTCTGCCCCATCTTAATTTCTTAAAAAGACTCCAACCAAGCAAAAAAACCCACCCCAAAACTTTTCCTTTCTTTAAAAAGGAACAAAAGCAGCCCTGCATTTGTCCTTGCCCAACCTTGCTCTCATTGCCAGACCAGTCCTACCCCGTGCCAATTTTCTTGCACAGGAGTTATTGCACATATTTTGGCTGCTATTTTAATTGTATAAACCCAAAAATCAATCCCTAAACTGAGCTGCCTTTGGGCAAAGCCCAACGATCATGACCTGATTACACTGCACAGAGGACACTCCAAACCAGGGACGCAGCCACACTTCCCCAAGCAGGAGAAAACCAAACACCAAACTGATCAAGGCAAAAACCACAGACTGAAAAATAGAAATGGGACTTTATTTTAAGGAACTCTTTGATCGTGAAATTGTAGAGGTTTTACTATCAGTGATGAGCATGTTAGGGTAAATTCTGCTTTATTTCAACAGGCAAAGGAAGGCAACATTGAAAAGAAATAATAAATGGAAAAGACCCAAGTTAGAAATTAGGAAAACCCTCATTTTTTTAATATTTAATTTCCATTAAGTCCCAGATTTTTAGATACACTCCAGCAGCTGTCAGGGTCCTTTATGGAATATCAATACCAAAAAGACCAAGGGGAAGAGGCAGATAACTACAGGCCAAGTTAGTTTGGATCATTCCACCCTGACTCTGCTAAAAGCATTCAATTAAACACCCCAGATAAGATCCCAGCTAATGAGGTGAAACCCATTTGGATAATTTAATAAGGCCTAAAGGATGGATACATAATTAATAGCAAACACTTCAAACAAGGGGCTGGCAAACCAACCTAATTTCATTCCTCGAGACCACAGCTTTAATTGGGGAAACTGCATGGACATAACAGCCTTAGGTTTGTGTAAAAGGCAAAGGAATATTATGTTACATTAATATACAGAGATGTTTTGTCTGCTGGTGTCAGTGGGGAGCCAAATGCTGAACACTTCTATCTGTATGAACATGAGGTGCTGAAAACCCACAGAGAGCCCCTGGGACAAGGGTCTGTGTGACAGACTTTGATCTGTGCCTGATCTGAAGGGCTGAGCGTGGTCTTGTACAAACATTAAAGTCATTTCCACAGGGAGGGGGGCAAAAACTAATGAAGAAATAAAATTAAAAATCAAAACATCAAGCCCCACATAACCCACAGCTCTCCTTTAGCAGAGAAAATGACTGACCTGAAAATACCTGACCTGAAAAAGTGGAACTACAGAATGTCAAACCTGGCCTTTACACACACATTTCATGTGAGACAATGACTGAAACTTGATGGCAGCTGTGACCCCAAGAGCTCCAGGTGTTCCCACCCACATCTCACCCAAACCCAACCCAACAAACCCAACCCAACTCAACCACCAAACCAAACCCAACCAAACCCATCCCAACCCAAAACCAAACGAACCCAACCCAACCAACCAACCAAATAAAACCGAACGAAACCAAACCAAATGAAACCAAATCCAACAAAACCAAACCCAATGAAACCCAACCCAACCAAACCAAAAACCAAATCAAACCAAACCCAACCCAACCAAACCAAACCAAACCAAACAAACCCAACCCAACCCAACCAAACCAAACAAACCCAACCCAACCAACCAACCAAATAAAACCGAACAAAACCAAACCAAAGCAAACCAAAGCAAAGCAAAGCAAAGCCAACCAAACCAAACCAAACCCAACCAAACCCTGAGCATTGGGCTCGCTGTGGTTCTCTTGAGGCCCCAGGGCACCTTCCCCCCTCTGTCCCACCCCTCCTTCCACCTCACCCAGAACAGAACCCCCTGCTCTTCCCATTCCTGCCGTCCCTGTGCATTTCCAGATCAGATTTCTCAGCCTCCCCATGGAGTCCCTCCAGCTGACCTCATCCTCCCTCACCCCAGGGCCCTGCCTGTGCCCTGGCAGGGTCCCACCACGCTCCTGGTGCCACAGCCCCTTGCCCTGCACCTCCGGCCTCTTGGAACAGCTCCCTGCAGCTCTGCATGGCTGCCTCCATCTCCTTTCAGCAGCAAACACTGCTTTGTTTGTGGGGCAGCAGGAATGAGCCCAACTCATTAGAACAGATCCTGCATTCCCGGGCTCCCGTTTGCCTCCAAGACCACACAAAATGAGTTTTACTCACAAAATAAGTTTATCAGACAGGATATGTGGCTCTTGGAACGTGCAACACCTTCTCTACACTTGATTAACTAGATTTTCCCCCAGAGCATAAAGTCTGGGATGTCCATCAGGCTGAATCCATCCCAGCACAGCTAAAACACAACAATTCTTTTGGGAAAGCTGGGATAGGAATCCATGCTTTGGGACTGAAACCAATCTGTGTCATTTTACACTTTTATTGACAAATTTTGCCACTGAGGCCCAGCCATTTGAAAAGACTTGAGAAGACTTGACTATAATCTTATCTGGTGTTAAATCTCTCAAGCTCCATTAAGAGGAGTGAGAACAGTGTTTTAGATAAACACTGCTCAGGTTTCCTGTGGAACTCATGGGAAGTTCCCTCTTTAGCAGCAGTACGAGTGGGACACAGTTTTTGCATGAAGCTGATGTGATTTCAGCTACAAATTCCTCCTGCTCCACTAAAAATCCTCCACTCCTGCTCAATCCTTTTGGATTTCACACACCAGTTCAGGTGTTTCAAGTCCTCTTCTGAAGATTTGCTTTTTTGAACTTTTATTTAGTGTTTATTCTGTTTCTATGGCAAAACACAGAGGGAGTAGAATGCCCACTCTTAAATCGTGTCAAATAACTGAATTAACCCTGGATCACACACAGCTGATGGAGGCTGGCCCTGAAGGGAATTTGGAAGAGGAAGCCCTGGAGAGAAGAACACTTGAGCCACTGTCAGAATCCAGGCAATGATGGAGTGGCTTCTGAACACTTCCAGAGGTGGGGACTCCACAGCTGGGCCAGGGCTGGAGAGCCTTTTCCAGGAGGAGCATTCCCAATATCCACCTGAGCCTACCCTGCCCAGCCTGAGGCCGTTCCCTCTCCTCCTGTCCCTGCACCCCCAGCTGTCCCCTGTGTCAGGAGCTGTGCAGAGCCCCTGGTGCTGCCCAGGCAGGAGGCTGCAGGTGCTGCAGGATGGATATCCCCAGGGAAGGGGGAGCACTCACACGTCGGCCTCTTGGGAGGAGTGGGCGCCGTGGTTTTGGCAGCGGCCGCTGCCGTCACGGGCGACGGCGCCGTGGTCCGGGGAGCAGCAGAGGAGCTCCTGGAAGGAGTTTTGGGGGTGGTGGAGGATGGAGGCTTGGAGAGGGAGGTTCTCTTCTCCGCGGGCTTCGCATCCACGACCTGCAAGGGAGCGGGCGGTGTCAGAGCGGCCCCGGCAGAGCCCGAGCTCAGCGCCAGGGGAAGAGCCAGGAGGGGCTGAAAGGAACAGGAATCCCTGAAATGCCTCAGCACTTAATGAAGCCTGGCACTGCTGAACGGTTATAATGCAATTAAAATATGATTGAGACGTGCAGAAGTGAGTGGTGGTGTGGAGGGCAGGACACGGAGCACGGACGCTGCGGAGGAGCAGCTCCCAGCCAAGGCTGGCTCAGCTCTGATGTGGGGGGGCCTCTCCTGCTGGGGAGCAGGTTTTGATTTCTGGATCAAATGGAACCAGCAGAACACCAGCAATGCTCCTGAGAGAGATTCCCATCCTCCAGGAGCAGCAGTGCTCCCTAAGCTGGAATTTGTTTAAACAGTGGGGACATGGGAATTGGGTGTCCACAGCTCAGCCCTCATTAGAAAAACTCTTTCCTGCTGTCCTGGTCAGGCACTTGTTTGTCAACTGCCTGATCTCTGAGGTATGAAAATACTGAATTAATATTATTTTATCAGAAAGATACAAAAACTTGAACCAAACCAAAGTCACCAACTCAGAGAAAAGTGCAGTTTTACACCTGGGCTTTCATTTGCCTTCTGTTATTTTTAGTTAGTTCTAAAAAACACTCAAATGCAGTAATTTGAGCTTAATACAGCAGGAGTGGTGGTGTTCAGCCATCAATGAAAGCTTCTGAAATAGATTTGATGTTCCCTTTTAAACCTGAATTCCCCTATTCTCTCAGATCACAAGTTAACATAGGGATCATTCAAGGGACACCTCCCATTCCTAACACACAGGGATTCCCTGCTTATCTGGAAGATGTAACATTGTCCATGAATCCTGTCTTTTGGGGAGTTACAAATCCCCAGAGTTTTCTGAGTGTTATCAGTCCTCTCTGTGCAGTTCTGCAGTGACCACACATCATAAAATGACCATTGGTGGGAAATACGGAGCGTTCACATGGCTTTGTTTTTCTTCAATATTCATATCAGAGGTCTCCAGTCAGGCTTCCCATGTTCTTGTCTGGATTTAGGAGCTGTACACAGAAAGAATTCCTGGCTGGGAGGGTAGGGAGGGACTGGGATGGAATTCCCAGAGCAGCTGTGGCTTCCCTTGGGTCCCTGGGAGTGTCCAAGGCCAGGCTGGCCAGGGCTTGGATCACTCTGGGATAGTGGAAGGTGTCCCTGCCATGGCAGGGGTGGGATGGGATGGGGTGGGATGGGATGGGGGGATGGGATGGGATGGGATGGGATGGGATGGGATGGGATGGGATGGGATGGGATGGGATGGGATGGGATGGGATGGGATGGGATGGGCTTTAAGGTCCCTCCCAACCCAACCCAGCCTGGGATCCTTGACTCATGGCAGCTCATCAGGACGATCTCAGCACTACACTCAGGTTTAATTCTCCTCTGTGGTGACACAGTTCAGTGCCAGGGACACTGAATGCCATGTCTGATGTCACCTAGCCCAGGAATTGTGCCCTGCCCCGTGGCTGAGGGCTGGGAGTCTGCCCTGCCAGCAAGCCCTGGTGCCCCCAGAGCCAGGCAGTTCTTACCTTTGGTTTAGTCTCTTTTGGAGTTAGGGTGGAGGGACGGGTGCTGCTGGTGCCGGGGCGTTTGGAGGTGGTGCCAGGAGCAGGAGCTGCACTTGGGCTCGTGGGCTTTTTGTTTGTGCCCGGGGTGGCCGAGCTGGGCCGCTTGGGGCTGGTGCTGCCCGAGGGCTTGGCCTTGGCTGCCGCCGCCTTGGCAGAGGAGGAGGATGCAGCAGGCTTTAGGGTTGGGCCAAAAAGCAAAATCCAGGATAAAACCAAAGAAATACAACAAAAAATAGCGCATTGTAAACCAAAACATTGAGCTGCAACAACAGAAAAGTGATAGTTTAAAGGAAAATAATAATAATAATAATAATAATAATAATAATAATAATAATAATAATAATCTGTTTTCTGAGTGCAACAAAGACCAAAATGCAGCAGCCTCCAGGGCTGGGGGGGGTTCTGCCACTCAATTCCAAACCAACAGGATTTATTTCAGCAGCATGGAAAGCAACAGAAGGAATGGCTGGTAAAGCTGGATTAGTAATTGGGTGCTCCTGGCATCCAGGGCTACGTGCAATCCACGGGCCATGGCTTTCCAATTATGGGCACGCAGGGATTGCAGCTCCAAATCCCCTGGGATCAGCTCCCGTGGTCACACGGGCAAGGCCTCGAGGGGACAGAGCCCCCGGCCCCCCCAGCCCTGCTGGGGACATTGGGGGGACCTTGCTGCGTGCTGGGAGCTCCTGAGAGCACAGCTCAAAGCCAGAGGGGTCTGAGCAGGGCTCTGTGTGCACAGAAAAGGGCTGGGAACAACTCACAAAGTATGGCTGAGCACAGGGGTTACTACACGTTTACTACGTGTTTACTACTGCTACAGTCACTGCAGCAGGCAGGGAATTCACTGAAATGGAGTTTCCACACTTTGATCAAAGTTTGCCACAGGCAGCTCTGAACTGGACGGGTTTGCTGCAGGGACAGGACTCCCAGGGGCAGCTCAGAAAACAGAAGTGGGGCTGGCACAGCTGAGGGAGCAGAAAAGCTGGGAAATGAAAGCCCTGGGAGCAGAGATGGGAGCAGGGAACAGCTCCTACCTTGGTCTTCTTCTCGGGGCTGGGGGGCAGCTCCTTGTTGGGAGGAGCTGTGATGTCGTTCCCACTCACGGCCTCGGCTGCTTTGGGCTCCTCTGCCTTGCCTGGGGGAAAGAAGGCACAGTTGTGAGTTTAAGCTTTTTAAAATTTTTTTAAAGATATGTTTTTTAGTTTGCTGTTATTCAACACAGCAGCAGCAGGAGACAGAACTGACACAGCACAGGTTGGTGTTAGTGGAAAAGTTCCTGAACCCCAGAATACCTACAGGAAGAAAGATTTTCCCTGCAAAAGGACAGGTTCATCCAGGTGCTGTTAGATTCCAATTTCTCACATTATCCCAGTGGGAAAAGCCAGCCAGCAGATGAAGGAAACCTGTGGTTTACTTTAAATAGCAAATCTTCTCATCTTGTAAGTTGCTACAAGAAATTGTTGGAACAGTCATGTGAAGTCCAGGTTTTACACTTATCCTGGAGTGGGGCTCTGTTGCCAGCTATCCCTATTGTTACAGATGTTCCTGCTCCACCTTTCTTCTGCCCACATCCACAGCTGGAGCCCTCAGTGAGCAGGGAGGGTTCCCAGCAGCCAAAGGGAGCAACAGGAAAGGTGACACAGGTCACAGGTGACAGCCTTGAGCCAACAGCACAAGGACCTGGAGGCTGGAAGAGCTGGGAATGTCCCCTGGAGAGGAGAAGCTCCAGGGAGAGCTCAGAGCCCCTTGCAGGGCCTGAAGGGGCTCCAGGAGAGCTGGAGAGGGACTGGGGACAAGGCCTGGAGGGACAGGACACAGGGAATGGCTTTAGCTGAAGGAAGGTACATTTAGATTGTTTATTAAGAGGAAATTCTTCCCTGTGAGATGCCCAGAGCAGCTGTGGATCTGGATCCCCTGGCAGTGCCCAGGCCAGGCTGGACAGGGCTTGGAGCAGCCTGGGACAGTGGGAGGTGTCCCTGCCATGGCAGGGGTGGGATGGGGTGGGATGGGATGGGATGAGGTGGGATGGTCCTCAATGCCTCTTTCCATCCAAACCACTCCAAGGCTCCCACGAGAGCAAGAACATGGAGATCCCATTCTGGCAGACACTGAGCCCTCACTGGAGCTGTGTTACAGCACAGAGCTCAGAGCCAGTTTCAAGAAGTGCCAGTTTTCCCTGTGATTGTTCCTTTCGGCCACTGTCACCCGAGCTGGGGACAGGGAACACAACCAGGCTCTTCCCTGAGGGCAGGAGAGCAGCATCCCCTCCTTGAGTCCTCTGAGAAGCCAGAACCCAGACCAGCCCCAGCACTGCCCTCCAACCCAACAAATCATTCATTTAGGAGCAGTTTCCCCAGGTTTTCTCCCCAAATCCCTGAAATCCCACAGCAGCAAGCAGCAGCTTCCCCATAAATCCCTTCCAAGCCTTCCTTCCCCAGGGTACAGCTGCACAACCACTCTGCCCTGGGCTGGATCCTGCCAGCATCCCGTGCCAAGAGCCCAGCACAAATTCCTGCAGCATCTCCCCTGTCATCTGGGGATTCAAATCCAGCCTTATCCGTGTTGGACGCTGCTTTTTATAACCCTGAACAGATTGTGACAAGGCCAGGCTAAGGATTCCAGCAGTAAACAGCCTGTTCTCCACATCTTTTGGAAATTGCAGTTTCTGTTCCCTGCTCCTTCCTGCTTGTCAGACTTGACAGGAGTGTCTCAGAGGATGGCTCAGTCCTGCTACAAGCCAGGAAAATAAAATCACCCCGTGCCTCCCTCCCACCAGAGTACGGGGTTGTTGTTTTTATGTTCTGACTCCAGGGTAAGCTCAGGATAAGCCTTTTTTTCCCCTGAATTGGTTTAACCCCTTCCTACCCATCCGGCCTTCCAGTTTTGCAGCACTGGCCTGAGCATCCTGGGCACATAGAAGAGGCTTTTGAAGGAAAACCAACAAAATGTAGAGGTTGAACACCTGCTTTAATGCAAAATCCTTAGGAATTGTGTCTGCTCACTTGGAAAAACTGTTTTTATTGCAGCTGATTTGTATTGGCTGCTCTCTACCTGATTCCTCCCCTGCATTTCAACAATCCTTTCTGTTCTCCTGGTTTCACCTGTCAGTTCCATCCACAGCAATGCCAGCAGCAGCAGTTGTCAGCAGTTCCCTCTCCTGAAAAACAACTCCTGCCCATTCCCTTCTCTCTGCTCCCAGAACTGCTTCATTTGGAATCCTACCAGTCTCAAATATCCCCCACATCAAGGTGACTTCCAGCTGGTAAAAGCTGCTGTCATTAATTATTTCAGCTAATTCAGCACGAACATTAAACCGCTGGCTGATGAGGGGTTGCAGCACCCATGACAAGGATTCTCAGGATCAGGGAGTGCTCCTCAAATCCTGCAACACCCAGAGGGTCAGGATCTGAGCTCCAGCAGCTTCCACATTTCTGAACCAGTGACAACATGAATTTCATGTTATTTCATGTTGCTTAATAGAAGGTGAATAAAAAACAGGACAGGACAAGGGGAATGGCTTCCCACTGCCAGAGGGCCCTAGAATAGAATTTCCAGGGCAGCTGTGGCTGTCCCTGGATCCCTGGCAGTGCCCAGGGCCAGGCTGGACAGGGCTGGGAGCAGCCTGGGACAGTGGGAGGTGTCCCTGCCATGGCAGGGCTGGCACTGGATGGGCTTTAAGGACCCTCCAAAGTAAACCATTCTATTATTATTATTATTATTTTAAATTTCAGGGGAACTGGGTAGAGACCTTCCCTACCTGAGGGGCCACAACTCAGGCTCCATCTCCCAGAGGCTCTGACATTCCAGGATACACAACCCTGCCCCATCCCCCAGGGATTACAGAAGGAGAAGTTTGGGGTTTAATATTCATTTGTCCTGTGCTCATCAGGACATTTCTCTCATTCATGGTTTAATTACGAGGCTGTTCTCAGAGCAGAGAACTGGCACCATTTCCTAGTTACAGGGAATATTAGGCAAAGCTGCCAAACCTTAATCAAATTTGTTCATTAGGCTGCAAGAATTATTTAGGAGACTTTTCAGTTTGCCTGCTCCCCCGGGCAGAGGCAGAAGCCCCTGGAAGATGTTTGAAAGGCCTTTGGCTGGAGCTGCTGTGCCCCGAGCTGAGTCAGCAGCACCAGGGCAGCACTCCCGAGGGAAAGGGGCTTCAAGGAGACAGGGAAGGACATTCCCATCTGCCATCCTCCATGGATCCCTCCCAGGCACAGCCCTGCCATCAGCAGTTCCTCTCCACACTGCTGCCAATGCCTCCATCCTCGTCCCCTGTCCTCACCACTCCTGTTCCTAACGGTGAAAATCACAATTCTTGGGATGTCCCAACAGTTTCCAAGAGCAACACTGCAGTGAATGATCCCTATAATTTTTCCTATCATGATTCCTATCAAGAAATGATTCCTATCATTTTTCCTGTCATGACTCCTATCAATAAATAATTCCTATCATTTTTCCTATATTATTCCTATCAATAAATCATTCCTATCATTTCTCCTATCATGATTCCTATCAATAAATTGTTCCTATCATTTTTCCTATATCATTCCTATCAGTAAATGATTCCTATCACTTCTCTTATCATGATTCCTATCAATAAATCGTTCCTATCATGATGAAGCTCTAGCACAGGTGCCCAGAGCAGCTGTGGCTGCCCCTGGATCCCTGGCAGTGCCCAAGGCCAGGCTGGAGCTTGGAGCAGCCTGGGACAGTGGGAGGTGTCCCTGCCATGGCAGGGGTGGGATGGGATGAGCTTTAAGGTCCTTCCAACCCAAACCATCCTGGATCCCTGTGGCCTCAGCAGTCCAGCTGCAGGGACACCCTCAGGTGACATGGGGACACTGAGCAGGCACAGGAGGAGCCCAAAGAGACTCCAAAGTCTCCTTCCATGGGAGGGACACACCTGGATGGGCCTGGAACAGCCCCCTCTGCTTGCACAAGGCTTTGGGCTGGGGTTAAACCAGTCCAGTCCAGCCTAAGTGACTCCTGTCCCAGCTGCAGGGGGGTGCCACCGTGCCCACAACTCCCCCAAGGGTTTCCTGAAGCCAAATCCTGGTTATGGGTAACTATAAATAGAATTCCTAATCAGAAGGGGGAAACAACCCATCCCACCCACTCCTGGAAAAAACATCTCTGCCCATCCTGTGAATTGCAGTCTGGAAGCACCTGCAGGTCCTACAGCTTCTGAGCACAGGCAGCCATGGAGAAACAGGACAAGGCAGGCTGGAGGGGATGAGGGGAGCTCATTTACCCCAGTCCCCCACTCCAGCTACACCTGACTGCTCAGGGGTGTTCAATCTTCCTCTGAGCATCTCCAGCAATGGAGGTTCCACAGCTGGGAGCTGCTGCTCCTCTATCTGATCACCCTCCTGGTAAAAAAAATAAAAAGCTAAAATCTCACAGTTCCCAAATTGCTGGCAGAAGCTGTTTTACAGCTTTGCTGAAATCTCTCAGCAGTCACCCAGCATGGTTTGCTTTCAGCTGCTGCTGTTATTTTCGTTTGCTGACCCACATTCCTATCCTGGCAAAGCAGAACTGTCTCCTGTTCACAACTCCCCTGCCACTGATGACTTTTGAGACACAACCACAACCTCCTCCCTCCCCACGTTCCCTGTTCCAGGCTCAGGAGTCTCGTTTGGCCACCGCCTGTGCCAGCTCCCCCAGGATAATAAAGAAATAAATTCATTATTTATCACAGCTCTCGTTCCAGAGAGCTCCTGGAGGACCAGGGTGCACTGAGACATTGGACTCAAAGGGAAGCACAAGGAATCATGGAATCCCAGGATGGTTTGGGATGGAGAGACCCTGAAGATCATCAACCCCCTGCCATGGCAGGGACACCTCCCACTGCCCCAGGTGCTCCAAGCCCTGTCCAGCCTGGCCTGGGGCACTGCCAGGGATCCAGGGGCAGCCACAGCCGCTCTGGGCACCTCCCCACCCTCACAACCAGGAATTTTTTCCATTTATCTTCACTTTGACCTTTCCCTCTTTCAAACATTAGGATTTATGAATTGAGAGTTTTTTTCTTTTGTTCTCTCTCTTTCTGGATTCCTCCAAGTCCCTGTGCTGGAGGAAAGCCACACAGAATTATCCTTATGGCACCTCCATCCTACAAATCCAGTGTGGAGTCCCAGCTGGTGTGAGGTGATGCTGAGCTGAGCCAGCAGGGAGCAAACACAAACCTTCAGTTTTGAGTAACAGCTCTCACAAAAGCTGCAACTCTGTGTGAAAAACCCAAACAGGCACAAAGCCTGAAAAGCTTTGCTGTTTGTATTCTCTGAAGAAGTAAAATGAGGCAATGGCACTTACAGAAATGCACCCAGGAGGATCCTTTTGAAGTTAAACTGTGTTACTGCACTGTTTTATAAATCACAGAGCTCAGGAGCAACGCCTGTGTGCAGCTCAGCACCAACCAGCAGCTTAGGAAAGAGAAGGAATTCCAAAAAATCCATCCTCATGCCAAAAGGAAGGCCCTGGCAGAACCTGTTTTGGGCTCCTCTCAAAAGGCCAGAGGTGTTCCTGTAGGCAAGGCTGGATCTGGAACCCCATCCTGCTTTTGGGACTGCTGCTCCTTGTGTCCCATCCAGAGGCTGCTAGGCCTGCCCAGGCTCCCCAGGGAATGGGAGCATTCCCAACCCTGCCAGAGCCCCAGGAGAGTTTGGACAGCACTCCCAGGGATGCCCAGGGTGGGATTTTGGGGTGTCTGGGCAGGGCCAGGGGTTGGATCAGTGATCCCTGTGGGTCCCTCCTGCCTCAGGGCATTCCCCATGTTTCTATGATTCCTTCCTCCCTCTATTATAATAAAGGAGATTTCCATGGATGTTTGAGGCTGTATCCCCCAGATGCTGTCCCTTTGTGTGGCAGTCCCTGTGTCACCTGCCCTGCCTGCAGCTGCAGCCCAACGTGAACCAGGCCAGGCATCATCCCCAGATCCCCAGGCAGGGATATTTAGCAGGCTAAGCTCAACTAAAACATCATTCAATGAAACAGCTCCATAATTCTCATCGGGATTAGAGTCATCAGCTGAAAATCCATTAAGAGAAATAGATTAAGCAATAAGGCAATGACCATCCTTGTCTTTACTCTCCCTCTTGAATGTAAACAAGCCCTGGAACAAAACCTGCTCATGGGGAACCACAGAGAGGGACCAGCTCCTTCCTCATCCCTCAGCTCCTTCCTCATCCCTCAGCACCCCAAAGGAGCAGCTGCATCCCAAAAACCACACTCAAATAAAGCTTCTTTGTCTAAGGCTTTTCAGAAAAGTATCTACAAACACAACAAATCTTGGTTTGAACAGAAATACAACCCTGAGCTGCTTCCTCCTCCCCAGAAAAGGCAGAATCAACATCTCCTGCTTGACCCAAATGCAGAGGGCTCAGCATTTTATTTGGCAACAAATGCAACTCAATCAATATGTACATTTTCCCTGGTTATCAAGAATGGAGAATAAATCAGATGTCCTCTTTGCCTGCATTTGTAAACCTAAGGCTCCAGGATTGTTAAGACTCTATTTCTACCCCAGCAAGGGCAATCCTAAAGCAGAACAACCTGAAGTGCCTCCCACATTCACCCAACAGGGCATGACTGGAATGGTGAGGCTGCTCTGAGTAACAGCTCCCATCACAGGGACCCACCAGCAAAACCCCCCCTGACCTGCAGCTGCCTTAGGCAGGACATCCAGGGAGGAACAGACACGAAACAGAGCCCAAATTCCATCTCAGGCTGGCCCTAAAGCTGCTCTGAATGTTGGTGAAACCCCAGAGAATCTCCAGGTGTCACCTGAGCTGGGGCAGTGCTTGGGCCAGGGGATTTACAGGGTATTTACAGGGAATTCAGAGATTCCCAGACTGGTTTGGGTTGGGAGGGACCTTAAAGCCCATCCAGTGCCACCCCTGCCATGGCAGGGACACCTCCCACTGTCCCAGGTGCTCCAAGCCCTGTCCAGCCTGGCCCTGGGCACTGCCAGGGATGCAGGGGCAGCCCCAGCTGCTCTGGGAATTCCATCCCAGCCCCTCCCAGCCAGGAATTCCCCCAATCTCCCATCCATCCCTGCCCTGTGGCAGTGGGAGCCATTCCCTGTGTCCTGTCCTTTTATGCCTTTGGCCAAAGCCCCTCTTCAGCTTTTCAGTGTTTGAAGGCATAAAACTGTCCCACACTGTTCAAAATGTAAAATAAAGACAATCCTGCCTTGGAAGACTCAAGCACAAAGGTGTCACTAATGATCCAATGAATGCCAGGGAGGTTCCCCAGTATCCCCCAATCCCATCCAGGCACAGAGCAGCTGCAGTCACTGTCTTTTCTCCCCTGTGACAAACACATTTCCTGTGCCCCCACACCACCACTGCAGTGTTGGCTTTTTACAGGCTTTTTTACTGGGCTGACATTCCCAATGCCAGCACTAACTTAAATCAGTGCAAACCTGAGGCCAGGGCTCTCCCACCCTCACTTCTGCTGGGAGTCCTGGATTCTGTACCCATCTAAACCTCAGTGTTCTGCTGAAAAAAAATCCTTCGGGAGATTGGGAGTCAGGCTGAACTCATGGAGTATAAAAAACCTGAGTTGAAACCCAGGATGGTTTCCTGATGCAAAATGAGCTGGTGTTGGGTGGGACACTCCCAAACTGCAATGCCTGGTGTTTCAGAGCAGGAAACATTTCAGGGAGAGGCCAAGAAGTGAGAGAAGGCAGAAGTGAAGGCAGTGCTGAAGGACATCACTGCTGGCAGTGACACTGCTGCAGGTAACACTGGGTACAAATAAAAGCCAATAAATCCCACAACACTCAGGTGCCAAACCTGTCCCCAGTGCTGGGAACAGCAGGGCCGCTTGGCCAGGGAGATTTGATTCCTGAGGGAGCTGGGCAGGTGCTGGGGCTCAGCTCTGATCAGGACTAATCTGCAGCCAGGATCTCCTGGCTGAAAATACCCGCCCTGGGCACGCGAGGGCTTGGACTGAGAGCATCTTTGGGGCAGTTTTTAAAATGAAATTAAACTAAAATTAAACTACACGTGCCATCACCAGGTGGGCTTTAAGGTCCCCTCCAATCAAACCATCCTGGCATTCTGTGATCACACCAACACCCACCTGTCTGCAAGGAAGAAAAGTAAGTTTTATGTACAATTCTACTAATTCTTTCTATTAAAAGAACACAATAGGAGCAGATATTTAGCAAAAAATCCCACAACCCTGGGTGGGCAGAACCAAGGAAGTCTGCTTTAAGTGAAGATGCCATACAAATGATTTGGATCAGGCTGCACAATTCTTTGAAGTATTTTTAGGATGATAAAAGGTGCAAGTGACAGAATTTGTTTCCCCAGGTGTGAGCACTGAGGTCAGGGTGAACAGACAGAGCAGGCAGACAAAGAGAGGGGTTAACAAAAAGCAGGAAAATCCTCTTTCTGTCAGATCAAATGGATGCACTGAGCACTCTGCCTGGTGAGTGCATGGAGAGCTGCAAGGTGAGTGCTGAGATGAGGCAGGGAGGCTGATCAGGATCTCAGGATTGGAACTGAGTGTGAATGAAATGCACAGGAGAGATTTGCACCAGCTCCACCTTCCAGCCAGCACTGCCTGCTGGGGGAGTTATTTTTACTATAACCACCTCTCTGCTGATTAACAGGGGAGAGGGAAAAATCCTCACCACAGAAAGTTGGAAAGCTTTTCAGGAATATCTGAGGAATTTCTGTCTGGTTTCTCTTGTGTTCTGAAAATCCTCTAAACTGCACATATAGAAAACACTTCCTTGCATTTACTGCTTTGTTTGCTCCCAGGAGAGGATAAACCCAGAGATTAAAAGAGTAAAAACTACAAAGAGCAGAAAATAACTTTTCAAATTCGACGATACTGATGCCTGTGACAGCTCTGCCAGCTCAGTTATCTCTGTATCAGCTCACCCAGACCTGTGATTGTAAGGACAACAAACAAGCTTTCATAATAAAGATTGCAAAAGCAAAATTTAAACCAAATGCTAAAAAACCCTTGGCAATCTGAATAAACCATCTGCAAAGCACAACCCAGCCAGAACACTCGGAGCACTCCCATCCCAGTGACCTTTCCATCACTGATGCTCAGCCCCTCTGGGGAAAACATGTCAATCCACTTCAGAGGAGGTTTTAAATGTTTTGTCTGATTTAAAGATCCCACAGAGCTGTGCTTTCAAACAGCTGCCCCTTGAGCTGGACAGAATGCACCAGCCAAGCCAAACTGGGGGTCCCAGTTGCCCAAAATATGAACCTTGATGCTGATTTGTCTTGTAGTTAAACCTTGGTGTCAGGGCTTGCGTCGGCAAATCCCGTCACCCCAAAAATACTGGGACATGGAAAGTGTTAGCAAACACCATCACCCCCAAAAAACTGGGATGTGAAAAGTACCAGCAAAGCCCTAAAACTGTGACATGAAAGGTGTCATCAAACCCCAAAAATCCTGGCACATGAAAGACGTCAGCAAACTCCCAAAAATCTGTGACACAAAAGGTGATGGCAAGCCCCTTCACCCCGAGAACTCTGACACGAAAGGTGTGCACAAACACATCATTTTTGGGTTTTTTTCTGTTACACATTTGCTGTCAACACCTCTTGACTCCTGCCATGTTTCAGTTCCCAAGACAACTGACGACCCTCTCGTGTTTAGGTACAAAATCAAGTCCGGGTGACGGAACACGAGGGTCTGACCTGAGCCCAAGGGAACATCCCCAGGTGTCCTGTCCAACCTTGGCTCCAGCCAGGACCATCCTGGGACCACCACAGGGCAGCCAGTGGCTCCCACCTGCCTGCCAGGAGCTGACAGCTCTGCTCAGGCTCCAAGGAGCCAGGGCTGCCTGAGCTCATTAAAATCTGTCCCTGGAGCCAACTGTGAGGAACCAGGGAACACCGAGAGGATGCAAAGGGAAGAATCTCCCCATCCTCAACACCCCATCCCTGGAAATGTCCCAGGCCAGGTTGGATGGGGCTTGGAGCAGCCTGGGATAGGGGAAGGTGTCCCTGCCCATGGCAGGGGTGGCACTGGATGGGCTTTGAGGTCCCTCCAAGCCAGCCCAGCCTGGGATCCTGTGGTTCAGTGAAAAGGTGAGACACGTTGGCACATTACAGAGGGGAGTGTGTACTGCCCAAACCTTGTTCCACAGCTCCCCAAACATGAGACTGGGAACTGAAGCATCTAGAGAAATAACTGGAGAAAGCAGAACTCTCATTAGGCCCAGCAGCGCTGAGTGACCAACGGCTGGAGGGCCGTGACCAGAGCCCAGCGTGGGCAGCAAGAGCTGCCAGAGTGACCATGGGGTGTCACTCACACACCACAAACCCAGAGGAGAGCAAACCCATGGCTGTGTGAGCACAGCCCCTCGGGGACTGCCCTGCCCTGCTCAGAGAGCTCAGCTCACCCCAAGAGTTTTGGGGCTCCACCTGAGGAGCTCACTCCCCTGCACACCTGAGTTTTACCCTCCCCTCCCTCGAAAACGTGACACTTCCCATTTCACATCAGCCCTCCCAGCTGGCTACAAAAGGATGCAAAAATTCTCTTGCAAATCTTTTGTCTTTATCCCCTGACACATTTTCTCTCCTCTCGTTAATGCGGGTGACAGACAAAGCACAAGCACCGTGGTCGCATCCAAAATCTGGGAAAAAAGCAGGTTTATTGCTGGCTGGGGCTGGCAGGGGTGACACAGAGATGTTGTTCCAGGCGGGAGAACAAAGATTAACTACTCTTCTCACAGATTTTAAATCCGGGAAGAGTGACCTCATACACCACAGCACCATTGAAACAACAAACCCCACAGAACACAACAAGCTGCTATTGACCCTTGGAATGGGAACGGCTCCATTCAAACGGGGGTTTGGGAAAGAGCTTCCAGAAAGTGACAGGGAAATTCCACTTTGAATTTCAGCACCGGGAAGAGCTTAACTCCATAAATCATTGCACCCATCGCTCTTGTGCTCCCCTCAAACAGAGTGCCAGAAGCTTACAGGAAAAGCACAACCCGCAGATTTTTTTGGCAGGGGCTGAAAGGGTTTAAGTTTGCTATCACCCTGCTCTCACAATACAGCTCGTGATCTGGGGTACCTCTGCTCGAGGGAGGTGTGGCAGGAGGGGACCTGGGGGAGGCCGGCGAGGACCCCTGTGGATGCCACGGATCTGAAAATCCATCGCTCAAGTTTAGGATCCTGACAACCCATTAACAGCTGCTGCTGCACCAGACGCTGAGCAACCAGCCAAGCAATTAATTTTCCCCTTTTCCCCTCCATTCTATCCGTACAGACCCATCCTTTGTTCTGCCTGCCGAGCACGGCGGTGCCGGGCTCCCAGGTGCGCTCTAAAGTCACTCGGCACTTCCCAGCTCCTGTCCGCTCCCTGCCCGGAGAGGTAAAAATTAGTAACATACCATCACGTGGTAAATCTCCTTGCTTGGGAGACGGAGAGCTCTGCACATTGCTGACCTCCATTTCTTTCCTCTCCAGAGGAGCCGTTTTGCCGGGCTCCGGCTCGGCGCCTTTGCCTTTGGGAGCATCGAGCCCCGGCGCTCCATCGCCGCCGTCCCTCTTGTCCCTCTTGCCCGCCGCCTCCTGCCGCTCTTTGTCCTGGCTGCCGAGCTCGGGGATCTGCTCCAGCTTGCTGTGGAAGGCGCTCGGGCTGCCCAGCTCTTTCTTGAGCGAGTTGCTGCCGTTCCACTCCTCTCGCTTCTTGGCGGCCGGCTCCTCCCGCGCCGGGGCCGGGGGCTGCGCGCCGGGGCCGGGGCTCGGCGGGGCCGCGGGGCCGCCCAGGGCCGCCTGCTCCTCCGCCACCGTCAGCGAGCGCTTCATCGGGGAGCTCGGCTTGGCGGCCGTGGGGCTGCGGCTCTGGGTCAGGCTGCTATTAGGAGAGAGCAGCCCAGTGGCGACGTCTTCTCTAAGCACCGGCTCAGGGTATTTATCGGCCAGGTTAAGGGTTAGGGGCACCGACAAGTGAGAGCACTCTGACATCGCACGCCTCATCGCCTTCCTCTGGTGGGCAGCCCTGGCCAGCAAACTGCCCTCAGAGCCCAGCTGCTCCTCCATCTCCTCCTCCAGCTCGGGGCTCTCGCTCAGGTCACTGCTTTTGGACTCGTCCTGGGCCAGCTCCACGGTGGTGGTCGGAGGGGCCGCTTTGGCTGCGGGAGCGGGGGAACAGAGCCCGCTCTGCCCGTAGCTGTCGTTAAGCACCCCCAGGACACAATAGCCGGGGGCTCCATCTTTTTTCACGGCCGCTTCTTTAGACCCCGAGTCGTTCGGCAGGATAGGCTGGAAATTGGGGTTCCAGACGCTGATTTCCTGCTCCTTCATGTATTTGCCGGCATCGCTCTCTGGCACGGAGAGATGGGGCAGCTTCGGCTCCGGCTGGCACTTGGTCTCCATCCCAGCCTTACCCACGGCTTTCTCCTGGTCGGTGATGGCTTCATTTTTACCCAGCCCGGGAGCGGCTTTTTCGGCTCCCGCCTGTCCCACGCGGAAATCGGTCGCTTTAGGGTTCCCGAAGTTGCCTTCAGCAGAAGGAAAGGTTTCCGAAATCAGGGACCAGCTCTCAAGGTGACCTGCAGCCGCTTGGTATTTCTTGCCCGGCACCTCAAATTCTCTTTTGTCTTTCTGAGCTATTTTTAGCTCTTTGTCTAGTTTTCCCTCGAAGAAGCAGAGCTTGTCCTCATCCGTGAAACCGGCGTTCTTAACGAGCCCGTCCTTAATCGGTCCCCCCGAGTTCACGTTCAAGCCAATCTCGTTAAGCTTCCCCTCGGTCCTCTGCCACTCGAATTCGGTTTTGCCGAAGTCCTTCGGGGACTCCATGCGGTGGAAGGCGGCCGGGAAGCTCTCGGGGCTCTTGCCCTTGCCCAGCGGGCTGTACTCGGGCTGCTGGTTGGAGAGGGACATCGCGGCGGCTCCGCGGCTCCGCTGCAGCGCTCGGCGCGCCGGGCTCGCTGCCGTGACGACACGGCGTGCCCCCGGTATTCGTGACAAACCCCGTCCTCCCCACCCCCTGCGCCGTCGCCTTCACTTACTGCAGGCAGCCACTAGTTCAAAAGAAACCGGCAGGTTGCATCCTTTTGTGGAGAATCCTCAGGAATTCACTTGGGGAAGGCGAGCGCCCGGCCCTGGGCTGAGACTGCCGGGGGTTTATCGGCTCAGGGGAAGGGTTTTGCTGTCAGCAGCCTTTGGGGGGTCCCGACACGTTTGGGGGGGATTTCAGCCTCTCCTTTTGCTTGCCAAGCTCTGCTGTGATCGATATCAGTTCCTGCTGATGAGCCATTCCGAGAACACGCAAGACCCAAGGTCAGCAATTCCCCCACAAACCAAACCAAGGCACGGCCCCCCCAGCCCAGCCCCAAGAGCACAGTGCAGAATGAGCCCTTTCAGCACAAGGGCTTTGTTTTCTGTGAATTTTAATATATTCTTCTGGAGTCAACAGTGATCACAAGTCCTGCTGTAATGAGGATTTCACAATTCACAAAACGGATCGCTCCCGTAAGCAAGAGGACAAAGCTGAAAAGGATGGGATGGGATGTGTTTGGAAAGGTCCTGGAGTCTCAAATACAGCAAGATTCATTTTCATTATATTTTTTTGAACATGAACATATCTTACAATATTTTTAGCTGATTTAAAGATGCCACATATCTGTGTTTTGAAACAGCCTCTTTGGGTCCACAGAATTTGCCAGACAAGCCAGACATGTGCCCCAGCTGACAAAAATACGAACTTCATTGCTTGTTGTCCTGCTTGCAGGTGGATTTTTTCTGTCACCCTTCATCCACACCAGCACGGCACACTTGGTGTTGATCCATCCCAGCCCTGCCCTAACACCTCTGAGGTGCCCTCCTCAGCCACCCCTGTTCCAGCATCCCCACAGAGCTCCTTCAGCTGGGAGTCGTGATTTGGGCACCACTCCCCTGGTTAAACTGGGCTGCAGAGGCTGCACTAGCACCAAACTGCAGATTCAGCTTTGATTCTTAAGTGTCTGGTGCAGCTTAATCCTTGACTGAGGCAGATTTTGCTCTCTGAACCAGGGTCACAGCACTTGAACCATCCCGGATATCGCCACACTCCACTCTGGAGAAAATGTCCTTAGAGCTCATGGAAAAGGCCTCCCCTGCTTGAGTTGAGCTGAAAGAAATGTATTTTTAAACCCAGAGCCTGCAAGTTCCACTACGCCCCCTGAATTGAACCTGCTGTGAGAAATGCTACAATCCACACATTTATCTGCTTGTATTTAAGCTTGGGATTTAAGGCACTGCTATATTTAAAAACAATGACTAAGGAACTGTAAGTTATATGAATCTTTCCTGACAGCCTCTAATTAACCAGAATAGTTCCACCCACAACCTTCACTTCTCAAAGAGCCTCAACAATTTTTCTCTGCTTTAAAATATTCTGAGGTGTCTTGCTGTGGGAAACGGGCTCTCAGCTCACGGCTCGTGCTCTCCCTCCTCCCTGGTGTAGGACTAATGTTTGCAAGCACTTGCTCACTCTGAAAGTACTGACTGTGCTCCCCAATCTGGCAGGCCCTGAGTTCCTCTAATCCGTGTAATTACTGTTATTCCTCCATTGCTCACTCAATCCTAACCAAGATTTTTTTTACAGGAAATCTCAATCCACCAGAGATCCCTTAAAGCACTTCCCCAGGAGTGAGGGCAGCCCTGTAAAGCTCTCTGAAACCACCTAGGAGCTTTCATTTGATTTTTTTTTGCACTTAAAAAGCAAATACCTACCCTTTCTAACAGAGGAGAAAACCCCTTTGATTTTGGGGCTGGTACTTCAGAGCCTGGGATCATGGAAGGGATTTGCATCACAGGGAAGAAAAGCCTGACTCCATGTCAGTGCACAGCCAGTAACAGCCTCCACTGCTGCTGCCTTATTAAATAATATTTTCTAATGCAGGAAATGAACCACAGTCAATACCTGCAATGCTCAGAAGCAGGAGAATGCTTAGCTATGAAAAATCTCCAAAGTCAGCCAGTATTTAATCTCTCAGGACATTAATGGAGGTAATGCAGAGTTCATACACTGAGAGCTTCCCAACAGCCTCCTCCTGCCCGGGGCATGCTGCTCCCAGAGCCCTGCCCAGCTCCAGTGCCCTTTATCTTCTACCCAGTCCATTTCTTTTAATTTCTATTTATGAATATTCTGCCTCTGAAGCTGTGCCATGGTGGTTGTGCAAGGCCAGGAATGGCCACTTGCTGTGACCAGCAGCTCTCCCACCAGAGCTTTGCTTCCTCTTGTTCCTTTAGACTCCCATAAACCTTAAATTCTCTGAAGAATTAAAAGGCAAAGTGGTCAGTGACGATGAGCCAGAAAGGGTGGAAGGATGTTCAGAATACAGAGTTGGGCAGATTTTGAGAGGTGACTCAAGGAAGGGAGGGTCTCACTGGAGCAGAGCTGCGTTGGAAGGGAGAGTCAGATACCCTCAAAGGAGCTCCCACCACTGCTTTTACCCTCAGCCCAACATGGAGGAACACTTCCTACTCTTCAAGCACCAAATCTGGGGTTTCCCTCTCCTCTGGGCTCTCCACCACCTTTCATGCCAGGCAGGAGCAGTGACACCATGACAAGATCCTGTAAATCAGGCCTTGGTCCAGCTCTGCACGTGCAGCTTCCCCACTGCCTGAGGGTCCCACTCCCTCCCAGAGGTGAGAGAGCCTGGTCTTGAGCAGGAAGGGTCTGGTTTGCCTGTTCACAAGGAGGAAGGCTCTATTTTGCCTGTTCACATCCTTTTAACCTCATTAAACCCTGTCCTTGCTTGCTAGAGCTGACAGGATCAGCATGGGATGCTGAGCACACCCAGCCCAGTCTCAGTCCCAGCACCAACCACCTCTGCAGGCACTCAGATCTACTGGGATGCTTTCCCTGATCCTTTTCCAAGGACAGCCATCCCAAGGGATGCCTGAGCCCTCCCTGGGCTGCTCCAGGTGGAGCTGGGCTGTGCCAGTCCCCGGAGCAGGCGGAGATCACTACATCCCACGTCAGCTCTGGTACCCAATCTGCAGCCTCCCAGCCTCAGCAGATGAATCAGCCTAGTGCTTCTATTTTTGCTTCACTCCCGAAGCTATTACTTATCCCTGCTAATGCTCTGGGTTTTTTTTTTTGCTTTAATCTAACACAATCGTTTCTGTGCAGCCTCTTGCGCTGGTTTCTAAGGCAACATCACTTTCCAGGATGATGAGCTCCTCGGTGCCAGCGTGGTTGGTGTGGTCTCTAATTAAGAGTTATTAGCAAGAACAGCAATGAGAGCGAGCAGAGCCACGAGGACAAGCTCTGTGTGCCCAGGAACCTGGGATTTACACACCCTGCCCCCTGTGTGCTCACACACACACACACATGGGCTGTGGAACCAGCCCTGCTCAACTCACGCTTCACTTCTTCCCACAGGCTGCAGGGAGTCAGGCTGAAGGATAAAACTGGAATATTTAGGATTCTGACAGTTAACATTGCAAAGGTGTGGAGTTGTACAAACCTTAAACATAGCCTCATGTTTTATAGGATGGGTTATTTATAGATCAAATCCTGCTTTAGAATTTACATCAAAAACCAGAGATCAGCCAAAGCCAGCAATCAAACACACTCAGAGTGTTCCCAACTCAATATTTGCTTACTGTGGGGATATTTCATAGTGGAAACCGAGCAGAGGCAACACAAAGTTCACCAAATGATGCACAAGCCACAGACTGGCAACATCAGCCAGGAAAAGAGGTTTGGAATTCAGATTTCCCAGAAAGTTACACAGCACCACTAAGGAAATGTGGTCAGCAGCCTCAGCTTGGCAGACTCTGCAGCCAGAAGTGGATTTGTTTCAATCTGAGAGTCAAGGATGAGCAGGAATATAAAATAAAGGAAGGAGATCAACCTCAGGAAGGCTGGCCAAGGACCAGCTCCAGGGGAGAGCTGGGCACGGCTGCATCAGCTGGAGAGGAACCAGAACTGGTGCAGCAAGGGGGGGAAAGCAGCTGGGGAAAACCTGGGGCATCTGCACTGGGTCAGCTGCTCTGGGGAACCTCGAGAGAACACAGAGCTGTGGGGTGGGGCAGGACAGGGAGGGGGGATTTAGATGGGATCTTGGGAAGGAATTCCTGCCTGGGAGGGTGGGGAGGGTGCCCAGAGCAGCTGTGGCTGCCCCTGCATCCCTGGCAGTGCCCAAGGCCAGGCTGGACACTGGGGCTGGGAGCACCTGGGACAGTGGGAGGTGTCCCTGCCATGGCAGGGGTGGCACTGGGTGAGGTCTGAGGTTCCTTCCCACCCAAACCTTTCAGGGATTCTGTGATCCTGTTGGATCAGAGGCCCCTGAGCACTGCAGAGCTGCACCTCTGGAAAAACATCCTGTAAGCTCAGCTCAGCTCAGCTCAGCTCAGCTCAGCTCAGCTCAGTTTTTAGCCAGGGACAGAAGTAACACCTCCCCAAAGCCTTTTGTTCAAGCTGAACCAAACTCCCAGCAGGGCCAAGGGCAGGAGAGCAGCCCAGGGCCAAGGTCCCCCCTCAAAGCCCTGTGACACTGCCAGACCTGCCTGGTGACACCGTGTGGGCTCAGTTCCCTCACACACCCCCTGGGATAATTAACTGGCCTTTAATTAATGAACTGCCCGCAAGATGATGACCATGAGCACTTCCAAAGCATTATTAGAGCACCTCTGTTATTACCAGCTCCTGCACACAACTGCATGAGTGCTGATGATCTCAGGATGAGTGGCTGCACTTGCACATCCTCAGCCCCTGCCCTGATTAACACAGCGTTAATCAGCTGATGAATTCCTGTCAGACAAACCCAATTACAGTCTGGGGTCCCACAGGAGAACTACAAACATGGCATGACTGAAAGGTTACTGTGCAAATGCTAGACTCACTTAAAATAATGGAAACCAGGCAGGGAAAGAAAATATTTACAGCAAGAGCTTCACTGTGGCTGCAAAAGCAAAGCAAATCCTGTCATTAGACAGGGATGGGCATTTCTTGCTTTTAAATGGATCTGATTTGCACACAAACTGTTGAGAAATCTGCCCTGCATCCCACAGGGTGACTGTGGCAATGGGCACACGACAGCCTGGCACGGGCTGGGGACAGGAGGCAGCCACAGGGATGGGGATGGATGGGGGGAAAGAGGGATCCAGGCATGAGATGAGCACTCCAGCAGCCCCCAGCCCCCACTGGGGGCAGGAATTCAGGAGCAGACTGTCAGCACCACAGGGTGGTTGTGCAATGAGCACTCGGCTGCAGAGCTGGCCCTGGGCTGAACAGCTTATGCAAATCAAAATCCATAAGAGGATACAGCCCCCAAACACTGAAACAAATTAATTTCTTTTTCTAAAATCGACTATTCTTCAAGGACAGATTGAAAAAAAAAATCTTCTGCAATTCTCCCTTTGAAATAGAGCTTGAGGAGCAGAGGGAAGGGGGATGTCAGCAGCAGATCAGAATCCAGCAGCCCAACCCTGGCCCAGTGGAAACTTTCCATCATTCCCCCCTTAACCATTCCCCAGCACCTCCTTGGAAATTCAGAACTGAGGATCCTGACTGTCACCTCTAATTCCCAAATTGAGTTTTTATTCCCACAAGAGGCACCACAAAGGTTCAGTCACATTGTAAAGGCTGATAATGCCTGTGGTGTTTCTGTTATCAGCTCAGCTGCCTCCTGACATTAAAAGGTATAAAATAATTTTCCAGGAGGCTCTGGGGCAGTTTTTTCCAATGGCAACAACAACAATGAGAAGCTGAAATAAACCCAAAAGAGGGATAAGGGATTAAATTTAAGAATTGCACAATCAGCCTTATAGCCAATGTTCCTTAAGCTGCACAGTCAAAAATAGAAAAAAAATAAAATTACACAAGTGTGCAAGGCCTAATTTACAGGAGATGGATCCAACTGCCATCAGAGAGAGGGATCTGCAGCATCACAGTTGCCATGGCTCCCGAGGGAGCTGCACCACAGCCCTGGCACCGATTTTAGCAGCACAGACAGGAGCTGATGTTTTCAGGGAAGCATCCTGTTATCCTGGAACACACAGTGTAGGACATGGGAGCCTGGCTAAAGAGATTTCATCACTGAACTTCAGCAGAAGGTCCTCCAAAATGCCTTAAAATGGGAGCAAATCACTGCGTGCCCACCAGGGGAAAGAAACAAGAAAGATGGAGAGGGACTGGGGACAAGGCCTGGAGGGACAGGACACAGGGAATGGCTTTAGCTGAAGGAAGGTACATTTAGATTGTTTATTAAGAGGAAAATTCTTCCCTGTGAGGTGCCCAGAGCAGCTGTGGCTGCCCCTGGATCCCTGGCAGTGCCCAAGGCCAGCTGGAGATTGGGGCTTGGAGCACCTGGGACAGTGGAAGGTGTCCCTGCCTTGGCAGGGGTGGCACTGGGCGCTCTTTAAGGTCCCTCCAACCCAAACCATCCCAGGATCCTGTGAGGATATCAGGTGGAGCCTCCCAGTCCTGCCTGACAGTCCCAGGTGAGGTGTTGGCCATGGTGTGGAAGCAGCTAAAGGCACAAACCCCCTGAGCATGCCATTGTTACACAACAGGAGCACAAACAGGCACATGCAGGGGACACACAGCCCCTGTGAAACCTGGACTCCCACAGAGATCTCCTGGATCCCTGCAGCCCTGCCCAGGGGAGTGCTGCCACCACCAGCCCTGAAATGGTTAAAAACGTGTGGATGTGGCAGGGGGGAATGTGGGGCAGTGGTGGCCCTGGCAGTGCTGGGGTTAAAGGCTGGACTTCTCCAGCCTGAACAATTCCCTGATTCCTGCCATGAACAAGCACAGTCACCTGGCCAGGGATGTCAGCACCCCTCCCCTCCCTGAGTGCTGGGCTCAGCTCAGTGTGAATTCCCTCTGCAGGCACCTCCACACCACTTGTGCCAGCTGAGGGACCCAGCCAGGCCCTGGGGGTGTTTGCAGCTCTGGAACAGCTGCTCCTGGAAGGGCCAGCACGGATGGAAATGCAGACAAAAGCCTCAGTTATGCATCTGATTTGTGGGCAGGGGCTGCCCAGGGAGGGTTGGAATGCCCATCCCTGAACTCCTGGAGGTGGCACTCAGGGCTCTGGGCTGGGGACAAGGCTGGCATTGGGCACAGGACTCCAACCTTAATGATGCTGGGGCTCTGGGATGGCAAAGCACCTTCAGCTGCTGTGGCAACACAGCACCAGGAGCTCCAAAACAAGCTCAGCCCTGGAACCATGGAAACTCCTGAGCTGGGAGGGACCCACAGGGATCACTGATCCAACTCCTGCTCTGCACAGACACCCCAAAATCCCACCCTGAGCATCCTTGAGAGTGCTGTCCAAACACTCCTGGAGCTCTGGCAGGGTTGGGAATGTGCCCATGTCCTGGGGAGCCTGGGCAGTGCCCAGCACCCTCTGGGGGAATTCAGAGCTGGGCACTCTGAGCTCCTCCTAAAAACCCCAACAGCCAACTGTTGACTCTACAAAGTGTTGAAAGGAGGAAAGCAATGGAAGGTTATGAAAGCCCTGAGTAAACTGACATCAGGACTTGGCACAAACTTTGCAACTTCCAGGTGCAAAGTCTGTGCCAGCTTACTCACAGGCTGCAGTGCTACTCTGAGCCAGGACTCCTCCAGTCCGTGCACTGTTCCCTGTGCAAGATATCCAGGAGGAGCTTTTCCTTCAGAAACTCCTGGCAGACAATGGAAAGGCTTGGAAGCAATGTTGGTTTTGTAAAAGATGCTGCCTTCAGCTTTCCCTTTGTTTTGTTGCATCATGCACCAAAGAGCATCACTTCTGCAGGCACAAGTTCATGCAGAGAACACCACTTCCACTAAAATAGAACTACTTCAGGTTATGCAACACTCATTAAAATTACAAAACCTCTCAAAAACCTGAGCAGCATGTTAAGGCACTCTGGAGCTTGGGGTCTGGTGAGTTAGTGGCTGCATCATGCAAACTGGCAGCAAGAAACTCTGCAGGAGCAGCAGCAAACTTCCATGCCTGATGACAAGGCACAAATGGAGAGCACCTGAGGGCAGGGATAAACTCCCCAGCCCATCTCAGCAGAGTGGGGTTCACAGAGATGCCAACTCCTCTGAGGAAGCTTTAGAATGAGCACAAGTACAAGAATATTGGTAATTTCATCTCTAGCCATATTTCAAAATTTCTAAGAACTGGATTCAGTTCTGTGGGATGAATTCCAGCTCATTTCCTACAAGCACAGGGACCTTGTTCCCTGGAGAACAGCCAGGGTGCCCAGCCCTGGATGCTGACCAGCCCATCCAAAGTCTCCTAAGAGGGATAAAATCCCAAAATTTACATCAGTCCCACCAGTGTTTTGTTAGAGCTGCTTTGGAAAAGGTTTTGATTCTAGAAGGAAACACATCTTGTGGATGAAGAGGCTCAAGCCAAACCAACTGCAGGAGCAGAAGGGGATGCAGTTGGTCTGAGGTGGGATAAAGCCAAACCCTGCCAACAGCAGGGACCCAGAACATTCCGTGCCCCTGGCATCCTCCATCCCTGAGCAGGGTCAGGGCACAGTGTCACACCCAAACCCTCCACACACACCAGCTGTAACTCAGTCCCCACGGCTGCCCCAAGGCAGAGCTCAGCACCCACACCGTGTGCCAGCTGTGCCTTTGGGCATGAGCACTGTGAGCCAGGCAAGCAGCCCCAGCAGCCCTGAGAGCAGCCAGCACCCCTCATGCCACGCTGGATGCCCACTGGGGCTCATGCCAGGGCAGGGCAGGGCAGGCAGCAGCCCTGGGCACACACACACCTCTGTCCGGCCGCCGGGGCACGGCTCTGCCCGCCAGGGCTGGCACCGGGGCTGGCACCCCCCCGCGCCTTGGTGGGTCTCATGTAGCCCTTGAGCTGCTCTGCTGCCTTCACTCTCTCTTTCTTTGCCTCTTTCACCACTTTCTGCTCTCGTTCTTCTTCTGTCTCTTTAGCTGGGGCTCGAGATTCCTTTTCCTTTAGTTACTTCTTGAGATTCCTTCTCTTTAGTTGTGTCCTGAGATTCTTTTTCTTTGGCTGTGTCTTGAGATTCTTTTTCTTTAGTTATTTCCTGAGATTCCTTCTCTTTAGTTGTGTCCTGAGATTCCTCTTCTTTAGTTACTTCTTGAGATTTCTTTTCTTTAGTTGTGTCCTGAGATTCCTTTTGTTTAGTTGTGTCCTGAGACTCCTTTTCTTTAGTTATGTCTTGAGATTCCTTTTCTCTAGTTTTATTTTGAGTTTCTCTTTCTTTATTTGTGTCCTGAGACTCCTTTTCTTTGGTTTTGGCTGGAGAATCCTTTTCCTTGGTTTTCTCTTGAGGTTTATCCCCCTCAGACTTTGACACTGGAGCAACCTTCAGGGAACCTCCCCAGCATGAGGAGCATCCCTCAGGAGAGCAAGGCCCTCCTCTGCAGGCTGACAGGGACCTTTTTTGTTCTCTTTGGGCTGTTTTGGGGTAGTTTGGGCAGCTGTCCCAGCACCCTCAGGCTCAGTGCTCTGAGTGCTCTGGTGTTGGGGTGAGCTCTGCTCATTCTTCATGTCCCTGCCCTGCTCAGCCCCTCCAGCCTTCCTGTCCTTGCCAGCTCCTGGCACACCCACAGGTGTCCCTGCAGGGGCTGGGGACCTCCCTGTGCCCTTCTCTGCACAGGACAAGGTGGCCTCTGATCCCCCTGTCCCCTCAGCAGCTCCAGAGGCTGCTCTGTGTTTTGGATCTGCTGCCTCATGAGGAAGCTCTGAGGGAGCCTTGGCTGTGTTGTGCTGTGTATCAGTGGGTTTTCTTCTTTATCACCCACCTTTGTATCAGTGGGTTTTATTTCTTTATCACCCACCTTTGTATCAGTGGGTTTTATTTCTTTATCATCCACCTCTGCCAAGGGACAAAGGTGACTTTTGTCCTCGGGCTGGCCACCCTGGGAACCAGCCTCTCTGCTCTTCCCACCTTTCTGGGAAACCTCTTTCCCAGGTTCTTTGGGCTGCTCGTGAGATCTCTGGGTCTGCATCTCCTTCTTAGCACCAGCTCCAGGCTCTTTGCTGCTTTTCTCTGCCACTGCTTCCAGAGGAGGAGGAGGAGGAGGAGGAGGAGGAGGAAGGCCCCCAGTCCCTGCACCACCCTCTCCCTGCTTTGGGAGGCCACAGGGAGCATCACCCCCATCCCCAGAGCCACTTGCTAGGCTCTGAGACATGGGTTTCAAGTCCCTTCCCTTATTATTCCCAAGTCTTTGAGGGCCAGTGGGAAAGTTTTTAATGTTTCTGTTTTCATCTACAAGATCTGTGTCTTCCACCCCACATTCCAGCCCAGCTCCCACGGCAGGCTGTGCCTCACTCCTGTCTGATTCTGCCACCAGAGGAACAGGCTGCCTGGAGGCATTTTTAGCCTTTTTACTGCTTCCATCATAGCCCCTCTTTTTAGATCTCTCAGTGACTGGGGCCAGGCTGGGATCTGACACTGCTGGATGGTCTGGAATAGGATTTTTATTCCTGCTGCAAGGACTGGCACCTCCTGCCTCAGGTTTATCCCTGATCTCCAGGCCAGCAGGAGGGAACATCCCTGCTCCTGCTTTATGCTCCAGCAGAAAAGGCTGCTGGGGGTCAGGCTCCCCCTTTCTGTGCTTCTCTTCCCCACCTGTGTGTGACTTCCCTGGCTCCAGAGGCAAAGCAGGAGCCTGTGCCTTGGCAGGATCAGGCAGGTGACCCAGCAGCACCTCTGGAGCCCTGGAATTCTCTTTGCCCTCCTCAGACTGAGTTTGTTGAACATGTCCCACTGCAGGGAAGTCACCTGGCTGCAGCTCAGGACTGTGCTCAGCCTTTTTGCCTTTCCCATCTCTGCTTTTACCCTTGGGCTTGTCCATGCCCAGTTCCCTGGTGGGACTGTGCATCCCTGCCCTGTGCCCTGGGGATTTATCTGCTTCCTTCCCTTTATTCACAGGCCAAGTTTCCTCAATTTCCAAGTTTCCTTTCCCTCTTTCTGGCTCTGAAGTCTCTAATTTATGGCCTGAAAGATTTGGCTGCTCAGAGAAGCTCCCAGTGCTACCCTGGATTTTGGGCTTCCCCAGCTCCTCCTCCAGCCTCTCTCTTTGCAATCCAGGCCCCTTCTCCTCAGCCAAGCTCATTTCCTTCCTGCCTGCAGCCACCTGCTCCTGCCTGCCTTCCCCCCCAGCCCCCAGGACAGCTGCCTGCCCAGAGGGGCTTTTCTCAGGCTCTTTCCTTCTCCCATCACTGCTCCTCTTCCTGGGTTTCTCTGCCAGCCCAGCAGCTCTGGCCTCTCTGCCTTTCCCAGCCAAACCCACCTGCTCTGTGGGGCTGATGGTGGCAGCCAGAGCAGGATTTTTGGCTTCCTCTCTGTTCTTCTCCAGCAGCAAAACTTGGTCTAAAGCTCCCAAATCAGCTGTTTCACCTTTCCCAACATTTTCTTTCCATTTCTCCGGTCCCAGCTCAATTGGCCTTTGCATTTTAGCTGCATTTTCCTGTAAGCCCCCAGCAGGGACACAGCCCTGCTCTCTGCCCTTATCACTGCCCTCCTTCACCTCATCAGCTCCCTCAAGAAAACTCCCTGAGTCCATCTTATTCTCAAGGAAAGGCTGCTGGAAAAAGCTCCTTTCCCCCTTTTTGCTCCTTCCATCGCTGCCTCTTTTTTTGGCCTTGTCTGCAGGACAGGCCTGTGCAGTGCTGCCTGATGGGTGTCCTCTGGCAGGAACAGCCTGGCCATTTTCAGGATAAACTGTTTCCTTCCCAGCCTCATCTGTCCTCCCTCCATCAGTGGATTTGCCTCCATCCTCTGAGAAGTTTTTCATTCTTTTGCCTTTCCCTTCACTGCGCTTTTTTTTCGGTCTGTCCGTGCTGTGTGCCAGGCTGGGCTCTGTCCCAGCCTGCTGCTCACAACCAGGGACCCCTTTCCCCTGCTTTGGATCTGCTGCCACCGCCCTGCCCCCTGCCTCACCAGGGCTGGGAGGTTTGGGGACACCCTGCCCAGCTGGAACTTCCCCAGGCTCTGCTGGAACTGGAGCAGGAGCTCCAGGAGCTCTGTCTGTTGGGCTCCTCAGTGCTCCCTCTGATGCTCTTTCACTTTCTGCAGCTGCCTTTGGCTCTGCAGGGAGCTTGTCCATGGCTGCAGCCTCCAGGTGAGGCTGTTTGAGGGGTTCCCTTTCAAACCCTTTGCTTTTTTCCCACTTTTTCTTGGCTGCTGTTTCCAGGGAAGGCTGGACAGAGTCACCGGGTGCTTCCTGCCCTGGAGATGGGGATTTGGGCTCCTTGTTTTTATGGGACAGGGGGAGTTCCAAAGGTTTGGTCTGTAAGGGAGCTCCTGCTGTGCTCAGATTGACCTTCAGCTCGGCACCTTTTGACTCCTTGTCCTCCCTCTTCTCATTTTTCCTGGGGAAGTCTCTCTGCGTGCCCTTGCTGGGTTCCTTGGCTGCAGCAGATTCCTGCACCTCAGCCCTGCCCACCTGCTCTGAGGGAACCTCTTTGCTGTGGCCCTTAGACCCCAGCACCCAGCTGGCAGCTCTCCTTCCCTCTGGCTCCATCTCCTCCCTGGGGCTGCCATCCAGCACGCTGGATCTGGGGCCCTGCTGTCCTGGGGCTGGCACAGGGAAGGTGTTTTTCTCCTCCAGGATATGACTCCCAGGTGTTATTTTAGCATCCTGTGGCACATCCAGAGCTCTGCTTCCAGGGGGTGTTCCAGGACACACGGCTGGGTTCTGCCACTGCCCCCCAAAGGGAGCACTCCTGGCACCTCTGCAGGTTCCATTCTCCTCCCAGAACTCCATCCCTCTTGGCAGCTGGTTTCTCCTTTGTTTTGGTTTCTTTTTCTTTTTCTTCACCATGGCACCTTCCAAATCCCAGTTTTCCTGGGGGGGATCTCTGCAGCTCTCCACAGGCTCCGTGGGGACACTGGTGGCCTTTTTGTGAGGAACCCTAGAGCGAGGGGATGCTCCAGCACCACAGCCAAGCTCCACTGTGGAACAGGGGTCTGCTCTGGGCTCAGGACTCTTCTGCTGTGGGACACCTACAGGATGCTCCTCTGGCCCATCTGTGAGAGGCACTGGGGCAGGTTTTGCTCTGCCAAACCCACGGTCCCTGGATTTGGGAGCTTGCCTGACTTGTGCAGTGGGAAGACCTGGAATACAGGAAGCCTGCTCAAACATCAAGGCCACTATTTGCTTGATAAAATAAATAATAAATATATTTTCTATGTGGCTGCAGCCCTCTCAAACAGGCCCTACAGGCAGGATTTCCCACTGGAACCACACCAGAGCCACCTCAGGAGGGCTGGGGTAGGTATTTACCCCAACACCTGTGTGATCTACCCCAAATCCATCCACCAGTGCTATTTAAACACAAGTCTGACACAGGCTCTTACCCCACCAAAAAGCACCAGTTCTTGCAAGGACATGCCATTGCTTTTTAAAAATGCATTAAGGATCCATTTTGTCTCAGCAAGACAAGATCAGAGAGAGCCTTTTTATATCTCTAGCTGGCATCCTTCCAGAGTGGGAAAACAGAAGTTTAGTGGGAAGATGGGAAGAGAGATGGGGGCAAGAGAGCCAAGTTTCCCCAGCAGCCAGGGAGGAAGCAGGGGGAGGCAGAGCCTCGGTCCCAGGGTCACCTGCTGTGTCCCTGGGGATCCCTCAGGGGGTGAGGAGAGCAGCAGCTGTTTGTCACTCAGCCCTGGCCCACAAATCCTCCTCCACACCAAGTGTGAGCAGCACCAGCCCCTCTGGAGGCTGGGTCAGTGGAGCAGGAGAAAATCACTTCTTCCTTTGGCAATTGCACAGCTCAGTTGGGAAGGAGATCCTCCCTGGGAATATCCTCATGAGAATTACCAGTCCTTTTCAACAGCAAAATAAAAGCCAGTGCTGATGGCAGAGAGATGGGAGCTCTGCAATCCCCCAGCACAGCTGTGAGCCAGTCCCAGAGATAAAGCACCCAGAGCACAGGGATTTGGGCTTTTAGTTTGAATGGGAGGGGAAAGAGCCTTGGAGAGGGCAGGGATCCAAGGGGAAGGGTGAGCCCAGCACCAGGAGCACTGAGAGCCACACAAAGACATTCCTGCTGGCCCAGGTGGCCCCACAGCCAGGAGCAGAAGGTGAAGAGTTCCCAGAGGAGGTTTCCATGAGGAAATGGAATTCTTTTTTATGTTATGATTTCTGTCCTACCTGTGGGCTCCTGCAGGGTTTTCCCTTCCTGAGGTTCTGCGTGTTGGACATGGTTTTGCTCAGCCTCTTCCTTCTGTGCCTCACCATTCTCAGCAGGAGCAGATTTTTCTGGAAGGTCTTTATTTTCTAGTGCTCCTTTTGCTTCAGCTGGAACATGAAAGACAGGAACAGAAAGCTTCAGGTCTCAGGAGTACAGGCAGCCTGCAGCTAAACCCCAGCCCCTGCAAAGGGGTTAATTTTGTGTTTAACAGGAATGAGGTTTATGAGACATGGTTGGTTTATCCCCTCACAATCCCATTTCAGCAGCACTTTTATATTTGGCACACGCCAAGGTGGGGGTAGAACACGAAGCAGGGGCTGTTTCAGGGCTCTTAAGCACAGGGTGAGGGTTTGTTTGGGTTTTTTCCTCTTTGTAATCAGCCCAGTTCAGACTATCCCAGCTTCCCACTGGGAATTCAAATCCAGAATGAACTCCATTATCAGCCTGGAGTCCCTGGCTAATGCTGATCATCTTGTACCTTCCAATACATCCACACAGCCACCACAACATTCCTCACTCTGCATAATTACAGCCAGTTTTCATTTGTAAGGCATAATTACAAGGGAGAGCAGTTCTCTCTGTAATTAATTTTATTTAAATTTTGAACAGAAAGGGAAACGATGACAGGCATTGGTACAACAACTGTGCAGGGGGAAGGAAAGGACAAGTCCTGTGACTGTGCCCTGTGCCAGCAGGCACTGAAAACCTGCTGGGGCTGCAGTTTGGAGCCTGGCCCTGCCTGCCCGGGGCAGAGCTGTGCCCGTGTGGGGCTGTGCCAGAGCTGTGCCCTGGCTGCATTTCCCACCTGCTGCCTCCGGGGGCTGCTTGGTTTTCCCGGGAATTTCCTCCTCCCGGGGGCTCGGGGGAGGTTTCCTGTCCTTCATCTCCTCTGAGTGATCCACACAAACTTCTGGGACTTTGGATTCCGCCTCCATCTTTGCTGTTGCTTCTGTAAAGAGAATGTAAAGAGTAAAAATTCCTGGTTTTAAATATAGATCAGATTAAATTAGATAAATATCACTCCCTCGCCTAATTTTTTATCTTCCACGTGGAACTGAAGGGTTTCCTCACTTTCAAAACCCGATTTTTAGGATCTTTCTACCTTCCTGCATTGTCTTGCACTTCCTCTTTTATTCATCCACCTGGGCCTCTCAGTCTCTACATTCTAGTGGGGTTTTTTTGTTGGAATCTCTCTCCTGAAAGTTATCCACATCATTAAACTAAAGAGTATTAGAAGGTAAGGAAAAATATCTCACTCCAACTCCATCCACAACCAATCCACATATGCTGCCTCTGCCCAGGACTATTTACTGCATTTTAATAATATAAACATAAAATAAATACAATTTTGGAGAGCAGTTTTCTCTCCAGAGGGATGGTGTCCCTGGAGAAATCCACACAGCACAGCAACCAGCACATGAAGAACCAAACATGGCCTTCCCAGCATTCAACACCTACAGTCATCCCAAGGAAAGGTCCCAGAATGATCAACTAAGCCTTTTAGTCTCTTCAGAAATTGTTTTCAAGAACCTCTGTTTGTCAGCTCTGTGTCCTACAGGATCTGGGAGATTTCAGGGAGAGCTGAGGGTGGTGGTGACACAGAGCCAAGCACCGGCAGGGATGAGCCAGCACCTCCCCATGGCTGTCCTCAGACCACCCAGCACTGCCAAGAACGCCCAATGACAATTTAAAAATCATTACAAACCTCTGGTTTTATGTTTTGTAAGTGAAGAATCTCCATGATGCATTTTCTGTGTCTCCTGAGAGCAGAGCTCAGCTCTCCTCAAGGTGCTTCACCCAAAGCCAACCAACGCTGGGCTCCCTAACCTCAGAGGCCTTTTCCAACATGAACTATCTGTGACTGGGACTCTGGGATTTGGGCACACTCACCTACAGGAGCCTTGTCCTGCTGAAGGGCAGCCTCAGATGTCAGCAGCTCCCCAGACACAGCAATGCTGGGGGCAGCTGCAGGGCCAGGCTGATCTGCCACATTCCCACCATCCACAGCAGGGACAGGCTTGGCTGGAGCTGCAGGAGCAAACCCAGAATCCAGGCCATGGTGATGGTTGACTTCTGCTGCTGGGGCAAACTCTGCATCTGCTGCTGGGCCAAACTCAGAGCCCGTAACGTGCTGAGCTTTGTTATCTGCTGCTGGAGCAAATCCCAAATCCAAGGTATGGTGAGGTTCTGTGTCTGCTGCCGGGGCAAACCGCAAATCCATGGTCTGGTGAGATTCCACACCTGCTGCTGGAGCAAATCCCAAATCCATGGTCTGGTGAGATTCCACACCTGCTGCTGGAGCAAATCCCAAATCCATGTTCTGGTGAGATTCCAGACCTGCTGCTGGAGCAAACCCCAAACCCATGTTCTGGTGGGACTCGACATCTGCTGCTGGGGCAAATCCAAAATCCATGGCCTGGTGGGACTCCATACCTGCTGCTGGGGCAAATCCCAAATCCATGGCCTGGTGGGACTCCATACCTGCTGCTGGGGCAAATCCCAAATCCATGGCCTGGTGGGACTCCACACCTGCTGCTGGAGCAAACCCCAAATCCACCCCACGGTGGGATCCAGCATCCGCTGCCGGGGCGAAGCCGAGCTCTGTCCCCGGGGTGGACATGTCATTGACACCTTTGGCAGGGCTGGCTTCAGGTGCAGGAGCAAAGCCCCCATCTGTGGCCTGGAAAGGCCTGGCTGCTGCTGCTGCTGCTGCAGGACTCTGGGGAGGTTTGGTGTCTCCAGCAGGGCCAGCCTCAGCTTTCTCTGCAGGAAGGGACACGGCGTCAGTGGCGGGAGCAGAGGCTGCACCTGGCAGGGACACAGGCACCACAGGTCAGGGAGAACCCCATGGAAACTCCTGACCTGCTGCTTTGTGCATGGGGAACAGCCAGGGCTCCCTCCCTGTGTCTCCTCCTGGCTTTCAGCACCACCTCCTCCCCCTGCCAGCAGCTCACCCAGGTGTTCTATCCTTATCCACTGCTGGCTGCACCAGAGCCTCTCCTGCTGCAGCCCCCCGTGCCCTGTGTGCACCCCTGGCTGCAGCGGGGCTCCCATCTGCTCCAGCAGCATGGACTGCCTCTGTGCCAAAGCTGCCTGATGCCAAACAGCTGGCAGGGGGCCAGAGCTGCTGGATCCTCTGCCAGGAGCACATTCCAGCAGAGCCCAGCCAGGAAGCAGAGCCAGCAGAGCCCCAGCATGGCTGGAGCTGCAAGGCACCTTCAAGATGTCCCAGCTCCAGTCCCGCTCCCCTCTCCTGGCAGGGACAGCTCCCACCATGCCAGGCTGCTCCATCCTGGCCTGGGACACTTCCAGCAGCCACAGCTGGAAGCTTCTTAGGAAAGCTCCTTTTCCCTCTACTGCAGGACACAGAAAATGTGGAATCACCTGTGTGAGCCCAGCAGGTTTTCCAAAAGCACACCCTCCAAAGCCACACTCTTCATTGTAAACATGGTTTGTGCTGGTGGGGTTTGGTTGGTGCTTGAGCAGGAGCTCTGGCACTCCTGACACAAAATCCTCCCACAAATCCCAAATTCCCTCTATTCCTTCAAATTGGCCTCGTTCATTTTTCACACAGTATCTCCTAACACTGAGCTGGTAGCTCCAAACCAACATTTGTCACTTCACAGCACAATCAAAGCTCTGCATTTAAGCTCCTATTTGCCTAAAATCCCCTTGAAGGAGGTTTTTCAGTCAGTTTTTGTTTAATGTTTCAGCTCTCCAGAGGCAAGCTTTTCCAAATGATCAGTGCCAGAAGCACTGGACCTCTCTGCTGCAGCTCCTCATCTCGACAGCCCCAAGCTCTGCCCACCCTCTGTGTCCTGCAGCTCAGTGCCCTGAACATCTCCCATCTATTGCTGATGACCAAAAAACAACATTTCTACTGATTTTTTGAGTCACATCTAAAAATATCCTCCCCAACCAGTGGGAAATGTATGAAATCTAATTTAGATACTTAAACTGAAGTCAGAAAGAAACAGAAAAATCTAAAAAGTCCCTTGTAAAATGGTACTTAAGGATCCATTTAGATAAAACAAATATTTTAGTGAACCAAACCAAGAGGATCCATCATGCACCAGCCCTCATTTGGGTTTGACTTGGTTGTGGGTTTTTTAAGTGATATCATGATCTTCTCCAAAAGAAAACCAAGACTGTGATTTTACATGTGAATAAGACTGTAAATAGACAGATATTAAAAGCACTATGGATGTTCCCGGAGAATTAGGGAAATGAGTGGGATGAAGTATTAGGAAACTGGACAACAACTGGCACTATGAGTCTGTGTATAAATATGTTAAAAATGGGACTTTTTAAAAGAGAATCTTTAAAAGGACAGGTTCAAGGTCCTTGTGAATAGATCTGGCCGTGGGTCAGTGGTGGCCTTGGCAGTGCTGGGGACGGGTTGGACCCAGTGACCTCAGAGGGCTTTTCTCCCTAAACCATTCCGTCCCTCTGCTGTAACCACAGCCTCGGGATTTTCCTGCAGCTAAAATGTGGAGACAGCACAGAGCCATGGAATCAGCTCCTGGACTGGGACACAACTGAGCAGGTTTGCTGCTCCTCCCTCACCTGCAGGCACAGCAGATCCGTTCCCACCTTGCTGTGTTTCCTCAGGAGAGGCAATTCCATGTTCTCCCACCCCCTGCCCCCCTCCAGGCTGCAGGACTCACCTGGAGCTGCAGCCTTGGGTCCCTCAGTGGCTGCAGCCTCTGCTGGCAGGGCTGGGGCTGCAGCAGGAACGCTCCCAGGGGCTGCTGCTGCCGTGGGGCTCTCGGGCAGGCTCGTCCTTATGGCTTCTGTGGCTGCAGGGGGCACTGCCAACAGAAGCAGCTGGAATCAGCTCCTGGGGAGGCCTCAGATCATGGAGCTGCTGGCATGGGGGACACCCCCAGGTGCTGCCTCAGCCACCCCGGGGAGGGAATCCCCCTCAGCTCAGAGAGAATCTGCTCTGATTGCCCACTCTCAGGAAAATAATTTGTGCAGCACCCAAGAAAACTCTTGAATCCCAGGAGAAGGGGCAAAGTTGGGGAGGGTTGTGCTACAAACCCTCCCAGTCCCACCCCCAGCTCCAGAAACACTTCCTACCCATCACCAGGGTAAAACCGTCCTCAGCTTCCTCACAGAAATAAAGATCCCATTATGGGTCAAGTTTTGTAATACACACAAATTCCCAATGGGATAATGCTCCAGTGGAGCTTCAAAGATTTATCTGTGACCAGAATTTAAAGGTAATTGTAAAATCCCAGCAAGGTTTGGGTGGGAAGGGACCTTCAGGATCACCCAATGCCAGCCCTGCCATGGCAGGGACACCTCCCACTGTCCCAGGCTGCTCCCAGCCCTGTCCAGCCTGGCCCTGGGCACTGCCAGGGATCCAGGGGCAGCCACAGCTGCTCTGGGCACCTGTGCCAGGGCCTGCCACCCTCCAGCCAGGAATTCCTTCCCAATATCCCATCTAACCCCATTCTCTTTCAGTTTAAAGCCATTCCCACTCCCCAAAGACTCATTTCCATTCTACATTGATGTGAGCAGCAGAAGCAGTGCTGTCCCTGGCCAGCTCCCACATGGTTCTGTCCCAGCCTGGTGTCCCCTGAGGAGGCAGACAAGGAGAGGAGCTGGTTCTGCTGCTTGGGAGCTCTCTGCCAACACTTCCTGCAGATCAGCTCAGAACTGGTTTTTACCTGGTGGCTCAACAAAGAAAGAGGTATCTGGTCCCTTCATGTCCTGCTGAGCTCCCATCCAGTATTCTTCAGGGGCTGTGGGAAACAAATACACTGAGTCCAGCCCTGACCCCACAGGGCTTTGATTTCCCAGGGGAAGGTTTGACTCTGCTGGGTTTGGGGTTCACCCTCAGAGAATTTCAATTCTCTCTACAAGAGGCAGCAGAACCTCTGTTCTTCCAGGATTATTGGGAGTGAGAGCTCCCACCAGACAAGAGTTACACCCAGCACTGACCCCAGGAGTCAGGAGTTTCTTTCCTCAGTTCTCCTGGGCAAGTGGCTCTGGGTGGCCCTGCCTAAGCAGGGGGGTTGGAAAAGTTCCAACCTCATCCATCCTGTGACCTCCTAATGTAGAATCCCAGCATGGTTTGGGCTGGAAGGGACCTTAAAGCTCATCTCATGGGCAGGAACACCTTCCACTATCCCAGGCTGCTCCAAGCCTCCTCCAACCTGGCCTTGGGCACTGCCAGGGATCCAGGGGCAGCCACAGCTTCTCTGGCTGTGCCAGGGCCTCTCACCAGAACACTCCCCTGAACCAACAGCTGTCCATGCCAAGAGGAAACTTTCCAATCTTGACTCATTTTGTGAATCAACTCCCCACCAAGATTCTTTAGGACTTGTAAAGTGGGATTTCCCAGCTGCAAACCCTCCCAACCCAGCCAGTCAGAGGAAACATTTGTTTCTCACCTGCTTTTCCTGGCAGGAATTCTGTGCCTGACTCGAGGCCCATGAAGGCTGATGGGTCCAGAGCCTCTGCAGGGGAATACAGGGACCCCAGGAAAGGTTGCTCAGGTCCCATCATGGATCCATGTGGAGCTAAGAAAATAAAAAAACTTTTGTTAATCACCAGCCCTAATGACTCCTCCTAAATTTCAAGTCCCACCACACTTGGACTGCTCTGCTCAGCAGCAGTTCAGATAAATCTGCATCAAATATTAGTTCTGCATCACAAACCATAAATTCTGTATTTAACAGAACCTTCTGACAAGGTTTAAGAGAGTAAACACAGGCAAATTATTTCTTTTGGCTTTCTGCTTCTGCTCCCATGAATTCCAGCTGGTAATCCCTTAATAATCCAATATTGGTATAATAATCCAAGAGCTGAAATCCTGAAGAGCACTTTGCAGCAACAGCTCCTGAGTATCTGGGTTTTAGCCATTAAAACAAGAGCAGGGTAAAAAAAGGCTTGTGAATTTACAGCTGTGGAAACCTCCCTCGTGGATCCCCTGATGGGGAAACCCCTAAAAAGTTCTGTGCCAGGACTGAGAGATGGATGGGACTTTGGGATTTTTTGTACTTCAGGTTGCTGTTTATTTTTCTCTTATGCAAAGCTCAGCACACCATCTACATCTCAGACTTAGTGTACAAAGAGAAGGCACCAAAAGTCACACGACACACAGATTCAAGGCCTTTTAAGCTATTTTGTCCAATTAACTCTTAGAATGTATTTTAGTTCTACCTTCCTACTAAGAAAGGTAGAAACGAGTTCCAACATCAACCCTCATTTTCAGTACATGAAAATGAACCTTCAACCAACATCCTGGGGTTCCAACATCAACCTGAATTTCCAGTACAAGAAAGACAAGAGAGCCAAGTGCCCAGCTGGCAGCTGGGGAGGGCTGTCCAGGGGAGCTCACCAAGGATGTCCCTGGCAGCGTCGGCGTGGCCCGGGAACAGCGGCGCGCTCTTCATGTCCGTGGGGAAGGACAGCTCGGGGAGGTTCTCCCCTCTGTGCATGCTGAAGGGGTCTGGCAGAGACACAAGCAGGCAGGGTGACCACTCAGGGTGACAGGGACACCCCTCAGGGGACAGGGACCACCATTAGAACAAGAGGATGGAGATGCAGCAGGTCCCAACGCTGCACTTACAAGGAAAGGCTGCTTTTGGAGCAAACCCCTTCCCAATTAGAATTTACACCCTCAGTTGCTCAGGCTGATTTTTGAGAAAGTAGATCATGACTGGAGAAACTGTGCCCTGCCCTCCAGGAGGAACCATCTGCCCCGATGGACACAGCCCATGAATCTGAGTCAGGAACATGGGCTGGGCTCAGCTCAGCCCAGAGCAGGGAAAGGTTTGAGATGTCTGAGCTCTCCCAGCTAGGAACTGCACCCCAGTATGAACTGGGGTGATGGACTGGTATTTAAACCAAGTTACTGGGAAATTGAAACATCCCCCAGTGTCCCAGGCAGACTGTCCTATCCATGGCAGTGTCCAAGGCCAGGCTGGACAGGGCTGGGAGCAGCCTGGGACAGTGGAAGGTGTCCCTGCCATGGCAGGGGTGGCACTGGATGGGCTCTGAGGTCGCTGTCACCCCTGTCCTCTGGCAGTGGGAGCCATTCCCTGTGTCCTGTCCCTCCATCCCTTGTCCCCAGTCCCTCTCCAGCTCTCCTGGAGCCCCTTCAGGCCCTGCAAGGGGCTCTGAACTCTCCCTGGAGCCTTCTCCTCTCCAGGTGAGCACCCTATTTCCAGACACTCGGATTTCCTCCAGTTAAGACCAGCTCAGGGGGATTTGGCCGAGGGCTGTGGCTCATTTTCATGCCAGAAGCGCTCCCTGCAGGGCTGAGAGCCCAGCCTGAGCTGTTCCCATGCCCACAGGGGGCTGGCATGTCAAGATCAGGTGAGCTGAGTGAATTCCTTTATAAACCTGTCAGATTATTTGAGATGCCAAGACAACATCTTGCCTCGGAGCAACGTGCAGAATATTTTGATTTTGAGCTGTTTACAACAGTATTGCCAGGTCTGAACAACTGCCTTCTTTCCAGTTAAAAAAACAACCCCCAAAAACAAGGGGGAAAAAAAAGAGCATGACTGAAACCAATTTAAAACTAAAAGAGATCCTGCTGATGTTCCCTCTTTGCCCAGCAGTTGGATCACGTGGAAAAAATGGGCAGCTCAGATCTTTGGGCCAACCCACCTCTGCTCCAGAGGGAAAAGGGGAGGAGTGGGAGAGCTGAAATTTCCCCTCTTTCTCCCCAAGGAACAAGGAATTACAGGGATGGTGGTCAGGAGATCATTATTTACACCACTGGCCAGAGAATTCTCTCCTTGGGAGGGAAACTGTCCTCCCATTTTCCAAAGAGTGGGCACACCAATATTGAATAAATCAAATTATTTCTCTGAGTCTGATCTCTGCTCCATTATGGGAGCTCTAAGCAGAATCTCATTTATATCCAACTGGAACAGCAACACAGGGGACACTTTGATCTTGAACTTTATGTGGTGCCTGTGCAGGTGTGCAAGACACTCCAAGGACACGAAACCTGAAGAAATGTGGTTTCATGGAACAAATAAACTAAAATATTCCTATTATTCAGGCCAAAAGAACACTGGGTGCTAGGCCAGGTATGTAAATTGATCCTAATTAACAAATATAACAGCTGGCTCTTCAGCAGAATGACACCAATGTCCCATTCCTGCACTCACACAGCAACAAGAGGGAAAACCCAAGAAACCTGTGGCTCTTCCAGTTCTTCCATTAATCATTTCTTATCCTTGTAAAAATACATCAGTTCTTCACAGTCAGTAAGAAAATCATGCCCTTAGCAGGCCTACAGTACTCAAAAATATATATTAAAAAATAAGTTCCATCCTGTATCTTTCCAGGTTGATTGCCTGGGATAATCTGGTCAGGACCCACATTTCTCAGGTGCTCCTGGAGCCAGCAAGCAATTTAATTTCAAAAAATGAGGGAGAAAAAGGAGAAAATGGAAGGGAAGCTGCTGGGTGAAAGTGTATCAGTGTGCAGGGCTGGGTTGCACAAGGTGCAGCTCGTGTTCAGCAGTGTCAGCAGCTGCAGAGGTGTGGGACAGCCCCAGCTGCAGGGCAGGATGTGACACAGGGACAGGCACTGCCTGGGGACACTGCAGGTCAGAGGGACACATCTGGGGAGGTCTGCACTGAAACCCACAGTGCTCACAGCAGCTCAGCTGTGGGAGTTCCCCAAAATCTGCTCTGGGCATAGAATCCCAGAATTATTAGGTTGGAAAAGAGTTCCAAGACAATCAACTCCAACCTTTGACCAAATACCCCTAAACACATCACAAAATGCTGTGTCTGCTTGGGCTTTGAACACTTCCAGGAATGGGGACTCAGCACTGCCCTGGGCAGCCTCTGCCAACACTGAACCTCTCCTTAGTGAAGGAATTTCCCCCATTTCCACCCTGAGCCTCCCCAGCCCAGCCTGAGGCCGTTCCCTCTCCTCCTGTCCCTGTTCCCTGGCAGGAGCTGTGCAGACCCACAAGGTCCCCCCTGAGCCTCCTTTTCTCCAGGCTGAGCCCCTTCCCAGCCCCCTCAGGAATTCTCCAGCCCCTTCCCAGCCCCCTCAGGAATTCTCCAGCCCCTTCCCAGCCCCCTCAGGGATTCTCCAGCCCCTTCCCAGCTCCTCAGGGATTCTCCAGCCCCTTCCCAGCTCCTCAGGAATTCTCCAGCCCCTTCCCAGCTCCCTCAGGGATTCTCCAGCCCCTTCCCAGCTCCCTCAGGGATTCTCCAGCCCCTTCCCAGCTCCCTCAGGGATTCTCCAGCCCCTGCCCAGCTCCTCAGGGATTCTCCAGCCCCTTCCCAGGTTCCTCAGGAATTCTCCAGCCCCTTCCCAGCTCCATTCCCTGGACACACTCCAGCCCCTCCAGGGCTCTCCTGCAGGAGGGGCCCAGAGCTGCCCCCAGGATTCCAGGGGGTCCCTCAGCAGGGCCAGCACAGGGGACAATCCCCGCCCTGGGCTCGTGTCCAGCCGCTGTCACGAGCCCCTGTGCCCAGCCTGAAGGTTCCATGGGGTGACGGTGCCCTGAGGGCAGGACCTGGCCCTCGGCCCATGGATCCAGCCTGTGCTGGTCCCCCTGGAGCCTCCCTGCCCTGCAGCACAGCCACATCCACCCACCATGCTGGCCATGACCGCAGAGGGGTCACCCCACGCCCTCACCCCCATCCCCAGGGGGGATCCCCTCAGCAGGGCTGGGCCCAAAACCAAAAACCAACACCTGGAGAATCCAGGGGCTGCCGACGGCCATGAGGGGAGCAGGAGCCTCCCAGGAATGGGGCCTGCAGCCCATGAATGAGGGGTGCAGGAGCCCCTCAGGGATGCCATGAGGGGAGCAGGAGCCCCTCAGAGATGGAGCCTGCAGGCCATGAGGGGAGCAAGAGCCCCTCAGGGATGGAGCCAGGAGTCCATGAGGGGACCAGGAGCCCTCTCAGGCCATGAGGGGAACAGGAGCTCCCTCAGGGATGGAGCAAGGAGCCCATGAGGGGAGCAGGAGCCCCTCAGGGATGCCATGCAGGGAAAAGGAGCCCCTCAGAGATGGAGCCTGCAGCCCATGATTGAGGGGAGCAGGGGCCCCTCAGGGATGCCATGAGGGGAGCAGGAGCCCCTCAGGAATGGAGCCTGCAGCCCATGAGAGGAGCAGGAGCCCCTCAGGGATGCCATGAGGGAAGCAGGAGTCCCTCAGAGATGAAGCCTACAGCCCATGAGAGGAGCAGGAGCCCCTCAGGGACAGAACCTGCAGCCCATGAGATCCCCCAGCTGCTGAAATCAGGGCGCTCCAGCTCCTGAGCCATCCTACCAGCCATGTCCATGGGTTTGAAGCACAGGTCCCTCTCCTCTGCTGACCAGGTGTCGTTGCGATCCAGGAACTCTTTGTAGGACATCTTCTCATCCATGATTTCTCCTGGGAATACTGACATGGGAGAAGAAAATGACCCAGTCAAAAGCCAAACATTGAAATATTTAAAATGGATCACTGCACTATGTGACATTTGGGTGTGACATCCCCAGGTAACTGGGACTGGCAGCCAAACCAGAGCCCATAATACCCATTTTTGACTGGTTTCATCCAGCTCTTCAAATACAAGACCCAGAATAATGGGAATTTCTGTGTCCTGAGGCACATGTTAAGATCAAGAACAGACTGACATGGAAGTGATGTCCTGGTCCACAGCCCCCAGCTGCACAAAAGGAACAAAACCCTAAGTCCTGAGGCTTTAAACAGGACAAACTCAGTGGAAAGGCTCAAAATTAATACCCAGACTAATGACTTTTAGCTTTATTTCTGTTTTACGGAGGCCTGAATTTGTCAACTCTTCTGAGGACAACATTAGAGTTTTAAACTGGTTCCAGCTTCTTTTGGAAAGAAACAGAAATATTTACAGTGCCTACTTCTCTCCTCCCCAATACAACATCCTCTGCTCTCTGCCAATACATCTCTTTATGCTTTTAATATTTTTACCTTCACTTTGGCTGACAATACCTGCAAGCCTGGAGCTCAGGAGATTAAATTCATCACAAAATAACCCTGGATATAACCCTTAGTTCAGTGCAAAACTGCAGTTACTAAACATAACCTAATGTTAAGGCACAGAAGGACCAGAAGGGAAGGATTACTTAAAAACATGACCCTGGTCTGTAAAACAACAACCTGGAGGTGTCAGGTGGGCTGAGAGCTCACAGCAAGGTGGGCAGAGATTCAGCTCTAATGATGATGATGATGATGATGATGATGATGATGATGATGATGATGATGATGATAATAATAATAATAATAGTAATAATAATAATGTTATTGAGAGAGAATAAGATGAAAAATGGCTTTTGTGGGGCTTGGGTTTGGTTTTACATCATAAAACAAGGAAAGGTCACCAGTACAAATCATCAGCTGGGTTCAATAATTTGCTCAGACAGTCTGGGTTTAGAGGAGCAGGAGGGGATTCCTTGGAGTTTGAAACATGTCCAAATCTCTGATTGGGGTAAATATTAAATATTACTTCTAATTAATAATAAAATTAATAATATAAATATTTAATAATTTAAATAGTAAATTAATAATAATTAAAATAATAATTAATATTCTAATACATTCTATAATAATATGTTAGATAATTTATGTTATAAATAAATGTAATATATACATATAGCATATATTATATCATATAAACATTATATATAGAATATATTATATATATTATATGTACTTTGTAATATATTTTATATGTTTTCATGCACATTAAACTACATATTATAAAATGTATATTATAAGAGTTATAAATTTATAAATATATGTAAATTATGTATGATACATTATTCTATACATATTTTTATTTCTATACACACACACACACACACACATATATATACATATATATAAATATAAATGCATATGTGTAATGACTAATACAATTAATGTAAATATTACTTCCAGTCAGGCTCTGAAGCTGCCGTGTCCCCAGGGTGTGGCCCTGTGAGCCAGGGCCGTGTGACACTCCCTGTGTGTGTGACACTATGTGTGACACTCTGTGTGTGACACTGGCTGTGCAACACTCCCCGTGTGTGACACTGTATGTGTGACACTCCCTGTGTGTGCGACACTCCCCGTGTGTGACACTGTGTGTGACACTCTGTGTGCGACACTCCCCGTGTGTGACACTGTATGTGTGACACTCCCTGTATGTGCGACACTATGTGTGACACTGTGTGTGTGACACTGGCTGTGCGACACTCCCCGTGTGTGACACTGTGTGTGACACTCCCCGTGTGACATCCCCGGTGTGTCCCCTTTGTGTCCCTGTTCCCAGCCGATCCTAGGCCAGGCAGGAGCTTCCCAGGGTTCAGGTCCCTCTGAGGGTCACATGGAGGGAAGGCCACGTGCTCAGGGACACCGAGGTGCTGGCACTGTGTCCCCAGTGCCACCCTGGGAGGGAGCAGGACACAAGCTCCACCTGCCCCTGTCCCAACACTCCCACCTGGGCGTCCCCAGCAGGAGCTGCCAGGGGCAGAACAGACCCCAGAGAGATGCTGGTCCAAGGAAACACAAATAAAATGGATTTTTACATTTACACACGTTGGGAAACACAAATAAAATTGATTTTTTAGACTTACATACGCTGGGAAAGCCAGACTGGGAATGAAAGGGGAATTCCAAGGATCACAACACTCCTACCCCTTGTTTCCAGGAGAACAGGACCCTGAGCAGCCCTGCAGCCCTGCCCTGATCTCGTCCATCCCATCCATCCTGAGCAGCCCTGCCCTGATCCATCCATCCCATCCATCCTGAGCAGCCCTGCCCTGATCCATCCATCCCATCCATCCCATCCATCTCCTGCAGCCCTGCCCTGATCCATCCATCCCATCCATCCTGAGCAGCCCTGCCCTGATCCATCCATCCCATCCATCCTGAGCAGCCCTGCCCTGATCCCATCCATCCCATCCATCCCCTGCAGCCCTGCCCTGATCCCATCCATCCCTGGGCATCTCTGGAGCTGCTGCCCCCCTGTGCAGCCCCCAGCAGCAGGGCCTGGCACAGGCACTCTGCTTTTCTGCCAGAGCTCAGAGCTTTAATTCTGCTCAGTGGCTCCATTTGCCATGGCTGACTTCAGCAGGGGCACTCAGCAGTTCCCAGGCAGGGTGACACCACCTCTGCCTGCTCCTGACAAAGGACAGGGGGACACAGGGGACAACAATCCCCTGTGTGTCCCATGGAAAATCAAACCCAGCAATGCTGTCCAAGCCTGCAGCAGCTAAAAGTCTGTTTATTTCAGGAGAAAATATTTTATTAGTATGTTATTTGATAATATAACATAATTTTGGTACTATTTTATTTAGCTTTGCAAAGTGCATTGGAGATAAAGTGCCACTGCAATGTGTCAAGAGACATTATTATTATTTACCATTATTTGTGGTACAGAACAGCAAGGGATTTAATTAGATTCCACTGTAAATTCCTCTAGACAGGAGCCTGTCATTCGTGTGTCTATAAAACTATTTAAAGCAAAAAAAAAAATAGAAGACACTAAAAGTCCTTGACAGTGTAAGGAAGAGCCTGGGAGCAGTTAAAACATTCAAAAACTTCCTCAAAGATGATATTATGATATTATGACATTAACAGAGTGCTGGGTTGGACGCACACTGAGTCTGATGGAGAGCACCCACTGCTTGAACTCGAATATTTGAAACAAATCGATTTGTTAGCACTAAAAATATATTGGCATATTGCCATGATGAAAGCTTTCACAGGGAAGAACATAAAATTAGGGTCAGAAAGGTAAACCTGAATAAAACCCTCCACTTTGGTGGGGGGGTTAGTACCAGGTTGTGCTCATGCTTTTCAGTACAGAGGAGAACCACACCTGGGGCTGGAGAAGGAGGGAGCAGCAGGAGACAAAAGGAATTGGGATGGGAAATATTTCCATTTGCCATCAGATGGAACCAAGTTGAGCAAAACTCAGTCAGTGTTTGCAAGCCCTGAGCTGCAGCAAAGCCCCAGAGCCGGCTGCAAGCTGCATCAGGAGCAGTTGGGAGCTGCCTCTGCCAAATCCTTCCAAATCCAAACCCAAGACTGGAATATTCTTCACACAATATTTTCACAACAGATGCAAATTAAAAACCCAAACCAGGCAGTGCTTCCCAGCAGGAATCCCGGTGCAAGGAGGGATGCAGGCAGCTCTGGAGCAGGGAGAGCAGAGCAGGGCCAGCCACAGGGACAAGGCTGGAGCAGCCACCCCTTCCCTGGGCCAGCCAGGACCCAGCTGCCCCTGCCAGAGCCAGGACAGCAAAGATTTCTGGATCACAGCCACCACCAGCAAACCCCTTCTGCAATCCCCACAATGTTTCCCAAGTTATGTGCCATAACATGGACACTTCCAGCTTATCTGTCATCCCCACCCCATCCCAATATTCAGTTTCCCTTTATCAAACCTGGAACACAAAATGTGATCTCAGATTTGCCAAGGACTGGGAAAAGAGGACTTTTCAGTTCCAAACCCAAGCTCCCCAGACATACTTCTGCCTCTGACCTAGCAACAAAAGACACAAAACAACACACAGGAGAAGCCAAACTCTTCCAAGGCCCAATGCTGCCAGCGCCCGTGGATGTGCAGCCGCAGCAGATAATGCACTCCACGCAAAATGCAAATCTGACAGATCCCACAGACCTGTAAAGCAATTTTAGCAAGTATTAAAGCTGGCTGATAGCTGAAAATCCGGTTACGAGCCCTGATAATATAAACCAATGTAGGATTAGAGCTTACAAAGTCATGCTTAAAGGAAAAAAGACCATTAACAACATACTTACAAAGCAAACTTGCTTCTGAAAGGAAAAACAAGGATCCCATGCAAGAAGCACCTTCTGCACACTGCTCCCAGGGCAGGATGAGGGTGGAACATTTAGCAGGGCTGCTGACAGCGTGGAATTGTTTGTTTGATCATCTCTCTGCACAGGTCAGCTCGGTCACAGCACCCAGTTCACAGCTAATCCAGCCAAAAGTGCCCCTGTGGCCACCAAAGCCCTGTGCCCGGGCTGGGAGCTGGGAGCTGGGGCAGGACACGCTCCTGGAGCTGCTGGCACACAGGACACCCCAGGGAATGTCCAGCCAGGGGCTCTCTGAGCACAGGATTACTCTCTAAAGCTTTTCCCTGCAGGAGATGCTAATCTTGGCAGGTCACTGGCCAGATCTCCAGCTCGGGGTTAAGGGAGCTTCAAAATTACTGAGTGAGCAGCCAGGAGAGGGCCCTGCCAGCAGCCAGCAGGGAAAACAGGGAAAGGGAGGCTTGGGAGCTCCGTCCCTGCAGAGGATCCCAAAGGGAATTTGCCCAGATCACCCTGGGATGAGGAGGCACAGTTGGCCTTGCTGGAGTCCCCAAAGAGCAGCAGTTTTATCAGCCATGCCAATCAATTTACATCCCCCTCTGCAGGATGTGGGATCTGCAGCATTAAAAAGGAGCTTCAGAATCAGTCATGGAATGGTTTGGGTTGGAAGGGACCTCACAGCCAGTGCCAGCCCTGCCATGGCATGGACACCTCCCACTGTCCCAGGCTGCTCCAAGCCCCAGTGTCCAACCTGGCCCTGGGCACTGCCAGGGATGCAGGGGAGCCATAGCTGCTCTGGGAATTCCATCCCAGCCCCTCCCCACCCTCCCAGCCAGGAATTCCCAATTCCCAATGTCCCACCCATCCCTGCCCTCAGGCAGTGGGAGCCATTCCCTGTGTCCTGTCCCTCCATGCCTTGTCCCCAGTCCCTCTCCAGCTCTCCTGGAGCCCTTTTAGGGTCCAAGGTCTCCCTGGAGCCTTTCCTTCTCCACACTGGATGCTCTAAGGATTCCACACAAGATTTAGGCTGTTTTGGGAGCACTTGGTGCCTGTGTGAGGAACTGCCTGTGCTCAGAACATTTATTACCAGGAGCAGCTTCTGATTCCCACCTGAGGGATTCACGAGAACCTTGCCTGCATGTCCTGTCTGATTTTCAGGCACATACCCCTTCAATCTGCTGCCCCGTGGTGTTGTACAGGATGGGATCCACCTGGAACATCAGGTAGAAAACCCCAACAGGCAGCCAAGACATTCCAGAGTCTCCTTCCCTTGCCCAGGACATTATTTCCAGACATTATTTAGGGTAAGAGAGGCAAAAGTTTCCCTTGAAAGGTCACAGGGTACCTCTCCCTGGAAGCTCAGGCTCTCTTTGTGCCTGCTGGCTTTGGAGTAAACATGGAGTATCCTGCAGGAATACCCCCTCAAGGCTTTATGATCAGTCTCATCATTTTGTAAAATAAAATATTGTCTAGCTCAGTTCAGAGTGAAGGGTCTGAAAATCCCTGTGAGTGAGTTTTGCAGACAAGCTTCTCTAATCCCAAATCTAAGGGATAAGCACAGACAGGAGCTACATGGGAAAAGATGTCACCCAGCCACACAAGGGGAGGCTGTGCATTTTTATCCAAGGGAATAAGAGCTCAAGATTCCAAGAAGTTTTTGCATTTAATGAATGTCTAAATCACTGAGCTGGCAGCCCTGACGGAGGACAGCTCACCCAGAGCAGAGCTGTCAGAGCTGGTTACTCCCTCCCTTTCCTCCTGTCAAAGTGAAATGCAGCAATTCCATTGAAAACTGAACTCTGGGGGGGCTGGACACGGGGCAGGTTGGCCAGAGAGGCTGTGGAGTGTCCAGCCCTGGGCAGCTCCAAACCCAGCTGGGCAGAGTCTGCTTTCCCTGCTCTGGGCAAAGCTGCTGGCCTGAGCATGGCAGAGCTTCCTCCAGCCTCCCGAGCCCTCTCAGGCTCCTCACACCCAGCTTTTTGGGGAAAAGACATTTCTGTCCTTGCAGGAGAGGGAAGTTTAACTCCCAGGAGCTAGTGCTGGCTGAGATTACACAAAATACTTCAATTTCATAGAATATCAGAATGGTTTGGGCTGGAAGGGACTTAAAGATCATCTCATTCCAACCTCCCACTGTCCCAGGCTGCTCCAAGCCCCATCCAGCCTGGGCACTGCCAGGGATCCAGGGGCAGCCACAGCTGCTCTGGGAATTCCATCCCAGCCTCCCAGGCAGGAATTCCTCCCCAACAGCCCATCCAGCCCTGCCCTCTGGCACTGGGAACCCACTCCCCCTTGGCCTGGCACTCTCAGGTCCCTGCAAGGAGAAGCAAATTAAATTCCACCACTGAGCTGGATGGGAAGAAGAAGATCAGGAATCTATGCAAGGCCCTCAAGGAACTGCAGGGCATTTCAGAGGGTGCTGACAGTTCCAGAAGGGTTTTGCTGCCTTCCCTCTGAAATTCCATGAGGTTACATAATCCTGAATGCTAAAAGGGCCCTGTGCCTACGACTGTCAGAACCAGTATCTCCAAACTTCAGAGATGCAAAGTCAGTAACTTCAAAGTTCAACAAAAGGTCCATGTTCTGCCTTGTAAAAAAAAAAATCTACAAGGAAAAAAAATGCAGTTGCTACAGTTTCTTGTCCAGCTTTTTTCCCTTCCTTACTTCCCCTTCCCAGAGGGAATTTTGGCAGCAATTGCTTTGTCATGGACTGGGAGGTGGAACCAGGGAGGTGCAGAGAACTCCCAGCTCTGCTCTAACTGCTCCCTGTTTGTCCTGCTGCTCCTGCTCTCCATTGGGAACATCAGCTGCTCAGGGAGTGGGGAATCCTCAGCACTGCTCACATTTATTCCTCAGTGCCCTGGACCAGCTCCCACCTCCCCAGAGTCCTCACCTGGAACCAGCCTGCACAGACTCATCTGGTAATAACATTTGTTAATAACAAAGACTCTTCTGGTAATAACAAAGGCACCTGAAGCTCTGTTTTTAAACAAAAGGCTCACTAAAGACTCATTTACACCACACTGGAAATACTCCAGGTGCTGGGAGCTGGAGAGGGACTGGGGACAAGGGATGGAGGGACAGGACACAGGGAATGGCTCCCACTGCCACATGGCAGGGATGGATGGGATCTTGGGAAGGAATTGTTCCCTGGAGGGTGGGGAGGGGCTGGGATGGAATTCCCAGAGCAGCTGTGGCTGCCCCTGCATCCCTGAAGTCCCCAAGGCCAGGCTGGACAGGACTTGGAGCGCCTGGGACAGTGCAAGTGTCCCAGCTTGGACTTGTTTGTTTTTTCTCAGCCGAGTGGCACAACTGAGACACTTCTGTTTCACTTGGGGTTCCTTCCTAAAGCCAGGAGCCTTCTGCACATCCTTGGCAGGGAATACTTCCATCCACAGCCAGGCAAAACCCCCCAGACCTGTTCAGCAGGCTCAGGGTGAGGTGCAGGTGATGCAGAGACCATCTCTTGTGGAAAGCCTAGGGCAGCAATGCCAGGGCAGCAATGCTGAGTCCCTGCCCCATTCCCTGGCCTTGCATCCTGCCTCAGAGCTGAGGAGGAGAACCCAGAGGAAGGTCTGGGGCACCCTGCCCAGGCTGCCCTGCCTGAAATGTCTGAAGCTGAAATAAACTCAGTTCTGAGGCAAAGGGACCATAGTGAGGAGTGGGCACAGGAGGCCTGTCCAGACCCCACTGTGCTGGCACAGGGAGAGCCCAGAGATCTCAGAACCCTGCAATCATCCAGGATGGAAAAGCCCTCCAGGATCATCGAATCCACCCTGTGCCCAATGCCCACCCTGTCCCCAGTCCAGAGCACCGAGTGCCACTTCCAGGTTGACACCTCCAGGGCTGGGCACTCACAGCCTCCCTGGGCAGTTCCAAGGCCTGACCCCCCTCTCCATGGGGAAATTCCTGCTGGTGCCCACCCAGACCCTCCCCTGGCCCAGCCTGAGGCCGTTCCCTCTGCTCCTGTCCCTGTTTTCTGGCAGCACAGCCTGACCCCCCCCAGCTGTCCCCTCCTGGGAGTTTTGGAGGACCAGAAGGTCCCACCTGAGCCTCCTTTTCTCCAGGCTGAGCTGTGAGCACCAGCTGGAGCCTCCTCCTCCCTGTGCCAGCCTGGCCACAGCTCCTGAGCAGGAGATCCCAGAGCCACGAGCACACAGGGCTGGCAGTGATGGGACACGATCCCGAGGGACAAAACCTCGGTGTAAAATAAGGGTCACCTGAGCTTCCATGAACTCTCCCACCGAGCTGTGCTGCTTTCATGCCCTACAGAAGCTCCTGAGTCCCAGAGCAGCCTGGCAGGAGCCCCAGGGAGGTTTGGGGGGATGGCAGCCCCTCCCTGGCCGGTGCCAGCCCAGGCAGGGCAGTGTCCCTGTGCTGGCACAGAGCAGTGACAGTGCAGTTTGCAGAGCTGTGACCCGCAGTGCTGTCAGCCCTCCTTCTGAGCAGGGAAAGGCAATTTCCCCTGAAAGGGCTGCTTCCAAATTTACACTGCTCCAGCCTGATGCAGGGAATGCTCCAGTTCCAGCCTCAGCTCCTCGGTGGGGCAGAGCTGGAGCAGAGCTCAGCCCTGAGGAGCCTGCCTGGGCTCCAGTTCCAGCCTCAGCTCCTCGGTGGGGCAGAGCTGGAGCAGAGCTCAGCCCTGAGGAGCCTGCCTGGGCTCCAGTTCCAGCCTCAGCTCCTCAGTGGGGCAGAGCTGGAGCAGAGCTCAGCCCTGAGGAGCCTGCCTGGGCTCCAGGCTAAGCCAGGCTCAGGAGGGGGGCAGGACTGAGAGCAGCAGCCCTGCACAAGGGCACAGCACAGGAGGGAGCAGCACAAGGACTCCTGCTCAAAGGTCACTGCTGAGATTGCTCAGACCTTTCACACAGGGACACAGGAATTGTCACCCTGCAGGGGCTTTCAAGGCAGGCAGGTCTGAAGTTCCTTTCCCCCAGGAAAACTGAAGCAGTCTCTAGGACAGGGACACAGATCTCTTCCAAGGCTCTGGAGAAGGGGGGGGATGAGCAAACATGACCAGAGACTCACCAGACCCAGACAGGGAACCCAGGGATTTGGAAGGTGAGCAGGAGCAGCTGTGCAGAATGTGCTCTGGTGCCTCCCAGGTGTGTGGTGACTCCCTGGGGCTCAGGAGCACAGCACAGGCACAGCACAGCACACGGTGCCCAGAGATTTTGTGGATTTCAATCCCTGGCAGTGCCCAAGGCCAGGCTGGAAGGGCTTGGAGCAGCCTGGGACAGTGGAAGATGTCCCTGCCATGGCAGGGGTGGAACCCTGGGAGGTCCCTTCCTACACCATCCCATGACTTTCTGGTTCTGCTCTTGCTCAGCAAGGGGCCCAGGAATACCCTCCAGTGCAGCTGAGATTTTGGGCTGGTACCAGACACAGCTCAGGAATCCTGAGCTGCAGCCTGGGCTGATGCCAACACCTGCAGAGGGTTCAGGACACCACAAACGCAGAAGAGCAGCCAAACCACCATCTGCTGCCAGTCTGCACACAGGACTGGCACTCACTAAGTGCCTCCTGCTCCCAGGAAACCCAAGAGCCACAGAGTGAAATTAAAAAAAAAAACCTGAGGAATAAATAATCAGCAAAATTCCAAAAATAAAACATCCCCTATTTCCCACTGATGATGATCTGGTACCTCAAACCTTCCCCAGCTTTATCCTTCTGAGATCCAAGCACATTTACCATAAAGAGGAGAGCTGCAGGCTTCTTTTCAGCTGAACACAAAGCACTCCTTGACCTTCAGATCCTAAGGCAGGCCAGGACTTCTGCTCCTGCTGTGCCCCAGCACTCAGACCAACCCAGCCCTGCTCTCTCTGTGGGAATTGGGTACCTGAGCTGTCCTCCCAAGGCTCAGGCAGGCAGCACACGTTCCCCACGTCCCAGAGTGATTCCCTCTGCCTGGCACAGCCTGGGCAGAGCTGCCCAGCCAGGCCCTGGCAGGAGCAGCTGGAGCAGTGCCCAGCTCCCACACCCATCGCCCCAGCAGGACACGGCCACTGCTCCCTGTGCTGCCTGCTGCAAACCCCAGATCCTCCCCTGACACCAGCCAGGACCTGAATTCTTCTCTTTTAAATGCAGTCAGGGCCAGAGAGGAAAACAAGAAGAAGAAAAAGCAGCACTTACAGACTCTGCTGGGGATCACGAGCTCCAAGTGTGCTCCTTGGAGAGTCAATATTGACAGAACCACGAGGAAGAACAAGGTCCACACAGCAGCTCACTTGATCCACTAACAGCACTTTGCAGGAGCTGCTCCTCAGGCTGAGGAGGGCACAAAACTCTGACTCTTCTCAAAACTTACAGCAGATAAAATACATGAAGAAAACATCCTCACTGCACCTCGCTGTAGCTACACCTCGTCTGCTGCCCCCTCACACTTTTATCACTCCAGCTGGCCCTTTCTGGTGGTGTCAGCACTTGTCCTGCTATCTTTTAATGAACTAGGTTACAAATTAATAATCCTTCACACGCCTAGGTGGTGCCTGCCCTGTCCAGCACCTGGAACACCCATCCCCACCCCTGAGCTGCCCTGGGTCCTGCTCCCGGGCCTGGATGGAGCCTGTGCTCTAATCCTTATCAAATGATAACAGCCAGAACTAAAGCAGGCTAAGGGCTGAACCCTGCAGCCTCCTGTGCATCACTTTCCCCTCCATCTCCATTTAACAGCTTTCTTCCAACCTTCTCTTATCTCTAATAAACTGGAAATCCTCTTCCTTTGACTCGTGCACTTCAGTGCTTGTAAATCACTGTGCACCATAATCTGGACAGTCCTTAAATCTCTCCAGCTCTAAGTCCTTGCTTCCACTTTTATTAATTTCCTCCTTTTTTTCCAGACTCTTAAAAGCATTTGACACAGCCTCCTTGGAGATGGTCTGTGAGTGCCTTTCCTACCCATACAAATCACTTCCCTCCATTAGTTTTTTAGCACTTTACCTTCCCAACAGGTTTAACTCCTGCCATCCCTGACTGCCAAGGTGAGTTTAAAATTTATTGCCCTTTTCTCCCTCTTGCTCATGTTCTAAAAATAGCCAGTCCTATCATATTCCTTGTTTCCCAGCTTTCCTCAGCCAGCTGTCCTAAGGGAAGCTCCATGATTAACCCTTCTCCAGGCTCAAAACATCCCAACTCTTCAGCTCAGGTTGGGAGCCCACACTTGTCCCCAAGAGCTGCCAGTGAGGGAGCCCCTCTGAGGATGAGGAATGAATTATAAACATGTCAGGAGTGTGGGAACTCTGGAAACATCCCCATAATCCTGCCCCACGTTCCACCACATGGTACCAGTGTATCCAGCCTGGAATTCCAGCACTTGACTGCTGCTTGGATGCAAAATACTTCATTTCTCTTGACCTACATATTTTGGCACTTTCACTCTGCCTCACATGAGATGGAGAGGAGCCATTCAGAAGTGACAGTATTTCCTGTCACCCTTGAAACACACCCATACACACACACATATATCTCTATACACTCATTTGTATTTTTCCTCCTCCTTCCTGGATCCCATCTGTGGGTGCACGGCCCCAACACCCCCCCACATGCTTGTTGTGCAGAATGAGATGGTGATAATGGAAATAAGGGCTTAAAATAGCAGATTTCCCTTCAGCACTCAGTGCTGTTTGTTTGTGGCTGTGATTCCAGCATCCCTGCTCACACACATCACCCTGACCTACTTTCAGCATCCCCAATCCCGTGGCACAGGCAGCGAGCTCACAGGAGGAATCAGAGGCAGTCAGGAGAAATCTCTCTGCCACGTTTGTAATAGAGTTTTATGGCCATTAATTCCAGCTAGTGTCAAACTAATGACACGAGGGACATCAAAGCATGAAGGCATTTACATAATACCAGAAGAATCTACAATTCTATTACTGTTTATTCAGACAGCTTCTGCTTGAGAATGAGGAAGATGACACACTGTCTGTGCTCTTTTGAAATCATTCTAATTTACAGCCCTGCAGAGAGGCAGCCAGTTTTCTAGGAATTCTGTAATTCCTCACTAAGGAGTTTCTGATGTTTTGAAAAAAACTGCCAATTTGATTTCCCTCTGAAAATCCAGGAAATAAAATGTTTTCATTCCTGCGGACGAGCCCTGCGAGACTCAACCTGGCATCCGAGGGAGCAGCTCACCTCAAAGCAGGGCTGTTCCATGGGACCTCCCACCCCCACGGACATGGGATGGAAGGAGAAGAAAAGTGAATTCTTGCCCAGATCTGTGCTCTGGGACTGAACTGTCTCACCTAGATGGAGCTGACAGCGCGGGGGCGCCGCGCTTTGACGCTGACACCAGAGGACATTTCCAGGCTTCTGGGAGCTGCTCCCAGCTCTGCTCACCCTGCAGGGCTCAGCCAGCCCAGACGTGTCCCCTGGGCTTGGGGACAGCAGAGCACACAAAGTGTCACCTCCAAAGCCAGCCCTGCGCCCAGAGGGGACGAGACGGTGCCACCGACACCGCGGGGACAGGAGAGGCTGCAGGAAGGGTCTGGGCACAGGGCAGCTGGGGGTGACTCCAGAGGACACCAACAAGGGACAAACCCCTCAATTCCTGCCCTCCAGGTCCTTTTGGGGGTATGGCTTGAGACTGGAATTCACCACCAAACAGATGAGAACAGAATCCCTGAATGGTTTGGGTGTGGAGGGACCTTCAGGACCATCCCGTGCCACCTGGGCAGGGACACCTCTCACTGTCCCAGGGTGCCCCAAACCTGTCCAGCCTGGCCTTGGACGCTTCAGGGATCCAGGGGCAGCCACGGCTGCTCTGGGAATTCCATCCCAGCCTCTCACCATCCTCCAGCCAGGAATTCCTTCTCAATATCTCACCTGGCAGTGGGAGCCATTCCCTGTGTCCTGTCCCTCCATCCCTTGTCCCCAGCCCCTCTCCAGCTCTCCTGGAGCTCTTTAGGCCCTGCTGAACTTCTGGTTGTCTTCAATTCACAGAGGTTTAATGCTGCAGCCTCCTGATTTCAGCAGGACTGGAGCCACCCCTGATACAGAAAAGTAGCACAAGACTCAGAAGGTAAAAATCTGATGTGACCCCTGTCAGCAGCAATTCTAAAATCACCCCAGGAAACACAACTGCCACTTGAAACCTCTCATCAGCCCATTTATACATATATTTAAGTGGTTTTAGCTGAAAGTCTGGCCAGGTAAATCTCCTCTTCCTCAACTCTCAGCTACAAAATGGGGCAACTCCAATTTGGATCTCTCCACGATTATCAGGTTCCCATTCCTACTGAATCTGAGATTGTCTTTGGTAGAATACAGAGCTGCCAAAAACTACCTGAAACTTTCAGTGATGCACATAAAAGTGCAGATTTTTTTTTTTAAAGCATAATCATTAATTTTGGTTGTAAAATTGAGACACAGAGCCCCTAAAATTTTGTAAAACTGCCCATGAGTGACATTTTGAAAGAGCTGTTTGCATCACTGGGAAGCAGGAGAGTGTTAATGTAGGAGAGGGAACATCACAGCTTTTCCAGGCAAAGCATGGAAGGCTTGACAAAGCTGAAAGCAAAAGTATTTTTATCTGTAGCCAGGGGAAATGTTAGGGAAAGTGGAGACACAAGGAAATGACACAAAGGTAAATAAAGAGTTGGCTAAGTGACAAGTGGCAAGGCAATGTCAAAAGGGGAATTCTCTTCCTGGAGGAACATAACCAGTTATTAGAGTGTGAAGATCGAGGATCCAAAACAACCCTTGCTTAATGTTTTCACTCTTAATCCTAGAAATCCAAAACTTCTGATGAAATGAAGATGAAAGTATATTTTCTCAGGTAACATATTCAGCCTGCACATCTCAGACTCAGCTGAGCAGCCCAGTTTCTGTCACCTGTGTGTGCTGGAAGATCAGATCAGACACTGCTGCCCAGTGATCAGAACCCCCCTGGAGTTTGATGATCCCTGGGTTTCCCTCCCAGTCCAGGATATTCTGATTTTATCATTTCTCTTGGCAGATTCCACTCTCCAGCTGGGCACTGGGATGGGAGATTTGGAAGCACAAAAAGCTGGGCCCCAATAAAAGCAGAATTGGTGGCATCCTCAGAGCCAGACCCCTCCATCCCTTCCCCTGTGGCAAATCCATGCACAGGGAATGTCCCAGGGCCACTGCAGCCTGACCCACCAGTGTCCTGCTGGCCACCACTGCCACAGCCCTGCTCCTGCTGCTCCCCTGCCAGGGCTGCCTGGGGAAGGAACAATTTTAATGTTTGCCTGAGGAAACTGAGCTCTGCTCCCAGCCCGACCACCACGACCACCATCCAGTCCTGGAGCTGAGGAACAGCCACACAACATGGTCAGCTTTAATCTGCAGGGGTAAAAAAGGACTCCAGAGGAATGAAAGGTTGTTTTTCAGTCCTTCAGTCATCTCTGAGGGAACTCCCAACCCTCTGAAATGCAAGTTACTGCTGAACCCCAGGAGTTCAGGCAGAACAGGGGAAGACACTTGAGTTGGCCAGGCTGGGTTTTTAGGGAGCCAGACCAAAGTGAGGGCATGGAAAATCCAACTTCCAGAATCACAGAATAGCCTGAGCTGGAAGGGACCCACAAGGGTCATCCTGGCCCTGCACAGGTTGAATTTGTCACAGAGAGCCACAGGAAATTCTCTTTGAGAAGAGACAGATCAAACCTCTGCCGCTCCACAGCCCCAGCCAGGAGGGGACAGCCGCAGGGGTCGGGCTGGGGACAGGGACAGGACAAGGGGAAATGGCCCCAGGCTGGGCCAGGGCAGGCTCAGGGTGGACAGCAGCAGGAATTTCCCCATGGAAAGGGTGCTCAGGCCTTGGCAGGGGCTGCCCAGGGAGGTTTGGAGTGCCCATCCCTGCAGGTGTCACCTGGAGGTGGCACTCAGAGCTCTGAGCTGGGGACAATTTGGGCACAGCTGGGGCTCCATGACCTTGGAGCTCTTTTCCAACCTCAATAATTCCATGATTCAGTCAGATGCAGTGTGCTCTCACTGCAAGGAAGAAGGTTAAACAGCATCCTAAGTTATGTGACAGAACAAAATCAAACATCCCTCCCAGATATTTTCTGAGGGGTGGTGAACTGTGTTTTGCTCATGTTCTGCAGTCTCCTGTCACTTCTGTGCCTCGCCAAGTCACTTCTAATTCCAGAGGTGCCTCCAGCATCAATTGTCCACAGAAACAGCCACAGCCAGAAGTTCCAGAACTGTTCCCAAGGGAGCTGTTAATCCTGCACTATTTAGCAGCCATTGATTAATGCCAAGAGAAGCAGGGATCCTGCCTGGTCAGCTCCAGGAAGGGGCTTCTTCTGCCTCCCACTGCTGCCAAAAGGAAGGGACAGCTTTATGGGAACAGCCTCATCCTCCACCACACAGAAATCCCAACCCCACCTCGAGAAGGAGCAGCTCCAGGTGAGGAGGGAGCAGCTCTGCCATGCTGAGCTCAGCTTTTACCCACCAAATGGAAAATCAGGAGCACATACTTAGAAAAAGCATCCAACCCAGCATCTGCCACCATTCCCAAGGGCAGGGTGAGCCTGCCTTGCAGCTTTATCCCACAGGAGAGGAAAATGCTCCAAAGGGAGCAGGCACAGCTCCCTGGGCCGGGAGAGGATGAGGATCCTGAGCATCTCACACATTATCTCAGTTTTGTAACTCCAGAAAGCAGCAAAGCTTTCCTGCTCTGATACTCAGCAGGAATTCAGGAAGGTTTTGTGCCACACTTGCCAAAAGCCAGAGTGTTTCAGACACCCCAACTGCACACAAGGTGTGCTCAAGTATTTCATGGGTCAGAGCTGGAAACCAGCTGCAGAAATTGCACCAAAACAGCAGCAGAAAGGGGAGATTACTGCTGAGGATCCATGTAATTTATATTTCAGGGACTTGCTCATGCAGGACTAAGAGAGCTGAAGTTATCCAAAGCTCTCTCCAGGGAGAGGAGTTCTGTGGGGTTTAATGAGGAGGCACCACAGCCTTGCTCAGCATTTCTGAGCTTCCCTTTGCTCAGCCACTCCAACGCTGCCCTCGCTCCAAGGTGCAGATTTGCTCCAAGGTGTAGATCTGCTCTCAGCTCCAACCACCAAAGAGCTCCTGAGCAGCTTCACAGTAATCAACACATTCCTTAACTATAAAATTTCCTTTTTCCAAAAAAAAAAAGGCCCCATTAATCCAAGATTACCCTGGTGCCAACCCACCCCGAAACGAGAACGCTCGATAACAACAGCTGGGGTGCAGCTAGAAAAGATAAAATGCACAATATAATCAGCCTTACCCTATTTGCAGTGATGGGACTGAAGTGGAAGAAGATTAAAGAGCTCAGGCCTGCGAGGGAGCCACGAGCAGAGGCAGGATTAGGGAAGTTTCCTATCCCAGGTTGGATTTAGCCTGGGTCACACGACCTCGCAAAGCCACCCCAGCACACGACTCTTCCCCAGGGTTTTGTAAGCAGGATAAACCCCACCAAATCCCTTCTTACCAGCAGAACCCCAGGGCTGCAGGAGGAATAAAAGGTGGGGAAGGCAAGCTGAAAAGGGAGAGCCTGGTGGGAGGGGAGCAGCACGCCAGGCCCAGCCCCACCTTGCTGCAGGTGCTGCTGCAGAGCGGGTCTGATGGAGCTCCTGCTGGGAATGGGATCCAGCAGCTCCCAGACCTCCTCCAGCCCTGCAGGGGGGTGCCTGAAGCCATGGGGATGGAAATGGAGATGGCTGAAGCCACAGAGATGGGGATGGCTGAAGCCATGGAGATGGAGATGGATGAAGCCATGGGGATGGGGATGGCTGAAGCCATGGAGATAGGGATGGCTGAAGCCATGGAGATGGAGGTGGATGAAGCCATGGGGATGGGGATGGCTGAAGCCATGGAGATGGAGATGGATGAAGCCCTGCAGATGCAGATGGCTGAAGCCATGGAGATGGGGATGGCTGAAGCCATGGGGACGGATGTGGCTGAAGCCATGGAGATGGAGATGAAAATGGCTGAAACCCTGCAGATGGGGATGGATGAAGCCCTGCAGATGGAGGCGGCTAAAGACCTGCAGATGCAGATGGAGGTGGCTGAAGCCATGGAGATGAGGATGGGGATGGCTGAAGCCCTGCACGTGGACATGGCTGAAGCCCTGCAGACGCAGATGGGGATGGCTGAAGCCCTGCAGGTGGACATGGCTGAAGCCCTGCAGACGCAGATGGGGATGGCTGAAGCCCTGCAGGTGGACATGGCTGAAGCCCTGCAGGTGGACATGGCTGAAGCCCTGCAGAGCTCATCCCTGCTCTCTGTGCTGTCAGCCCAGGAGCTGATACGAGCCTCACCCCGACAGCTCCAAGGCAAATATTTCAATATTTACCCAAGTGATCAAAGGCAGAGATTAACTCCTATTGTGTAGCCAAACCATGAACCCCACCTAGCAAAAAGGTAATGATAAAGGGTTTAGACTAAGCTTAATTTTTGTGTCTTTTACAGCACTGCCGTTTATTTTCCTTTGACAAGCCTCTCCTTGAAATTCCCTACATTTAATCTGAAGGATCCCTGCAAAGACTCCCCACGAGCTCCTGGAAGAAGCAAGGGAATAAACATGATGTTGTTTTACGCAATGAAGAGGGGGGGAAAGCATCTTTTAAAGCTGCAGTTAAGTTCCAGAGAGACAAATTAAAGGCAAATTGGGTAATGTAAGTGCAGGATAAGAGCAGGGCTCTGGATGAGGAGCAGTGAGGGGCAGCCAGTCCTCCCTGTCTGCAGCCCTGAGTCTCTGTCTCTCTCCTACCTGCCTCAAACCCTCTTGAAAACACCAAGAGTTTAAAAAGGCTGCCTCATTATGTGCCCAGAAACATTCCAGTTCCACAGGAACACGGTTCAGAGAAATGACAGGTCAATTTAGTGTGAAGGCTGACGAGCTCAAAGGATGGGCAGAGAAAAGGGTTCACATTTTCCAGGAGGTCCCAGCCTGCCCAGTTCTGCAGCACCTCCCCAGACAAGGTGCTTTAAGTGCACTAACAACACATTAAACCCAACCTACAAGCTCCAAAGTTCATGGCTTGAATATTTTAAGTCCCAGCTACTTGCTCAGGCAATTCAAGCCTTGGAGGACCCCATTAATTCACCCAGCTGTCAGATCCTTGCTAGAACAACTCCTGAGCATGCTGCAAAACAGAAAGGGTTTGTATTCCCAGTTTTTAAACCTCTCTAAGCCTCCCCGTTAAGCTTTTAATAGACTTCTCGACATATGTATGACTTCATTATGATCCTTTTAATTTCCTATTCAATGAGCCAAGCCAGGGACATCCCACCTCAGAAGCCAAGGCTGAAACAAAAAAAGAAAATCCAAGCAGCAGATTGGTGGGGAAGCACCATCTGAGAGAGAGCCAGCATGAAATCAGCATTTTGTAGGCAGAAAAGGTCCCTGCTTTTCCTTGTGGCGCCCAGAGGAGCCCCCAGGGCATTCCCAGGGCTGCAGCAGCTCCAACACTCACAGCCCAGTGGGGACACACAGTAACACTGGGACAGCACAGCACTGGCATCCTGAGAAACCCCCACCTTCTGCACCCTTCCTCCCAGAGCTGCCTCTCCACATCCTGACACCACAGATCCCAGAATCCCAGGATGGTTTGGATTGAGCTCACCCAGTGCCAGCCCTGCCATGGCAGGGACACCTCCCACTGTCCCAGGCTGCTCCCAGCCCTGTCCAGCCTGGCCTGGGACACTGCCAGGGATCCAGGGGCAGCCACAGCTGCTCTGTCTGTTACTCCCAGTGTTTATCAGCACTTCAACACCTGGGAAATGTCTTTGTGCTCTTTGAAAGCCTCAGGAGTAGCTCAGGAGCTGAGATTGTGCAGCTGCTCAGCTCCTGAGCCGTAGGAAGCCACAAATCCCTCATCTGAAAGAGCAGCAGGACCTGGAGAAAAAAACCCTCATCCCCCACTCCCCCTGCAGAGCTGGGGAAGCTCCACATTCCCTGGCAGGGCCTCTGTCCCCCCCAGCTGTCACATCCCCTTCTCCACTCACCTTCCCCCCAGAACAAGCACCCCAAAGCTCAGGGAGGCTCACACAAAGCTCTGAGTCACAGGAACTCAGCAAGGCTGCTGAATTATTCACCAGGCTGCTGTTTTTAGACTGGAGCCAGGGAAAGGTGAACTCCCCAGCTGTGAGCACAGCTGGATGCAGCCCCCTGTGAGGAGCCTGGGAAGCTCTGCCCGAAGCCCAGGAAGGATCAAAGCCTCTGTAAGTAAAAACTTGCACCAAGAGGGAAATACACAGGCAGGTAGAGGAGGAAAGCCAGCAAAAAAGTTCTAATTAGAAGAACACACCCATAGCTGTCCTAGTTACAAAATGCTACACAGAATAAACAGATTTTGGGATGCTTTTGTTGGGTTTTTTGTTTGGGCTTGGGGGATTTTTAAATGTTTTTCTCCCACAAATCTTTGTGCTCAGGGCTCTCCATCCCTTCATTCCCAGCCTGGATTTGTGCTTGGGATTGTCCCAGTCCAGGTGCAGAACTTTGCCCTTGGCCTGAGGTTGGCACAGCCCCACCTCTCCAAGCTGCCTTATGCCTTAAGTTCCAGCTTCTATATTTTCCAGATTCTGTGTATATTACTATATACATCATCATCATCATCATCATTATTATTATACTCTTAACTTCATATAAAGTGTTAGTAAGTTCTCCTCACAGCTCAGTCACACAATGCCATCCTTTTCCAGCCCCAGGACCAAGGACACCATTCCAGCTTCAGGCCCAAAAAGCGCAAACAGTGAATTGAGGAAAGCAAACTGGGAGGATGGGGCTGCATAACTTGAAGCTGGAATTGGACAATTAACCCCCATATGGAAATGGACCAAAACTTATAAAAATATGACAACTTGTGACTCGGAGTCCATCTTGGGTGTAGCCTCAGCCAGGCTCTTGTACTGCCCAAGGTGCATCCTTGAAGGCCTTTTAATCAATCCCTGCTTTATTCCTTTAACGCTGTCCAGCCCCTGTTCCAGGGAGCCCCTTTAGGCATCAGCCAGGTCCCTGTGGGTGCCCCATCCATCCCCTCCCTGCAGCTGTGACACCACCCACAGCTCAGTGTCACCAGCACCCACAGCTCAGTGTCACCAGCACCCACACCTCGGTGTCACCAGCACCCAGAGCTCAGTGTCACCAGCACCCAGAGCTCAGTGTCACCAGCACCCACAGCTCGGTGTCACCAGCACCCACAGCTCAGTGTCACCAGCACCCACACCTCGGTGTCACCAGCACCCAGAGCTCAGTGTCACCAGCACCCAGAGCTCAGTGTCACCAGCACCCACAGCTCGGTGTCACCAGCACTCACAGCTCGGTGTCACCAGCACCCAGAGCTCAGTGTCACCAGCAGAGTGCCCAGGATGCCCCAGCCCCAGTGCCAGGGAGGCTGGACAGTGCTGGCGCCACTCCTGAGTGTCCCTCTTGTCACTGCTCTGCACTGACACCGAGCCAGTGACCACAGCTGAGTGTGACCACCCAGCCCCTTCCTCATCCCCCGAGTGCTGCACCCAGGAAATCCCCGTCCCTCACTCTGGGGACAAGGATGAGGTGTGGGACACTCTGCACAACGTCCCTGGCTTTGAGGGACAGGTTCCCAGCCTCTTCCAGCTGCAGCCACGTCCCGTTCCAGCAGTGCCACCAGAGCAGCAGAGCCAGAGCAGTCCCTGCAGGACTCAGCCCTGGGCTGGCAGCAGGACCCCAGAGACCCCCAGCACAGAACAACTCGGCAGGGGTTAGTTTGAGATGTTTATTAGGGACATTTATTGCACAGCAGTTACAGCTTCACATCATACAGAGCATTGCAATGAGGAACTCGGCAGCAGAGACAACAGACAGGCGTGCAAGCACAGGGGGTTAGAGCAGAGCACAGCACAGCCCCAGGGCTGCAGATGTGAGCAGAGAACACTCCTGGGCCTCCCTGCTCCCGGGGCTGCACAGGACACCCCAGCCAGCCCTCAGTGGCACACAGGGGTGTTTCCAGCAGGGACAGAAACTGCACAGACCCCCCGTTCCCTACATCCCCCGGGATCCCACCCCAGCACACCCCGAGCTCGGGGGCAGTGCTGCAGGAACATCACCCATCCCCAGAGCACAGCCGCCCTGTGCCCACAGCCCCCTGTGCCCTCTGTGCAGCCCCCTGTGCCCACAGCCCCCTGTGCAGCCCCCTGCCATCAGTGACCCCATGGCACTACAAATGAACGGGGCACAAACATGGGGTGGCATGGGATGGGTGATCCATGTTTGCAGCAGGGACAGCCAAACACTGGCTGGAGGAGCTGCCCCTGCCCTGCCCTGCCCTGCTGGGCCCACGGGGGTCCCAGGATGGGCAGCTGCTCCCAAACCCCTCTGCCCACCTCACCCTGGCTACAAGTCCCTCTAGCCAAGAATTTAAAGCATTCTTGCCTTTCAATAAAGTAAAGCATCTGTGGGAGTGGGAAAAGTCTCATATTCAGGTACCAGAAACCTTCCATATTCCATATTCCATATTTCATATTTTCATCTGAAATTTCCTTCCTTACTTCTACAGTTTTTGGGAAGGAGTGTGACACCAAAGCCGCTCCCTAAGGCAGGAATTTGGGGCTGGCTGTTTCCCTTCATACTCCCAGTTATGCAAGGGCTGGGACCCCAAAATGCACCCCTCAGACACCAGTCTTATATTATTTATTCTCTACTTCTAGGGCACAAGAGTTAAGCCCACTTAAGGCAAAAGGTGAGAAAGAACAATTGAGGAGCGAAGTTAAAGTGATGCTGCCTTGCTTCAAAATCACATTAAAAAAAAAAAAAACAAACTATGAAAGGGTCTTTGAAAAGAAAGTCAAGAAGGCAAGAATCTCCTTTTATGGCCACAGACACCAAAAACCCAAAGGAAAGCACAACAGGAAGGACTCCCAGGTTGGAGCTGATCTCAGGCCTTTCCCAACGGGACTGAAGCTGTGAAATTCATGGGTGGGAAGGAAGAGCCCAGACTGGGGCTCCAGGACCTGGAGCGTTCCCAGAACAACAACTGCGCACCAGGGAGGAGAAGCCCCGGGGTCGCTGGCACCACGAGGATGGCAGCTCCTAAGGAGGCCTCGGGGGGGGCACAGAGGGCTAAACTGGCACCAAAGTGGGCAGCACAGTGCCAGGTCCTGCCTCAGCGCAGGGGCCAGGCTGTGACTCAGCGCTGGCACTGCCACCAGCCAGGGCCATGTGAGGTCCCACTGGGGACAAACAGCAAAGCAAAGCTGCCTTGGCTGGGCGAGGTGCCCAAAGCCGCTCTGCTGGCCCTGGCACAGCCCTGGCAGCGCCCATTCCACCCAAAGCCTGCCTGCAGCAGGACAGGGCTGCAGGGGGTGCCAGGGGCAGCTGCCAGGCACTCCCCTCACACCAAGGAAATGCCATTTTTAGCCCAGTGCAGCTCTTAGCTCTTGTTTTGGGCAGTTCAGCCTCAGGCTGCATTTGGGTTCAACTAAATCCCTTCCATCAGGTGTTGCAGGCCAAGCACCCTGAGCAGGATTCTCCTCACCCAAAACAGTCCCTCACCTCCCAAAGCCAGGCTGAGCCTGTCTCAGGTTAAACACTGATTTCTCTCTCTAATTATCTCCCCCTTTCATGCTTTGTTTCATCTACTGATGGAAAAATGAGCACTTTTGTCTTTGGAAAGCTTTGCTCCTCTGTGGGGCAGTGGGAATGCCACTGGACAGGCTCCTGGAGGTCTGGTTTAGGTTAAACCAGGCCTGCTCCTTCTGGTGCTGCTGAAAATTGTCAGGATTATTTCAGCACAATATCACAACTCAGTGCTTTTGTTTCCCAGAGGTTAGCAGGGACAGATTATTCCTCATGGCAGGTAAAATTCCATCCAAAGATTCATTCCCCACAGGAAGTCAGAGGTGTGAAGATGAAAAAGGCAATTTCCCTCCTTCCTTCTGGGGTTTGGGGAAGGAGTGTGACACCAAAGCCACTCCCTAAGGCAGGAATTTGGGGCTGGCTGCTTTCCTTCACACTCCCAGTTATGGCAAGGGCTTGGACCACAAAATGCACCCCTCAGACACCAGAGCTGATCCACCTGCACCTCAGGACACTTGGTCTTCCCTGATCTGTTTCTCAGTTCTACAAAGGGCAGAAATGATCTGAACCCACCCAAGAAAACAACATTATTACAGACCAGAACCTCATGTGAGAGGGTTTCCAAGCAGCAAGGAGCAAGGCAGGTACTCTAAAAGGCTGTGGTGAGTGTGGGGAGAAGGGAAGGGAGCTGCAGTCATGGTGGACCCATCCACTATGGAAGCACAACTGGAAATTTCAAACCTTCTCTTATCCAGCACCATGAAAACGGAGAGAAATTAAATTTAAAGGTGATCAAACAAAAAAATGGAGCTGTGGTGGTGATTTCAAACCAGAGGCACAGTGCAGTTCCAAAGCAGGGTGCACTTTTGTGCTTACACAGACAGAGGAAGGTTTCAACAAGCACTGCAGAGCACAGGGAGGAGGAGCAGGATGGAGCCACCCTTTGGTTCTTCTACAGCCAAGTCCAAGGAGGTAAAGCAAGAGCTCTGTAAAATGCTGCAGATTTTAGAAGTGTAATGGCAGGTAGAAAAGGACACTGGCCTCGTGTCAGTGGCAGCCCCAGTGTTAGGAGACAGTCTAGGCTTCTAGGAGGAGAAAATAGAAGAGAGGAAAAGAAGTAGGAGAGGGAAAGGGGATGGGGAAAGGGGCAAGAAAGCGCAAGTGATTAGTAAACATCACCATGGAGCAGCACTGCACCACACCCAACTCCTCACCGGGGCAGCCAGGGCATCTGCCAGGGCACACACACAGCTCTGCTCCCAGGGGGGCTGCCACCTGCAGGGCTGTGCCCTGTCACCACACAGGCCAGGCCAGCAGCAGTGCCAGGCACAGGAGCAGTGCCCCAGGAGCACAATTTCACTGCAAACTGAGCGTTTCTGTGAGCACTGCTGGGGGACAGAAGTGGCAGCAGGCTGGCAGGAGGCAAAGCCCAGCCAGGGGAAGTACCAGCCTCCAGCAGGGACACCTCCCTAGGGAGCTCCTCACCTGCCAGCAAGAGCATGGACAACATCTTGGGCAGGAGGCACATCCAGATCAACCATGTGACCATCCCTGATGGATTTCTTCCCAGAAATTTGGTTGGGTTTTATTTTAAATACATACTTCCTTTGAACTCTAGGCAAATATCCTGCAATAAAGAGTTGCAAATTGCAAATTACCCATGAATTCTTGGTTCTAAACGTGCTGTTGGTTTGGCTAAGCCCTCCCTGACCCTGGCCTGGTGGAGGTGAGCAGAGAGCTGCCTCCCCCAGCAGGGATTCCAGAGCACCACTGAACTGCCTGCTCCCAGCCCTGCATCCCTGGCAGTGCTGCTCCAGCCTCTCCATTTCTCCTTTTAAGGAAGAGCAGGACCAGCAGCAGGATTGCAGGGGATGCGCCCAGAGCTCCCCTCTGCAGCTCTGCAGATCCCAAACCCAAACCCCCAGGGCCAGGCAGCCACGACCACGTCAGGCTCAGCCCTGCCAAGCCCTGGGCAGGAGCTGCCAGGCTCTCCCTGCCTAAAGCCTGGCCTAAGCACAGCCCTGAGCAGGCTCTGAGCACAGCCCTGCCAAGGGAAAAGGATCCAACACTGGATGGAGGGTCAGGCCCCGAGCTGGAGGGGTTTGGATCCCTGCCAGTGCTGCACTGAGGGTGTCTGGCAGTGCCAAGGAGTGCCAGCAGCTCAGGCCTGGCTGATGCCAGCTCTGCAGACACACCCCAAGGGCTGCACAGGATGCTGCTGTAATAAAACAAGATCAGTCATCACCTCGTTTGATGTGATGAGTGAAGGAACCATCCAGCAGTGCCTCCTGAGCTCCAGCCCAGAGAGAGCCACATTTGGATGTGCAAACAGCTGAACCACCCCTTCTCCTTGGAGGGCTCCAGGATCAACTGAAACCCAGCCCTGCTCTTCAAAGCAGCGCTTTGAACACTGGGCTTGAACCTGTAGCTTTGAACACTGGGGTTGAACCTGTAGCTTTTTAACCTGCAGTTTTGAACACTGGTTTTTAACCTGCAGTTTTGAACACTGGTTTTTAACCCTGTAGCTTTTTAACCTGCAGTTTTGAACACTGGTTTTTAACCTGCACTTTTGAACATTGGTTGTTAACCTGTAGTTTTGAACACTGGTTTTTAACCCTGTAGCTTTTTAACCTGCAGTTTTGAACACTGGTTTTTAACCTGCAGTTTTGAACACTGGTTTTTAACCTGCAGTGTTGAACACTGGTTTTTAACCTGCAGTGTTGAACACTGGTTTTTAACCTGCAGTTTTGAAAACTGGTTTTTAACCTGCAGTTTTGAAAACTGGTTTTTAACCTGCAGTTTTGAACACTGGTTTTTAACCTGTAGTTTTGAACACTGGTTTTTAACCCTGCAGCTTTTTAACCTGCAGTTTTGAACACTGCTTTTTAACCTGCAGTTTTGAACACTGCTTTTTAACCTGCAGCTTTTAGCATGGGTTTTTGCAGCAGCTGCTTTGCCTGAGCATCACCTGCCTCAGTCCCCTCCTGGCTGCTCCATTTCTCTGCTCTCATCCCACATCCCTAAGAATCATTTCAGCTTTCAGACACAGGGAGTGGATCCTGCTGAGAACAAACCCCAGAAGCAGAGGTGGTTTAGAGCCAGGGATCCAGCTTGGGCAGCAGTACCTCTGCAGTGTGGGACAGGCCCTGCCCAAGGCCATCCCAAGAGCAGCTCTGAACCCTGCATACCCTGTGGAAATTCAGCATTTTTGCCTTCTCTCCCATGGAGAACCAGGGATATGGAAAGCATTCCACAAGGAAGGGGGCAGGGAAAGAGGCCATGAAGGAATTGTGTCATGTACATCTCCTGTTACTCTGGCAAACCCAATTAACTTGATGGCCACAGCTCCTCATCCTGACACCCTGCTCTGCCACTTTGATGTCACTTTTAGACACACTTGAACAAGAGAAGAAAAAATCAACCCTACCCCACAAAGAGGGAACATATTAATAAATTAAAAAGCTCCAGACACATAAAAGTATTTTTGATCAAAGTTGTTAACATTTAGTGTGAAGAGTTAAGCCTCCACAAAGCAAGAGTGAGGCAAATAACAAAGGATTTTTTAAACACAAGCCAGAACCTCAATACAAAAATCCTGAAGCCTTTAATTATTCAGACCATAAATCTGATTGCATTTCTACCTCCTTTAGTTAGAAGTGTTAAATAAGAGGAAGGAAATATCCTTAGGATGGTTCAGAAGTGTTCTTAATTTCAGTTTATACTGAATTATAGAAGATGCACAACTTCCTTTTGACCAGATTTCCACAAATCTGGTCACAAAGATCAATTTTTCTATTCCCATCCTCACTAAGGACATGAAACTCACTCACACTAAACCAAACTCTAAAATCCTAAAGAGAATTATAGCAAAGAGGTGTTTTAATTCACCCCATCTCCCACATGTTCATCATCATCATTTCCTGAACTGGTTTTTAACTTGGGGCTGCTCCTCTGGATTAGGGATAACGCTGGGAGCACCCAGGCAACCCCAGCAAAGATCTGGAGCTGGGATCACCCCAGGGGGACCAAGGGAAGTCCCCACCCAGGGCAGGGTGACAGCTGACTCTGGAATATTCCATCCCCACAGCCCTTGTGACAGAGGGAACAGACGGGCTGGAGTTTGGGGAACCCCAATTCCCAGGCAGAGAGGCTCAAGGGGAAGGGAAGCAGAGCTCACAACTGGCTGGGACTAAAACAGGGCCAAGCTCAGCACCTCAGCCTGACTGGAAAGGTTCATTCCTTTCCAGGTCCTGCACAAGTCTGAAATATTCATCCAGTTCCATCACAAGCTTCTGGCAGTCAGAACTACCCTGATGCCATGGAAAATGTCCCAAAGGCTCAGTGTCACCTGGGCCACTGCTGGAGCAGGCGTGGGGACATGTCCATGGGGTGGAGGACACAGCTGGGTCAGGGCAGAGAATAAAAACTGCTCCAAAGGATGGGGGATGTGGGAAAACACCACAGTGGGTCACAGGGGAAGTCACAGGACAGGGGACAGGTCACCTGTGGGTGTTATGGACTCTCCAAAGCCATTTCTATGCTGCCCTCCCAGCACTGCCCACGGACAGAGAACAGCACATCTCCAGAACCAGGTTTTACCCAAAGAAACCCTTTAAACCCCAAAGAAACCAAAGCTCTGTTTTGCTGCCCGTTCCTTGGCAGCTCTCTATAGCCAAGGCCAGCCCCTGGGAGGAGAGAGGAGGGCAGAGCAGAGGGTGTGGTACCTGTGTGATGGTCCTGCAGCCCGTGGTCACCGTTCTCCACCACCATGGGCCCCGAGGCTGAGGAATCTGCAAGGGATCAACACAGGGGTTAAACTGCATGGATTCATCCCAATCAGACCTTGACAACAGCTCTGTGACACTGCAGAATCACTGAGGCTGGAAAAGAGCTCCAAGACGGAGCCCAAGCTTTGATGGATCCCCCACTTATCACCTGGCGGGGATCCCAAAACCAACAGAAGAAATTACCAATTCCAGCCTTGAGCACCCTCACAGAATCCCAGGGTCACTGAGGCTGGAAAAGCCCTCTGGGATCATCACACCCAGTTTGATCCCCTCCTGGTCCCCAGCACTGAGTGCCACCTCCAGGAACTCCTGGGACACCTCCAGGGATGGGCACTCCAAAGCTCCCTGGGCAAGGGGGGAGGCTTAAGCACCCTTCCCATGGAGAAATTCCTGCTGAAACACCAAATATTCCTAAAGCAGGGATCAGGGGAGGTTTAGAGGAGGGTGGTCAGGGTGGAAGATCACCAATTCCAAATGCCAGCATAGGAAATCCTTCTCACTGTGACATTGAGTCCATCTTGTTCTGACACTGACAGCCAAAATCTGAACCAGCACCAGGATTTACAGACTGAACGTGGGAACTTGGCAGCAGTGGACAAGGGGAACAGCTGGAAGCTGCAGGAGGGTCCATTTAGATTATTTAAAAGAAGAAGTTTTATCGATTTTATGAGGGTGGGCAGGCCTGGCACAGGTGCCCAGAGCAGCTGGGGCTGCCCCTGGATCCCTGGCAGTGCCCAAGGCCAGGCTGGACAGGGCTGGGAGCAGCCTGGGACAGTGGGAGGTGTCCCTGGGACAGTGGGAGGTGTCCCTGGGACAGTGGGAGGTGTCCCTGCCATGGCAGGGGTGGCACTGGATGAGCTTTAAGGCTCCCTCCACCCCAAACCAGTCTGGATTCTGTGACTTTATGACCCTGAGCAGTTTCAGGGAAGCAGAACAAGCAGCACCAGCTCCTCCCTGGGCCCTCAGCTCTGCTGAGAGTGAGGAAATGCTCATTGTATAAAAAATAAAGGTTTCTCCCAAAGAGACACACACTCAGTCACCTGGAGCTGCTGCTGGCCCCTCCTGAGCCCCAGTTTGATAACACAGCCACGTTCCCAGGGCCCTCCAGACACAGCAGGGCTGAATCCAGCCCTCAGCAAAGAAAAAGGAAAAGCATTTCCAGCTCCATCCGTGGCTCATCCTGGTGTTCTGCAAAAATTCCCCTGAACTTGCCAGTTTATAGCAAACCACACAGCTCCATGCTCCTGGAGGAGCTGGGAACAGCACAGGGATCCCTGGAGCTGCTCCCCAGCTGTGCAAGGCTGCTGTGCCTAAAACAGAAACTGAGGGAGGTCCTGGCAGTGCCTGGATCCCCTGAAATCAGGGTCAGTGAGGTTTAAACATCAGAGTCACAGCTGCCCAAAGGCACAGGAGGAGTGTCAGGGTCCTGCAGTGAGACCCCTGAGGAATTCCATGGAATTCCCTGCAGGAGCTGCTGAACCCCCCTGGAGCTCAGCCCAGCTGCAGGAGCCACACATTTCATAAGTTCTGCAGAATCATGGAACCTCCTGAGAGGGAAGGAATCCACAAGGACCATCCCAGTGCAGCTCCTGGCCCTGCACAGGACAGCCCCAAGATTCCCTCCATGATCACATCCTGCTTTCCCTTTCTCAGAGCTGCTCCTTACACCCTGCACAGGCAACTGAGCTGCTGGGATGTTCCATAGTCTGGAGGAATTGAAATTCCCCATGGAAAGGGTGCTCAGGCCTTGGAACTGCCCAGGGAGGTTTGGAGTGCCCATCCCTGAGGGTGTCCCAGGAACACCTGGAGGTGGCACTGAGTGCTCTGGGCTGGGACAAGGTGGGCACTGGGCACAGCTGGGACTCCATGGGCTGGGAGGGCTTTTCCAGCCTCAGTGACTCTGTGACTCTGATGCCACCACGATTATTAATGCATTAAACCCCTCCAAAGTGGGTTCCCAGAGGAGCAGAAGGATCAGAAGTGCCATGGCTCTCCTTGGGAAGGACACAGAGCAGGTAAAATGGTTCCCTTTACAGTTTTAGCTTTTTGGGAAGACAAGCTTCCAGTAAAATCAGGTCAAATCCCACCAATGCAGCCACAGGAGTGGTTGTTATTTTTAAGTCTCTGAAGGTCAGTGCCTTTGGAGCAAATCAATCTGAGCTTGGTTTGCTGAAGCCCCAGTGTGAAAGCACCCAGCAACCTGCCCAGGGCCAGGGCTCCTCCCCTCATATCCTAAATTGCATAAACCCAAAACCATGTCAAGATGTTGTAACTACCTAATCCTCAGCAGAATCACAAGATAGTATTTGCATCTGGCTCGTGGATCAAAGGATTGTTTTTATATAAACAAATTTCAGGCAGCGCTGGCTAAAGAGATAATCTGGAGCAAATGGGCAGTGCCAGCAGCAGCCCCTAATCCCAGGGGAGCACAGGGGACAGAACCCAGGGCCAGCACGTCCCCAGCAGCACCTGCAGCCTGCTCCAGGCTCACCTGAGGGCACACAGGGCTCTGGGGGGGCTCTGGGGCTCAGTCAGGAGTGCCCATCCAGGTTCTGTCACAGCTGTCAAACGCTGACACTGAGAGGAAAATGAGTGAAAACCCTGAGGGACAGAGTGTGACCAGAGCTGGCGACTCTGAACAAGGAATGTCATCTCCTTCCATCCATTCCTTTAAATGTTCTGCCTCAAAATCACCTGCACAGCTGCCCCAGCCCCAGAGCCAACAGCACAGGGAGCTGGAGCCCCTCTGCTCTGGAGCCAGGCTGGGAGAGCTGGGAATGTTCCCCTGGAGAGGAGAAGCTCCAGGGAGAGCTCAGAGCCCCTGGCAGGGCCTGAAGGGGCTCCAGGAGAGCTGGAGAGGGACTGGGGACAAGGGATGGAGGGACAGGACACAGGGAATGGCTCCCACTGCCTGAGGGCAGGGATGGATGGGAGATTGGGAATTGGGAATTCCTGGCTGGGATGGAATTCCCAGAGCAGCTGGGGCTGCCCCTGGATCTCTGGCAGGTCCCTTCAGGTCCCTTCCAGCCCAAAGCAGTCTGGGGTTCTGTGATGTAACAAGGGGGTGGGGAGGAATGGGGCTGGACAGAGTTTGAGAGGGAAAAGATTTAATGTCTCATCTTAGCCAAAAATGCAAATATCACCATGTGCTGACTTATCTTTGATCCCTGTGGGACTCTGGGCTTGGGGAACATTCTCCATCTCCCCTTTCACAGGTGACCAAGTGTCTGAATCCCTTTGGCTACAGCAAATCCCGCTGCAAGCAGGACACTTATTCCTCGTGTGGGAAGGGAGGGAAAAGCCAAAGGAGCCGAGGTCTGGCCAGGGCTGTCAGCTCTGCAGCCGTGGGACAGAGGGCAGCAGGGCCAGCAGAGCCACCTCGTGGTGACACCTCTGGTCCCAGAGCCACTGCTGGGACTGATTCCATTAAACCAAGCCCATCCCTCCTGGCAGGAAGGGTTTGAGTCCTGCAGGGTTCAATCCCACGGGAATGAGGCCCAGGGGACCCCCCCAGCCCCCGGGGAGGGGAGTGCAGGGCAGTGAACCCCGGGCTCAAGGACAGCTTAATACATGAAATAAAATAATCGAATTATAATAGTGAAAAGAGAGAGGGGGATTGCTCAGCCTGGATAAAAGGGGCTCAGGAGGGACCTTGTGGCTCTGCACAGCTCCTGCCAGGAGGGGACAGCCGGGGGGTTTGGGATCTTATCCCAGGGAACAGGGACAGGAGGAGAGGGAACGGCCTCAGGCTGGGCCAGGGCAGGCTCAGGTTGGAAATTGGGAATGTTCCTCCTGGAAAAGGCTCTCCAGATGTGACACAGCTGCCCAGGACATGGTGGAGTCCCCATTGCTGGAGGGATTTAAAATCCCTGTGGATGTGGCACTTGGGGACATGGCCAGGGGTGGCCTTGGCAGTGCTGGGGATGGTTGGACTCCACGGTCTCTGAGGGCTTTTCCAACCTCAGCAATTCCCTGATTCTGTGGGTAAAACCCAAGAGGAAGCAGCGGTGCCCAATGCCCTGGGTCAGCAGGCCCTGAGCAATGCCCAGCCTGTGCCAGCAGTGACTGGCAGCTCCTGGCCATCTCTCCTGTACAGGATGTCCTGTACTGTGGGATCAGCTCTCCTGGCCATGCCCCACACCCTCCTGGCACCTGCTCCCTGGCTGAGCCTGGCACAGCAAAAACTCCTTGATCCAGAGTGGGCAGGGCTCAGGGACAACCAAACCACCGAGGTGTTATCAGCACCATCCTCACACCCACCTCCAAACACAGCACTGCCCCAGCCAGTGAGAAAATCAACTCCATCCCAGCCCAGATCAGGACAACCCCCTCCCAAAAATCCTGTATTCAAGGTTAAAGCTCACCAAGGAGTCTGTGAGCAGTGCAAGGATGCAGAACACAGGGACTGAGCACGAGGCCACACCCCAGCACAGGGCACAGGGCTGCCCTTTGGTCTGTGCTCAGTTCCTCACCAGGAACACAACTCCCCACCAGAAACCATCACTGCAGAGACAATCCTGCTCCTCACCTCACCTGAAACTCCCCAGGAGCTCTGCTGCAAATCATGAAACGCCCCCAGTGTTTTCCTTTCCTTGGAATGTGCTCCCATCTGAACTCCCTTCCTTCCCCACACCACATCAGCACCTGAATGAAACTGCTGCTGCAGCCTCCAGGACTTTCCTGGGAGCTCCAGAGGATCCTGAGAGCCTTGGAATTGCCAAGGAAAGCAGGCAGCACACAGCCCTTGCTGTTATGTAAGGCCCACAAGGTCAAAAGGGATTATCCCAGAATTTGCCAAATTACCACGTCCAGCCAGGTGTGAGGAAGAGTAAACCCATTTCTCCCTGGTATTTTAGGAGTTAACATTATTAAAGCTCTGTTCTAGGACAGATTTTTAGGTGACCAAATGACTGCTCACCACAGGTCCCTGCTCTTCTCCACCCCTCTGCACTCACCCAGTCCAGGCTGGGGCCCAGCTCAACATTAAACTCTCCTAATCTGGCTCCTGGGCTTAGGAAAAAAAGTGAAAGAAAACCCTGGAGCAGAGCTGGAGCAGCTAAAGCCTGACAGGATGGAGGATTAAACCTCTTCTGACTGGGGAAAGACAATCTGAGGAGCACAGACCGTGATGTCAGAACACATTTGTGCCTCTTAACATAAATAAATGAACAAGTGGAGGCTGCAGAGCCTGAGCTCTGCAGGCTGCTCCTCTCCCTCAGGAGAGCCAGGCTGTCTGGAGCCAGGGACGTGGAACTCTCTCTGCTATTCCCCAAAAACTTGGGATCACACTCAAACATGCAACTGCAACCCCAAGACCCCCTTAGGACCCTGCAGATCTCACCCAGAGCTCATTTATTCTGGAGCCTCAATAAATGAAGCTCATTCACTTTACCATCTTTTTAAACAGTTACAAATCTTAAATCAATTTCATGGAAGAAACAGCTATCTGTTTTTCCCTGGATATCACACACTTCTATTCCAACTCCACACCCACAATCCCAGTTCTATAATTCAATTTTGGGAGCTTTCTCCACAGCCTCAGGTCAATGCAGTGTTCTCCTGAGGGTTTGTGCCTTTCAACACAGAAAATCTGAAATTCTCAGCAGCCAGGGCTCCACCAGGTACCCTCAGCACTTCAGGGAAAAACAGGTATGAGAAATTAAGACATTCCAGGACCAAATCCTGAGCCTGGCCTGTGGTAACTGACCCTGCTTTAGGCTTCAGTCCTTCCCTACTGCTCCAGGGTGGGAAAGCTGAACAGCTCCACTCAACAACTTCTCCATCTCCTCACTAGGGTCTTGTCTGCATCTTGCCAAAGATTTAGATCATGCTCCTGACTGCTCTCCAGCTCTCCCAAAAAAGGGAAAAACCAATCTCCAAAGCAAGAGTAAGAAACTGCATCCCCCCCTTGCCACGGAGGAGGAAACAAATTCTGCTCAAGCAGCCCCAGGCTGGGGTGCTGAGAGGGGAGAGGAGCAGCTGGAAAAGCCAGGAAACCCCAGAATTCCTGAATTCCTGAGGCTGGAAAAGCCTTCCCAGCCCACTGAGTCCCAGCTGTGCCCATTGCCCACCCTGTCCCAGCCCAGAGCTCTGAGTGTCACCTCCAGGTGTTCCTGGGACACCTCCAGGGATGGGCACTCCAAACCTCCCTGGGCAGCTCCTGCTAATATTTAATAACCCTTTCCATGAAGGAATTCCTCCTGAAATTCTGCTTTTTCCTCCCCAGTATTTGTGCCTGAGCTCTCACAGAGTTTTAATTACTGAGCAAAGCCAAAAGGCCTCATTACCCCCAGCCCAAGGTCTGGAGTTATTGGAATAATGAGTTGGGATAGTGATGCCTTAAAAAACAGAAAGCTGAACCCCAAGGTATCAATAGCAATGTCCAGGGATACACAGCTGGCAGGACACACTTAAGGGCCTTGTATTCTACACCAGTATTGTGTAAAGATTTCAGCACTGAGAAATCCTGGTGCTGAGATGGTTCAGGATCTGCAGCTTCTACAACAAAGGATTGCTTTAAAATACCCTCAAATCATACACAAGGTGTTAACAAGTCCTCCTGTTTCTCTGCTTCTGCGATGCCAAAATAGAAATGAAATAAATAATACACATCTGAACTGCTCAAATTCCAAGTTTTATAATAATCCCTTTGCCCATCCTCCTGCTCCTTTGGTGCCATTTAATAACTGTGTCAGCATGGAAAATTCAAGGTTACATTTTCTGTATTACAAGGCACCCAATGCAATTCTAATCAAAGCAAATAAATGCCTTGAGCAGAGCAGAACTCCCCATGCTGTGGTCCTGGAGGTTCTGTTTATTCTGAGGAATCACATCCCACCTTCCTCAACACTGATGAGCAGCAGCATTAAAGCAAAAAAAGAAAACTTCTTCTGAAGGAAGCCATCAGGTTACCAAAGGTTTTCCTCTTCTACACAGGCCACAAAATAAATAAAATCATCAAGGCACTGCTGGTCCCAGTGACAATTCCCACTTGGGCAGGGAGGAACAGCACACAAGCAAAGGAGCAATAATTTAAATTGTTCACTGGGAAAGAAACCCATTGCATGACCCCAAATCTCACTCTTTTCCCTTTTACACAGGGAAGCATCTGTTAAAAACTCTCATTTTCCTACAGAATTTCTGATAAAGCTCTTAACACAAATGAATTGGTGATGTTCCACCTCAAACTCTTGGGGCAGTTCTGGGGTCCCCAGGCCCAGGACAGACCCTGAGGGGCTGGAGTGTGTCCAAGGAAAGGAATGGAGCTGGGAAGGGGCTGGAGAATTCCTGAGGGAGCTGGGAAGGGGCTGGAGAATTCCTGAGGGAGCTGGGAAGGGGCTCAGCCTGGAGAAAAGGGGGATCAGGAGGGACCTTGTGGCTCTGCACAGCTCCTGCCAGGAGGGGACAGCTGGGGACAGCCGGGCTCTGCTGCCAGGGAACAGGGACAGGAGGAGAGGGAACGGCCTCAAGGGCAGCTTCAGGTGGATATTTGGAATATTCCTCCTGGAAAGGCTCTCCAGCCCTGGCACAGCTGCCCAGGGCACTGCTGGAGTCCCCATTGCTGGAGGGATGTGACATCCCTGTGGATGTGGCACTGGGGACATGGTCAGGGGTGGCCTTGGCAGTGCTGGGGGAGCTGCTGGGTTTGATCATCTCCAAGATCTTTTCCAACCTTAATGACTCCGTGATTCTAAATATCAGCTGGGCTGGAAAGTGCTCAGCAGCAGCAGCAGCAGCAGAGGCAGCAGCACGTTTTGGTACCATGCACACAACCAGCACAGCCAAAGAAATCCAAGTAAATAAAGCCTTGGGTCAGAACCATGGGATTCAGCTGTTAAACATTTGGGAGATGATGAACATTCCCATCTTCCAATTCATCATCCATCTTTCCTGCTCGGCTCTGCCATCCCCCAGAGTGGTGGCACCTTGCACAGCTCTGCTGTTTCAGGACACTCTTTGTGGAGCATGGCACCTCAGAGTTTGGTCAGTGCTTCCTCTGAGAGCCCCCAAAGCACCAACCCCAAACACGAATGTAAAGCACAGCCTCGCCCTAAATGGGGCAGCCCAGCAGGGAGAGGCTGCTTCACAGGGCAAAAAGCAACAAACAGGGCTTGACCTCAGTCTTGGCTTTTGCAATAAGCCTGTCAGACTGAGGCCAGCAGCAGAGCAGGTCCTGTCCCAGCAGTGTCCCAGCGAGCACAGATGTTCCAGCTGTGCCAGTGGCAGTTTTGGGGACACTTACGTTCCACGGCAATTCCGTCCACGTGGCCTTTGCTTTTGGGCTCCTGGCTGCCAGGCCTGGTCTGCTCCTCATCATCCAGCAGGGGCACGTAGTCTGTCTTGTCCACAGTCTCCCCCACCACGTCATCAAACTTCTCAGCCTCCAGAGTGGCGATGAAGTCTCTCTTCACCTCCTCCTCCACGTCAGGGGGCGGCTCCGTCAGAGCATCGGCCAGGCTCAGGGAGTGGTCCAGGTCAGCCATGCCTGAGCACCTGCAAGCCAGCCAGGGAGACAGAGAGAGCGAGCTCCATCAGACATCCCTGGCCACTGCACATCCCCTGTGCCTGCACACCAAACCTTTGTGCAGTGCTCAGTAACTCCCAGATGTTCCTAAACCCCCGATGTCCCCTGTGCCTTCACACCAAACGTTTGTGCAGTGCTCAGGAACTCCCAGATGTACCAAAACCCCCCATGTCCCCTATGTCTGTACACCAAACCTCTGTGCAGTGCTCAGTAACTCCCAGATGTACCAAAACGCTCCATGTCCCCTATGTCTGTACACCAAACCTTTGCGCAGTGCTCAGGAATTCCCAGATGTTCCTGAACCCCCCATGTCCCCTGTGCCTTCACACCAAACGTTTGTGCAGTGCTCAGGAACTCCCAGATGTTTCTGAACCCCCCCAATGGATCAGAAATAAACTGGGGTCATCTAAAGCAGGTTTAGCTCCTGGATGTGACATTTCATGGGGTTTTTTATCAGAACCTTAAATAAAAAAGGTAAAAAATAAGGCCCAGCACCTGGCCAGGGCAACCATGGTGTGACATTGGCCTGCCCCAGATCTGGAGTTAATGTCACCCCAGATCTGGAGCTAATGCCACCCCAGTTCTGGAGTTAATGTCACCCCAGATCTGGAGCTAATGCCACCCCAGTTCTGGAGTTAATGACACCCCAGTTCTGAAGCTAATGCCACCCCAGTTCTGGAGTTAATGACACCCCAGTTCTGGAGTTAATGACACCCCAGTTCTGGAGCTAATGACACCCCAGATCTGGAGTTAATGACACCCTGAGCAGCACAAATGACGCAAGGGAATTTAGTGCTGGGCTTGACTCCACCCAGCTCCCCTATGGAGATTAGGGTTTTACATAATCTCTGATGTATATACTTCAGTGCTGCTCCTGATCCCTCCCAGAGGGTCCTGCAGCACATCCATGTCCTCAGCAAACCTTGCTAATCCCAGCAAACCCCCTCCAGCCCTGGGATTTGGGAGGGAAAGTGACGTTTTAATAATGTTGACATGAAAGAAATACAGCAAAGTGCACACTCGGCATTATATCCACAGCTATGAACTGGAAACGGGAGAAGCAATCACCACTTATCCCTCCCTGATTTGCATCTCTGTGTTCAATTTACTCCTGGCACCAAGCTGAAAGAATGCACCTGAACTGACTCATCTGCAGCCTTCAGGCTGGCACAACACACACCCATCACCAATCCTTCACTTTTTCACTTTTCAGCCTTTTGAGGTCAACCTTGGCAACAAGAGCCAAAAAGAGCTGCTGGAATGCACAGAAAGGCTGTGAAGGCTTTGTCCCCAGTCCCTTTCCATGTCTCCTGGAGATCCTGGAGGGGCTCTGAGCTGCCCCTGCATTTCCCCTTGTCCAGGTGAGCATTCCCAGCTCCCCCAGCCCAGCTCCAGCCTCTCCTGAGGAACACCAGGAGCTGCTGCCACAGAGCTGCAGCCACAGGGACACAAGGGACACTTGTTGTGCTGGGTCAGGAGGGGTGACCCGAGTGGCCACTCTGCAGCAGCCCAGGCCTGCTGCCTTGCATGGGGTGGCAGAACACAGATCCTCTTGTTCCCAAAAAACAAAGGCTCCTACTCCTTGAACTCCAGGAAATTCTGTGTCAGCACTGCAGGGCCAGCACATACCTACAGGCTCCAGCCTCACATTCCTAGGGAACAATGGGGTCCCACTGACAGTGCTGTTTCTGTCCTTCCAGGCAAGTCTGTTATGGAAAATAATTCACTCCAAGCTCTTCTTTTTCATTCTTTGAACAATGAAAGGTCAGGCTTACAGGCACAGCACACTTCAGGCAGCAACTGCAGTTCTTGGTGGTTTAGATAAAGGCCCTGAGTCGCAGCTTGGAAATCCAGAGGTGAAAAGTTTGGAGCTCTTCACCCCCTGTGCAGGGTCACAGTTCAATGAATTATGGTCAGTTAAAAAAACCACATTTTATATTTAAATGAAAAAGGCTTATAAAAAAGGTTTCTTTCAGAGTTCCTGACTATTTTAAGACAAACCATCATCCAGATGTGCGCACAACTGGCTGCATCACCCTGTAGGGAGCACCAGCCAGAGAAGGCACTTCCAGAAGTTTAATCCCTGCACTGAGCAGTCTCCTTCAAGGAACAAATGGGGCTCAGACAGAGCCAATTTTTCAGGCACATCCTCCATTGTTTTCAACTCACAAGTGAACTGATGGCTTTAGGTCACTGAGCCTCGATGTGCAGTGATGAACATTTAATCATCATCTTCTGAAAATGTCATTTAGCATCAGAAGGAAAAACAATATTTACATTTCCCAACAAGCTGCATCATGAGCACAGAGGGACTGAGGCTGGAAAAGTCCCCTGAGTCCATCCAGCCCAGCCAGCCCCCAGCACTGCCAAGGCCACCCCTGACCATGTCCCCAAGTGCCACATCCACGGGGATTTTAAATCCTTTCACCAATGGGGACTCCAGCACTGCCCTGGGCAGCTGGGCCGGGGCTGGACAGACTTTTTGGGGAAGGAATTTTCCCAATATCCAGCCTGAACTCCCCTGGCCCAGCTGGAAGCTGTTTCCCCTTGTCCTGTCCATGTTCCCTGGATGAGGAGGTGACTGCACTCCATGGAAGAGCTGCCATAAAATATGTGTCATTTGTGGGGCTTGTGGCACTGCCAGTGCTGCTAGTTCAGGTCTGCACAGGAACTGGGACACTGGAGTGATCTACTTTCTGGGGAAAAACAATAATGAGGCTACGCAGCCTTATCAGCAGGACATTTCCTTGGCCATATTTAGCGAAATAGGGAGTGTAGGAAGGATGTATAAAAATAAACCAGTGTACCTAAGAAAAGCCATTTGAAATACAGCACTGGTGTCCCAGACAGGCAGGAGCACCTGGCACAGACTGCAGGGATCCCTCCTCAGCCCAGGTGGGCTCCAAGGACAGCCACAACCCCTGGGAATTCCTCCTTTTCCCTCTCTGCTGCTACAGCAGCCAAATTCCCACATCCCAGGGCCTGTCTCAGGCAAAAGGAAAATGAGGACATTGCAGGGATTGTGCCCAAGGGTAGAGAGCAAATCCTGGAGCATATCCATGTGTTGAGCAGCTTAGAGAGACAGATGCTTCCCACCCCATTTCCATCCATGTAGAACAGAGCTGCCTGGGAAGCATTAAAGGATCCTCAGCAAGATGCACCTCACTGCCCTGCCTCCCCAGCTCTGGAAATCACACACTAACAGAGCACAGGGAAGATGAATTCTGGCATGAACCTTGGGGTGAAAGAGAACAACTGAGGAGTGGCAGACACTTCTGAAGGCAGAGGTTTAAGAATGCACTGAAATTCCTCATGGAAAGGGGGGTCAGGCACTGGAACTGCCCAGGGAGGCTGTGAGTGCCCGTTCCTGGAGGTGTCCCAGGAACTCCTGGAGGTGGCACTCAGAGCTCTGGGCTGGGGACAAGGTGGGGATGGGGCACAGCTGGGCCTCAGTGGGCTGGGAAGGCTTTTCCAGCTTCAGGGATTGTGAATAATTCTTCAGCTTCAGTGAATAATTGTTCAGCTGCCCAGGTCCTCGTGGCTGTTAAATGAGCAGAGGGAGTGGAGCAGCCGTGGTGACACCAACCTGACTCCAGGTTTGTACCCAGGACAGCCTCCAACAACAGCAAAGGGAGGAGTTTGCTCCAAGGAAAGGTGTGGAAGGAGCAGGAACAGCCGTGCCACAGTGACAGGGCAAGGAGAAGGGGTTTCCTGCAGCCACACATTCCAGGAAACCTTCAAAGCACCCCAAAGCAAATCCATCCTGTTCCTTGAGCTCACACATTATTTTTACACAGGAGGGTTCTTTAGATCTCTCCTGTTCAGGCACAGCTGATCTGTTACACTCTGGGTTTGCTCCATCTGCTCTTCTCCAGCTCAGAATCTCTGTGTACTTACTCAGTGAGTAACCTGTTTGCTGGGGTAAATAAAATCCATCTCTCCTCAGCTAATCTGAACAACTCAGCAGGGTTATTTTAACCCCTTACCCTCCATCCTGGTGTCTTGTTCCAAAGACTTCCAACTCTTCACTGGATTTTAGTCCCAGCTGCCCCATCCCTGGAAGTGTCCCAGACTGGTTTAGGTTGGGAAGGACCTCAAAGCCCTCCCAGTGCCATCCCTGCCATGGGCAGGGACACCTTCCTCTGTCCCAGGGTGCTGCCAGCCCTGTCCAGCCCGGCCTTGGGCACTGCCAGGGATGCTGGAGCATCAAAGACTTCTCAGGGTGTTGAGAACTTCTCTTCAGCAACTTCCTCACCCAGGTTTTACTTCAAGTGACCCCCTGGAACACCTTCCCAGAGCCACCACCCCACTCACCACCCTCTGGAAAAGGAGGCAAACCAAAGCCTGCATGAGCCACAGCCTGAGCTTCCCAGCCAGGGAAGAGCAGAATTTCTTTCCTCAACTTTGTGCTTCCATTTTGTAGCCTCCCTGCCTGCTCTGTTGTGTTCCTGCCTCCAGGCACGCACAGGCTTGGAATTTCAAGTTATGATCAGTCTGACCCAGATTCTGTGTTCTTGTCTGAAGACAGAGAAAGAGGAGAGCTGGCACGGGGATGCTGCCCAAAAACCCAAACCTGACAGCCTGTCAAGTGTCCCAACACAGTGACACCCAGTGTGGGACACTGCCTGCCCTCCCTGGCACTCCTGGCACAGGGAATGCTGGGTTTGGTTTTCCCACAGGAGCTCACCCAGGGACCTGGTGATGCCTTATGCAGGCTGACCTAGAAGAGAGGCTGGACAGAGCTAAAGATTAAAGCAGGGATTTATTAAAAGCCTCCATGGATGCACCTTGGGCAGCACAAGAGCCCAGCCAGGGCTGCACCCAAGATGAACCAAAATGGCCCCAAAATGCACGAGCGCTCCCGGGGTCTCTCCCTGGGATCAGTTCTGCTCCATTTGCACCTTGCAGTTCATTGTCCCATTCCAGCTTTAGCCCCTGCAGTCCCACCCTGCTTGTTTTTCTCTCTCCAGCCCACGGTGTTTGTGCTCCTGGGCTGAGATTTGGATCATTTGTCCTTGGTGCCCAGCTGGAGCAGGAATTGTTTTGTCTCCCTGCTCTGTGCACAGAGCTCACCATGCCCTGATGTGAGCTCAGACCCACACACTAAAGCAGCACAGAATCTGAAAATATAAAAGCTGAGGCCTCACTGACGGCCCTGCAGTGACAGTGACACAGCATTCCAGCCCCAGAGCCCTGCCAGGCTCCATCCATGGCTCCATCCCGCTCCAAACTGGACCCAGCCCCTGGCCCAGCACCTTCCTGCCAGAGAGGGAAGAGAAACCTGCTCCCATCCAGGAGGAACAGGGAAGGAACACTTCCTACCTTTTGCTGGTTTAAAGGAGACCCTGATGCCCACACATCCATTATTCCATCAGATCCACTTTCTCCTTTAAAATTAGCTCCTAACTCCATCCCAAATTAAATGCCTGGCTGGGAGGAACAGGGACAGCTCATAATTCCCATTTCTCCTGGGTAAGTCAGGTTGCTTTTCTTAGCTGTGAGTGTTGGGAGCACTCAGCCGTGGCTGCTGAGGAAACAGGACAGCAGAGATCTGCAGAGTCATCCTCCTTGCACAGCCCTGGAATCCATGGAAAGATTTCTGCATCCATCCTCCCAGGGGAGAGGACACAGCGACCGCCTGGGCCGCCGACGTTCCTCACATTCTCTGGCTGGGCACAAAAATCTGTGACCCAATCTGTGCATTTCTTATATTTTGGCACAGCCTAAGCCAATGGGATTCGCTTATTTATTGTTTTAAAGTTAAACACGGCAAGAGCTCTGCTTTGTGGCTGTTTCTGGAGTCACAGGAAATCCCACAGATCACCAGAAGCTCTTAGAGGCAAAGAGATGGAGGCTGAGAGATCTTTAATAAAATCTTCCCAACACTTAAAATCACACTCAGCTCAAGTGCTGGAAAAACCAGCTCAGAAAGGGTGACCTGGATCCCAGAATCATATTCAGGCATGAATATGATGAAGGAGGAGGAGGATGAAGAAGGAGGATGTGCAGGTACCACCCCTGGCAGAGGGAAGGTCTCCCGTTTTTGGGATCTCCAGACCTGCTGGACCAGCCCAAGCACCCGATGGCATCATCAAAGCAGGATTAATTAGGAGATTCCAGATAGTTCCACAGCAAAATCAAACCAAACTTCAGCTTGGAGGTGCTGCTGAGACCACAGTGAGCTGGCAGCTTCCTCAGAGCTCCTGGGAGGGCACACAGGGAGGCAGCACATGAAATATTCCTGATTTCTAGTGCATGTTTGGACTGCCAGCAAATGAGGATTTCAGGGAGAGTCACAGAGCCACCTTCTCCTTCAGACAACCCAGAAATACAGCAAGGGGTTTTCCAGCTATTATTTATAGGGCTTAAATGGCTGCTGCCCTCCTGTGTGAGGGACAAGAGACAGGGCAGGACCAGAGAGGAGGCAAGTTTGGGGACAAAGAGAGCAAGTTTGGGGCATTTTTAGCTTGGACTCCTAAAACATACAAAGCACTTGTAGGGCTGTTTTCCTTCTGAGCATTCTGAGCACAAACTCCCCGAGCCTTCTGGCTCACTTTAATGTCTCAGAATAAATTCAGTCAGCTCCAGAGCCTCCAGGCTGCTACAGAAAAGCCAGAAATGCACAAGTAAAGGGAAAACAGTTCCCACTATTGCCTCCACAAGGGAACACAAGGACAACACAGGAATTTCCACTCAGGAATCCCAGATTTCCCGTTCCAGGGCCTGAAGGGGCTCCAGGAGAGCTGGAGAGGGACTGGGGACAGGGGATGGAGGGACAGGACACAGGGAATGGCTCCCACTGCCAGAGGGCAGGGATGGGTGGGAGATTGGGAATTGGGAATTCCTGGCTGGGAGGGTGGGGAGGGGCTGGGATGGAATTCCCAGAGCAGCTGGGGCTGCCCCTGCATCCCTGGCAGTGCCCAAGGCCAGGCTGGACCACCCTGGGACAGTGGGAGGTGTCCCTGCCGTGGCAGGGGTGGCACTGGATGACCCTGAGGTTCTTTCCAACCCAAACCAGTCTGGGACTCCAGGACTGTAACCATGAAACAGCTCTGAAGGCTTCACACAGATCTCAGCCACTTCCACAATCCCTTTATGGCCACAGAGCAGACAATAAACAGGAAGTTTTAAGTTCTCACTTCAGATGGGTTTAATGAAGTCTCAGCACGATCCCAAAGCTGAGGCAGAGCTTCAGCCCTGATTGCTTCCCCCTCTCACTGTCTGCTCCAGCCACTTCCCCCTCCACATCTGGCATCTCCCTCCCTCCACCTCTCAGGTCAGGAACAACCTCTCCCACCTGGGCCCTGCACCACAGGGAAATCTGAGGCTCCTCAAGGTGTTCATCAATTGCAGGGTTTCATTCCTTAGGGATTTGGAGCCATTTCTCTGTTTCAAGCACTGGTTTTGCTGTTATTGGTACTGCAAATAAACTCAAATTGCTGCATCCAAGTCCTTAATGATGATTTCTGCTCCATGATCAGAAACATTCTCATCAGCTCCATTTCCCTTAGGAAAGCACTGATAAAGCCACTGAACTGTGCTTTCCCCACCATCAATTATTCAGATGCCACATGAATTAGCAGAGCCTGGCAGCAGACAACTCCAGCATCCCTGCCTCGTTGGGAATGTTAAAAAGATTCTCTCCGTTTCTGGAGATTTGAGGAAATTTCTATTTTCTCCCTGCCTCGCAGCCACCCGTGGCTTGGAGAGCTTCAATTTCATGGAGTGATGAAGTCTCCAAGGAGAACCAGGCACAAATCCCACTCCAGCCAGAGGCAAGGTGTAAAACAAGCTCCTCTCTCTGTATGTGGAGCTCCTACTCAGTGTCAACTCAAAAGCCATTACTGAGGGTGGCCTGAAGGCTGCCAGACCAGCATTTCCCAGATTAACTTCAGCAGTTCCCACCTGCTCTTCTTAAATGTGGATATTCATTCATACTGAAATTATCTGTATTTGATTCAACAAAAAACAAAAAGGAACATTTTTTCTTTAAAGTACAGGGACTTTAAAGATAGTGCAGGACCAGAAGGGCACCCAGGGGAGGCAACAGCAACTCAAGGCTCCTTGAGTTCAGCTGTGGTTTGGTTGATATGGGGGTGTCAGTCAAAGGCTGGGAGTCTGTGACTGTGAAGCATTCTGTGAAACTGCAGAGAGCATCCCAGGAACATCACACAGTCCAGGCACTGCAGCAGGGAAAAGCTCCCAGCACCCATAAAAACTGCACTGGAGCTGCAAGAGTGCTGCAGGAACTATGGCAACACCAAACCCCACAGGACAATGCACATTTAGAGCTGGAACAAGCCCAGGGTGACACAGCTGCTGCAGGAGGGTGCTGCTAAGGAATCCAGCCTTATCCATGGATCAGTGGATGCTCCATGACCCTCTCAGCTCTGCAATGAGCTCTTCAGAGGAGCTCCAGGCTCTGCACTGCTCAAACACAGCCTGTGCTCCAGCCAAGACACATTTCACACAGTGTGCTCCTTGAAGGACCTCCAACCTTTACCTTGCTGTGATTCCAGAGGAATGGATCTCACCCCATAGCTCAGGCCAGAACCTGCCAGCAGCCAGAGCCTCTGCCACAGCCTCTTCCCATCCTGCTGCCAGTGCATCCCACAAAGAATTCCCTCCAAAGAGCTGCAGCACACCCCCACAGAGCCAGGATCCCAGGGAGGCATCCCTGCACACCCCATCACATTCCACTGAACATTGCCTGGGGAAGGGGTTTTACAGGGACTGCTGGGAGCCAGAGAGGATCCTTGTTTACCCCAGAGAGGATCCACATTTACCCCAGGGAGGATCCTTGTTTACCCCAGAGAGGATCCTTGCTTACCCCAGAGAGGATCCGCATTTACCCCAGAGAGGATCCATGCTTACCCCTGACAGAATTTCCTACCAAGGTCGTTGACACAGAAGCCAAGATGGAAAGAAGGGTAAATAAGAGAAACCTGCAGCTGCCTGTTCCACTGAGCACTTTGTTTGTCTCTCCTGACCAATGAGTGAAGTGTAAACTCACTTTTGTAAGTTTTGTAAGACTGTATAAGAAGCATGCACGCTGTAATACAAAGTTTAAAGCCTTCTGGAAATGGAGTGTGCTGCTTCGTATTGTCTCTGTTTCAACTCCACCAGTTTCCCTCTCTCACAGCACAGTTGCCTGGAGAGGACTGATGCCATCACTGCCAGGTGTGATGGAAGGTTCCAGGTCTGCACACAAAGGGATCACTGTGGCCAGGGCTGATGTTAGCAGAGGAAAGGGAACAGAGAAATAAATACCAGGACTTCTAGGAATTCCAGTGGTGGGCAACATGAATATTACATGCCTTTGATTAACATTATTTTCAACTCAGTAAAAGCAGTTCAAAAATAAACTCTACATTCTGCACTTATGCAAAATAAAAGTAATTAGCTGGAGCCAGATCTCTGCCAAAGATCAAGGCAGAAGGAATATCCAAATGCAAGAGAACCAGGGAGAATTCCTTCGAGCATGGCTGAATACACACACACAGACACACACACACACACAGACACACAGACACACACATGTGTGCAGGTACCTGTGTCATGGAATGCTGTCAGAGGATGGTCTGGCTTGGAGGGATCTTAAAGATCCCCCAGTGCCACCCCTGCCATGGCAGGGACACCTCCCGCTGTCCCAGGCTGCTCCAAGCTCCAGCCTGGCCTTGGGCACTGCCAGGGATGCAGGGGCAGCCACAGCTGCTCTGGGCACCTGTGCCAGGGCCTGCAGCTCCCAGCCAGGTCTCTGGAACTCAGCATTTCCATGGCACAGATGGGCAGCCTGATCTCAGTTCAGCTGCACTGAGAGCTCTGCAAACTCTCCTTCCCAACTCTCACCTGCAGGATTTCCATCAGTTCCCTCCTGGCCCTGTTGCAGCTGCCCCTCTGCTCAGGCGAGGAGATTGCAGAACCAGCCTGTGTTATCAGGGCACTCCACAGCAACTCCTGCTGCTCTCAGGCTTTGGGGAGCCACACTCTGCCCAAGAGCTCAGACAGAAAACTCCAGACACCCAGGAGAGCAGCCCTGCCACATTCCTGGGAATTACAGTTCCTGCAATTGCTCTGCACTTGCCCAAAAGCCTGAGGGGAGTTTTGCAACTTCCCTGTGGAAGGCATCACCAGAGAGGCAGCACCAGAGAGGCAGCTCAGCTCCTCAGCCCCAGACAGGGCCCTGAGCCACCTCCCAAACCCTCCAGTGACACCACACTGACCATCAGAGCTGCCCAAAGCCACCACACTGACAACAGTAAAGCAAAATTGCTCCAGCTGCCCTCCTGTCTGAATCCCTGGGAGGAAAAGCTGAAGGAATCCCTCCTGGAGCACCCAGAGTGCTCCTGGAGCCAGAGCAGCCTTGGAGAAGGAGGGATGGTGGGAAGGGGAAGGCTCACACAGGGAGAGGGCTGGAGGCCAGCACAGCCACAACTGGATGAAAAGCAGAGCTGGGAGGCTTTAGGAATGTCAGGCTGAGCAGAGAAGAGAGATACAACTGCAAAGAAATCACCTCAGCACCCACTTGCAGCCATGAGTCCCCTTCAGCTGCACCCATTTCCACAAAAGACCTGTGGCACTGGTGCCTGCAAAGAGCCCTTTCCTATGGGTAATTATGGCTGAGATAAGAGCACAGCACCCTCCTGCAGATTCCCTCCCTTTGGGCAATCCCAGAGCCATCCAGCACTCGGCAGGATGGGGTAGGACTGTCCAAGCTGGATTGCTCCATCCTGAGCTGTCCCCTTTCCAAGCTGATAAAAAGTCACATTAATAAACTTGCCTTAAGTTACAGAGAGAGGTGCTCTGCCAGAGCAGCTTCACTGGGAGGACAAGAATAACTTTCCTCTAAGCCCCAGCAGGGATTAGGGACTCTAGAAGGTGGGGATTAATGCTCTTGGCTGGCCTTCAAAAAAGCCACATGGAAGATGAGTTCATAGATAATAACTGTGAGGGACTTTCAAGAGTCGAGCTCTGCACAGGCCTACCAGCACTGAAGCAAGAGCCCTAAAAAGGAGTCCAAAAATCAAACATTTATCTAAGGAAACAAACAGACTCTGCCCACCTTCTGCCCAGACCTGGAAGTTTTAGCTCCCAAGTGAGCAGCTGTAAAAAGGCAGCCCCCAGAGCCCTGCAGGTCTCAGGGCCTCGCAGCAGAGGGGATTTCTTGTGCTGCTTCCCCAGAGAGGCAGCACCAAAAAAGGAGAGTTTCATCAATCATGGGGGAAGAGGCTCCTGTCTTCTCCTGGCACAGGGAAGGAGAGGTGGGGGCAGGGGAGGAAAGGGCTGTTTGCAAAGCACTTTCTCTGGAGGATGCTGGGCTGAGCCCCAGCCCCAGCAGCTGCTCTGTCAGCTGCTTTCCTTTAATAGCACCGGGCCAGGGAGGAGCTGGATCCCACCTCCCCCCCAGGGCAAACCACGGCACCAGGGCAGCCTGGCTGTGCCACAGAGATCCTACCCTGGCACATCCCTGGCAGAGTGCATCACCCCACAGTTCTCATCTTCACCTCCTCCTCCTTCCTCCTGCAGCACCACCTCACTGCCACAGCCTGGGCACCACCGCTGGGAGCACAAACAGGACATGTTCCACCACAAAAGTTCACCTCAGCCCCTCTCAATTCATCCTATTCCACGTTTGCCTTACATACATTTCTCCCAGAATAATGGATTTTGTTCTCATGAGAGACTTTGGGTGCTCACTTCTAAGGTGGGATGAAAACTGTACAGCACCAACACTGGGAGGACACACCAGAGATGAGAATGAGTTCAAGTCATGCTGCGAGAAAGAAATTCAGAGGTTTAGACTGACCTAATTACAGTTTGAGTACCACTGTGCAGGCCCTCAGTGCCTTCATCAACTCCCAGTTCTGCCTTCTGTATATATAATAACATAAATATGTGTATACACACATCTGAGAGTGTAGGAGGGAAGCAAGGTCAGAGAGGACAAATTCTGAATTAATTCTGGGGATCAGGCACAGGCTGGACACCATCTCTGCTTCCAGCCACTCCTCACAGGCTCCACTCCTTTCCCTGCACAGAACAATTCCAGTTGTGTCAGTGACTGTACCAGAGCAGCTGCTTCACTTTTAATTAAAATAAGCCCTTCTCCTGACAGCTTAATTACAGAGCACCAGAACCTGCCCATCAGGACACAGGACTGGAAGCTTCCACATGAGAAAGTTGAGTGCAGAATTATTTTCATTCATGGCAACCCAGCACCAGCTTGGTGTTCCAGAGGAGTGGAACAGCAAACCTGGCAATGCCTTTTCAAGGGGAAAAAACGATATTTTAAAGCTTTCAAACACTACTGGAAGGTTAAAAAGCTTTGGAAGAACAAACCTAAGTATCTCTATACCAAGAAATGAGTTTTAGCTATCTGCAAATTCTGAAAGACCTTGGCTACAGCAAGTGAGGGACTGCAGGGGCTCTGAGGAGTGCGGCTTTGCAAACTCCCAGAAAACAGACAAAGAATCTGCCCCAGAGAACCTGGAAATGGGACAGGCACACTGGGAATGGGACAGGCACACTGGGAATGGGACAGGCACACTGGGAACGGGACAGACACACACTGGGAACGGGACAGACACACACTGGGAATGGGACAGACACACACTGGGAATGGGACAGACACACACTGGGAACGGGACAGACACACACTGGGAACGGGACAGACACACACTGGGAACGGGACAGGCACACACTGGGAACGGGACAGGCACACACTGGGAACGGGACAGACACACACTGGGAACGGGACAGACACACACTGGGAATGGGACAGACACACACTGGGAATGGGACAGACACACACTGGGAACGGGACAGACACACACTGGGAACGGGACAGACACACACTGGGAACGGGACAGACACACACTGGAATGGGACAGGCACACACTGGGAACGGGACAGGCACACACTGGGAACGGGACAGGCACACACTGGGAATGGGACAGAGACACTGGGAATGGGACAGACACACTGGGAACGGGACAGACACACACTGGGAACGGGACAGACACACTGGGCTGCTGCAGAGGGCAGGGGCTGCCCTTTGGAAACCACAACAAAGCTGTGGGGAGGCTCTAACAGGGCAGACCACGCTGGGGACCTGCTCCTGCTCCACGGGGATGTGCCCAGGGACCATGCACAAGCACCTCCCCACACCATCCAGGGGGATTTTCAGGCCAGGAACCAATTTCCCTCCTTTTCTGTGGAGAACACTCAGGTGCTCAGAAACTCATGGAGAATTAAAATCCCTGAGCACATTGAGGGTGGGAGCAGAATACACCTGGGAAGGCTCCAAGCTGTGGAGCCTGCTCCTGACTGCTCTGGGCTATCTCTGTTCCTGACTCTGTTAAGGACACCTTTGGGATATCCCTGTCCTGACTCTGTTAAGGACACCTTTGGGATATCCCTGTTCCTGACTCTGTTAAGGACACCTTTGGGATATCCCTGTTCCTGACTCTGTTAAGGACACCTTTGGGATATCCCTGTCCTGACTCTGTTAAGGACACCTTTGGGATATCCCTGTTCCTGACTCTGTTAAGGACACCTTTGGGATATCCCTGTTCCTGACTCTGTTAAGCCCAGCTCGGGGATATCCCTGTTCTTACCCTGCTGAGGACAGGGTATCCTGTTTGGAATATCCCAGCCAGCCTTCACACACTGGTCTGTCACTAGAACCTGCTCAGAAAGGGCTTTTTGCACCACCCTTGGCAATTCCATGTATGGATCGTGTCCATCTTGGGGCAGCTCCACAACTGATGCAATGGGGATTAACCACATTCCACATTAACAGGAATTACTCCTAAGTAGGGATATTTGTGCCTACACACAGGTGAGAAAGGCAAAACTCTGAAATCCTTTTAAACCAACGTAGGAGCCTGTGGGAACTTAGGGTAAGGGGGATATTCCTCTCATTGCTCTGGGGGGACCCTGACCCCAGAAAAACACTGCCTTTGACTCTCGCTTGTGGAGAAGGCTTCTAGGATTTCCAGATAAACTAGAAATTACAAAAGTGTAAGATAGATAATAGAGATTCGTGTAGTGTATCACTGAGGTGAGAAATTTAGGTTTGAGGGTGTTTTAGTATATTTCAGTATGGAGTTAAGATTATGTTAAGATTATTAGTATGGAGGACAAAGTGCTGGCCTGAGGTGCTTCTCCTTCTTCTTCATCTACTCTATTTTCTGTAGTGTTGGTAGAACAAAGTGATTAAAGGAGATTTACCACAATTTTTAGTTATGTAGATGAACAGAGGATGAGTACTGGTAGAAAAATGAAAATAAAGTACATTTCTAAAGTTAATTGAACAAAGTGATTATAAAGAACCTTAAGACTGTACATTCCTCAACCATTTTAGTGGTAGTTTCCCTAAGCACTAAATGCAGCACAGAGGATGCCAAGTTTTTAATAAGAAAATAATAAACTAAGAGACTGAAAACAGAAAAATGTCCTACATGTCTTCTTTTCCTAGCACAAAACTAAGAGTAGAAACTCTCCCCCAACTGGGAAGCCTCCCAGGGGGCCCAAAGCCTTTAGCTTTAAAAGCCCTGATCACACCTGGGCCCCTCAGCAAGCAGAGCTGAACCCTTGGCTACAACAGCTCAGGAAAGGATTTGATGGAAACTCGGGAAGCAAAACCTGAGATCCAAGGGAGAGGGGCATTCCTGGTGGTGGTGGTGCAGCTCCCAAGGACAGGGAGAATGATAACTGAGCTTCAGAATGCAGTGTGAGGCAGGAAAGGTGCAGAGAGTCACCCCAAACCTCCCCAGGGGAGAACTCAGGGGGCTCTGAGGGACAATTCACAGCCCCAGCATTGGTGCAGAGAGAGGAACCTTCTCCCCCAGCCAGGGAATTCCTGGGAATGTGAATTAGCTCAGCCCCAGACCAGGAGCCACAGGGCAGCACCAGCACCCTCCTCCAGCTGCCCTGCAGCTCCTCCTGTGCTGCCCATGGCAGGGACAGGACACTCTCCCAGTGTTGGGGAAGATGAAACAGGAAAGCCTTATAAATATGATTGCCTGGCAAAAGATTTTGAGAATATGGAAACTATCAGTGAGATTGAAATGAAAGCAAGCTTTGAGATCCCTCAGTTACTGAACAACTGGAAACCAATGGTGTGGCTGGCTGAAGGTGATCCCCTTTTGATAAAACAACAGCCTCTGCTTGCAGACAGGCCTAAGGGTCAGAGCAGACCCTGCCAGCTTGGCAGAAGGGGCCCAAAGAGGAGTTTTTAGGGTTTAAAATGTAACACAGGATGGTAATGTAATGGTTCTTATAGGCTGTATGTAAATGCTATAGGATTTGTATCTTGTACTAGATTGGTTGGTGAGAATTAGAATATTCAACACAGAAGAAGATTTATTGTATTGCAATGGGAACCTCGCTCTCTTGCCCTTTTACTCTTACCCTTTTACGCGCTCTCTCTCTCTCTCTTTCTCTCATCCTCTCTCCCCCTCTCTTCTCTCAGCTCTGCTCTGAGCTGTGGCTGGCAGCTCCCAGCAGGGCCCTTTGCAATGAACCCCAAATCCCAAAAGGCCCCTGCACCCAGGCCCTTTGCAATGAACCCCAAATTCCAAAAGGCCCTGCCCCCAGGCCCTTTGCAATGAACCCCAAATCCCAAAAGGCCCCTGCACCCAGGCCCTTTGCAATGAACCCCAAGTTCCAAAAGGCCCCTGCACTTGGCCCTTTGCAATAAACCCCAAATCCCAAAAGGCCCCTGCACTTGGCCCTGTGCAATAAACCCCAAGTTCCACGAGCTGGCTGCAGAGATCTCTCATCTCCGTCCATCCCCACTGTCCTACCCCCGACGCTCCCACACTCCAGCAGCCCTGCAGCTCCTGTGCTGCCCAGGGCAGGGACAAAGCCACAGCTCCAGGGAAGTGTTCAGCGGCACACCCAGCAGCATTTCATCCAGAGGGAGCTCTGCCAGACCACAGCTCAGCAGGTGCATCCCCACCTCCCTCAAAAGGGACTCAGGGGTCGCTGACTGATGAACCCAGCAGGCTCTGGGATGCTCAGCAGCAAGGAGAGCTGCAGGTGCAGGCCAGCCCCTCCTGCCCGGGGCCCTGCAGCTCACCCCTGCAGCCAGGGGTGTAGGGGGATAGAATATAAGAAAATAAAGATAGTGTAGAAAGTAATCTTACCCCTAAGGAGCTGCAGCTGGGCCAGGTATCAAAGATTAGGAACAGGCCTGACTTTAACAGGCCACAGTTGTAACCAACAAGAAAAAGAGTGCTATAAAAGAGTGGGGTGGGTGGTTGAGAAGGGAGCTGGAGTCACTTGGCTGCTTTGTGAAGAGGGAAGAGTCAGTGTGCTGAGGAGCTGCCCATGAGAAACAGCAAGAAGGTATGGAATCTTTGTGATAAGGAGACAGCAGCATGGAACCCCTGCAATAAGATTACAAGGGGGATGCCAGCCCAGCCCTTAAGCTGCTGCTGTTATTGCCTCCCAGCAGGACACTTAATTCTGCCCAGGCAGGGGGACACTCCTGCTCTCATGTGATGTTTATTCTTAGAGAGGATCCCGGGGATTTTTCTTGAGCTGCTTCAGCCCCACAGCTGGCCCAGGGCCAGAGGAGCAGCACTGAGCTCCTGGGCAGGGACCAGGGACAGCCCAGGTGCTACAGACACATCACAATTTACTGTGGCACCTTAGGCAGGAAAGGCCTGGTGACTGAGGAGAAATAAGTGCCCAGAAACTTGTTCCTGCCACCAAAGTCCATGACAGAGTCAGTAAAAAAAGCAGATGACAGGCACAGAGTGAGGCCAAGTGCCTGCTCACATCCAACAGCTGAGCCCAAAGAACAAATTCTACATTGGAGCCTTTCTGCTGTCCTGACCTGGTTTTAATGACAAAATTCCTGCTGGCTGAGAGATCAACCAACATTAGCTCCCAGTGACCAAGCACATCCAGCACAACCTCACTTGGGCAAAGCTCTCAAAAGCAGCTGCAAACTTTACACTCTGAGACTCAGGTTGGTGAAGGCTCCAGTTTTTTTTAGTTTTTCTTCTAGGAAATGAGCTCAAATGTTGCAAGGAGAAGAATGCAGTCTCAGTTCAAGTAGAACAGTGCCTGTGTGGCTTATCTAGTTAAAAAATGGGATGTGCTGGTAGGCAGGAGCTTGGGGAAATGCCAAGAGGAGCCACAGCACGAGGCTTTGTGTGAGTTCTTGGTCTCAAGGAGAGAATTGTCTCTCCCTGAAATCTGATGAGGTGGCAGCAGGGGCAAGAACAGTCCTTTCTGAATGAATTAATGCAGAAGAACAGCTCCCCCCTCCCCAAGTGCATGCAGGAAGGCAGGGGGAGGAAGGGAGGAGCTGCTGCAGCCCAAGCACCATTGTATTTACATTTCCGTGCTCCTGATAACAAACACATTCAACGGTGCCTGCAAAACAAGGCTTTGCTTAGAAAACAAAAGCTGAGATTTCATGAAAGAAAGAGCAATAAAGACATTGCAGGTGTCCCTGCAGCTTATCAGGCATGCTGTGGTGGTTTCCTTAGAGAATGATTCACTTGCTTATCCCAGGTGTGGCCGCAGTGTCCAGGGCCACACTGAGGTGCCCTTGGACACAGCAACTCCCTTCAAAAGGGGAAAAGAGGGGAATAAATAAATAACTATTCAGTGTAGAACTGAAAAAAATTTGATTTTAGTTCAGGGTGCTTCCTACATCATTGTAGTAAAGTAAAACCTTAAGAGGCAAGGTGACTCAGAATCCTCAAATCCCTGAATGGGTTGGGTTGGAGGGACCCTGAAGTCCATCCAGTGCCACCCCTGCCATGGCAGGGCTACCTCCCACTGTCCCAGGGTGTTCCCAGCCCTGTCCAGCCTGGCCTGGGACACTGCCAGGGATGCAGGGGCAGCCACAGCTGCTCTGGGCACCTGTGCCAGGGCCTGCCCACCCCATAACACTGACCCTAAAGATGGGGGTTTGCAGGTGCTTCTTCCCAGTTAGAGCCATTACACAGCAAAATACAAATTTATCCAGCAGGTAACGTTTTCAGAAGTGTTTTCTGCCCATGTGTACATGTAGAACCAACACAAGAACCAAGTGAAGATCCAGGTGCCACTATCGTTCCCAAACATTCCCCTGGGCTTGGCTGGAAGAGCTCCCAGTGGAGTGAGCAGGAGGAACTGGGGGATTCATGAGGGAAAACCTGAGATGAGGATTTGTAAAGAACCCAAGATATTCTCAGGCAGGTGAATCCAGCAGGAGCAGCCCAGCTCCTCCCTCGTGCCTCCTCTCCCAGCTGCCCGAGGATGTGGGGGAGGAAGCTGCTGCTCCTCATCCTCACACTCAACGAGCCTGGCTTAAACATTCCCCGATAAATCACTCCAGGAAGCCCTTGAGCTGCTCAGGGCAGCCTGGGGGAAACACCTGCACGTCCTGGACCCCTGGACAAGGCAGTGGAGCCAGGGGGCCTGGGGTGCACCAGGCAATCCTGCCACAGCTCCCCCAGAAATGGAGAAATGCAGGGAGGAAGATCCTGATGGCAAAGTCACCTCCCCGGACAAGCTGGGGGGCACAACAGGACCTGTGAGAGCTCCAGGGCTGCCTGCAGAGCACTCTCATTGTTTCAGGTGCTCCTGTGAGGAGCAGGCAATTGGACTCCATGATCCCTAAGGGTCTCTTCCAACTGGAGATATTCCATGAAGTCCAAACCCAGTCCAGACATGCCAGGAGCCTGGCAGAGCTTCCCACCACACTGGGCCAGGCCAAGAGAGGAAGAAAAGAGGAAAAATAAACCCCACTCAAGACTGGCAGGTGCAGGGAGAAGAACAGCAAGCTCTCCCATTCCTCTGTCACCTTCCCTGCCTGGCTCCTCCTGAGGAGGAGGTGACACCCTGTGACCCCTGCAGGTGCACTCAGGCCACGGGGACAAGCACGTGGGGACAAGCTCTGGGCATGGCCCCCCCTCCAGCCCACCCAGGGCAGGTAAGCCATCTTCCTTGGCTTCTCTTCAAGTGGCTTTGAGACAACAGCTTAAGATGGTTTGGCTGGTGGCCACAGCCCTGGGAGTGACAGCAGGAATGCCCAGGGAGCCTCGGCACAGCCCCTGCAGCACTGGGAGCACCTCCCAACCCTCCAGCCCCCTCAGGAACTAACTGGGAGCCCCTTCCAGCCCCCTCAGGAACTAAGTGGGAGCCCCTTCCAGCCCCCTCAGGAACTGGGACACAGGAGCCTCTTCCAGTCCCACCATGAACAGGAGCATCAGCCCCACTGCAAATTAAGAACTCTGCACCTACAGCATTATCTCTGTATCTGACATTTAAGGACACTGGAAAAAAAAGGCACCTGAGGAATAATTTCATGCCATAACTGAGTTTTAGGAGGCTTGTGAGGCTCCTGTGACCTGCAGGCAGTTCCAGGAGGTGACAGTGGCTAGAGCTGGTGATGGAAATCCAGGTGTTAGAGCTCTGTCCCTGTGACCCCTCTGCAGCCCTGAGAGCCAAGGGTGGAACCAGCTCTGCCACGGACAGCTCAGGAAAAGGCAGATGGATGGCTCAAACAGGGAAGAAAACAGCAGATATTCCTCTCAGGACTTCAAGACATAACCAGCACTTGAGAACAATCCCAAACTGCTCTGCAGAAGACGCCTGGTTCTCTCAGTCCACACAAAAATCAGGAATAAATTGTAATTCCTCCCCCACAGCACATCAGGTGAGCACCTGCACCTCAAACATCCCCACTGCAGAGCTGAAGGCAGATTCCAGAACTGGAGCTGTGCTGTGCCTCCCCCAAAGGACAGCTAGGATAAAAAACTTGCACGATCTGCTGCTCCCAATTCCCAACAAATCAAATCAGACTTGTTGTTTTTCTTAGCCTAGTTTACCCATTTTAATCTTTTGTAGTCCTCTTACCCTGATAAAAAGAAGATTTGAATGACCAAGTTAAACAAGATGTGAGCCCTTTGAAGCAGAAAAGACAAGGAAAGAAAGTGGCCAGAAAGGATAAGCCTGGAGCTCCACACCAGCCCTGTTATCCCAAACAGAACCCAGCAATGTCTGAAACTTCAGTGAATACCTGAAAGGCTGGAGCCAGGCTGGGAGAGCTGGGAATGCTCCCCTGGAGAGGAGAAGCTCCAGGGAGAGCTCAGAGCCCCTGCCAGGGCCTGAAGGGGCTCCAGGAGAGCTGGAGAGGGACTGGGGACAAGGCATGGAGGGACAGGACACAGGGAATGGCTCCCACTGCCACAGGGCAGGGATGGAAGGGAGATTGGGAATTGGGAATTCCTGGCTGGGAGGGTGGGGAGGGGCTGGGATGGAATTGCCAGAGCAGCTGTGGCTGCCCCTGGATCCCTGGCAGTGTCCAAGGCCAGGCTGGACGGGGCTTGGAGCAGTCTGGGACAGTGGGAGGTGTCCCTGCCATGGCAGGGCTGGCACTGGGTGGGTTTAACCCAACCCAAACCTTTCTCTGACTCTGTCTGGAAGGATTTTGAGTGGCAGGATGTAGAAGGAGCAGTAAGTAGAAGGTTTATCAGAACAGAATGGAAGGTGAGTGCATTCCAGCCATGCCTGCTCCACCCAAGCTCCCAGAGGCAGAGCTCCCATCTCACATCCCTGGCTGGGGGCTGCAGTTCCCAGCACAGCTGTACCAAACCCTGCTTCTGAATGAAACATCTCTGCTGGGTCAGCAGGAAATCAGGTCCTACCTCAGAGCAGGTGTTCCCTGGGCAGGTTCTTCAGTCCTCAGGAGCTGCTGATCTGCAAGACAAAGCAGAGGGAGCTGTGTGAGCACAGAGCCCTGGGATGGCAGCAGTCAGGGGTGCTGGGACATCAGTGCTGCTCCTCAGAATTAACTGGGAGGATTTGCTGCAGTGCCCTCCAGTGATCCAGGCAGCTTTTCCTGGTGCTCCCTCCTCAGCAGGAGTCAGATCTCCTGTTGCTGGGTCAGGAGTGAGGGAGGGGATGCTGCCCCTCCTCTCAGCCCTGGCCAGGCACGGCTGGGGTGTCGTGTCCTGCTCTGGGCTCCTCAGCCCAAGGAGCTGCAGGAGAGGGTCCAGCAGGGGCCACAGAGATGTTCAGGGCTCTGGGGCATCTCTGATGAGCAGGGACTGCAGGAGCTGGGCCTGCTCAGCCTGGAGGAGGGAAGGCTCCCAGGGGATCCCATCAATGCACACAAACCTCTCAAACTGGGTGCCAGGAGAAGGGGGCCAGACTCTGCTCAGTGGCAGCACCAGGAGCAGTGGCACAAACCAACCCACAACAGCTCCAGCCCAGCAGCAGGAGCAGCCTCTGTCCATGGAGGGGCAGAGCCCTGGAACAGCTGCCCAGGGGGGCTGGAGTCTCCTCTCTGGAGCCATCCCAGACCCAGCTGGGCACAGCCCAGGGGACCCTGCCCTGGCAGGGGGCTGCCCTGGTGACAACCAGAGGTTCCCCCACACTCCAACCACCCTATGATTCCTATTTCCTATCAACACCTGCTCAGCTGCTCAGGATATTCCATGAAAACTCTGAGCCACTTTTCCCTCGTTGCACACCTTAATAGGTTTCGCCAAACACAGCATTAAAGCTGAATTAATCCAGGCTGATCAGGACATCCCTGCCCTAAGCAGCATTTCAGGTGCTCAATGAATGGCTTAAGAGCTCACAGGGCCCCTGGCAGTCCCTGTCACACCTGCCCAGCCACCTGTGACAGTCACGAGCCCACCCTGATCTGCTCCAGCTCTTTTCCTCCTTTTGCTGTGATTCCAGTGCAGCTGCTCCCACCAGATTTACCAGGAACCATCTCCTCACCTGGCTGTCCTGTTCCAAATTTTTCTACCCAATATTTTACATTCTGTTGATAATGTTTCCTAATTGTGAAGCAAGCACAGCTGTTAAAAAAGACTCTATCCCAGTAATTACTCCTTCTAGCCCCCTTGCAGAAGAGAACTGAGCCACAGAGTTCAAGTATTTCAATCCCCATGGAGAAATAAATGTCCAACTTGTTCTCCAGCACTGCAAGTCGTCAAGCCAATCTCCCAGGAAAATATCATCTCAGTACCTGCCCAGCAGTCAGACAGAAACACCAATCCATGTTCCTCTCCCCACAGATGGACATTTCATGTTCCAGGGAAGTGAAATGCCAGAGCTTTTAGCTAAATGAGGAAACAGCCCAGTGAAAGTGTCATTTTAGCTTCAGTGAAGCACTCAGGAGTGAGAAAAGCCTTCCAGAAGAGTCCTGCTCCCTTCAGAAGGGCTGGGAAGGGGAGTTACCACATTAATTCAGGAAAGGAGAATCTCTGGTGCAGGATTCAGCTGCACCAGGCGCTCAGTGCCTTCCCCAGAGGGACACTGCTGACACACACCACAAACCAGCACCACATCTCCTTTCTCCACATCCTCACTGGCAGGTGAGCCCCCCTGTGACAAACTGGGACATCAGGGTCCTTCTGTCCAGCTCCTTCCACTGGAGAACACCCCCAGCCCCTCCAAGGCATCCCAGCCCCACTGGCTGCTCCCCTGGCCTCCAGCCCACAGCTCTTGCTGTGATCCACTCTCACACAGGAGATTCCAATCTCCTTGCACTGAAACCATCAAAACTTTACCTTATTTGTTAAGAAAAACAACCCAGAGACCTCTCTTTTCAGACAGAATTGAAGAAAATGAGAAGCAGGAGCTCCTTTTTTAGTGCTGCTCCAGCTCAGATGGGGCAGTGCTGGGGCAGCCTGGTAACTGTGAGATAAAATCCACCACAGCTTCTTGGTCTGGGCAAACCAACTTTTCCTTTTGGTAAAGCTGCACCTCTGGTTGCTATCTAAATAACCCCTGAAGGGCAGAATTCCTGTAGTGTGGGGGTCTTAACTGCCCCCATTGTAAAATTGATGCTCTTTAAGTTAGAGGGTGTTCTCACTGACAAGCAGAAGTGTTAAATAACTAAAAACCAACAGATTTGCTGTAACTGAAGGTGTGGCTTCAAAGATTTCTTATGTATTAGGTCTTAAAATAATCTGAGAGACTCTATCCCATCCCCTCACATGATAAATTGAGGAAGACTCTGGCTGTTCCAGAAGCCTTGCTGAACAGGAGAAAACCCATATATCCAGCAAATCCCAACTCCTGTGGCCATGGTTAACCAGGACTGTTCTGCAGTTTGCAGAAACACCTCTGAGAACTGTTTTAAGGAGCAGAGACAGCTGCCCCTGCATTGTGACCCCAAGCTCCCAACTTCCTCCCTCCCTCCCCAGCACTGTTTCCCCAGAGCTGCCATGGAAAAGCAGCACCAAGGCAGAGCAGGGATCCCAGGAATGGCACTCCCCAGTGCCTGCCTGCACTATCAGGGAACAGGCACTGCCTGCCTGCACACTGCTCCTTTTAAGATCCAGTTCCACATCCTGCACCAGCAGTTCTTGTCCCTCAGCTCCTCTGCTCCCCATCCTGTTAGTACAGAGCATTCCAGCTTCAGAGATTCCCCTCCCAGAAAAACTGCACCCCTGCATCCCATTAGCAAAAACTGCACCCCTGCATCCCATTAGCAAAAACTGCACCCCTGCATCCCATTAGCAAAAACTGCACCCCTGCATCCCATCAGCAAAAACTGCAGCCCTGCATCCCATCAGCAAAAACTGCACCCCTGCATCCCATCAGCACACTGAGTACCCCAGGCTCCCACCCAGGAGCTCACCAAGCACACCCCATCTCTAACACACTGCTTATTCCAGGGAGTTCCAAAATCATACCCACATTTCAGGGCAAACATTAACAGTCCCCTTCAGGGTTTTGTGATTTTGATGGTTCTTACCACTTTTAGTAGCACCTACTCATCTCTAGCAGTTTACCAGCCCTTTGGAGATGAACCCCCAGCTCTGGCTGCTCCTGGGGAAAAGCACTGAGCCCATCCTGCTCAGCCACCCAACGAGGATGTGAGGCAGTAACTGCCCCCATCCACCTCCCAAAAGGATCACCACTGGACAGTGCCCAGTTCCAGAAGCCAGGGCTCCCTGTGTGCTCACTGATTGTGCTCACAGTCCCTGCTCAGGATGGCACAGACAGGGAGCAGAGCAGGGCTCTGGATTATCACTGACCCCAGCCAGGTGGAATGCACTCCAGAGCCACTGAGGTTAGAACAAATAAAGAATGTGCCATTCCCCACCTCAGCAGCCCTTATCAGCTCCGTTCTATTCCCTAAGCAAGCAGCACTTTCTGTTTTCCCAGCCCAAATTCAGGAGTGTTTCTGTGCCTTGCAGGAGAAAGTCCCTCAGCCCTGGAGTTTCCTGTTCTCTCACCCTTCAGGCCTGCTTCCCAAAGCTCGGGATAAACAGCTCCCTTTAAATAGCTCCTGTCTCCAGCACACACGGGCCATGGAGATCACTTGATAGAGGAGCCAAGAGGGGCGTTGCCCATCCCAGCTCCAACATTCCACATGCAAAGCGGTCCCAGGGTGTCGGGTGCCGGCTCCAAAGGCAAAGGCCGCTGAACCCTGAGCTAAATATACACCCTGGCCATGAAATCCAGGTTGGGCAGCTCAGATTTCCATCCCTGGCTCTTCCCAGCAATAACCACAACAACCTGACAAAGAGTCACAGAACCACAGCATCGTTTGGGGTGGAAGGGACCTTAAAGATCTCATTTAAGATTACCTTTCTTAAAGATCACCTTCCCTGAGAAGGAAAATTGCCTTTATGGCCACAACCCCTTAGATTGTCTCCCTGCCTGTTCCTGAACTCACCAAGATCCTAAACCAAGAGTTTATTCACAAATGTATGATGGATTTTTTTCCTTCATGGGCACCAGGGCCAGATAATCAATGAATTTCTGTTCAGCATCAAACTCCTGTCCCCACATTGGCATGAGGCATCTGGATAAAGGTGACAGTAAATCCTAGGAGAAATGGATAAGGGAGATGGGTAAGGGCTCAGCCTGGAGAAAAAGAGGCTCAGGGGGGACCTTGTGGCTCTGCAGAGCTCCTGACAGGAGGGGACAGCCAGGGAACAGGGACAGGAGGAGAGGGAACAGCCTCAGGCTGGGCCAGGGCAGGCTCAGGGTGGGCACAGCAGGAATTTCCCCATGGAAAGGGGGCTCAGGCCTTGGCACTGCCCAGGGAGGCTGTGAGTGCCCATCCCTGGAGGTGTCCCAGGAACTCCTGGAGGTGGCACTCAGAGCTCTGGGCTGGGGACAAGGAGGGGACTGGGCACAGCCTGGACTCGATGGCCTTGGAGATCTCTTCCAACCCAAATGATTCTGGGATTTGAAAGAGATTTGAAAGAGACTTGCTTCTACATTTAACTGCAGGCTTTTGAGTGGAGCTTCTCCCAAGAGAAGCTGAGTTAGACTAATAATTTAAAGAGTCTTCAGAACACAGGATGTATTTGCAGTGCTCTTGAAGAGTGAAGCATTTTCTAGGGAAATATTCATGAGCAGCAAGTCAGAGCTCCACAGCAGTCACGCAAGTCCTCCTGCCTGGAGAAGGAGCTGATCCTCCCCAGACCCAGGCAGAACAGGGGAGGATGAAGGCCTTCCCCTGCAAAGCAAGCACACACTCCTTGGCAGCATCCACATTTCATCCTTATTAGAGGGGACAGACTTTAAAATGAGACTCTGGGGCAGCGATTGGGGCTGACAAAGCTGAAGCCCAGCGAGGTTCATCCAGTCAGACAGGAAATAAGCAGCTGCACAAGCCGGGCTGTTTTTATAGCACCACGGATTTGGGGATGTCAGGAGCAATTTGAAAAGAAGAAACAACGTGCAATGACTCTGGGAAGTTGAGGAGTGACTCATGGGTTGCCACAGTGCCCGTGTCAAGGACCAGCCAAGGACCTTCCCAAAAGGCTCTGGAGGGCTGGGCAGTGCAGCAAGGGCTGCACTCACCTGGCAAGGAAACTTCCAGAAGCCAGAGCCCTCTGGTTTGTGAGTGCCTGAGACAGGAGCGTGGGAGAGACTGTGTTACACATAAACTCTATGTGACAGGAGGCTGCAAACACGCAGACAAGGCTGAGATGAAGGACTTTGACACAAGCGATGCGTAGAAAGATTCAAAGATCTTTCTGAAGTGTCAAAACAAAACCAAAAAAACCCCTTTAACATCCAGATTCACACCAAAAAGAAAGCCAGCACCAAAAGCCAAGGCAGAAATTGCCCTTGGTGAGAATCAGCAAAGCCTGTCCGTGCTCAGCAGAAGCTCAGTAAAAAAAGAAAGTGATTTAAGCAAGAGCAAAGTGTCTCTTTTCACAGCTGAAGGACTCTGCTGCTCACAGGACTGAATTAGCTAAAATTAGCTCTCACAGTTGCATTCTCACCAGCACCTCCAGCCTCCCGTGTGGATGAGTAGTTTTGGTGAAAGCAGCTTTAATTTGGATTCAGAGCATGCAAATTTAAGGAGAATAGTGATTTCTGACCAGCTCCTTCCATGAACATTGATGCATAAAAAACACTGACTCTCACATTCAAGTTTAATCCTTTTCTGAAATATTTATTTTTGGAACAATTCAGGGAACAGAAAGCCTTCAGCCCAGATGAACTACATCTAAAAATAGAGGGTTTAAAAATTCAGGAATTCTTCCTACTGTTGTGTCTGATCAATACAGATCCACTGTGACTCCTGTCATCTGCTTTATTTGTCAAAGCACATCCCCACACCCACCCCCTGCCAGCATCACCCAACCTGCATCTTCTGGGATACTACAAGCCAGAAACAGCATTTTTAATGATCTGAGATTCATAAAGACTCAGCTGCACACACATTATGCATTATACAAGGAGCAGCAAGAACAGAGTCAACTCCTGAACTATGAAATCATCCTTCAAGGCTGGAGCTCCTCCAGTGCCCCTCCTGCCCTGGCTGGGGAGCATTAATGAGCTCTTTGATGGCTACAAGGAGAAGAAGCAGCTTTCATTATCCAAATGTCATTTGTCCACTAATGAGAGGCTCTAAGCCTTCTTGAGATGCCTTCGTACAGCAGAAGGAATGGGAAGGAGCTCCTCAATGTCACAGCTGAGTTAGAGTGACCAGGAACACCCTCACAGATCAAATCCTGCTCTCCACACCAGGGCTGCTACATGCAAACAGATCTGAGAATGCTCCTGGTCCATGGCAGCTCTGGAACAGCACCCACCAATGTGTGGGACAGGATTTCTGCCCAGGGTCAAAGGCTGCAAGAGCAAATCTGAAATAAAACATCCCAGCACTACCAGAAATCACCAAACATCCCATAACCCAGCAGCACAAGGGTAGCTAGAGACACCAGACTGTGAGCAGCTCTTACTGAACCTTTTTTATTCTCACATCTCCCCAGCCTCCTGGGAGCTCCAGCAGCACAGCTCACCTGGCACTACACAAGAGCAAAGCAGCACAAAAGCCTCCCCAGCCCACAACTGCAACAAACAGGGCATTTACAAGGGCTTCTCTCTCAGTGCCTTTTGAAAAAGTAACGTTTTTACTGGTTTTTACCGAGTCTTTCACAAAGTCTCTCAGCCAAGGTGTAAGAGGCTGTTCAGCAGGTCCAGCACAAGGATCCCCCTGTCACTGCACACACCACACCCAGAGCAGCAGCAGGACAGGGCTGCTCCCCCAGCTCCCTGGCAAGGCTGGGGATGATTCCAGAACAGCCCCTGAGGTTTATTCCACTCTCACCCATGACAAACCCTTGCTGTGCAGATCCAAGGGTCAATGGAATGGTGTTAGGGACAGCCAAAAAACAGAACATGCAGCTGTGTCCTGCCTGCACCCCTAAAGGGGCTCAGACAAAAGGCAGAGAGAGAGAGAGAAAATGGTGACAGAACAAGGGGTGATGGGTTTAAATTGAGAGGGGAGAGATTGATATCAGATATTGGGAAGGAATTCCTGGCTGGAGGGTGGGCAGGCCCTGGCACAGGGTGCCCAGAGCAGCTGTGGCTGCCCCTGGATCCCTGGCAGTGCTCAAAGCCAGGCTTGGAGCAGCCTGGGACAGTGGGAGGTGTCCCTGCCCGTGGCAGGGGGTTTGGAATGGGATGGGCTTTAAAGTCCCTTCCAACCCAAACCACTCCACGATTCTGTATCAAACCCATGAACCCCAGAATGGAGAACTCCCCCATCCCAGTGGAACTACAAAACATTGGCTTTGCTCAGCTTTGGAAAAGCAAAACCAAGAAGGAAACAGCAGGCACCAACCATGATTTTACCAAGCTCCACCAGATGAAGGAATGTTGTCTGCAGTGTCAGCTCAGGCCCTGCTGTGGGCAAACAGGAGCAAAGTTTGGATTTCCCACCCCCTTGGGCCCTGCCACAGACAAAGCTTCAAAGCCAAACAGCTCCTGGAGAATTCCCAACTGTCCCTGACATTTATTAGTGTAAGAAAGCATGAAAATTCATGAGACTGAGATCTCCTCATGTTTTCAAGGCTGATGCCTGCCAGGTTTCACAACTCCAGTGCCAGAACTGCCCATTAATATCTGCTCACCTACACCAGGTCACAGCCTCCTCCGTGTCCCTGCCCTGGGGCATGAGGGGATTATCCATGGGGACGTGTGGGTGGCAGGGAGCTGCAGGTCTCAGCTCAGAACAGCCACTGCACCTCAGTGAGCACCTCAAAACCCACCTGGTTTTATGGGATTTTATGGGACAGGATCCATGCAGAGATCAGGGGGTGCTCCTGGAGCTGAGCTTTGCTTGGTGCTTGTGAATGGAGCATTTCACAGGGACTCCAGTGTGGTGGAACCACTGACCTGTGCTGCTTCACCACAACTCACAACTGCCCCAGTCCTGACCTGAAGGTACAACAGGGATTTTGGATTTATTTAACTCCTGGCTTTTCAGGCTGCAAACTTATTATGGCCATAGATTTTGCATGGATGCTTCAGAGGAAAAAAAAGAAAAAAAAAGACCAAAGTTCAACAGAATACAGGCTGGCAGCATGACCAGGACACTGGGATAAAAGCTCTGAAAATACATGTTATTTGGTTAATAAATATATACATATTTCCATGAAGCTCATCTAGATACATCTCTGTAAACCCAAGTCTCCACATTATTTGGTTAATAAATATTTATATATTTCCATGAAGTTCATCTATATACATTTCTATAAATCCAAGTCTCATGCCCAGATGTGCCCTAAATAAAGAGCAGCATCTCAGCAGAGCAGTGTGACAGGTTAAACTAGCAGATGAGTGTGACAGGTTAAATAAGCTGTGTATTTCAGGGAACTATTTCAGATGTGCAGGAACACACAGGGAGAGTGACCAAGGCATTCCTCATGCCCCCAACAACCAGTGCCACCCAAGGTGATGAGCACTGTAAGATGAATCCACCCAACAGCAATGTGAGCCTCTCCTCTGCTCAGTGATGGCTTTTTATGAGCTGACAGAATAGGATTGGATGGGATCTTGGGAAGGAATTCCTGGCTGGGAGGGTGGGCAGGCCCTGGCACATCTCAGAGCAGCTGTGGATGTTCCCTGGCAGTGCCCAAGGCCAGGCTGGACAGGGCTGGGAGCAGCTGGGACAGTGGGAGGTGTCCCTGCCATGGCAGGGGTGGATGGGATCAGATATAAAGTCCTTTCCAAGACAAATCATTCTGGAATTCCAGGATTTTGCTATTACATCAATTTTGGGACAATGATGATACAGCAGATGCTTCATCACTCTTTTTAGGCAAAAGGATTCCAACTTTTGATTTTTAAATGATGGCAGACTGCAACACAAGCAGTGTTGGAGGAATACATTAAAAACCAAACACTGCACAATAGAACAGGTTCAAAGTCTCAATCATCAGCTGATTTCTCTGTGAATTCTAAAGAGCAAAACCATGAATGTGGATCAGAAGGAGAAGGTAAAAAAGGCATTTACACCCTGTGCAGACACAGGACTGCTGCTGCTCCAGGGCTAGAAATCACTGAGCTTCCCTGCTTATTTTCTGGAATCTCCTACTACTGAACCAGCTGCTCCTTGCACATCTGAAACATCAGTGACCTACAGCTCTGATTACACCAAGCACCAAATCTCCCTTGTTTTTTAACACACAAGAACCTCCCCAAGCTCCTGCCCCTGGAGCAGTGGGTGCTGGGACCAGGGGAGGACAGACAAACTGCCCAGGGCTTCAGGAACCCACTGCCTGACAGCTGAATATTCCAAACCTGCCTACTGCAGAGCCTGGGCTGCCCAGTGCAGAATTACAGCTCCATGCTGTGCTTCTGCAGCAGGGGACAAGCTGGGCCTGCACTGCAGGGCAATGAATGAGCGCTGTAAGACAGCCCTGGCAAAGGGTCCTGCTCAGGTTGGGTTTTTCTTCCCCTCCTTCCAGCCAAAAAGCTTTTCCAGGAGCCAGAGCTGCTCAGCAGCACAGAGAGGATACACTTTGTCTAGTGTCAAAATAGGTCAAACCACAGTATCAGAACTGCAGGGACAGGTTCAGATAAACCACAGAATCAGAATTGCAGGGACAGGTTCAGATTCCAGGTAAACCACAGAATCAGAATTGCAGGGACAGATTCAGATAAACCACAGAATCAGAATTGCAGGGACAGATTCAGATAAACCACAGAATCAGAATTGCAGGGACAGGTTCAGATTCCAGGTACACCACACAATCAGAATTGCAGGGACAGATTCAGATTCCAGGTAAACCACAGAATCAGAATTGCAGGGACACCCTGCACTGTCCCAGGCTGCTCCAAGCCCTGTCCAGCCTGGCCCTGGGCACTGCCAGGGATCCAGGGGCAGCCACAGCTGCTCTGGGCACCTGTGCCAGGGCCTGCCCACCATCCCAGCCAGGAATTCCTTCCCAATATCCCATCTAAACCTACCCTCTGTCAGTTTGAACCACTCCCCTTTGTCCTATCTCAGCTGAAGTCCCTCTCCATTTTTTGCTGGCTTCTAGACTAGAGGGCATCCTCTGCTACAGAACTTAATGACACTCAAAATCATTGCACAGACAACATGAAGTGTCAGAATCAATTCAAACCAAACCCACTCAGAATATGAGCACATTCCAGAAGTTTTCAGAGGATTTTTCTGTTACCTGAAAGTTTTCCATGGAAAAGCCCAGATTACCAAGAATTAAGCAATATCTGTGTCCTGAGATACCAAAACTACTAAAATATTAAACTCCTGATTACACAGTGACTTTGTCAGGACCCCACTGGGATCCAGCTGGGCAGAAGTCATTAACAGAACATCCCAAATTCTCCTGGCAAATTCAGGAGCAGCCTCAAAACATCACTTGCCCTTCCCTGTGTGGGGACAGTGCCCAACACCCGACAGAACTTACAGCTCAGCTTAGGCACAGCTTTGTTAGGTCAGCTCTGAGTGATTCCCTCTCCACCCCAGAAACAAGAATTTGGGCAGGAGAACCAGAGAAAACCAAGACTCTCCTGTTATTTCAGATTTCCAGCTAAAATCAGAGCAGATTTGTTCTGGGAGGTGCAAGCAGAAAGTGATACCTGTACCTGGGGAAAGGGGAGCTGGGAGAAAAAGGTCAGGACAGGGCAGCTAGATAGGGTTAAGGTCATTAACATTTAGTTCTTTGCCTCTCAGCTCACGGATCACATTTCCAAGGCATAAAGACACCTTACCCAAGCTTTTCAGACTCAGATTGAAAAACAAACCCACCAGCAAAAAAAAAAAAAAGTCCATTTATAAGGGGTAAGTTTCCCTTTGTTAAAGGTGCATAGGAAAAGCAACCAGTCAGAGTAAGACTCAAAGCCATCTTGTGGATAAATTCTTGGACTGAGCTGGAACACATTTATTTTTTCTGCATCAAAACTATGGATTTTAGGGATTTTTAAGCAGTGTCACTTCTTAGCAAATTCAAGGCAACAGTGGCCGGCCCTGAAATTACCTGAAAAATCCTTCAGATGTTTATTTACAACTGTAGTAGAGTCATTAAGGTTACTAAAGAAAAAAGTTTCTAAAGCCAAAACAAAACAAAAAAAAAAGCTGGAACAGAAGATGAGCAGTCTCTTCCCGTTATGCAACCGTCTGAAAAAACAGATTTGTTCAATTCAGCGTGAAAAACTGGGCTGGAGTCTGAGCACCCACCAGCAGCTGCTGACAGGTTACAACAAGGTGCAGACAGCTGTGGTAAACCAGATCCCAGGAGCAAATTGCTGCAGGACCTGAGACAGGCAGGGGAATGGGTGCTGGGCACACCCGGACCCCCAACACACGCTGGAGGGCCCCAGGGCTGGCACTGCCACCCACTGTCCCTCCAGCCTGCCCCGAACCTGCAGGGTGCTGCTGAACAGCTCCTAATGGCAGGTCTGTAAATGTATCTCTGGTTATAGTCATGGCAGGGACAACCCGAGGTGGAGAGGGCAGGAACATCCCAGAATTAAGACTGGGAAGGAGCTCCAAGGTCACTGAGTGAACCCTGTGGCAATGCCCACCTTGTCCCCAGCCCAGAGCTCTGAGTGCCACATCCAGGAATTCCTGGGGCACCTCCAGGGATGGGCATTCCAAACCTCCCAATCCCTGAGCACCCTTTCCAAGGGGAAATTCCTGCTGCTGTCCACCCTGAGCCCATTCCCTCTCCTCCTGTCCCTTGCTCACCACAAACTCCTCCCAAGCAGCTGTAGAGAGAGAAGCTCCCCCCTGAGAGCTGAGCACTTTCCCTTTGCTGCATTTTTGAAAGTTCAGTCACAGTAAACAACGAGCTGGGTAAGAACTTCAGGGAAAATAAAACCAAGGGAGAGATTCAGCACCTTCAAAGCTCCATCCCCAGAGCCCCTCTTATCCTGGGAGAGCAGAGGAGCAGCTCCCACCCTGGCTGTGCTATCAGAGCAATGACAGCCTGAGCCCAGGGAGCTGCTGCAAGTGTTTGCTCTGATCCTTGTTCTGGGCTTATCAAGGAGAGCAACTCCTGCTCTGAAAATGCAGCAGGACCAGCAGCAGTTTCCTCATCAAGATTGGAACCAGTACAAAGTGTGTCACTTCACACCCCAACCAAATAAATCACTGCACTCACTGCTCCAAAACCTCAAATAACCCCTTCAGAAATCAAAAGCTGCATTAATAAATACTGAATTATGACTGAATGAAAATGCTTCAGAGGTACCTGTAAAATTAATTTCCAGCACTATACTTAATCCACCTGACTTCTATTTTTCACAGCAACTGGAATTCAGAAAGTTCTGTGGTTTAATGCACAGGTTCTTACTGCAAAGACCAATTAAAAAATAATTATACCATCCAGCTTTTAATCGGGACTTAAAACTGTTCAGCTCAGACTCATTAACAAAAAATAAAGAAGAAAAAAAAGACAAAAGAAAAGCCCAGCTGTTCATATACACATATCCACACTTTCACTTGTTCCTGGCTGGGACACAAACCCATTCCTGCTGCTGGTCACTCACCAGAGGCACAGGAAAGCAGGAGTGCCAAAGCCATGGGGTGTGCAGGTGTGTGAGACCCCACTGCAGAGCTGCCCCAGCCCTGAGCCACCAGCACAGGGCCCTGGAGCTGCTGCAGGGCTGGAGCCAGGCTGGGAGAGCTGGGAATGTTCCCCTGGAGAGGAGAAGCTCCAGGGAGAGCTCAGAGCCCCTGCCAGGGCCTGAAGGGGCTCCAGGAGAGCTGCAGAGGGACTGGGGACAAGGGATGGAGGGACAGGACACAGGGAATGGCTCCCACTGCCAGAGGGCAGGGATGGGTGGGAGATTGGGAATTGGGAATTCCTGGCTGGGATGGAATTCCCAGAGCAGCTGGGGCTGCCCCTGGATCCCTGGCAGTGTCCCAGGCCAAGCTGGACATTGGGGCTTGGAGCAGCCTGGGACAGTGGGAGGTGCCCCTGCCATGGCAGGGGGTGGCACTGGATGATGCCCAAGCTCCCTTCCAGCCCAAACCATGCTGGGATCCCAGGATCCAGCAAAGCTCCTTCACTGCTGCTCTGTCCCTGCACGCCAGGCTCCACTCACCACTCCAGGAACACGCCCAGGAGCTGGGAATGCTCCCTGGAGCTGGGAATGCAGCGACACTTGCCTGTGCACCACATCTGACAGCTCCTGAGGAAAGCAGAGCTGTGCCAGAGCCCTGCTCCTGCAGGGGTTGGGGATTTTTGTCAGCCCCACCACGGCGGATCAGCCGCTCCTGCTGCGCTCACGGGCAGGAGCTGCTGCAGCTCCAGCTCCTTCTCCCACAGCTTCAAAGACAAATTCCAGTGACAAGGGAGACAAGTCTAACACATTGTCTCACATGCAATTCCCTTATTTTCACTGTTCTCAGCGTTTCTTTAGTTGGCAGAAATAAAAGATTTGTACAGGAGCTGCAGCAGCCTCCAAACCTTCCGGCCTCCCCTCCACACAGATACTGCAATTGAACCTGGAACCAGCATCAGGCTCCCAGGGCCTCCAAGGACAACAAAGCAGCTTATCAGGGTGAGAAACTGAAAGAACAAAGGATAATACAACTTCTAGTGTTTAAAGTTGACTTAGAATGAAGCAAACTCTGTGTTTCTGGCACATCACTGAATTCCCACTCAGCAAGATCCTGGTGTCAGCCCCCACAAGCATTGCACAAGCTGAATATTCAGGGTTTGCCCTTACTACAAGTAGTTTTCCCAACCAACTGCTTGTTTTAAAGCAACAATTTCATCATTTTAAAACAGAAGCAGGTAGAAAGCACAGAAGGCACATTGAATCACCATACTATGTTTTAAAAGGAGTCACTTAAAATAATGAAGCCACGAGCCACTGATAAATAATTTTTAATTTCAATCTTGCCTGGCTCCACCTCAAGACCTAAGTGATGTTTCTCAGTGAAGATTGGGACCACATTTTTTCACTCTTCTGTAACCTTTCCTCATAAGAGAGGTTTGGGGTTGGAGGGACCTTAGGGATCACCCAGTGCCACCCCTGCCATGGCAGGGACACCTCCCACTGTCCCAGGCTGCTCCCAGCCCTGTCCAGCCTGGCCTTGGGCACTGCCAGGGATCCAGGGGCAGCCACAGCTGCTCTGGGCACCTGTGCCAGGGCTCACCATGCCAGAATTTCTCCCTAATAAACTATTCAAATCCACCTCCTTCAGTTCCAAGCCATTCCCCCTTGCCCTGGCACTCCATGCCCTTTGTAGAGTCCCTCTCCAGCTCTCTCCATTCACCTCAAATCAATGCAACTGCCAGAAAAACAAACACAGCAAACCCACAATCCAAACTGGTGCTGAGCTCACCTGGAGGCTGAGATCCCTGGCGATGGCCCCACACTCCCAGCACGACCCCAGCCCACGCTGGGACCAGCAAACAGCTCCAGCCCTGCCCAGTGCCCAGCTGGGCACCAGGATGAGCTCATTCCCAGCAGCAAACTCCATCAAAAAGCTTTTTGTTACAAGCTGCTGTCATTCAGTTTGCTTGGTTTTTGGATTAATTAGTAAAGATGTTTTACAGAAAGATCCACTTTATTATTCAGAAAATGTTCAGAACTTCCCCCCCTCTCCTTCTCTTACACTTCTACCTCTTTAGATTTAGAATATTTATAAGGCATTTTTCAATTTTTTAGCCAAATTGTTAGAATCATGAGGGGATGAATTCTGGAGGGGCTTTTTCTTTGGTTTTTGCATTTGTTTTTTTGGGTTTTTTTTCTCTTTGGTGTTTAAAAGAAGAAATACTTTCAGGTTCTACTTTCAGGTCTGTCCATCCCCTTCCTAACCAGGCATTCCAGGTTTTGACGTCTGTTTCAGGAACTGCTTCTGTGTTTGATACAAGAAACTTTCTGGAATAAAACAAAAATAATTCCAGACTCTTTTGGGTTGGAAGGGACCTTAGGGATCATCCCAATCTCCCACCTAACCCTGCCCTATGCCAGGTGCAGAATTCAGATTGTACAGCCCAGAACTGAAATCACAGCACAGGGACATTTATGAACAGCCAGGAATTAGGAGGACACAAACCAGAAGCCCTGCAGTGTTTAGGAATCAAAGAACCTCTGATTATGTTCTGTGAAATGCCCGGCCCTGAGATCTGCACTGAGGCACAGGCTGCCTATTCCCTATTCACTCTGCAGAAGGAAACTCAGATGCCTCAGAGAGTTTCACTCTGTGCTGGGTTTGTTTTTTCCTTCACCCCATCATGTGCAGCCTCAGCCAGACTGAATGAATGAGTCACTTAATTAACCCAGAATTTACACAAAAGACATGGGAGAGCAAAAGCCTGCCTTGAATCTGGTCAGCCTGGTGAGCATCTGAAAACACTCAATTTTTCTTTTTTTAAAAATAAATCAGTAGAATAAAAGAATTCAGTAAAAACTTGCTGAGAGAGAACAACCCACATGCAACTTCCACATTAAAAACCGTAAGATTTCAGTCAATTCCATAAAACACAACCTACATCCCTGTTTAGTAGCTGAAAATTCTCCTCGCAGTACACAACCTCCTTTTTTGGTATTATACTTCTGAAAAGTAAAATATGAAGTACAAAAGTACAATACAAAGCATTTCATCTGGAAATCCCAGCTCCTGTACTTTGAGAGATTACCAGAAAACTCTCACAGGAGACAAGCAGGGAGAGGAGGTTCAGTGTGAGCTGCAGGTGTGAAACCCTGTGCTGAGAGGACAAAGGTGACAGTGGCAGCCACAGATAATCTTTTTCATTTGCTAGGATTGAGACTTTAGAGCTGGGTTATTTCCTTGGCCCCACCAGTGCCAACCTGTGCACTTGGCTTGGAGGAGGGAAAGGCATTTTCTGCTGCAGAGCAGACGGAGAGACCCTGAAAAAGCCAAATTAGACACCTGGGGTGGGGCACCCTGCTGGTGACACTGAGCTCTGGGTGCTGTCCCAGAGGGGATGGGGCACCCACAGGGACCTGGGCAGGTGGGGCTGTGCCAACCTCAGGAGGCTCAACAAGGCCAAGGGCATGGTCCTGCACCTGGGCTGGGACAATCCCAAGCACAAATCCGGCTGGGAATGAACAGCCCTGGGGAGAAGGACTGAGGGACGAGAAGCTGAGCATTGCCTGGCCAGGGACCCCCTGTGCCTGGGCTGATCCCAGCCTGGGCTGCAGGAAATGGGGATTCTGCCCCTCTGCCCCTCAGGTGAGACCCCACTGCAGAGCTGCCCCAGCCCTGAGCCACCAGCACAGGGAGCTGGAGCTGCTGCAGGGCTGGAGCCAGGCTGGGAGAGCTGGGAATGTTCCCCGGAGAGGAGAAGCTCCAGGGAGAGCTCAGAGGGGCTGCAGGAGGGGCAGGGGTGGAACTGGATGATCCTCAGGTCCCTGCCACCCTCCCCAGTGTGGATTGTGTGACCTGAACCCCACAGAGCCCCCAGGACCCTCAGGGGCTGCAGCACAAACAGAGCCATGGGGACACAGCCCCCACTCCCCCAGCACCCAAGAGTGAAAGCCAAGGAGATGAAAAAAGGAAAAACAGAAACCAAACCTGCTCTGCACACATACAGGAACCTTTTGCCTGATCTGCTGTCACAGTTCTTACATTCTGATTTAATATGCCATAAAGTGGGGAGTGCAATACTGTCCTGCTGACTGACAAACACACATCACAGTAACTGACTCACCTCACCCTCCTGCTCTGCTGTTCATGCTGAATTATTTGCATTTATTCCTCTGATCCAGCTTTTTTTTTTCTTCCTACCCCTAATCCCACAAAAAAAAAAGTTTAGGCTTGAATTTAAAGCATTAACAGGATTGCTGAAAGAAAACTACTTTGAAAAGCCTGTTATCAGTCAGAGAGTGCAGCTGGTGGATACCCAGCCTCCCTTTGTAGCTGCAGTTCTCTAATAAAGGAACATCTGAGCTTAATCCAAAGCCTCTGTTTGATAAATAATGAGATTCTGCAATCTATCATTTGAAAACTAAACTAATTTAAGGACAAAATGCAGGTCCTCCCAAGGCAATTTGGAAACCCTTGCTTTGAAGCAAGGGTTAAAAATTCAGTATGGAAAATTACACTGCTCAAGGTGATCCGTGTTAAACAAGATCTCCACCACCAGAGCCCCCCTGCTTCACTGCTGTCTTTCAGAGGATCATTTCCCAATCTCTGTTATGTTGCACACCTCAGTTTACAAGCTGGGAAGTTTCTTTTAAGTAATACAACTATTTAGAATAAAGCAGGGTGTTACACTTGTACAACCAGGATGCTCTGATGCATTTCCATTTAGATTAACTATTTTCATTACTCCTTGTGCTCCCCCCACACATTTGCAAAATTACTTCAGCACAATGTTTAATTATTCAAATAGAGCTGAAAAAATAACTCCCACTGAAATTTTGATGAGTTGTTAAGGATCTGTAACCTGCTTCCCCCCTCCTCAGGCATAAACTGCCATCTCTTAATTAAAAAATGAGCAAAAGCAAAGTTACTGAATAGCACAAACAGCTACACGAAAAATACACAAAAATAACAATTCCACACGGATTTTAAGAGCAAACTTTGCACTACATAATTTCTTGTTGAGGTCAAATTCAAGGGTTTGATTACATCAGCACCTCAAAATGATCCTGGAAGTAGTGAAGCTTGCCAGGGAATTTCACTGGGGAAACCTAACAGGCACAGTCAGCATATCTGGCTGCTGAAAAATTATTCTACAGATAAATTACATACTAGAAAAAATAAACATACCCCAGACTAGCAAGAAAACCAGCTTAATTTTGATGAATGGTGGGCATTTTCCATGTTTCTGTGGGCATACCCCAGCCCAGGGAAATCAATATTCCATTTTAAATGCCCAGGGAGCTCAGAGTTGCAGGAGCAGTGTGTGCAGGGTGAGTCTGAACTCCACGGGCAGGAGCTAGGAAAGCTCAGGGAGCTCAGTGACTCCCTGCCAGAATCCAGCTGGCTTCCCCAGAGTGTATCCCAGCCTCCCAAAAACCCTGCTGAGGGACAGCAAACTGCTCTGGGAACTCCCATCTTTACCCCAAAAACCCTGCTGAAAGACAGCAAACTGCTCTGGGAACTCTCATCTTTACCCCAAAAACCCTGCTGAGGGACAGCAAACTGCTCTGGGAACTCCCATCTTTACCCCATCCCAAAAACCCTGCTGAGGGACAGCAAACTGCTCTGGGAACTCCCATCTTTACCCCAGCAACAGCAGAAAAAGGCAGTTTTCACCCTGGCTCCTGCACAGGGCTTGGCACTCCTGGGAGGGAAGCAGAGGGGCAAGCAGAGGAATTAGTTAGTTCCCTGGAGACAAAGCCACGTGCACAAATTCAAAATTAACTTCTACTCATGGCTTCAAATCCATCAGCCAAAGCCAGCACAGCTCTTGGAGGGTCAGACTTGGAGAATTCTGCTTGGCAGCAGCTCATGGAGGAGAGGAAAAGCAGTTTGGAAAGGGTTAAATCCTCCAAGAGGAATCCTAGATGAGCACTGACCAGTTCTGTCCTCAGCACAACCTTCCCTGCACTGCTGTGCCCTGGTCACTCCCTCATTAATTCCTTAAATGTGTTCCTCTCACTTTCCCAAGGGCACTCGAGTTACCCGTGCCCTCCTGAGCGAATTTCCTATTCTCCTGTCCAACAGTCAGCCACCAAAATAACTTTTCTATTCTCCCAGTGTCACTTTTGGAGTATTTCCTTCTCTCATTATATAACCACAGAGCTCTGCTTTAAAAGGGAATCTCCTTTTATCACAGGAAGTCAAACCCCAAGGGGAAAAAACATCGAGTCTGTGGTATGTTTAAACAAGACACCATCAGCTGATGCCAGCCAGAGTCAGGATCTCTGGGAGCAGTTGCTAAACTCTGTACTCCAATCATCTTTTCTTTTTAAAAGGTCCTTGTAGCAAAAAAAGAAACCAACCTTACACTGAATACATTCAGATGGCCTAAAACAGGATCTGAGAAAACAAATATGGGAGAAAAAGCAGCAGCTGGGAGCTTTGGAGAGAGAGCAGAGGGAAACCTGTGGCACAAACACAGCTCAGGGGAATGAAAGGAAAAATGCAAATGGATGCTCTGGAGCTGCAGGGCTTGGTGAATCACAGCCTCTCCCTCCTGCAGCACCACCTGAGGGGTCCCAGAGCTGCAGTGGCACTGAGCAGGGCAGGGGGCTCAGAAAACCCCTGTGAAGCCCAGGCTGCAGGCAGAATTGGGTGCCAGGCTCTGCTCGGAGATGAGAGCACAGGGATGTGCCCAGGGGCAGAGTCTGTCAGCAGGAGCAGCAATTACTGCTCATTTCAAAACCTTCACTGCAGAAAACTCAGCTTGGAGGTGCAAGGAGCTTCCTTGATGTTCCCCAACGCCTTCAAATTCATGGGAATTCCTTCCAGGAGAGGGAAATCCCACTGAAGCTGCCAGCTAAGGGACACATACACCAAAATAATGCAGAAGAGCACGGGTGAAAGAGTTGTTACAGTTCTAAGAACAGGACAGTGGCTGGTGCAATGAAAGAATCTTGGGAAGTTGGTAATGATAAAGGGTTTTTCCACATCATTATCACCCAGAAGTCTCAAATCTGCAGCTTTTGGGATAAATTTGGGTTTCAGCCACCAGACAATGCTGTGCAACACTGCTCTACATTCATATTTAGAACTATTAAATCCTGGCAAAACCACCACTGCTTTTAAAGGAAAATACAGGCAAATTATAGCATCTCTCCTTAAAAGTGAATTCCCCAAGCTGAAAATAGTTTGGAGCAAAAGCAAATCAGCTCGAGTCCCATCAAACCAAGGCTAATGCAGATATACATCCCTATAAATCCAGTCATTCACCAATTACACCCATGCAAGCTCCTAAGAGGGTCACTTCAGGACAAATATGTAATCCCAATGTGACACTTGATCCTATTGCCCTACATGCTCTGTCCAAATCCCAATGCAAAAAAAAAAGTACATTTTATCTAAAAAAAAAACCCAGTTAAAGAAAATCCAGCCCTCAGAACACAAGATGGAAACATCCTTTAATTCTCATTTCGTAAATGCTTAAATAGGTTAAAATGCAGCCTAAGGAAAATTAATATGTATGCTTTAAGCATGAAGATATCCTGGAAAAATTAACCCTGCAGATTACAGACACTGTGGTTTCATGTATAAATGCAAATTTGTGATATCCAATCCAGCTCCAGCCACCCAGAGCACCCTGCAGTCCCCACTGGGGTGGTGTCACAGGACCACCTGCCATGGACACTGTGCCAACCCCACAGCATGGCATCCCAAAGGGCTGAATGCAGGACTCGGGCTCAGGGACACCCTGAGGGTGTGTCCATCATCCTGCACCACCCTGCCCGTGGAAGTGGAACCAACCTCCACTCTGGGGTCATATCCTGCAGCCCTGAGCGGGAGCACTCACAGCACCCAGAGCAGCTGCTGAGCTGAGCAAACACTCCCAGAATCAGAGACCTGGGTGGGATTGGGCTGGAAGGGACCTCAGAGCCCACCCAGTGCCACCCCTGCCATGGCAGGGACACCTCCCGCTGTCCCAGGCTGCTCCAGCCTGGCCTTGGGCACTGCCAGGGACCCAGGGGCAGCCCCAGCTGCTCTGGGAATTCCATCCCAGCCCCTCCCCACCCTCCCAATGTCCCATCCATCCCTGCCCTGTGGCAGTGGGAGCCATTCCCCGTGTCCTGTCCCTCCACCCCTTGCCCCCAGTCCCTCTGCAGCTCTCCTGGAGCTCCTCCAGGTCCTGGAAGGGGCTCTGAGCTCACCCCAAAGCTTCTCCTCTCCAGGGGAACAGTCCCAGCTCTCCCAGCCTTCCCTCCCAGCAGAGCTGCTCCATCCCTGGGATCATCCTGGTGCCTCCTCTGGGCCCTCTGCAGCAGCTCCAGGACCTGCCTGTGCTGGGCCCAGGGTGGGGGCTGCACTCAGAGCTATGAAATCCCCACTGCTGAGGCTGTGCAGCCACAACATCCCAGTGGGAATCCAGCACCAGGCCATCACACACTCTATTCCATTTACTGCTGCTTATTTATACCACTTCAATCACAGCTCCTGCTAAGTAAGGAGTTTGAATGATGCACCCATTAACATCCAGAACCCTTTTGCTAATTGCTCAGATTTATGACTTAAAACAGAAACAATTCCCTCCCACCACAAGAGTCCAAAGGAAGGAAGAGAGGGTGACTCAGTTCTTTGTCTCATTCTCTGCCTCCCCTGTCTGCAGAGCCTCATTCAGAGCCTCTGCTGGAGCTACTTGGGGATTTTTGTCTTTGCTTTCCCAGTTTGGAAGTTTCCCCTAATTAACAGCAGTGGAAGTATCCATGAACAGCAGAAAAACTTCTGAGATTCCTTAAAACCAGAGCTGATAAGCAAAGGAGCATTTTTAACAGAGCACTGCACTTAATAAAGCTGCAGCAGAGAAATGGCTGAAACTGAGAGGTTAAACAGAAAAAAACCCACACAGAGGAATACACCTCATCAACATCACCAAAATCCCCAGCCCTGGAAGTGTCCAAGGCCAGGCTGGACAGGGCTTGGAGCAGCCTGGGATAGTGAAGGTGTCCTGCCCAGGGCAGGGGTAGAATGAGATGATTTTCCAAACCACACCATTCCGGGATTCTAGGGAAAATTAACATCCCAAATTCAGGGCTGTGTTTGGTGTTAACGGCATTTCAGTGCACCACAAAGGGAACCTGGGTGCAGAGAGCAATGAGGGTACAGGCAGGAGTTAAACCCTTGGAACTGCTAAAAGCAGCACCAACAATGACATTTAAAAACACTTTCTTTAAGCTGCTGTTCACAAATGGGTTTTCCTCAGTATTTGCAACAGCATTTCACATCCAACATCATTGCTGACTTCACATCATTGCTGATTTTCCCCTCGAGTGTGCACCAAGCTGCCCTTGCCCACAGGGAAGGGAGCAGGTGAACTTCCCGAGCAGATGTCACTTCATCAGCAGATGGCACTGCCAGGGGCACCTCCCTCAGCCTAAGCCAGGGAACTCCTCTCACCACAGTCCACCTCCTCCTCTGAGTGAGCCCGAAACCCAGGCAGATCTGAACTCCTGAGAGTCAGGTGCTTAAAAACACCCAGTGCTTTCCAGAGGGGATTACAGGAGAAGTGTCAGTGAAGCACAACTTCCAGATCTGCATCTGCATCCTGCTCAGAGCAGTTCCAAGGGCTTCATTCCTGCCCTATCCTCACTGAGGTCTGCACTCAGGTCCCCTTCTGATGAGCTGGAATGGAGTTAACAGCAAACACAGCAACACTGAATTCGGACGTGGGATCTGGATCCTTTCCCAGGTGAGGAGAGGCTGCAGGAGAAATCCCCCCTGGGCTGCAGGGATCCTGCCTGCTCTGCTCAGCCCAGCTTTCCCCACCATCTCCCACAAACGACACCCACCTTTCCCCTGGAGATGAACCCTGTGGAGATGAGGATGGTGCCAGACTCTGCTCAGTGGCAGCACAAGGAGCAGTGGCACAAACCAAACCACAACAGCTCCAGCCCAGCAGCAGGAACAGCCTCTGTCCATGGAGGGGCAGAGCCCTGGAACAGCTGCCCAGGGGACCCTGCCCTGGCAGGGGGGGCTGCCCTGGGTGATCTCCTTCCAGCTCCAACCATCCTGGGATCCAGGTGTGCCTGGCAGCCTCAGCCTTTCCAATGAAACTTGGCCAAGGATTTTTCACCCTTGCTCATCCCACTGACAGCATCTCCCCATCACAGCCAGTGTGCTGAGTGCTTGGCATCCCATTCTCCAAGCAGTTGTTTCTACTTCCCCTTTAACAGAATTGATGCAGCTTCTAAAATCAGCTGCAGAAATCCCACCTGAGCACCGACCCATTTCTCACTGCCTCATTTCACTGCACTGAACTTCTGCCACAACAACCTGATAGAAAGCATGAAGTGGAGGAGGGCTGGAACATCAAACGAGCTCTGTTAGAGAAAATCAAGTCAAAATATGGACACAAACCCTCAGTATCAATTCCTGGAAGGACAAACTGCCAGAGTATCTCCAGCCAAGAGCCAACACACCACAGCCCCTGCAAGAAACACATGGGAGGAGGGGGAAATAAGAGCAGGTAAAAGCATCTGGATGTTTCTCTGCCCCATCCAGAGGATTTTAAGCACTTCACAAACATCATTCAAGGTACATAGAGATATTTGCCCCAGTCCTCAGAGTGAGAGCTGAGGGTTTCCACTCCCAAGGATGAATTGAGCCCCGGCACTCCAGGAGTCACAACTCCAGAGTATGTAAACACACTTGGAAATTGCTCTGATAAATGCTCCCATGGCTTTACTTTGTTTAGAGCGAGTGTCAACACCCTAAACTCAGCTGTAAAACAGCTTTTTGGGGATGATGTAGCTCTAAGACAATTTTACAAAAGACAATGACTCACTCCCAGGCGGGAATGTGTTGGAAGTGTATGACCTAATGCTCAGAGACGTTGGCTTTTCCAAAAAGGTCCAGTTTGAGAATGTACAGTATCTCCCCAACCAGTGAAGGTTTTAAAAAAGAGAGTTTTTGCACACAGGAATTTGCACAATTACCTCATTTTTTGTCTTTTTTTCCACTTCTACTCAAAATCCAACCAGCTAATGTGCAGTTTCCCTACCCTCAGTTTCAGCCTTGCCTTTCTCTCTTGTCCCATCCCTGGACTTGTTCTCCAGCCCATTCAGCCCTGGCTGTTGGAGGCCAGAGGAGCCCTGCCCCAAGGTGCCAGCCAGCACCAGGAGCTCCTCAGCACACAGGGATGGAGATGTTAAAATCCAAGTGTCAGGACACACCAGACATGGAATGTGAGCAAGACGAGCCTACTCCATGCTCGGCTGGACTCCCCGCAGTCCTGCTGAGGCTTCTCCAGCTGTGAAGGGCTGCTTTTTCAGATGTTCTCTTCAGCCAGCAGCTGGGCAGCTTTCTGAGGAACTTTGTTCCAACACAAAGCCCAGAATCCTGGGATCCATTCACAACTCCCAGCCTCGCTGCTGCTCACACTTGCAAACGCCCCGGATAAAAAGGGGCGAAGTGTAGGAGGAAAATGGGAGTGAGTGACACAGGCTAATCAGGATTTTAATCATGCTAATGGATGTGATTAACTGCATACTTGTCCCAGAAGCTCCTCGGAGTAGCCTGATAGCCAGCACGCAGCCAGGGCACGCTGCTCATCCCACCTTAATCCACAGCTACACCGTGGCTGGCACGTCACCTGTCACCTGCTCAGGTACACCTGGGGCTGAACCCTCCTCCCACCCACACAGCCGCTCTCGGGCAGGGGACAGACTCCAGCACGGTGCTTGTCTGTGGTAAACTCCCTTTACAAGGGCAGCTCCAGCTCCAGGAGGCTGGAAATCCAACCTTGGCAAAGGAAAGTTAATCCAGGGCCTGTTGTGTTACACAAACCTCCCTCGATAATGCAACTACAACTCTTGTTTTTGTCTGCCAGTTTTGTTCAAATCACAGGGACACTGTGAGCTTTATCTCAGTGCTGCTATCTTGCTACTCCCCGGAGGAACTACCCATTCAGCAGCTGCCACTCTACCCAAGAAAAGTTCTAAGAGGCAGGGAGTAAAATAAAATAAAGCAAGGATTAAAAGAGCAGCAAGGAGCAGCCTTTTCTGAGAGAGAGGGAAGAAATCAGCCCCTTCCCTCCCTGTCTCCAGGGGAGCACAGAATAAATAACCCAGCACCCTCCCAGCAGACATTCCCAGGGAACAATGTGCATTCTGGAGGTGGAATACACCATCATTTACATGCACAGCCATTTTTATCCAGGGAGTAACCTACACTTCCCATTAACTCGGTGTCTCACAGGTTTTCTACAGCAGCAACTGCAAAAAGTTTTGCTCTGAAGCATTCCAAAATATGGGCTCTTATGGCAACATGCAAAAATGAGTAATTTACTCAGAGACCAAGGCTGATCTTGTCTGGGGCAAATGCTCAGCACTATCCTGATGTAATTTTTAAGAGTGCTAGATCATCACACCAATGTCTGCTAATAATCCTTCAGGCTCAGATTTCCCAATAATTTTAAATAAATTTAATATTTAACAATTTCTAACGCAATATTAACAACCCAGAGCAACACAGGGCACCAGTGTGAGCCACAAGTATTTCATTCTTCTCACTACCAAGTAAAAATCTGCATAACATCTACAGCAACTGATTTCACTGACCTTTTCTTCCCACGAGAAATTCCTTCCCATGTGCGCAACACTAAGCCATGGAATCGCTTTCTGAGCTGTGGGAGGAGAAATCCCCCACGGGATGCAGGGGTCCTACCTGCTCTGCCAGCCCAGCTTCTCCACCATCTCCCAGGAACCTGCTCCAGAGGACATCCACCCTTTCTCCTGGAGATGAACCCTGTGGAGATGATGCAGCGCTGGTGGCTCCGGCTCAAGGCTCGAGCTCTCTGCCCCCTCCCACGGGCTGTAATCACAGACCCCTGGCTGCAGCTGACTATAATTCCATTTGCCTTCAAGGAGGAAAGAAAGAAAGCACAGAAATATTCAGTTCAATTGCTGTTAAAGCACGAGGAAGCTGTGGACACAGACATTTGACTAAGCATGAGTTTCATCTGTTTCATTTGAGACAGGAAGCACAAACTCAAGAGTTCCAGGAAATAACTCTGCCTTTCAGAGCACTATCAGCTTCTTCAATTTGCCTTTGAAACTCCACAGGTACCTACACAAATTATAATTTTGTTGTCTGCAATCTGACTCGCAACAACACAATGAGTAACACGCCTTGAACTCTTCATTCTCAGCGGAGGAGGCTGGAATTTTATCTTCCAATCTGTGTCTGGCCTAGCAAAATAAATTATTTGGGTTTTTTCTGGACCAAACCAAGGTATAGTCATACATTATTTTGCTTTCAAGTAACCGTCACTTTCATTTGAATTGCAAGTAGCTTGAATTCACCCTGACAGACCTAAACCCTGTCTGACCAGTGGTTTCCCTGAGTCATAACTTTGGTGTAGGTCAGAATTTGGAAGCTGCACATCAAGACAGTGCAGAGAGACAAATGCAGCCCCAGAACTGAGTGGTGGAGACATCACTGGCTCAGCAAACAGCAGGTGAGTTTGAGCCTGAGGTACACAAGGGCAAGAACATGCAATGGGTGTGAACCAGACCTGAACTCCGCCACAACTCAGAGCTGACTGAATGGCTCAGATTCATTTATTTCTAGGGAAGACAGACAACCACTGGAATACTACAGGGGTTGGGACCTCAAATATAATTACAGCTCCATTGGCTGGAATTCCAGCTGTGTCAGCCCTTTTACCAGCAGGAATACGTAATTCATCTGGTCCAAGTGAGCACTCCTCAGACTGCACATAACGAGCTTAAGGCTGGAAATCCAGCCCTGCCCCTGCCTCCACTCAGCCTCACCTTCTGCCCCTCCAAAACCCAATTTGCTTCTGTCCTCACTGCTGCTCAGGCTGCTGGAGGCGTGGGGGCGTCTGATACCATCACAGAACAGTCTGGGCAATGCTCTGCTGCTTCAAACCTTGACTTAAACTGCCTGGTGTCCCCTGGGAGGGAACACAGGAGTGCACTGAACCCAAAGAGCTCACAATTAGTACTGCCACCTGTAAATGACACTCACCAGAGTAAGCTCAGGTTGGTTCCAGCAGTGGCTGGGAGCCTCTGGTAGGATTATTCACCCCCTGGCCACTCCATGTCACCCACACAGGGCTGCTCTCATCACTTCCCACAGCACCCACAGCCAAATCAGGCAGCTTGTTGGAGCAGATCTCCAGGTGTGCTGCAGAGAGGAGCCCTGGTGTGCCACGGTGTCCCCACTCCTGGGAGCCTGCCTGGCATCAGTGGCCAGCACAGGACAGTGCCTGGCACAGCCCTGCCTTGGAGGAACAAGCTGATAAAGCCAGGATCTGCTGCCATAAGTGTCCTCCAGCAGCCTCCCCGTTTGTTCTTTAAGGCCAGGAGTGACATAATCCTCTCCTAATATCAGCTGAGGGCTCGGGGGGAACCAGGGTGACCCACAAACTGTACCCATGGCAACACTGGGCTCTAGCTGAACTCCCCAGGCTGGCATCTTCAAAGCACTGACACTTCTTTGTATTATCTGATCTTTCCCTGATGTCATTTCTGCAGAGACACATAAAAACAGATTTAATAATATCCACGGCCTTCAGCTTCAGAGTCAACAATCACAGTCACAAACAGATCAGCTATTCTGCTTCAAGCTTATTATTTGTCACTAACATGTAATTATTACCAAACAAAACAAAAGACACAGGATATTGCTGCTGTTGCAACAGCAAGTAAGTTAAGCTCTTTTTCAAACTGAAAAAGCCCATCTCTTCTGATGCAAGAAGGCACGAAAGAATAAAAAAATGTAAAACTTCAAAAGATCCTGTGAATTCTGCAAAATGCATCTGGAAGGATAATCAGAAATGTCATTGCTTCTTGCAAAGAAAAACAAACAAAAGCCCCTAAAGTGAATTTGACAGACCTGTCTGTCCAGCCAATGTCACCTTTGTCATAACTGTATTGTCAACCTGAATAATTTTGAGTTACAATCTCTTTCTCAAATAAAGGAGGAGTTCATCAAGCTGCAACAGCACCTTATAGATACAATACCAGCAAAACACAGCAGATGGGACATCAGGCCCTGGCAAGGAGAAAAGAAGCTTTAGAGTTGTAAAACTCCAGAGCAGTCCTGTCCCTTCAGTTTACAAAATGAAGCTACAGCAGCATCACACAGAGCAGGAGGAGGCCCCGAGCAAGGCTTGTTACTCCACACTGAAACTCTGAGCAGGACTTGGGTGGCTATTGTATTATTCAAGAAGCCTTCCAGCCAGAATTGTAAACTGGGAAGAACATGGTTCACTCCATAGATGATTCCAGCTTGAAAAATAAATAAAAACTTCTTTAAAAGCTCTAAAATAAATGGGTTAATCTGCTAAATCCATACAGGAATCAGGGGCAGGAAATAAGCGAGGGAACCACCAAGAAGGAGAGATCAAGAACCACCTAAAGAAAAGAGAACTAAACCTCTAAATTCAGGTTCAGTATGTTCACAGAGCAGGCTTTTAACACACCCCTCGAAGAGAGGCAGAGCCTACAACACTCATACTACCAGGATACACTTAGAAGCAGCTTTTGGCAGTAGAACGGCATCTGCAGAACCCAAAACTTCACCGCCGTGAGCTTAAACTTATTAACAGCAGCCCCGCATGGCGCCGTGGCGAGCATTTGTTTAATTCCTGTACCCCGAGCCCGGCCGAGCTCTGCAGGAGAAGTTTGCTCATCCCGAAAGCGGCCCCGCTCCGTTTGCGGCCGGGCTGCGGGGCGATGACTGAGCAGAGGCCTGGCTGGAGCCTGGCGCATCCCGGCCCGCCACACCCAGCGCTCCGAGCCGCGCTCTGCCCATGCTCATCATCATCCCCAGCCCGCGGCCGCTGCGAGCCCGCCGCCCTCCTTATAAAGCCGGCAACGAGGGACCCGGGGCGGCCAGCGGGGCAGCACGGGGCGCGAAGGCGGCACGGAAAGTTTCCAGCCGTCCCGAGGAGAACTGCGGAACCGCTGCGCCGCCCTTGAGCGAAACGCGCGGCTCCGTGGGCCCGGGGCAGCCGGGCCCGAAGGGACCCAGCGGGAGCAAGGCCGGGCAACGCCCGGGGCCCCCCCGACCCCCGCACCCAGCCCCGCCGCTGCCCCCGAGCAACAAAGCCGCGCCCCGGCAGCGCCCGCTCCTTCCGCCGGCTCCCCCGGGAGATGCTCGGGGATGCTGCGGGCGCTCCCCGCACGGCTCCCAAGCCCCGCAGCCCCGGCCACCTCCCGGCCCGCCCGGCCCCGGCCCCCCGGACACCGGCGAGGCCGGAGCCCCCGCTCGGCCCGGGCCGCCCCTCCGCCGCGTCGGAGGGCGCCGCGCCCGCAGCGCGGTGTCCCCGCAGCCCCCTGCCGCAGCCCCCTCCCCGCGGCCTTACCGAGCGGCGGGGGCGCGGGGCAGCGCCGGGACGGAGGCGCCTGAAGAGTGTCGCTGTCCCCTGCGGGCCCGGCGGGAGGAGGAGCGGGGGAACGGAGCCGCGCTGGCCGCGCGCCGAGCGCACTACCCTGCTGGCTGGGGGGGCGGGGCTCTCGCCGCCCGACCAATCAGCGCCGCGCCGCGCCCGGCACTGACCAATCAGCGCGAGCGCGGGCGGCGCGCGGCCGCGCGGGGCGGAGGCGGCGTTGCGGTGAACGGGCAGAGCGGTTGGGTGCGGCGCGGGGCGGGGTTGGGGGCGGGGCCAATGGTGGGGGCGGGGCGAGGGTGGGGACAAGGGGCGGTGATGGAAGATGGGGATGCGGGGACGGAGCTGAGGGGACAGAGGCTGAGGGGAGAGAGGCTGAGGGGAGAGGAGCTGAGGGGACACGGCTGAGTGGGGCTGAGGACATGGACATGAAGGAGATCCCAGCTTTGGGAAGGGTGATGTGGGCAGGAAAGGACGATATTTAAAGCAGGAGAGGAAGCCCTGGGAGCGTGTGCACGCCTGTGTGGCACAGCACGCGTGGCTGTGAGGGAGCTGAAGGAGGCTGCTGATAGAGCCGGGCCCAGGGACAGATGGAGCGCCCAGCCGCCCCTCCAGGTGGCCGAACAGCAGGGACCACTCGTGCTGCTGCTCCTAATCCTCCGTGGCCCTTCTGGCCCAGAAAGGCAGCCCTCTGCACATGCAGGAGGGCAGGGAAACAGGATAAAGGGATGAAGTGTAGATAGCAGGATGGTGAGGGATGAAGGGATGTGTTTTTACAGCAGGCACAGCTGCAGAGTCACAGAATCACAGACTGGCTTAGGTTGGAACCGACCTTAAGGATCATCCAGTGCCACCCCTGCCATGGCAGGGACACTTCCACTGTCCCAGGGTGCTCCAAGCTCCAGCCTGGCCTGGGACACTGCCAGGGATCCAGGGGCAGCCACAGCTGCTCTGGGCACCTGTGCAGGGCCTGCCCACCCTCACATCTACCCTCCTTCAGTTTAAAGCCATTCCCTGTGTCCTCTCCCTCCATGTCTTGTCCCCAGTCCCTCTGCAGCTCTCCTGGAGCCCCTTTAGGCCCTGGAACTCCTGACCCCTGAGTGTCCCTCTTGTCACTGCTCTGCACTGACACCGAGCCAGTGACCACAGCTGAGTGTGACCATCCAGCCCCTTCCTCACCCACCAAGTGCTCCATCCAGCAAATCCCTGTCCCTCAGTTTGGGGACAAGGACGTGGTGTGGGACAGTGTCAAACACTTTGTGCAGTCCAGGTGGGTGACACAAGTCACTATTCCCTCATCCACCACCACTGTCACCTCATCCATCACTGTTCCCTCCTCCACCACCACCGTCAGCTCCATTGTTTGCCCTCAGTGAAACCATTTGGCTGAAACTCCCTGGGACGAGTGTGAGGTGACACTGGGTTGGTGCAGGGACAGCAAGCACGCAGGAGGAACATCCAGCCTCACTCTTCAGGGAGAAACCATTACAGTGAACCCAGGCAGAAGGGAGGGAGGGAGGGATGCTGTCCCCTGCCTGTTGACAGCCAGGCTCTTGCATGTCCCCGAGGGCTCTGTGTCACCCATCTGCCCAGAGGGAGCTGCAGAGCTACTAAATCATGAAAATATGGGACACGCTGGCCTGCCAGATAAGCAAATCAAAGCACGGTGACTAAATTAAAACAAAAATAGGTGTGGCTCATGTCTGGTCACTGGAGGGAGGAACCACCCTTGGCATGAGGTGTGGGAGGGGGCACACCCCATCCAGGCAGGGTTCAGCTGCACCCTCTGCCCACCCCTCTCCCTGCGTCCCGAGCCTGGGTACCTTTCCAGGGCCGGGCCGGTAAGGGGAAATCCCGTGTCCTGATGAAAGGCAGATCCATAACAACTGCTTGTACCATGTGCTATTTTTAAGCTCCGAGATAAAATAGCATCCTGATGGCTCTCTTTGGAAGGGTCGGGCAGCAGTTTGAATTTCAGGGCTGTCCCAGCCTACCCTGATCATCAGACACTTAAAGATCCCTCTCTCTTTAGGAAATCTATGTTTTTTCCCCTCTGGAGCCTTCCTGCTGCCTGTGTCTGAGACAGGGTGCACCCTGGCCCCAGAGCAGGACAGTGCTCCCTGTGTTTGTGGAACAGACTCAGTAACACAACAAAAAGCAGGGGTTACAACACAATAATACAACAAAAATTACTGAGTTACATCAGTGCGTGTCCAACCTCTGGGCTGACTGCTTTTGGCTTCAAAATGAGCTTCTGGGTGATTCCCTCCAAGTTCTGAGCCTAGAATTTATTACCCAAAAGAAAAACTTGAGAGCCCAAAGCCCGGCCTTCACTGCACAGTGATCACACAGCAGCAAACCTTTGGTGGATTAAGGACATGGTGTGCCCAGGCTTCTCCCTGTCACACCACAGCTCTGACACCTCACCCAAATCCCAGCCAGGTACACCTGAAATCAGAGCAGGTAGAGCCCTGTAAAGCCACAGGTGTGTTCATTGTAAAGTACAGATTGCAGCAGGCAACTGTCCACTGTAATCCAGGCATCCCTATGGAATTGCGTGAGGGCTTCTGACCTCCCCAAGCCTGGCTGTGTGGCCGGGATGGGTGGATGGATGGATGGATGGATGGAAGGAAGGAAGGAAGGAAGGAAGGAAGGAAGGAAGGAAGGAAGGAAGGAAGGAAGGAAGGAAGGAAGGAAGGAAGGAAGGAAGGAAGGAGGAAGGAAGGAAGGAGGGAGGAAGGAAGGGAGGAAGGGAGGAAGGAGGAAGGATTCCACCTAAGCTTAGCACGCCTTCCCAGAGCACTGTTTAATATGAAACTTCCTTGGTTTAGGTTAAAATCTGATGTCTATTCTCTGCTTCCTGGGAGCAACCTCAGGCCACACACCATTTTTTGCCTCCCCACATACTTCACCTGTGCAAAAATTCAAAGCATCTGCTTTATCTTTGTTTGTCCCTCTGAAGAAAATAACCTGTTTTCTTTCCACTTGCTTTTCCAGACTCCAAGTCCTCCCCATCTCCATGTGGCCTGGAAGGGAGGGCAGCAGGAACCAATGTCCTCAGTGTAAGGCAGACAAGATCTGTGAGACGCCACAGGTGTGTCTGTCCTTGTCCCAGCAGAGGGGGGGATTTGGTTTGGTGGGGTTGGTGGCAGGACAGAAGGTGTTTAGGCAATGGCTCTGCCCTTTCATCAGGCCAGACAGGGAAAGTGGCTGTGGAAAAGGGAAAGGGCCCAGCTCATCTCCCTAAGGAGTCACTCCTGGCCAGCCCCATTAGCCCAGCAGGGCAGGTAGGGCAGCCAGCACTGGGGCTGCTCTCAGCGTGGGCCTGGCCCGTGCTGGGCGAGTCCCCTTGGGCACTGGGAGAGCTGGAAAGGGAAAGCTCAGTCTGGGGAACGCTCGTTTGTCACCGCTTTGATGGGAGCCGGTGCAAATTAAGGACGCTGGGTGACACAGGCGATCCCAGGGCACTGACAGCACAAGTGTTGGAGATAAGCAGTAAAGAACCAGGCACCTTTCCTGCCTGTTTGGCAAGAGTTCGTCATTCCCTGCTCAGAGCAGGGTGGTGGGTGCCCACAAGGGCAGCGCTGTGGGGTCTGCCCAGGTCCAGAGTCTGTCCGGGCTCTGGGGTCTGTCCGGGCTCTGGGGTCTGTCCGGGCTCCGGGGTCTGTCCGGGCTCTGGGGTCTGTCCAGGCTCCAGGGTCTGTCTGAGCTCTGGGGTTTGTCTGAGCTCTGGGATCTGTCCGTGTTCCAGAGTATGTCCAGGCTCCGGGGTCTGTCCAGGCTCTGGGGTCTGTCCAGGCTCCAGGGTCTGTCTGAGCTCCAGGGTCTGTCCATGCTCCGGGATCTGTCTGAGTTCTGGGGTCTGTCCATGCTCCAAGGTCTGTCCAGGCTCTGAGGTCTGTCCATGCTCCGGGGAAGCGGCGATGCCAGGTCTGAGCTGTCACTCCTCACATCTCTCACTCATCCCGGACAGGCAGCAGAGCCTGTCCAAAAAGGAGTGCCCAGCAGTGCAGTCAGTAAGTAATGAACCCAAACTCTATCAAGGAGAAAAACTCATGAAGCAGATCTGGAAAGGGTTTGAGTGGAATTGCCTCCACACTTGGAGCAGCACCCACAGACTCTCATCTTCAGGAAATTCCATCTCATTCACTTTTGAAAGTGAATGTCTGTAAGCAGCTTGGAGATTTGAATACTCTTACAAAACAAATGTCTCATCACTGCCCTATCATGGATCAGGGATGCAAGGAGAAGGTAACTACTCAGTGAGGCAGGACGCTGCTCTGGAGACAGCAAAAGCATTGTGGGTCACTGGCAGACATTTGCCAGCCAGACAGGGCTGTTCTGCTCATCAAAGCTGACTCCAGCACAATGGAAGGCATGGAATTTTGGCCAGGGATCCCTGCCACCCCAGAGACCTGTCAAGGCTCTCTGACTGGTCATGGGATTTGCCTTGCAGCTGGCACACCCCGTGATCTCCTGATCTGGGATCTCTCCATCAGCTGTAACCTGGTGTGGGGCCACACAGGAGGAGGAGGAGGAGGAAGGTGGCTGGGGACTGCACTGAGGCTGGGGCAGTGACTTCCAGTGCCAAGAGCTCTGTGGTCCCAGAAAACACAGCTCCTGCTGCTGTCCTGCACCACAGGTCCTGCTGTGGGTGACCTGGGACACTTCCCACACACAGCTCGGGAACAGGAGCTTGGGATTTCGCATGTGGGAAGAGCAGAGCCTGCAGAGGTGTGTCAGGATGCAGGAGCTGATATTTGTATCGTTCTTTCCCCAAGCAGAGTCCTGGGAAGCACAGGGCAGCCTGGCCTTCTGCAGGGCTTCATCCTGCTCCTCTGGAGAGGCCTGTTAGTATCAGAGCTGATCTCTTCTCTAGCCTGGGCCTTCATAAACCCAGCACAATTATTCTGAGGCAGAAAAATCTGTGCTGTAATGACAGAATGAAATGTCCTCAGGAGTTTGCGCGTAGCCTTAAGTTACCTTTTATAAATAGGTTAACAGCTGGAGGGCCCGTGGTTGTTTAAAGGGAAAAGACATACAGGACATGCCCTGTATGATATGTTCCATCCTAAGCAATTCTGCCACTCTGCTGATTTATATCTGCAGATTAAAGGATTTGCCTTTCAATCAAATTATTCTCCTCAAACTCCCAAGTGGGGGACAGAGGGGATTGTGACATTCCCCACTCGGCGCAGCTCTCCCTGGTGCAGCCATGGATGTTTTCTTCCTTGCTGTGTGAACACGCAGCTCCCAAATTACTCCTGATCACTTGGATGGGGATTTGCTATTTCTGTCCTGCTTCTGGTGCACAGGACACTTGGGGGACAGGAGAGGGTGAGAGGTCCTTGGGCCCTGAGGAGCTCCCAGCCCGAACTAGACAGAGCATGTAACCAGGACTGACAAAAGCTGCCTGATGAGACAGAAGACAACTGTTCTGGGGGAAAGCCATCTGCAAAGAGCCCTCTCCACCAGGCCTGAGGGTCTGCAAGAAGTTTTGTGCAAGTCATTCCCTCCACTGACAAGGACAGTGTGTCAGGGACCAGGGCCTGGCTGGTTTTATTGACGTTCCTTCCCCGGGTGAGCAGGTACAAGATCGGGGCAGAGAGCAGCAGAGGGGACAGTTGTGACCACTCACCTGCAGGCTGGGAGGAGAGGCCTGAGGGTGCTGACATGAAGGACACGGTGTCCAGAGGATTTCCAGGCCTCTGCTGTGAGACCTGCTGGCACTGCTGGGACAAAAAGAGGGCATTGTGAAAGGCGACCAAAGGCCACATCTGGTGTGGGGCTGTGTGTGGGGACAGCTGTGCCAGGGGTGCTGTGCCAGGTGTGCTGTGCCAGGGGTGCTGTGCCAGGGGTGCTGTGCCAGCCAGGTGTGCTGTGCCAGGGGTGCTGTGCCAGGCACAGGCAAGGCCAGGCCAAACAGGGGTGACCTCCTCATGCAGGGTCTCCTCCTGGGCTGCTGGGAGCTCTGGGACAAGACTTTTCAGAGCACACACTTTTCACAGCACCCCTCAGGACTACTCTGGGCAATGCTGGGACCCAGCAGTCCCCTTCTTTCTGAGCCCTCCTAACCCAGGGACAGCACTTCCTCGTGTCTATAACTTACAGAGGGGAGTGGTCCTGCCTTCTAATTCCTCTGTTTCATGTTACAACAGAAAAAACAATGGAGGCTTTCTGCTGCATCCTCCCTTGGCCATTTAGAATTTGCTCTGGCTCCATCACATCATTTCTCACCTCTCCTGAGGTAGCTGATCTCTCAGTGTCTCACCACGTGCTCTCCTCTGTTCCACAGGTGTCCCTCCTGCTCCTGGTGAACTCTCCTGAATCTTGCAGTGTGCTGTGGGAATTGCCTTTGGAAAGGCTGGGCTGTCTCCACGCATTTCCTGATCACTCATCCTTGTTCCAATATTTCCATCTCCCTTCATCTCCCTTCCCTTCAGTCTCTGGCACCGTGTTCCTCCTGCTCCAGCCTGGCAGAGGTCAGGACACTCTGGGTACAGTAGTGCCCAGGCCTGATTTTGGAAACGCCCCTTTAGAAACCTGACCCTCATGAAGCTCCCCTGGCCATGGGGATGCCTGGGGGCACTTTGGCTGCCTGAAGAATTCCCAGGGCATTTTCTGTTGTTTATTTTCAGTTTGTGCAGCCAGGCCATTTGCATGCAGCCTGTGAAGGACAGGGGTGCTGGGAAGGACACGTGTGATGCTCCTCCTGAGCTGTGCAGCCACTGCTGGCCCTGTGCTGCACACTCAGCACTCCAGGCATGCAAATAAAGGGTGTGTGGCTTTCATGCAGATGCTGCAGCTTTAAATGTGAGCTGCACAGGGAAATTACATGAAAAACACCTTTTCAGGCTAGAAGCCTGTGTGGATTAAAGGCAGTGTCGCCTCAGCAGCAAGGGCAGAGCTCTGCTTGAGTGGAGAATTCCTGGTTTGGCTGGGAAGGGACCTTGAGGATGATCCCATTCCAGCCCTGCCATGGGCAGAGGGGCCCAGCCCTCGGGGCAGCTCTGTGGCCTCCTCTGGATGCCCTGGAGGAGCCAGAGCTGGTTCCTGTCCCTGGCAGCCCCTCGGCCCCAGCTGCTCGTGCTGGGCTGGACTGGCAGCTCCAGTGCCAGGTAAGGAATCCCACACAGCTCCACAGCCCTGGAACATGAACCCTCCACACCAATCCCTTCACCAGGAAGGTTTTCCAGGCTCAGAAAAGTTTCCTGCCTCTGCTCCCAAGCCCCTGCTGCCAGAGCAGAGCAGAGCAGAGTGAATCAGCTCAGCCCTGAGGCTGGGACAGAGAGGGGAACTCAGAGGAGCTGTCTCACATCCAAAGCTGGGGTGAGGACAAGGGAGGGACAGCTGGGGTGAGGGTGTGACTGCAGAAAGGGTCCCAAGGAGCACAGTGAAAGTGCAGCACAGGCTGCAGCAGAGCTGCTCCAGTTACAGCTGAGCCAGAGGGTGGCTGACGGGGGAATTAAAAGTTGCCTGGAAATGCCAAAGGATGAAACTCAATCTGTCATCTAATTTAATCACCATGTTGGTAAAGCCCAGCTTTCTGGAAGAGACAATGTAAACACAGGCTCTAGAAGGAGATTTCTTCCCTGGAGACTCCACAGCAGACCTGGAGACCTGATTGTGAAAATCCATCGTTGGAGGAAGGAAAAAAAAAGTCAATAATATCCAAAGCTTGCGCTCAAAGGCCACAAACTGCCATGATTTCTCTACATCTCTTTCTGCTCTTGCTTTTAAGACATGAGAGCTGGGGGAAATGACAGCAGCTCTCAGTACTGTGGGGGAGAATTCCCATTTAAATTCTTATTCATCTCCCAAAAATGAGCGACTTTAAGGGGGAGGGGGTGAATGTGCTGCAGTTGCTTGGAATAGGAATACAACTTGTTATACAAAGCATGGAAAATAATGATAATCCAAGGGGAAAAAATCTTGGCAGGCTATGAAATTCAAAAAAGGCAGAAAACTAGAAAGTCTGAGCAATGGCAGAAGCAAAAAGACTGAGAGACAGCCCCTTTCCAGCATTTTGAGAGATAAAACAGCCTTTGGGGAGAGCAGGCAGGTCTGAGGGCCCAGCAAAGGAGGCTGTTGGCAACTGATCTTAAGTAATATCTTGGCATTTTAATTTTTGCAGCCAAGAGGATTTATCACAGAAAACAGCAGGGCAGCAGACAGGCAGGAATTAAGGAAAATTTAGGCCCCCACCTCTGTGAACTGATTATAATTGGAAGCATCCACCAGCCAAGGATCCAGGCAACCAAACAGCCCAATTCAGCTATTTTCAAGTTTTTGGTAAACTGAATGAATCCCTAATAGCAGCACTCAGCTGTGGAGTGGTGTCTGCATTAAAAACTGCTTTTAAGGGGAAGAAAACAAACTCTGAAGGAATCAAAGCCCCCCTTGTCCAAACTACTCCCAAATTCTCCGATGTGAAGAAGGTTTGTGGCAGCTGGGAAAGTGAAGGGCATGAAATGCCACACCAAGTAGGTGATAAAGAAATAACTGCTGAAGACATCTATAAATAGAGGTGTTCAGTGCCAGCATCAGGCATTGAACAGGGCATGGTACAGGCAGAGCAAGCTTGGGGAAAGCTCCTGGAGAAGGAGAGGGGAAGATGACAGGAGAGTCGTGAAGATCAGAGAGCTCTGTAGCAATTAACTCATGTCAGGGAGAGATGAAGGTGACAGACAAAGGAACCCTCAGGACATCGGGATGCCATGGGAAAGGGGGGACACAGTGGCTGGGGAGCCTGAATGACTCAAGGATCCTTTCCCTAATTAAAGCCAGTCCCTAAAGGTCGTTACACATCATAATGAGGCACCCAGTGCAGTCTCTGCTCAGGAGCAAATTCTCTGGTCCTCAGCTGGCCCAGGCTCTGGGCTTGCCCAGTCTGTGAGCCACAGACTCACTGAGGGCACATGGGAGGGCCTCACGCCCCTCCCAGCAAAGAATTTCCTCTTAATGAACAATCTAAATGTACCCTCCTTCAACTAAAGCCATTCCCTGTGTCCTGTCCCTCCATCCCTCGTCCCCAGTCCCTCTCCAGCTCTCCTGGAGCCCCTTCAGGCCCTGCAAGGGGCTCTGAGCTCTCCCTGGAGCTTTCTCCTCTCCAGGGGAACATTCCCACGTGGAGTGAATTGAACCTGAACTAAGGTAACAGGAGAAACTGTAGAGGCAACAGGGAGTTTGGAATGCTGTGGGGTCATTTAGTGCCCAGACAGTTGGGACAAGGCATTTAAGGTGTCTCAGCACGTCCCTGAGGGTGACCTTCAGGCTGACATTCCTTCCAAGAGGAGCACCCACAGTCCATGGAAGAGCTGCTGGAGTTCAGCCTTTGCTGTGTGCAGTTCTTTCCAGGCCTGTTACTAACTCACTGATAAAAGATTTTAACTAAAATCCTGCAGAAAACAGGGTTTCAGCTGAAAACCCTGCAGGCTGTGCTTGTGGCTTCTATAAACCCCATCTGAACCCAGATGAGGCCAGGACAGCATCCAGATCCTGCTAGGAGAGCACTTGGAAATCTTCACAGGGCTTGGTTTCATGGAGCAGAGAGCCTTTTAATCTCTCATTGCAGAGGCAGTTTTGGAAAGGGAATCCGCTTGAAGTCGTGTCCCATGTGGACATCGCTCCCTTTCCTCGTTAATGGATGGCTTCTGTCAGAGTTGGCCTCAGAGCAGTTTTCAAAGGCAGTGAATTAATTCTCCTCTCTCTGAGAACAGGCTCCCATGGCTGCTGTCTCCTCTCCTTGGCCGTGGAGTCTTTGGAAGGGAGAATTAGGGATAATCAGTTTGTCACAAGTGTCAGGAACGTGCTGCACAGAGCTTTACATGCTGACAGAGTGGTGCTGGTTGTAACCAGCCCAAGCATTTCCCTAAAATTAGTATCTAAATAAATCCATTCCTCTGGGAAAGCATCTGCTTGGGAATTAAATTATTCCAGATCTGAACATTAGCAGGATTTTTGCTAAACTCGAGCTGTCACCCTACCAGAGCACAATTAAACCTTAAGTCTGCAACAAATTCCTCAGGAAACCTGAGAAGTCAAATGTGAAACCACTGAAAAGAACCAAATGACTTCAGTGTCAAAATGCTGCTTCAGCAAATGGAAGCAGATTTGGGACACTGGGGGAAGATGCAATTTCTGGGTTGAGAAGATGAGCCACAGCCATAATGAATGTTTTACCAAGCCTGTATCTAGTTTCAAAACCTTCCCACAGTCATCCCAAATAAGCACTGGTGAGAGGGAGTCATTAGAGAGGGGCTGGACTGAGAGCAGCCTGAGCATTAATGAATGAGTGCAGGTTTGCAACAGAGCTTGTTACATCGGGGAGCTGCTCGGGTTCTCACATGGAGACAGGGCTCTTGCAAAAGCAGGATGGGGAAAGCAGCTGGAATGAGCTTTCCTGTGTCCCACCAGGGCTCCAGAAGCTGAGCTCTGCAGCCTCCCAGCACTGCTGCTCCCAGCCTCTCCTCCCCACAATGGCTGGGCTGGAAGAGACCTTAAGGATCATCCAGTGCCACCCCTGCCATGGCAGGGACACTTCCACTGTCCCAGGTGCTCCAAGCCCCATCCAGCCTGGCCTTGGGCACTGCCAGGGATCCAGGGGCAGCCACAGCTGCTCTGGGCACCTGTGCCAGGGCCTGCCCACCCTCCCAGCAAGGAATTTCCTCTTAATGAACAATCTAAATATACCCTCCTTCAGCTAAAGCCATTCCCTCTGTCCCATTCCTCCATGCTTGTCCCCAGTCCCTCTCCAGCTCTCCTGGAGCTCCTTCAGGCCCTGGCAGGGGCTCTGAGCTCTCCCTGGAGCTTCTTCCCTCCAGGGGAACATTCCCAGCTCTCCCAGCCTGGCTCCAGCCCTGCAGCAGCTCCAGCTCCTTGTGCTGTTGGATCAGGGCTGGGGCAGTTCTTCAGGTGGGGTCTCACCTGAGGGGCAGAGGGGCAGAATCCCCTCCCTCAGGATCACCCAGGAGCACCAGGATCCCCTCCCTGCTGCTCCCTGTGTCCCCCAGGGCAGAGCTGTGGCCATTCCCTCTCTGTGTCTCCCAGGGCAGAGCTGTGGCCATTCCCTCCCTGTGTCCTTCTGTGTCCCCCAGGGCAGAGCTGTGGCCATTCCCTCTCTGTGTCTCCCAGGGCAGAGCTGAGGCCATTCCCTCTCTGTGTCCCCCAGGGCAGAGCTGTGGCCATTCCCTCTCTGTGTCCACTAGGGCAGAGCTGTGGCCATTCCCTCTCTGTGTCCCTCTGTGTCCCCCAGGGCAGAGCTGTGACCATTCTCTCTCTGTGTCCCTGTGTCCCCCAAGCCAGAGCTGTGGCCATTCCCTCCCTGTGTCTCCCAGGGCAGAGCTGTGGCCATTCCCTCTCTGTGTCCACTAGGGCAGAGCTGTGGCCATTCCCTCTCTGTGTCCCTCTGTGTCCCCCAGGGCAGAGCTGTGACCATTCTCTCTCTGTGTCCCTGTGTCCCCCAAGCCAGAGCTGTGGCCATTCCCTCCCTGTGTCTCCCAGGGCAGAGCTGTGGCCATTCCCTGTGTGTGTCCCTCTGTGTCCCCATGTCCCTACAGGGCTCCCCTCAGCTGATCCCTGCAGTGACCCTGGGCTCCTGCCCTGCTCCAGCAGCCACAGCCCAGCCCTGACTGCCCCAGGGGAGCTGCACAGAGACAGGAGAGGAAATAAAAAGGAATTGAGGCAGGGGGAAAGGGGCCGGACTGCAGAACTGCTGGGCAGGCTCTTCCAGGAGCTCTGGGATGTGACCAAGGCCATGGGCTCAAGGGAAAGGTGACAGAAGGGCAGCAGTGCCCCTGATTGCCCTCTTCACTGCCATGAGTGTAATTATGCCCTGTGTTAATTACAGCCCAGACTCGCTGCCTCCACAAATGCACTCAGGTGTTTCAGCAGAGGTGACTCCTTCTTTATATTCTGGCTGGGCCAGAGGAGCAAGGCCTTGCTCTTCCTCACCAGCTTTAAACCTTCACCATGAAATGGAGACTGATAAAACCAAGAAACACTGAAAGAAACTTTCCTTACTTGTTCAGTAACTGGAATTCCAGCATAACACCCCCAGGTCCTCCTTGGTCCTCACCAGAGCTGACAGGAAGGGCTGGAGCTGGGGAAATCCCAGGAACTGGGGAGATCCCAGGAACTGGGACCATAGGAGCCCCTGCAACTTCCCAGTCTTCTCCTTTCACTGCAGGGATGGCGCTTTGCAGGAAAAAGAAACCATTTTTTCCTTTGCTGGTGGTTCTGCTGACAAGGTCCTGCACCAAACTCTCTGTGAGCTGCCACCAAGTCAGGCTTTGGTCTGGGAGAAGAGAACCAACAACAGAATTTGTCAGGGTGCTGAAAGACCTTTGGAGTAAGGATTGTGTGCAAGGTTTCTCTAGGATTACGTTAAAAGAGAAGAAATCCTGACAGTTTGTGATGAAAGAGACAATTTTTTGCCTGCACGGTAAACTCGCCCCATTATTAAAGCGCATTAGGATGTGATTTGTAACCAAATATTACAAATATGGCTATTTATTACCAAATTATCCCTGGTAATCCCTCAGGGCTTCCCAGCCAGGACACTCCAGCATGGAGAGAGGGGAGATCATCTGTCCTCTGGCAGCTGGCAGCAGACAGACTCTATTCAGAGAGAAAACCAGGCCCAAACTGCAAGAATAGCTCGGGAAAAGCAAGGCTGTTCTTAGGGAGGGTTGGAGCCCCCACCACCGACTGCTCAACCCCAAAAAAGGCACGGGTGGGGGGCTTGGCTGTTTGCTGCTATTCATTTATCACTGAAATGCGCCAAGCTAAAAACAATCAGCATCTTTTGGAGCACTGATGTTCATTAGAATAAAATATTTCCTTTTCTGCCAGGCCAGCAGAGGAAATGGAACCAAAGCCCCGAGATGGCACCGTGATATTGTACAGAGCCTCACCACAGCCCCGGGGGGAGCAGCTTCAGCTGAGCCCCGCAGCAGCTCTGTCTGGTTCTAATCTTTCCAGGCCATTAATCCTGCAGCAGTTAAAGCTGCCAAACAGAGACAGCGTAAAATAGACATTTTGGGCATATGCATCTCTGTAACCATGTGCAGGAGGGATTGCTGCTATTGTTTCTTCAGGGAGTCATGGAAGCATGGGATCCCAGAGTGGCGTGGCTTGGAAGGGACCTCCAAACTCATCTCCTGCCAGCCCCTGCCATGGGTATGGAAATGAGTGGGTGATGTTGCTTTCTGTCACCTGGGGGTGGCTGTGGCAGGTCCTGCTCCTGGCTGTGTGCCATGGGAGCTGTGGGGCTGGAGGGACACTGGGGGTGAAGGGAAGGGATTCAGGATGCTGCCAAACTCCACACTTCTAAAAAGACCAGGCCTTTCATCCCTGCACCTCCTGTCCCCACCTCGAGCACCCCTCATTCAGGAGCTGGGCTCCATGGTCCTTGTGGGCCCTTCCAGCTCAGGATATTCCATTATTTACTTGTGGGAAAAACACTCAGGGGGTGCCAAAAAGCACCTTCTGCCCACTTTGTCCATGCTGACATACAAACCCCACAAAGGATCACGTTCCAGCGCTGAAATAATCCCACTGGCACAAATCTTGGCTGCTGTTATTTGAATATTGAATTTCTTCTCACAGGAAGTGTGATGGAGCATGGAAGTGCCTCAGGGCACTGATTGTGCTGGGGGGAGAAGATGGGAAGCCCTTGTGTCTCCTGGGCTCCTTGAAGTGTTACAGACTGAACTTCCCTGCACATGCAGCCAGGCCATGAAGTGCTGAACTGTTCTGTTCTTTTCTGCTGGAACAGCTTCTCCTCCTGGGCTGATTAAAATGTCTTGCACTGAAAGGCAGCCCCAGGAGAGCCAGGCTGCCCCGGATCAGCTGCAGAGGCAGCTCTGGCTGGGCCTGCTCTGCTGGGGAGAGGAGCAGCACTCACCACAGCACACATCCATGGGGATCATGGCAAAGGCCAGCTCTGTTAGGCAATAACCGAGTTATTTATGAGTGGGTGGGTGGCTACATGCTTCTGTCAATAGCAACATCATCCCACAGAAAGAAAAGACTCTTCTGGCTGTCCTGTGGTGAGGGAGGAGAAAGGGCCTGGCAGGGAGCTCCTCATCACTTCCAGGAGGAAGATAAAGCACCCGAGCCCCACTTTGGCCATCAGCGTTCAGCAAGGCAGGGAAGCTCCTCCTTGGTTCCAGCCAAAAGCTGGAGAGGAAGCTGCTCCAAGGGCTGGGAACAAAACATTCTGCGTTTTCCTGGGGCTCACCTGTGGCAGCAGCAGGGTGTGAGTGCGGGCAGCAGCCAGCACTTCCTGCCTGCTCCGTGCAGAGGAGCAGCCCTGGGACAGCGCCTGGCTCCTGCTCCAAGGGTAGGAAATGCCCAGGATGCCGCAAATTCCCTGCTGTGCTCAGCCCGGTTCGGGGCAGCTCCGCTGGAACCGGGGCAGCGCTGCCGGGAGATGCTCTGGGGGCAAGAGCGGTGACTGTGAGAGCGAGAGTGAGCGTGCAGGGGTGGTGACACTCAGGACAGGTGACACGGCTCCATGCTCACCTGAACGCCGCGGTGCTCCCCCGCTGCCGCACGGAGGTTCCGGCGCCTGTGACCCAGAGGGATCCGGAGCTCCAGGCGGTCTCAGCCCGCCGGAACCGGAGCAGCCCTGCTGGGAAAGGGGCTGGGAATGCCCACCCTGTCCCTCAGCCCCCCTCCCTCCCATGGGCCGCAGGAGTGACACAAGGGGCAGCCTGAGCATCCCGCAGCGCCCACCCGGGATGCCGGGAGTACGGGATGCTTGGGGCTGGCCCGGCTGGCACAGTCAGGACGGGGACAGGGAGACAAGCGGACACAGCCCTTGCTCCCAGGGTGGCTGCTCCCCATCTCACAGGCTCTGCCGGCATCCGGCAGAAGCCAGGCGGAAATTCCCGGAGCTCTCCTGTCCGGAGCCAAACCGCACCTGGTCCCCGGCCCAGCCCGGAGCTGCAGCGCTGCTGTCCCTGTGCCTGCCCGCTGCCCCGTGCCCAGCTGCCGGGCGGTTCCCAGTGCCCACAGGGTCACCGGGCAATTGTTTTCCACGGGCTCCAGCTGCTGCTTGGCAGCGCCCAGAGACCCCGGGGCAGCCTCGCTCCTCCCGAGCCCCGGCAGCAACAATCGCGCCTTTGTCCGCGGCTCCCGACGGCTCCATGGCCGCTGCCAGCTCTGCGGGCAGGACACGGCTCCCAGGCCCGGACACACGGACAGCAGCTGCTGCTGCTCCAGGGAATATCCCTCTCCTTGCTGCTTCTCCTGCCCAGCGGCTGCTGCAGCTCAGAGCGGGCCTGCTCGGCTCCAGCCCCGCTGGGGACACGAATGGTGGCTCCCATCCTGCCTGAGGTGAATTTGGGGTGAAACGCCCCGGGAACAGGCCCTGGGGCACAGTGAGGGCTGTGCTGGGCACGGGGAGTGCGGGGAGCCCTGGCACCCAAAGCCGCTGCTGCAGAGAGCTCCTGGTCACAGTTCCTGACAAAATCCACACTGGGAACAGCTCCACGGTCCCAGCAGCACCGCAGGCAGCCCGGGCAGCCGGGAGCAGCTGGGAACGGGAACAAACAAACACCCTGAGGGCATGCAAAGGCCTCTGTGCACAGCTGCAGTGTGGGGCTGGGGTGTGCACGTACCGGGGCACGGGGAGCTCCTCTGCTGCCCGGGACAGTGCCAGGCCGTGCCCTGAGGGTGAGCCGTGCCCTCAGGGGAGCCCTGCTGCCCAGAGCCAGTGCCAGGCCGTGCCCTGAGGGTGAGCCGTGCCCTCAGGGGAGCCCTGCTGCCCAGAGCCAGTGCCAGGCTGTGCTCTGAGGGTGAGCCCTGCCCTGAGGGATGGCTCTGCTGCCCGGGACAGTGCCAGGCCGTGCCCTGAGGGATGGCCATGCCCTGAGGGGAGCCCTGCTGCCCAGGGACCACTCTGGCAGTGCCAGGCAGTGCCCTGAGGGGTGGTTCTGCTGCCAGGCCCAGGGAGGAGCAGGTCCTGCTGCTCCCCAGTGGGACATGCTGGAGGAGATGAGAGCAGAGGAGAGCAGCTCTCCTGTGGAGGGCTGGGCTGTCGGGCCCGGAGAAGAGAAGGCCGTTCCCCCTTACCCTGTCACTCCAGGGCCTTGCCCAGAGTCCCTCCCCATCGTTCTTGTAGCTCCTTCAGGCACTGGAAGGCCTCAGTGAAATCACCCCAAAGCTTCTCTTTTCCAGGCTGAACAATCCCAATTCTCTCTCCTTGCAGCAGAGCTGCTCCATCCCTCTGATCACCTTGGTGGCCCCATCTGGGCTGGCTCCAAGAGATGGATGCTCAGACCTCTTACCCAATTCCAGCCATGCTGGATGGAGGGGAGAGGAGCAGCCCAGGGGCTGAGGATTGCTGGGGCTGCTGGGGATGTGACCAGTTGTTCCCAGTGCAGAGTTGTGGCCCCACTCCTGCTGCAACAGGAAAATGTCCAGGACCAAACTCATCCCCTCCACAGACAAAACGCCAGCTCTGCACCCGGGAGAGCCCCAAACACAGCCCCAGTTTCCCTTGTGCTCGCTCTGCTGGGGCAGACCCCACATTTCCTGGGACCCTGGTGATGCCAGGAGAGTTCCCATGAGCACAATTCCCCCATGGACCTCAGCACTCGCCAAACTGGTTCAGTGGGTTTGGATCCTTTGTCCTGATGCTTCCCAAAGCAGGACTCTTATCCTGAACCTGCTTCCCAAAGCACAGCTCTGCCCCCAAAGCACGGCTCTGCCCCCCAAAGCACGGCTCAGCCCCCAAAGCACAGCTCTGCCCCCCAAAGCACGGCTCTGCCCCCCAAAGCACGGCTCTGCCCCTAAAGCACGGCTCAGCCCCCCCAAAGCACGGCTCAGCCCCCCCAAAGCACGGCTCTGCCCCCCAAAGCAGGGCTCTGCCCCTAAAGCACGGCTCAGCCCCCCCAAAGCACGGCTCTGCCCCCCAAAGCAGGGCTCTGCCCCTAAAGCACGGCTCTGCCCCCCAAAGCACGGCTCTGCCCCCCAAAGCACGGCTCTGCACCCCCAAAGCACGGCTCTGCCCCCCAAAGCACGGCTCTGCCCCCCCAAAGCACGGCTCTGCACCCCCAAAGCACGGCTCTGCCCCCCCAAAGCACGGCTCTGCACCCCAAAGCAGGGCTCTGCCCCCCAAAGCACGGCTCTGCCCCTAAAGCACGGCTCAGCCCCCCCAAAGCACGGCTCTGCACCCCAAAGCAGGGCTCTGCCCCCAAAGCACGGCTCTGCACCCCAAAGCAGGGCTCTGCCCCCCAAAGCAGGGCTCTGCCCCTAAAGCACGGCTCTGCCCCCCAAAGCACGGCTCTGCCCTCCCCAAAGCACGGCTCTGCCCCCCCAAAGCACGGCTCTGCACCCCCAAAGCACGGCTCTGCACCCCAAAGCAGGGCTCTGCCCCCCAAAGCACGGCTCTGCCCCCCAAAGCACGGCTCTGCCCCTAAAGCACGGCTCAGCCCCCCCAAAGCACGGCTCTGCCCCCCCAAAGCACGGCTCTGCCCCCCAAAGCACGGCTCAGCCCCCCCAAAGCACAGCTCTGCCCCCCAAAGCACGGCTCTGCCCCTAAAGCACGGCTCAGCCCCCCCAAAGCACAGCTCTGCCCCCCAAAGCACGGCTCTGCCCCCAAAGCACGGCTCTGCACCCCAAAGCAGGGCTCTGCCCCCCAAAGCACGGCTCTGCCCCCCCAAAGCACAGCTCTGCCCCCAAAGCACAGCTCTGCACCCCAAAGCAGGGCTCTGCCCCCCAAAGCACGGCTCTGCACCCCAAAGCACAGCTCTGCACCCCAAAGCAGGGCTCTGCCCCCCCAAAGCACAGCTCTGCCCCCCAAGCACGGCTCTGCCCCCCAAAGCACGGCTCTGCCCCCCAAAGCATGGCTCTGCCCCCCCAAAGCACGGCTCTGCAACCCAAAGCACAGCTCTGCACCCCAAAGCACGGCTCTGCCCCCCAAAGCACGGCTCTGCCCCCAAAGCACGGCTCTGCCCCCAAAGCACAGCTCTGCCCCCCAAAGCACAGCTCTGCCCCCAAAGCACGGCTCTGCCCCCCAAAGCACGGCTCTGCCCCTCAGTCTGCGTGCCAAGGGCTGCAGTGGGTGGGTGGTGGCAGTCGGGGACCTGCCTGGGCCCAGCTGTGCCTCTGGGACTGCCCCGCCCCGGGAGGAGGAGGATGGTGGGAGGAGGAAGCAGGGCACAGGGCTGAAGCGGGGACAAAGCCCAGCAGCGCTGGCACCTGCTAATTATGGCATTGGCAGTGCCACCACAGCCAGGACTGTCGCTGCTCCCAGGGCACAGCCCAAAGCCTGGCACCTCCTCTGCCCTCTCCCAGGGCACAGCCACCTCCTGGCACGGGCAGCCCGTGCCCAGAAATGCTCCTTGGGGAGCCTCCACTGATCCGTGCTGGGTGTCACAGAGCCCTGATGTCACACGGGTCACACCCTGGGGCAGCTGCCAGGTGACCCTGGGTGCCAGCTCGGGATTCCCTTGTGGGGTTTCCTGAGCTGCCTGGAGCAGGAATTCCAGAGAGGAGGTGACAGAGACCAGCACCACAGAGCTGGGTTTGTGCCCTCCCGTGGCACCTGGCAGGGGGTGGCAGGGGTTACCCGTGGGGTGTTGGCACCCACTGATCCTCTCCCCACAGAGCAGCTGCCATCTCCTTCCCCACCCTGCTCAATTTCTTAAGAGGAGACTGCCAGGACCCAGCCCCAGCACCCCCAGCAGGGTCCCACCTTCCCGTGCCACCACAGGCGATGGCAGGAGCCACCCCAAGTGGACAATCCTGCAGTGGAGGGGGAGCTCCAGCAGAGTTCCACCCTGCCTCCAGCAGCCCCTGGGCCCCCCTCCCCAGTTCCCTGCCCTCCCCGGGCCTTAGCTGCTGTCAGGGGCATCCCCATGGGGGCACAGCCATGGCCATGTCTGGCACAGGGATGTCCCCATGGTGGCACAGCTATGGCGATGTCTGGCACAGGGATGTGCCCATGGTGGCCATGTCCCCGTGGTGGCAGAGCCATGGCCACATGTGGTACAGGGATGTCCCTGTGGTGGCCATGTCTGGCACAGGGATGTCCCCGTGGTGGCCATGTCCCTATGGTGGCCATGTCTGACACAGGGATGTCCCTGTGGTGGCCATATCCCTGTGGTGGCCATGTCTGGCATGGGGATGTCCCTGTGGTGGCCCTGTCCCTGTGGTGGCTGTGTCCCTGTGGTGGCACAGCTGTGGCCATGTCTGGCACAGGGATGTCCCCATAATGGCCATGTCCCAGTGGTGGCCGTGTCCCCATGGTGGCACAGCTGTGGCCATGTCTGGCACAGGGATGTGCCCATGGTGGCTCCGTCCCTGTGGTGGCTGTGTCCCTATGGTGGCACAGCTGTGGCCATGTCTGGCACAGGGATGTCCCCATAATAGCCCTGTCCCTGTGGTGGCTGTGTCCCTATGGTGGCACAGCTGTGGCCATGTCTGGCACAGGGATGTCCCACAGGTTGGGGATTTCCCTCACGGAGCGAAAGAGAAAGAAGGAAAGGGCTCTTGGCCACGTTCCTCTTGGCCTCCTTCCATTTTCTGCTTTTGATGTTGTTCTCCCTTTTTATGCTCCTTGCTCGAGCCCCAGTGAGTGTGGGGAGTTCATCCAGCAGGAGCAGCCAGGGAAGGAGAGCAGCACACACAGCCCTGGGCAGGGCTCCCGACGGGGCTGTGCCCCCCAGAGCAGATAAAGCCCAGACAGACCCCTCTGGTGGCCATCTCAGTGACATCCCTCCCTTCTCCAGAGGTGCCCGAGGGCCTTCAGACACCCCGGAGAGTGGCCCGTGTGCTGCAGGAGGTGACACTGAGGGGACAAGGCTGGATGGGACACACAGGCACCTGAAGGGCTGCCTGCCCCCGCTCCCACCTGCACTCTGCCCCTCCAGGGGAGGGATTTGGGGTCAGGAAAACCCTGTCAGTGCCACCCCTGCCCACTGCCTCTGCTGCCTGGGGTTGGTGGCAGTGACAGATCTGATGGCACCGATGGATCCAGAGGCTGAGCAGAGCCTGCTCCCCCTCAGGAAGGAGAAGCTGGGGGGGAAGCCATCATTGCTTCATGCTCTGTGCCACCCCAGATGCCCCTGTCCCACTGCCTTTGAGCAGCCCCCAAGGCCACCCTCGGAGCACAGTGGGACCCAGGGCCCAGCACAGGGACAGGCACAGGGACAGGGCCACCCAGGGCCACTGCCAGCCCCAGAGCTGGCACCTCACTGGAGCTTGGCTGGCCAGCAGGAGATCAGCTTCCTTCCAGCTCTGCCTGCATTTGGTGACCTCTAACAGGGACCTTGCACCCTGCCTGGCAAACCCCACTCCTTGCTCCTGCCCAGGATCCCTGGCACTGTCCCCTGGCCCTGTGGGGAGCTGGCAATGTCCCCTGGGCCTGCCCATGTGCAGCTGTGCCCAGAGGGAGCCCAGGTGATGACCAGGCCGTGGCACAGCAGGATCACCCAGTGCAGGAGGGGCTGTGGGCACTGGGGGTGATGGAGCCTGTGGGAGCAGCCACCACCCAGCCCCAGTCCCACAGAAACCCACCTGGTAGCCCGGCCCCAGCCTGGCACCAACATTTCCAGGAATTCTGGGGCACTGCTGCCCACACAGCAGCTCTCCAGGAGCCAGCTTGGCACTAAAGGCCACTGCCAGGACAAGAAGCCAAGAATTTTCTTGAAGCAGGTTCTGCCCAGCAAAGCCATGTGAATCCCCCTCAGGAAACAATCCACTCACCGAGGTACAGCCAAGACTTCATCCCAGGCAATTCCTGCTGTGTCTTCTCCTTGCCAAACCCCTCAGCACTGGCTCTCCCAGCCACTGCCTGACACATCTGGCAGCACCACTTGCAAACCTGCAGGAGCTTGGCTTGTTGGGGAATTTTAGTGAATTTTACCTGATTTGAACCTCAGCCCAAAGCAGCAGCACTCAGGCCCCGCAGAGATCCTGCTTTGCCCTTTCCTGGGTCTCACCCCGTGCTCCTGCCTCCAGCTGGGACAATCCCTCCTGGCCCAGCAGAGCCTCAGCTGGGGCAGCTTCACTGGACAAAATACTACAGAAAATTCCAAGTTTGGGATTCACAGGGGCTGGGCATGTGCAGGGCAGGAATAGGGATGTGGGAAAGGAGCAGGGATGTGGGAACAGGCTCCAAGAGGCCTGGGGAGAGCTGCTGCACAAAGAAAACAGAGGAGGCAGAAAGGCAAAGACAGAAGGTTTGTTTGAAGATGCAAAAGGATTTAAAACCAGAGAACTGCCTGGTTATGGCTAAAATCTCCTTTTGGCTGTTCTTAAAGGAGCCTGAACACCCCTGAGGCAGCTCTGGGGGGATGTCCAACGCCCACTGCCAATTCCCAAGGGAATCCAGGATCTCCAGGAGCTGCTGGCACAGCAGGGCAGCTGGCCCTTTGCAGCTGGCCTTTATTAGCCCCAAAGACAGAGCATGAGAGTCCTTTAGGCCACAAAGGTAACGGGGCATGGGAGGAAGCACCGAGCTCTGCAGCGTTCAGGAGCTGGGGGCTGAGGCTGATGAAGGTTTAAGCTGCTTTCAGCATCAGTTTTCAGGGTGACAGATGGAGGGAGGGAAGGAGGAAAGAAACCCCACCCCATTCTCTGCCCGAGCCTCCCGAGGCTCTGGAGGCACCGTGCTGGATTTCCAGGGAAGCTTTTCAATCTGACCCCATGTTGGCCTCCTGCTCGTCACATCCTCGACACAAGAGCCCCCTCAGGTGCCCTCCTGGGAAAAAGTCCAGCACAGAGCAGGATCCTCAGCCAGAAGGCAGCTGTGACTGGCCCCAGCAGGGATGGACTGAGGGGAGCACACAGCTCTGACACTCAGGGGGCTGCAGCCCTGATGGTGGAACCCCAAATGGTTTGGGTTCAAGGGACCTCAAACCCACCCAGTGCCCACCTGCCACAGCAGGGACACCTCCCACTGTCCCAGGCTGCTCCCACCTGGCCTTGGGCACTGCCAGGGATGCAGGGGCAGCCACAGCTGCTCTGGGAGTTTACCCTGGAAGCAACAAGCAAAGACACAAAAAGCACCCAGCGCCAGCCCGGGGTTCTGCCAGCACAAGCAAGCAGCTCATCCGTGTCCTGCTGCAAGGAGAGGTGCAGGCAGTAACTTGGGTTTTTAGGACTTTTTCCTTGTGCCCATGGCAATCTCTCAGTTTTGAGAGTTTGGATCCTGTTTAGATCCCTCTCCCTCCCCAGGACTCCCAACACACAGAACAAGGTGGGCTGGGACAGGGACAGGGGGGTCTCCTCTGCACCCCTCTGGGGTTTCAGCCATTCCCAATCCCTGCACTGCTGGGACTCAGCCACACCACCCACCCCACACCCTAAGCACCAGGAGGGTGGGACAAGGAGCAGAGTGAGGGGAAGTGCAGCTGTGAACCAGGGACTGCTGCCATGGTTGTGCTGCAGCTGAGTGACCTTGGAAAGGAGCAGCCTGACCCAGGCCAGTGTCCATCTGCTCTTTCTGGACAGGAGGAGGAGTTAAAACATTCCCATGGAGCAACAGCTGGATGGTAGAGTGGGACTGAGAGAGCCTGCCCAGCCCTTGTGGTGCTGAGCTGGTGCTTCACCCCTGGGCTGGACCAAAGGGCAGTTTGGGGCACTCAGTGACCTTTCCTGACTCTCCAGCACCCCAAACTTCCTTCCCAAGGCAATGGGAGAAAATTGTAACCGTCGCTTCTGATTTAACATTTCATCATCTCCCCATTCAAGAGATTCAGCTCTGAGGGAAAACAGCAAATTCCATTTTTAAACAAGAAAGAATTCCAAGTTTAATCCTCTTGGGAGCAAAAGGATTAACAGCAGGTTTTAAGAAATAGGCTTCAAAAAAAAAGCAAGTTAAAATTCCACATAAGGCACCCCCATTTCAGTATTTTTTGACATGGATACAACAGAGTGAACCAGGAAGTTCCCAGGCACGTGGAGCTTCCCAGGAGCAGCAGTTTTCACCTGGAAGTTGGTGTGAAGAAGATGGATTTAGGAGTTGGGGCTGAAGTGACCCCAAAACCAGCAGCAAAGCAGTTTGGGACTGCAGAACTTCCTCAGCTGGGGGGGTCCAACACAGCTGAGGAAATTCTGCTTCCCCCACAGATAAATCCCACTTCCTGCCTTTCTGGCAGATGGAGAGGTGCCCACAGCCACCCCCAGGGAAAAGGTGTCAGAATCAGAGCAGCTTCTGGGATCCCTCACAGCCAGGATCTGCTCTGGCAACGTTTCAGGATAAGAACAACAACTCACAGGCTCAGAGGCAGCAGCAACACCACTGAGAATCCTGGGATCAACCAGCTGAGAATCCTGGGATCACCCAACTGCTGCACCTCCTCAACTCCCAAAATTCTCCCTCCACCAAAACACCAACTCCTCCAGAACCACCACAGACAGCCCATGAAATGAAACAGCCTGGAGTGAATGAGGTGAACGTGATGTTTATGAACAATAAGCAGTTTCCCTCAGATGGGCTCCCAGGGCTTCCTGCAGCGCTGGCCCAGGTGGGAATCCTGAGCCATGACGGGATATTTCCCATTTTCCTTCCCACAATGCTACACAGAACCAAAACTGCATTGAGAAAAACAATGACCCCCCCAATCCCCCCCAGCAGGTCGCCCTGGAGCAGAAACAAGGTTTAAGTACAATCCAGATGATCCAATCGCAGCGGTATTGGCTTCATTTGACTGTATTTAAATAAAATTAAGCATTTAAAAAATTAACAGGTACTACAATTCCCTGGCAGTGCTGACACCGAGCCCAGCCCCACGAGGCTGTCCCCACCTCCCTGGGCGATCTGGGGGTGTCACACAACACAAGAAGCCACAACATTTTCACGAAGCAACGTAACCAAAAGAATCCCAAGGCAGCTCCCAGCCGGAATCCGGCTCGCGGGGCCGAGGTCCAGGTGATCCCAGGGAGGAGACAGCCCAGGGGGGTGGGAGCACAGGAACACGTGGCTGTCCCACTGCAGCCCCCAGGATGGGCAGTCCTTGCAGGTCCCTGCAGCCCTCAGAGCTTCTTGAGCCGACTGTACATCTCCCTCTTGCTCTTCTCCCCGGCCCAGGTCCGGCTCTTGGTGCGGAACCTCTTCAGGTCCTCCTTGAAGTCCTTGTGGTGCATCGGGCGGTAGCTCTGGGGCTCGCAGAAGCTCTGGGGAAACAGGAGCTGGGGTCACCTCAGTGCCACCAGGGTGCTGATCCCAGCACCAGCAGCCACCGGAGCAAACAGGGACAGACCCCCCTTCCAGGCAGGAGCTCTGAGGCAGACACACAGAGCCCAGGGAGATTCAGGTTACAGCCATCAAAACAAGGGCTTTGTGTACAGGGCTCTCATCCCAAATTTCCTGGCAGAGAACACACAGGCTGAGCTGGTTGAGAGTTCACCTTGCAAGGCACAGACTGGGAGGATGTTCCAGCTCAGATGGTCAGAGCAGGGTGGCTGATCACGGCAAGGTCGTGGATTTAGGGAACAATGATCACTGCGGGTCCCCTCCAGCCCTGAGCATTCCATGATCCGTGTGCCTCGGGACAGCTCCCGGCTCCCACGGATCTGCCCTTGGCTGTCCCGTGCTGCCACCTTGAGGCCTCGGTGCCCTCTCCTCAGGACAACCCAAAGTCCACGGGGACACCCCAAACCCCCGGTGTCCCTCAGCCCAGGGGAGGCAGCAGATCACAGGGAGAGCCAAATCCCAGGCAGCACTGGCTGCCATCAACTGCAGGGCTGGGAGAGCCAACATCCCACAGGGAAGGAGCTGACAGCCCCATCCAGCTGGCCATGGACAGGCCAGGTATCTCCCACCTCCCAGGGATGAGGAGCTGAGGCCTGTTTGTGTCCCAGCAGCGGGACAGATCCCAGGAGTGCTGGGACCATGGAAATGCTGCAGGAGCAGGAGCCAAGGACAGAAGAAATCCCAGCCCTGAAGTGCTGGGAAGTGCTGGGGGGTGGGTTTTAGTTTCCCTGTCTCCATTAGAGGCTGCAAACTCCAAGCTCAGGTTTTCAATTTTGCTGGTTTAGGACTGTACAAGACCTCAGGTTTCCATTTATTATCCAGCAATTACTGTCAAGCCTTGTCTTCTCCCCTGCTCTGACCAGGCTGAAATCCTTTCTCTGAGTGACAGTTTGCTCTTAAGGGGCAGAAACCGCTTCTATTTTACTTGAGACAAGTGGAAAAGCCCTTCAGCTATGGCAGGAAGACAGCTCCAAGACATGGAACAGGCTGAGCTACTCTGGGAACAGCCCAATGAAAAAGAGAGAGGAGGAAAAGCCCCCCAGCCAAACCACTCTGCCACTCATTTCTTCCTTGAGTAGGAAGAAATTAATATTATTTGAGTGTGATAGAGACCCTAGAAAGGCTTGGGTTGGAGGGACCTAAAAGATCTTGTTCCACACACCGTGCCATGGACAGAGACACTTTCCACTGTCCCAGGCTGCTCCAAGCCCCTTCCCACCTGGCCTTGGACACTGCCAGGGATGAAGAATCCATGTTACTCACCTGGCACCTCGAGAAGAAATCCTTGTAGCCCCCCTTGAGCACATAGAGCTCCGGGTAGTGCAGGTTGGGGTACTCATTGCTCAACCTATCCTGCTCCCTCACAAACCGGCACCTGCAGCGGGGAAAATCCCGTGTTAAATCCCACATTGACCCAGTAACTCCCAAAGCTGCACCCAAACCCCCCCATCCCTCGAAGGAGGAGCTGGAGCTGCCAGTCAGGGAGAGCCTGAGCAGTCCCACAGCCACAGCTCAGAGGCTTTTCCTTTCCCCTCTGAACATTGCAGTGCTCCAGCCCAGGCCCAGCACGGCTCCTCACCCACCAGGCTGTGCCAACCCCTGCCAGAGGTGCCAACCACCCCGTGCACAGCAAGGGGAGCCAGCCCAGCCCCTCCCAGTGCTCCCAGTGCTGTGGAACCCTGCCCCCGGGAGAGGAGCTCACATGCGCGGGCCCCGCTCCGAGGAGAACTCGCAGTGGAACACCACGATGACGCGCTTGTCCTCCGACGGCTGGATGGGCTTCTTCAGCAGGAAATTCTGCACCTCCTCCTCCATGTGCAGGTTTATGGCACCCTGCAGGGCAGAGTGCAAGCACTGAGGGCAGGGAACAGCCACAAACCCACCCCACTCCCTTGGGAACCAATTCCTCATCTGGGTTTGCTGGAAGAGCTCTGGAACCCTCTCCCAGCACAGCTCCAAACCCCACCAGGACACCACAGACTCTGGAACCCTCTCCCAGCACAGCTCCAAACCCCACCAGGACACCACAGAGTCTGGAACCCTCTCCCAGCACAGCTCCAAACCCCACCAGAGTACCACTGAGTCTGGAACTTGCTGTCTGTGATTCCTCAGCCAGGAATCCCTTCCCCATATCCCATCCATCCCTGCCCTCTGGCAGTGGAGGCCATTCCCTGTGTCCTGTCCCTCCATGCCTTGTCCCCAGCCCCTCTCCAGCTCTGCTGGAGCCCTTCCAGGCACTGAGAGGGGCTCAAACATCACAAGGTGTCTGGGTGACCTGTTCCTGGTTATGTTTTACACAGCCATTTTTCCTTTGGAGTCTGTCACTGAAATGAAGTTTAGCACTCCAATTTTAGCCTCCTGAGATATGAGGATGCTGGACACTGAGTGTCACATCCTCCTCAGGAACATCTGTCACCCTGAGGGCCACAGGCCCCTCCTCTGCTTACAGAGAGCAGAATGTCCCCTCTTCTGAGGGAACAGCCACTTCATGGCCCACATGTGGGCTCAGTGTCCAAACCCAGGCAGTGGACCCTGAGCATGACAGGATCCCAAAGGGGCCCCTCAGGAATAACATTTCCACAGGGCCTTGGATAAAAATCAGCCCCACAGGGATCCCAGAGACCCCAGGCTGCAGCTTCAGACCACCTGCCCTGCTCTTATGGGGTCCACATACCTTGATGTGCCCCCCTTCATACTCATAGGGGTATCTACAGTCAATTATCACACACTGCTTGATGAAGCTCTCAAACTTCCCAGTCAGCACAGACACAATCTGAGAAAAAAGACCACAAAAAACCCAGAGTTTAGTTGTTTCAAGCAATTTCTATGTTCTTCCCCAACCCCCACCAAAGAATTTTTCTGGCTCCCTTGGAGCACTCACCATTTCAGAGTCGATGTATTTTAAATCTTGATGTTTTCCATCGACAGTGTCAAATAAATAACTCTGGAAGAGACAGGATGGAGAAAATTCCAGCTGTGAGTCACGTGGGTGACAGCACAGCATCCAGCAGTTCACTCTCTGACAGACACTCTGCTGGCCAGAGTTAAAGCTCTAAGAATGCTAAAATCAGGCACAGAATTTCGTTTTTGGCTCCCACACTAGAGGATTTTATAGGGCTTTAACCACAAATGGATCAGTTTGTGTCCAACTGGGCCATCCCCGTCTCACCAACAGCCTCTCCTGGTTGTTTGAAGACCAAAGGATTTTAAAGGTTGGAAAAGACCTCCGAGATCAAGTCCAAAGAAGCAAGGCAGGTTTATGAGGGAACAGAAGAGGCCCTCTAAAGGGAAGTGTTTTTCTGGGCTGGTTTGAGACATCCCCACCAAGAGAGGCCCTCAAAACACTTCATTCAACACCCATGGAATCTCTGGAATTACCTTGGAGAAGTCCCCGATAAGGTCCCTCTGGTCACTGTCCAAAATGCTCTCAATCTCTGCTGTGGAGGGCTGGGTCCTCACCAGCTTCAGGCTCTGCAGGACACAGGTCAGAGATCCATGAGGACAGACACATCCCATTCCCTGTTTCCCACAGCTGACAGCTTGGAGTGCACTCCCAAGCCCTGAACCGCCCCCTCAGCTTCCCTGCTCAGGGCAGAGCTCAGGTTCAGCACTGTGGAATTGCTGCCCCAAGAATCCACCTGGAAAAGCTCCCACCAACCTTCACAAACCAGACCCCAACTCTGCATCTCCCCTCATCAATTCTGTGTCACAAACTGGATGCTGAGCCACCAACCGTGGAGTCCTCAGAAGTTCCTGGCAGGCTTTTCCTCTTCTTGCTTTTCCCTGGAGAATTCTCCTCCTGGGATCTCTCCATCCTTTTCTGGGTGGTTCTTCCTGCAATGCTTGACATGGATGAAGAGCCAAACAGCCGGCACCGCTTGGCCTGCAAGGGAGGAGAGGAGTTGAGTTGTCCAGCAAAGGTTTATGAAAGAAAACAAACACAACTCAGGCTTTCAGATTATTCCAATCTTGGCCTCATTTAAGGCACCACCACTGCAGAGCAACAGGGGGTTGTTAATCTGAATTATCCAGGCTTTGCATTTCCAGTAACACTTGTTACTGGGGGAGCCTGAGGCACCATAAGCAAGATAAAGAGCCAGCAAAATGCTCTACATCAATTAGCAGCCAATTTATCAGCAGATTAAAGAGCTTTCTGCCCGAGCTCCTTTCCCAGTCTGTTATCAAAGCATCAGGTTACAGCATTCCAGGTGAGTCCCTGTAGAGTGAATTTCACATATGCCAAGATTCTGATAAGGGAAGTCAAGATCTTCTCACATTTATGAAGTGCAAGAAGAAATTCTATTCCTATAAACACCAATTGTTCCACACTGACAGAGTCTGCCAGGTGAACTGCCCCAGAGATAAGGGAATTGTGCGGGGGGTTATGCCAGGGCTTGTTCTGCTCTCGGGGATGCAGGGGACAGTGGGGTGACACAGTCCCTGTCCCTTGTGGGACACTCACCCGGCTGTCCGCTCTCCTCATGACCAGAGGCGCCGTCCAGAGACTGGACACGTCCGAGGGCACCTCCTCATCGTTCTGCAAGAGAGGGAAATCCTGCTCATCCCTCACCACAGACACACTGCACTTACAGCTCCTGCCTGCCTCAGGTGAACATTCCAGCTGGAACCAGCTCCCAGAGCAGCTGCAGGGATTTAACTCCATCACCGGTGCAATTCTTCAGGAAATAATGGAACTGAGAGGAGCCATGTTGGACAAGGTGAGTTCATCAATTCATTGATTGATTAACAAAGATGAGCCTCTGGGGCTTTAAGTATTTCAAACTCCCTTGAAAACAGTTTTGTATCTAAGTGGCTCAAAGCAATCACCACCTCTGACTTTTTCAGCAAGTTTCTGAAGAAAAATGCCAACTGTTCAAATAATTCCCTCAGTCCTCAAACTAAAAATAATTCACTTGTTCAGACCGCAAACAAATCCCACTGGCTGCACTAGGAAGAGCATTTATAAGATAAAGGCACCCCAGTGGGAGCTAGAAAAGATGATGAGAACTAATTAATCTCCTTGTGGGAGATATCCCTGCCCACGTGAAGGGGATTGGAACTGGATAAGCTTTAAGGTCCCTTCCAACCCAGAGCAGTCTGGGCTTCTGTGATTGCCAAAAACCCAGCGTGGTGCAGTCTGAGCACCCTGACTGCAGCCACAGCACACCAGACACATCAGGCAGAGCTGATCTGGGGATCTCCACCCCATCCCCTCTGCACACACCTTCAAGTCCTGGTCATCCAGCAGCTCCATGAAGCCATCATCATCCTCACTCTCCGAGGAGGGCAGGGAATGCTGCTGCAGGAAGGCTGCCCTGGAGTTCTCCTGTTCCCCAGAGGCTGCTTCCCCCATGGGCAGCTGAGGGGAGACAGAGGGAGTTTTAACAGCATTCCCTCTGCTCCCTGCAGGATGCTGCAGCCAAGGAGGGGCCACCAGGGCTCCCTGCACGCCAGGGAACACCGTGGTTATCCCCAGCCCCGAGCTGCAGCACAGGCAGGGATCAGCAGGATTCTGGAAGGCTGCTGGATCCAGGGAGCTGAGACAAGGCTTGGCCCCCCAGCTCTGTTTCTGGACAATGATTTTTCAGTTGCTTTTTCTAAACAACAGGGTATGAATAAGGTAATTTTTCTTCCTGGATGTCACATCTGGACACAAAATCCAGCTGCATTTACAGAGTTTGGTTTGTTGTTACAAATGCATCTGCCTGAACATTCAGTATCAGCTTTACTGATCATTTCAACCCAAATCAATGTCCACATTCCCTTCACTTACTGAGCAGAACCCCAGCTCTGTCCTGACTCGTCTTTCCCAGAACAATGTTTCAAATTTCTCACGAGCCAAAGGTGAGAAGAATTCTCTTATCTGGCAGACACAAAAACTTATTTATCTGACATCACCACTTCAGAACCCTGATTTGGTTATTTTGATGGCAGAGAATTAGGTGAGAATTAGTTGAGAAGAACCAAGTACCTGAGCTGGAGATGAATTTTGCCTTGCTGCAAGAACACCCCTCCCATCACGGAAGCCACGACAAGCTGGTTTGGTTGGCTTCTTGAACTCAAATGATTCCTGAAACAAAAAACAGCAAAATGATAATTTTACCAAAATTACAAACTGTGTTAAGCTGCTTGGATCCTTTTATCTTTTCCAATTTCTTAAAGTGCCTGACATTTTGGATTTAAGCTCCCTGCTGCCAACAGAATAGGCTGAAGGTGAATGTTTTCAAATTAAAGATGTTACAGCAGTGTTTCATCTAACACAATCCAGCATTTATGCTCTTGGCATCACCCTACAGGGCAGGGCTTCTCTATTTCTGTCAGTCAATTCTCTGCAGAATAAATAAATCATTCTTGGAGGCAGCCAAGCACTGACACCTCATTCCCTACAGGATTCCCAGCAGCCAGGGCAGACCCAGGACACTGAATCCAAGAGGAACCAGAGTTCCCCATGGCAGCAGTGGGGACAGCCAGGGGTGACCTCCCCAAACCCCTTCTGGAGGCAGCTCCTGCCCAGAGTAAGCAGGCGAACAGATTTTCCTCTGCCACAGCCAGAAAGGAGTCTGGGTCAGTGGCACCAAGGCAGAACTGGGCAAAGTCTTCCCCATTTTTATTAACCTGCCAACAGCTCTAATTGGAGCTGCAAGTTCCCTCCAGAAAAGCTGAGCTAAAGGTGGTTGTGCCTGAAGAACAGCCTGGCAGGGAGGAATTGAAGCCTTTCCCATCACATGCCCTGTGCAGGGATGTGTTAATCCAGCTGTCCCTCCCCTCCCACAGGCATCAGGAAACAGCACTCACATTTTCCTTATTTTCATCCTGTTCCATAGGCTGGAAAGCATCAGTGTCCAGAGAGTCAGAGTGGTTTCTCTTCAGAGCAGGGCTGGAGCCCAGCAGGCTTTGCTACAACACAGAAGGGACAGTTCAGGACTGTGCAGCAGTCCTTGCACAAGCACATTTCAAGCACTAAAGGGGTTAACAAAGACTGGAAAGCCTCTGACTACAAATTTTGCACACCCTGTGCAGGAATCCTCTGCTGACATCTTGGTACAGGGACCAAAATGCTTCAGTGCAGCAAAGATGGAGCCACACCACAGAAATTTCACACTAAATGAAGTGAGATTGGGAATTTACAAACTGCAGTTCTGACATTAAGCACCCCAGCAGCTGGTGTTGAAGCCAGAAAATTAACAAGTATTCAACTAAATGCATTCAACCAAAACCATGCTAAATCCTTTAACACGTATAAAACATCAATCCCACTCTCACTTACTGGCAGGGAATGGATTCTTCTGAAAGGTATTCGAAGGCTGCAATGAAAAAGAACCAAAATTTATCAACATTTTGCTTTAAAAGGCAGGGACATGAATAGAAATCACCCCCTAATTCCATAATCTAAAAGAGACACCAAGGAAGAATTTAAAATAGAATTATACTTACTTCAGCCTGCTGGATTTGATTGCTTTCTCAAACCTAAAATCAAAAGATCAAAGGTTGGTCTTGAAGATCTTAGAGGTCTTTCCCAAATTAAACATTTCTGTGGTTCTTAAGGCACAGACTTAAACCAAATGTTAAAAGGTGCAATTCAGACAGACCTTGATGCAGCCCCAGGCTGCAAGTGGGTGCCAGTGCCATGTGGTTGGCACAACACCCAGCTCAGAGGCAGCACTGCAGTGCCCTGGGCAGGGGCAGGGCCAACCCCAGCATTCCAGCTCGGGAGCACAGGGAGAGGTGCAGCAGGGGAGCCCCAGTGCACTGTGCCAGCAGAGGAAAGCCCTGCCCAGGCCTCATCAGCCCAGGTTTGTTTGTTAACCATGCCAGGTTTCACACAGGGGCACTCACGTGTCCTCCATGGCGTCGTGTGAGGTCGCAGGGCCAGGAGAATCCAAAGCCAAACCTGCAGAGGAGACACAGATTTCCCACTGATCCATACCCAGGGACTATCACAGATTTCCCACTGATCCATACCCAGGGACTATCACAGATTTCCCACTGATCTACACCCAGGGACTATCACAGATTTCCCACTGATCCATACCCAGGGACTATCACAGATTTCCCACTGATCTACACCCAGGGACTATCACAGATTTCCCACTGATACATACCCAGGGAGTACCACACACTGCTACACATTTCCACAGAAAGACCCAGGGGCTGCAAAGTCCCACCTGCAGCCTGACCTCAGTGCAGAATAAAAAAAGAGTTAACGCACTCCCCACCGTGGGTTTGGCTGTGGATTATCAGTGCTTGGGGAAAAACAGGGAATTTAAAAAAGCCCCCAAGCCCTGCCAGGGCTGTCACATGGAACACAGTGCTGGCACTCAGCATGGAATACTCTGTTTATCCACCACACACCTTAATAAACAATTCAGTCCTTTAGGAGTTTTTTTAAGCCATGTTTTTAGCTACACCTACGAAGAAATTTTGGGCTCATTCTCAAAAATAAGCAGTCAAAGGCCCTTCTGAATGTCCTGGAATTAACAGGAAGCACTTCAGAAGCACAAAGCAAACACAGCTTCATAGCCCCAGAGCATTTCAGGCACATCCAGAGTCACTCCAGCACGGGTTCCTGAGGAGCCACAGAAAGTGAGGATTTAGCAAGGCTGGTTGCTCTGTCCTGCTCAGTGGTTTGTGAGCTGTACTCGTGCTTTAGCACTTCACAGAATTCTTTTTTAGGCTGAAAGTGCCCTCAAAATAGGGCATAAATCCAGGTAGAAACAGTGATTTCCCTCAGCTGGAGCAATGAAGCACCAGAGGGAATCTACAAGTTATGGGGTGAGAGCTTATTTGATTTTCAGTGATAAAACAACTCATGTGAAAAACAGGAAACCCTCCCAGGAAGTAGCAGAACTGAGGGGTTTCAGATCATCAACCAGCTCTTGGTAACAGGAGAACACAGGACAGAGCCACTCACTGGCACAGTTTGGGTTTCAAGAGAGAAAACACAGTGAGGACTTGTTTTCCCTCCCTACTGCTCACACTCTCCAAGACAATTAAAGCAAAATTTTAAAAAAATCCACAGCCCAAACCCTGAGCTGCAGAGGTTTCCTGGGGGATCTTCCACCTGCCTCCCTCCTTCCAAGGGCCAGTTCTCTCTCCAAACCCCAGCTGCCATGTAGAAGTGCATTGCTTTCCAATTCCTAATCAATGTTTGTTAATTGAGGCAGCCCTACCTGAGTCTGTGGACTCTGAAGAGGCTGATCTATGCAATCCATTTTTGGTTCCCACGTCTTGGTCCAGGTTTTCACGCTGCCTGGAAAGGAAAGTTTGGGATTTGCTTTAAAAGCAAGAAACACAACACTGCAGGTAGGTACAGCACAAGTGGGCATCACCTGGATTCCTCCCAGAGCCCAGTTATCCTTCCTGGAACTGCAATCCTCTCTTTGGCAGCACGCCTTCAATTCAGGTTTTGCATAGAGAAAATTGCCACATTTCTAATTCAAAGCCATTTTGGTAAATAGTTACCTCCCCAATTTTGTTTTATCTGCTAAACCTCAGTGCTGAGAGAGAAGAAAATCACATGGAGCCCCACATATATAAGGGAAAAGCTACTTGAGTGGGCTCCAGCAAGTGGCTAATTAAAAAAAAAAAAAAAAAAAAAGTAGCCAGGGCTACAAATTCAAAGGGCTGAATAACTTCCAAGGGAGGCACTGCCAATGGTCTGCAGGAATCCCAGGAATCTGAAGGAAGGAAGGACCATAAAGCAGGTGGTGGCAGAAATGAGAATGACAGAAAATCAACAAATAAAACCCAGGAGGGTCATTGAGACCTGAGTGGGCCAGGACAAAACAGGAGCCACACAAGGGAGGAACAGTGGGAATAATGGGATTAGAGGAGTTCAGAGAGCAGCAAAATGGAGCAGCTGTGGCTGCAGTTTGGGGAACGGGAGCAGCTGCAGAGCGCAGACTGCAGCACCTGGGCCACAGAGCAGAGAGCAGGAACAGGGCTGGGATGGAACAGGGTGGGCAGGGGGACATGGAAGGGACACAAAGGGATTTGTGGGACAGAGGGAAGGGCTCAGAAGGGAGGGGGATGCCCAGAGCAGAAGCAGGGCAGGGGGAAGGTGTCCCAGAGCGGGGATCCATGCGGGATGGGGCAGGAGGAGAGAACAGAGGGAGGCACCAGCAAAGGGGTGGGGGACACTAAGGGACACATGGAGGTGTGCAGGGTGGGAGGGCTAAAACTGAGGCCTCGTGGGTGGGCATGGGGAGAAGAAACAGCTGGGGAGGCGCCGTTTTTGGGGGAAGGGCTGGGAGAAGGGGTGCTGCAGGCCTGGGCTGGAGCGTGGGGAGCGGGGCTGGAAGGAGAGCAGGCAGGATGAGCCCTCAGCGCCTCACTGCCGGGGGGAGAAGGGCACGAAGAGACCCCCGAGGCCTCCACTGGGGCTGGGGGAAAGGAAAAGGAGGGATCCACGGATGCACGAGGCCTCGCTGGGTTTTTTGAGGGGTGAGGGCAGAGGAGCACCCCGAGGCCTTCCCTCGGGAAGAGGGGGGGACAGGGAAGGAAATGAGAGCTCTCCTGAGAGCCGGCAGGGCCGAGGAGGGAGCAGAGACATTCCGGAGGGCCTGGGGAAGGGGGTGTTAAACTGGGGCTTTGGGGCTTCAGAGGGGCATGAAGGCATCCCAGGGGAGTTTGGGTTTTTTATTTTGGAGGGGCTGCGCGGGAGAGAATTACGGGGGTGGATGGGACGGAAGGAAAACGACTCCAGGAGGCCTTGGGGGTTTTATATATGGGGGAGCCTCCCTAGGCCTCGCTTCGGGTCCGGGAGGGGGAAGAAAACGTTCTGGAGAGGGGACAAAGTGTCCGGAAGGGCTCGGAGGGATGGCGGAAAGGAGAAAGAAGCTCTCTTGGAGCAGGAGGAAGAAGCGGGTGGTAAAGCCTCCAAACCTCGATTTTTGGGGGAGATCAGGACAGCGGCGAGAAAAAGGAGAATGCCCGGGCCCCGACTCACCCGCGCCCCAGCTGCTCCATGGTGAGACGGAGGTCCGAGACAGGCGAGAGCTCATCCTGAAAGAGCGCCTTGACCACGGCGGGCGACGCGGGGGACGCCGGCGAGAGAAGCAGGAGGCGGCGGCGGTGGGAAGCGCTCGGGGTGGGATCCATCGGAGGGGGAACGGGAATCCAGCGCAGCCGTCCCGTCTCTGCCGACAGCGCGGCCGCCGCAGCGTTTTGACCCCAACCGGTACCCGTCGCCCGCTCCGAAGCTGGCGCCAAACCGCGGCTCAGCCAATCAGCTCGCGGAGCCCCGCGGGGGGCGGGTTGTTTTTTTTCAAACCTCCCCTCCCACCGCGCGCGCCCCGGCCAGTAGGAACGGCGGCGCCGCGGCCAGGCCCCGCCCACGGCGGTTGCTTGGCGTCGCTCTGGACCAATAGGAACGCCAGGAGAGCGGGGGGGGGGGGGGGGATGCGCGCCAGTGCAGGGGGAGGACTACATTTCCCAATATCCCTAGCAGGCGGGCCGCGTTATCGCTCTCTGCGTTTTATGGTGGGGAATGTAGTTCCCGCCTCACAGAGGCGCGGCTTTCCCGCCATGTTTCCGGCCGTCTCCCTTTAGCCTGGGCGTGAGGGGAAAATGGGGAACATGAAGGAAAAAAGGCACAAATTCAGCAGATAACACCACCTCGCTGAGACAAAGAGCCCTTCTCATATGATTTCTCCTCAAAGAGCCCTTCCCACATAATTTCTCATCAAATAAGCTCTCCATGAGAACAAAAGCCGCTTTATAAAAGCCACTTTATGAGGGGTTTGGTGAGCGGCTGGGGAAATAAGGCAGTGCCCAGCCCTGCGACACCAGGATGGTGTTCATGGAGAGACGAGCAGGAGAAGGGAGACTGACAGTCCCCCACTTGTACTCCACATGAACTCTTTAGGACATGCAGCTTCTCCTCAGCACAGGGCTGGCAGATCTTGCTGTCCAGCCCCTGGCAAATCCTCTGCCATGTCTCTCTGGTGGTTCCAGAGGCTGCTGTGTCCAGCTGATCGCTTTGGAGCCAGGAAATCTCCAGGACACGACCCACAAGCCGTGTTGCTCTGCCTGGGCCCTGCCAGTCACACAGTGCCGGTTCCTGGATTAAAATGTGGGGTGTTTGCTCCTTCCCCGAGCACACCAAATCTCAGAGACCGCCATCACACCTCAGCTCCTGCTGCTCTTCCCTCCCTCCTGCTATAGCTCCCTGAACATTTTCCTTTTTACAAACTTTGTGAGCAGTTATACCCACTAATGGGTAAGGCATTGGCTTACAAAGCCACAGACTGCGGGCTCTGTCCAATTGGGGTGCCAGAGCTGAGGCCTTATGAAGATTGACCTAGAACTAAGGCTAGACAGAGTTAAAGAATTAAGTAAGGATTTAGTAAAAGGCCTTAATGGTTACATCTTGGGCATTAGCCCGGCCAGGGCTACACCCAAGATAGACCCAAAGTAGGCACAAAATGGACGAGCGCTCACACTTTTATAAGTGTGGTCACATGCTTTTTTAAGTTCTGCTTCATTTGAATATTGGAGTTAATTGACCGATTACAGCTTTAGGTTATAAAGTTCCATCTTCCGTGTTTCTCTCTATTCAATTCACTGTTGTTTTTACTTTTTGGGCCAGGACTTTGTATCCTTGGTTTCAAGCTAGAAAAGGATTGCTTTGTCTACCTACCCTGCGAAGAGAACTTGCTGAGACTTAACATGAGGCTCAGAGCTACACACCAAAGCAGTACAGAACCCAAAAAATATGAAACCTAAAACTCAAGACATCATTACCAGCTTGTGGCTCCAGCCTGGCTTCCTGAATACGGGGTGGCTGCATCCTCCAGCCCAGCCCAGCCCAGCCCAGCCAGCCCAGCCCAGCCCAGCCCAGCCCAGCCCAGCCCAGCCCAGCTGCCACCAGCCCTGCAGTGCTGCCAAAGGCTGGCATGGACAATCAGAGCCTCTTCCCTCCTCCCCCCCGATCATTCTGTGGCCTCAGTGCCCACAGGCAGAGGTAGGACACCATCCCCATGGCATCTAGGCAGGATAGCAGCATGCAGACAGCCCCAGGCAGGACAGCACTTCTTTAATGCTCCAAAGGACTTAGCGGGGGGAGATGCAGAAAATTGCAGAGAGGGTCCAGCCCAGGCAGAGCTGCAGTGAGGCTGCAGAGTGATGCCGTGTCATTCCCACAGCTCCTCCCTGCTCAGCCAGCCAAGGGCACGGGCAGGGGCCCAGCAGCCATCCCACCCTGTCAGTCACACACCCGGATGTGGGTATCTTGTGGGCCGATCCAAAAATACGGGAAGACTTTCTCAGTGAAGGTGGCCTCTGACTGCTGGATCAGTCTCATGTCCTTTGCGTTGTAGAAGGTCACTCGGCCCGCTTCATAGTCCAGGCAGACCCTGATTCTCTGCAGTTTTTCCCTGAGTGCCAGCGGGTTTGGGGTCATGCAGACTGTTTTTACTGGCCATCGGACTCCATTAGGAGCACCCAGAGCTTCTCAGATCTGGGCAGGTTGAGCATGTTCTTCCTCGGCACGGACTCCAGGGCCACCCCCACGGCCCACCAGCCTTCTTCCCCAACCTCCACCTCCCAGTAATGTCTCCCAGATGTGAACCCCTGCGAGCCCAAGACACTGAAGCTGCCCGTGAACCTCTTGGGGGTGTCAGGGAGGTTTTGTTTTCCAGTTCCTACCCGGACCGTTTTGCGGTCCTGCGAGAGGATCAGGTAAGGATTCGCCGTCTCTGGGTCCAGCGTCACCTGCTCTAAAGGGTGACAGAAACATCAGTCTGTGCCTGCTGAGAAGAGAACCAGCACCTCTCCTCCACCCTGCACCACAGGGCTGGGGCCTGTCCTGGGAGCACAAGGGACATTCCTGCAGCCCCCTCGGGTGGCATGGGACACAGGAGCCTCACTGTCCCCACGCTGGCACCCGAGGGTGAAAAGATGCTCCCTGAGGCAGGACTGAGCCAGGCAGTGTCCCCACATGCCGGGGACAGACACGATGGGCTTTGTTAAAGCTGCTCCCAGACGTGCTGGATATTGCAGCCTGTGGGGAGCAGTGCATGCCGTGGCTGTGAGCAGGCAGTGCTGCAAGGCAGGAGGGGCCAGGCCAGTCCCTGCTCCTGTGACAAGGGCTCACCCAGCTCGGAGCCCTGCTCTGCCGAGCCAGCAGGCAACCGAGCTGCAGAGCCCGAGCTGCCCGTCCACCAGGGATGTTCTGCTGCCATCCCGTGGCCATCCCACAAGGCCACACAGCTGTCACTGTGCGGTGTCACCAGCCCAGACCCTCTGCCAAACCCACTCCTCCGGGGACTGCAGGGGGGAAACTGAGGCACGACTCTTCCTGTGCTCAAGTGCATCATCCCAAAGACGGGAGAGTGTGGAGAGCGGCCTCAGCACAAATGGTGCCAGCCACACCTCAGCCCTGCAATGCTGCATCATGTGGGCCCTGAGCACCTGCAAAAGCACTTCTGATCACACCTAAATGCCAGCTAAAATCATGTACAGCCCCTCTGCTTAACTGGGCACAGCCTGACACGGCCTCCTGCTCTCCTGGCCCTGGCCTGGCGTCGCAGGACAGCATCCCTGGTGCTGCCTGGCACACGGACACACCTGGATTTTTATAGCAGGCCTAGTCAAAACAACAGGACTCAGCTCTACACAGATGCTGGGTTTAGATGTGCTGTGAGAGCCTATCTCTGCACCAAGGACATGAGGACCCTCATCCTGGAAAGCTTTTTCCCCTCAGTTCTGCTCAGCAGCTCCACCAACTTACCCCTTATGCCCCAGTCTATCGCACTCCTCAGGTTCTCTGGAAGAAGGAAAGGAAGATGCATGAGTGTCTCTCCTGTGGCACCTCTCCTGCTCCCCATCAGGGCAGCAAGCCAGCTGTGGAGCCTCAGGCTCCAGCAAAGCCCATCCTGGGGATGGTTCCCATCTGGAGCAGCCGTTTTGCTCCTGAGCCCCAGGCAGAGGCACCGGGCACTGAGGATTCCCCACAGCCAGCCAAGCCCAGGGAAAGCACAGCACAGAGTCAGCAGGACTTTACCTTTGAATTCATCCACCATGTCCATGACCCGCTGGCTCTTCTCAGAGAGGCTCTGAATGCTCTTCTGCAGCTCTGGGGAAACTGGCTCTGGGATCGGAGCCTTGGCTGCCTCACAGCTGAGGGGAACAGCGAGAGGAGCTCAGAGCCCAGCCACCAGCCAGGGCCAGGAGGGAAACAGGGAAATCCCTGCAGCCACAGAGCCCAGGGCAGCTGTGTGCCTGCTATCAGCACAGGAACCCCATCTTTAGGAGGGGTGCAATGGCCTCTGGTTCCTGGGAACATCCCGTGAAATCCCAAATCCCCAGCAGGGCAAACCACCTCCTTGCTGGCTTCTGCAGCACTCCCAAAGTTCTGCCCAAAGGAGCTGAGCAGGAGGAGAGGGACACCGAGCCTGTTTCATACCTGCTCAGGATTCTGCCAACATCCTGCAAGAGAGAAAACACAGGAGAGCTGTTGCACTGCCGAGGGCCAGGGAGCTGCAGTGGCTGCCCAGCTGTGGGAAGCAGCTTAAGGGGGCTGGGGCATAGCCCACACCTCATCCCAACCCTCCCTTCCCTCAGGGCCCTGACCCACAGCAGTGGGCACACAGCACAGGTGTCACAGGCGGTGTCACAGTGTCACAGTGTCACAGCACAGTGTCACAGTGTCACAGCACAGTGTCACAGCACAGTGTCACAGCACAGTGTCACAGTGTCACAGCACAGTGTCACAGCACGGTGTCACAGTGTCACAGCACGGTGTCACAGTGTCACAGCACAGTGTCCCACCATGGCCCCAGGCTGCACCAGGATGCAGAGGGTGCCAGCTGGGTGTCCCCAGCCCCAGCAGGGGTCACAGTGCCCAGGGCCTGATGCTGCCTCACCTTGAGGAACTCGACCGCCGGCTGGTCCCGCTTCTCCTGGATCTGCGCAATCACCGTGTCCAGCAGCGACTGCCTCTCCAAAACCCTGCACGTGTATTCCTCGCTCTTATTGACCAGCTCCTGGGACATCTGCTCCAGCTGGCCCAGCAGCGTCTTCTTCTGCTCCTCCAGGCACTGCTGCAGCGCCTCAAAGGTCTCAGTCACACGCTGCAGCTCCCACATCACCGTCACCTGCAAGGCACCGCACGGAGGCCCTGAGCCCACCCAGCTCCAGCTGCCCCCGCAGGGACACGGCTGCTGCAGAGAGGGGGCAAGGATCACACACAACGGGACCAGAGGTTTGGAACAGGAACAGCAGGAAGAACGGAGACAGGTGGGGCAAGTCTGGATGTTGATGGGCCCAAGGAGGCCATATGGGATGGACAGAGAAATAAACGTTGGCATGGATTAGGAGATAAATATATATGGGGAGAGGGAAAGATGGGACATTCCTGGGGAGCTACAAGGGTGAGCAGTGGGGGGCATGGAGAGGAACACACACCAGCTGGTCTTCACTTTTCTGGTCTCCTCTGCCCTGCAAGTTTTCCTTCTGCTTTTGTAGAAAAAACTGGTTTTTCTGGAGTGTCTCCTGGGGCAGGGATTAAAAAAAGGCATTTCTGTTAATTTTGGAATGACATTCACAGGAGGGAAATGATGTCAACAAACAACACCTGTGGGGACAATCCCAATCTGGGGAGTCACTGGGGGTGACCCCTGAGTATCTGGGAGTGAGTTTTTGAGCTCAGAGACACCACCCAACTCTCCAAAGTCACTTTAGTTAGGCTGGGGAGATCCTCATCCACAGCTCTTATGGCCAGAAACATTTCTGGAATAACTTCATTGGACTTCCAGTCCACTCCAGTGGAAACCCTGGAATTTGTGTTTATTTAAATTGTTTTTTTAATTAGAAAAAACAACTCTCGACACTGGAAGTGTGATTTCTGGGAAGAGGTTTGCAGTGACAGTAGCAAGGACTCAGACACGCCCCATAAATTTGCTGGAGTATTAACAAACTCCTCCTGCTCTGAGGCATCTCCTGCGTTGCAGTGAGCCGAGACCCCAGCCCACACTGTGGGGGACAAAGCCTGGCTGGGGACATGTGGGGCACGAGGGACCATGTCGGGACCCGGAGGGGTGAGCAGGGAGAGGGACCTGGGCTCCTGCGTGGGCTGAGGCCAGGCGATGGCAGAAACAGCAGCCCCAGCAGGGTGGCTACAGCAGCCCAAGCTGGCAGCCAGACAGGGAGCCCGGGCAGCAGCCGGCTCAGGCCCCAGATCCGTGGCTGGCCGGGGACACGGCCGAAGCTGTGTGGAGGGGAAGCAGAGCCGTGCCCTGAGGGAAGCCCAGAGCCTGCTCAGAGCAGACCCAGCCGTGCACGGAGGGCACCCAGAGCCACAGCCAGAGGAGCTCATGCCCAGAGCAGAGCCCAGACCGTCCTTGAAGGGAGCCCAGATGCGTGCCCGGGCAGGACACGGAGCTGTGCCCACAGGGGACCCCAGCCTGTCCCCGAGGGAGCCCAGCCCCTGCTGCAGGGGATCCCCGCCTGTGGCCGGAGGGGACCCTGAGCTGTGCCCCTCGGCCGCCGCACCCCGGGCAGCCAAGGCCCCCAGCCCCTCCCCAAGCCCCCGGCCCCTCTGGCGGTGCCGCCCCGTACCCGCAGCTCCCGGGCGGCCTCTTCGGCGGGGCGGACACGGTGCCGGCGGTGCTCGGGCCCGTCCCGGCAGGGCGCGCAGAGCAGGGCGGCGCAGGGCTCGCAGAACAGCGCCAGGGCCTTGCCGTGCTGGGGGCACCGCGGCCGCGCCTTCATCTCTTTCAGGCGCTCCGCCACGTTGCCCAGGGCGCGGTTGGGGCGCTGCGAGCCCGGCTCCAGCGGGGCGCGGCACTGCGGGCAGGCGGCGGGGCGCGGGGGGTCCCCCAGCACGCCCGCCAGGCACTGCCCACAGAAGCTGTGCCCGCACGCCGTGAGCACGGGCTGCTCGAACACATCCAGGCACAACGGGCAGGTGACCTCCTCTAACAGCACCTCCTCAGCCATGGCCGCGACGGAGCGGAGTAGACGGAAGCTGCCGGGGGAGGAAGCGGCCCCGGCCGGGACCGCGTCGGGGGCGAGGCCAGGCCGGGGCGCGACGGAAATGGGCCGGGCTGCAGGACCGGGAATGGGCTGGGGGGTGAGAGTGTGAATGTGCGAGGGTGAGTGTATAAGTGTGTGGGCGTGTGAGTGTATCAGTGTGTGTGTGTAAGAGTGTGACTGTGTCTGTGTGTGTGTGTGAGAACGTGTTTGCGCACATCCATGTCAACGCACACACGTGTGGAATGTCACACCTTGTGCACATCCATGTCACTGCAAGTGTGTCTGTGTGTGCGTCTGTGTGTGTGTGTGTGTGCCTGGGAGTGTTCCCGTCTCTCCCTGGGCAGATTCCTGTGCCTGGATCTCACATTACTCACACGCGTGTCCGTGTCCATGTGCGTGTGTGCAAGCACGGGAGGAAGGAGCAGGAAAACCCCGGGGGGACACGGGCACGGGGCCGCTGTGTGCGCTGCGTGTGCCCGTGTCTGCAGCCCACGGGAGCGGGGTGAGTGTGAGTGTGTCAGTGCAAGTGTGAGTGCGAGCCTTCATCCCAGCCTTCCCCCCGGGGCACATCCGGCACGGCGCTGCCAGCGCCCGTGGATGCTGGGGATGCTTAAATCAGTTGAATCGTTAATATGAGAAACAACTGCTCACTTTGACAATTCAAAACGGTTTATTAAACTTTAACAAAAATACAACAAAGGACTACATAAGGAAAAAGGTTTGCAGCGTGGGGAACTGCCCACATGCATACCACGGGGCCGGTTCATCTTCAAGAGGGATGCTCAGTCGTTTATACCCCTGGGGTTGCATCACCAGCCCTGGCCCTTCCCCAGGTCTGTCAGTCAGCTCTTCCTTGCCATTTATCGGTGGAAATCGCTTTCCTGTAACTGGATTGGAGGTCAGGTGTTGCCATGCTGCACCCCCTAAGCACCCCCAAGCTTTTCCATTCCCACCTGCCCCAGGTAAGGGACACACGCACAGCTTCTCTTTTACCTGTCCTAGACAGTCCCAGCTGTCTGATGGCCACAATACAGGGGGGGAAAGGGAACCATGGGGAGAACAGAGGACATCTGAACCACAATAACATAACTATACATCACTAAAGGTTTTCTTAATATTCACACAATAGTTATCTTTTACTTGCGAGAGCAAATCATCTCATTATCCATCTATAGCAATTCCCCCTTTTCTATTTTATCAGTTATTTGGCTCGAGTAATTACCTTATTTCAAATAGTATCTGTTGATGTGAGCAAGGACAGTGACAGAGGGTTTTATGAAAAATGATGGGTAGAGTTTGTGAACAGAGGTCCAGTATGGCTTTCACCCCCACCTCCCATGCCCTCAGGGTTGCTGCCTGCAGCAGGGTTACTATGATCTTCTCGGTGGTGAGTACAGGGGCCAACCTGGTCTTGCCCTCTGGTTCTCACTATACTTCAGTTTTAAGTGAATCATTTTAATGTTTCTCATTGTCCCTCCCCTTAACAGATACTTGTAATTTTCATAGCACAATTATATTAAATGACTAATACAATTTAAACTTTCTGTTTAAAAATGTTACTTAAACAGTTATTTAAAGCACTTAAAGTAGTAGTCATGAGGCTTTCACTTGTCTTTCACAAACTACTGTACACATTTTTAGGTTTTAACAAGTCTACAGGAAAATTAAGGCACAAGGTAAGAATGTAAATAACAACAGTTTGAATGGGTTGGTTTGTATCTCTGTTATAAACTAAGCTGAACTCTACATATTGTACACGGGGAGTTAGGGGCTCCTCTGGTCAGTAGAGCTCAGTAGTGATACACACACAGTGACACACAGAAACACACAGGTCTGTTTTCTCGGGTGAGACAGCAGCCAGATGCACAGGGCTGTGCATCCAGAGCCGTGTTTCTGGGTGTGCTCAGCCCTTGTGTGCACGTAGGGCCATGTGCAGAACTAGTACACACACACAGCTATTTGTTTGCTGGTATAGAGCCTTGGCATGCAGAGGTACCTGTCAGCAGCACACAGCTGCACACACCCACGGAGCTGGGCAGGCTCTGCTGGCACACGTGTGCCACAGAGACACTCACTGATGTACAGTCTCTGCTCATGCACACGTGCTCACACACACGAGATTTCCTTGTACATAGAACTTGTGTACGCTAACACAAGCATATAAATCTGTGCACGCTAATATGGGTTGTGTTACCAACACACATATCTTACACAGGGCTATGCTCACACTTGCAGAGCCTGTGCACACTCACAAACACAGGGCTGTACCCTAACATAGTCATACTTGAGAGGAAAATTTAACACACACGCCCGTAATAATGCACACAACACACCTACACCGTGGCACCTGTGTGTGCACTCAGAGCTGTGCACACTGGCACACACAGCTATTGCTTGTGCAGACTCACACACCTTGGTACACATGTAGCCATAGATACACACTGGCACATACGTGTAAAGCACTCCCCAGAGATCTTTTGGGGAGAGAGTAGGAGGATATCTACTGTTTGTTACCACCCTGCCACTTCTAGGTAGGATTTACCCTCTGTGCCTTTGGAGTGGGATCAGACAGTGTTGTTTTAAAGGAAAGGTTAAAGAAAGACTGCATTGGACTGCCATCCCCCATCTCTCACCTTAACAGCACACAAAAATTCCCATCAAACTAGGCTTTGAACTGCCCAAACTATTCAACACAGGCAGTGCATCAAACCCCCCACACAGAGAGAACAGCTCGGCTCTGGTACTACTAAGATGTCACGCTGCCATCAGCATCCCTGTGCAAAGTCTCTACAAGGCACTTGGAAAGTGCTTTCCTCGGAAGGCCCTGCAAGTTTGCAAATGAAGGCATCCCAAACTCACTAACGAAAGTGAATGTCAGCAGATGCTTCCCAACCCATCTCACAACATCAGTCACAACTGGATCTGCACACAAAACTGACCAGGATGTACAACATCTAAATATGTGACAGTGAACAAGAAATCTCTACAAATGCACTGCTCAAAGAGTAAATAAATGGGTCTTGATGTTCTCTACCCCATTCACACCTACACTGTTGTCCTAGGGTGACGTTATGATGCTTGTATCCCCATTCATATGTTCTGTTTCTGCGGGATATTATGTTCTGTGCCTTTAAGACTGGCTCTGAAGAGTTAAAGTTTTGTTTGGGTTTTTCTTATCAGGGACACAGAGACAGGCAGTCCTTAGTGCTGCTTTTGCTTTTTTTTTTTTTTGCTTTTGGCTTTTTGCTTTGCTCTCTCTCTCTCTCTCTCTCTTGCTCCTGCTTCTGCTTCGCTTCTGCTTGCTTTTGTTGCTTCTGTTTGTTAGCTAGTTTAGCTAAACAGTCCAGATTTCTTCCTGGACTGTTTTCTCCTCTCTTTTCTTTTGACCATCTCGAACCTGCTCCGGACTGGGACCTTGGAACACCGAGAGTTTGCACCCTGTGGCTGCAGCAGCTGCCCCAGCGCCGGAGCGACTGAGAACAGAGCAACCACCCCCGAGAGAGACTTTTTGAATTTGTCATCTTTTTCAGAGTGGTGTCATCCGGTATTGTTCCTTTTGTGCGCTGGGGAGTGTTGTGCCTGTTAAATAAACAGGTTCTTTCCACTTCTCTCCGAGGAATTCTTCCCAAACCGGCTAGGGGGAGGGGCCGTGTGGGTTTGCTTTCTGGAGGGGCCCACTTTGGAAATTTTCTACCAAATTTGCCCTAAACCAGGAAAACTGTAGTGTTTTCTTAAGGGATACCTCTTACCTTTTAACTAAAAAAGGGGTGCTTTGAGATGACTGCTAGTTCCCTAGACAGAACTTGTCTCCTTGATTATTTAAAAACAGGGAGAAAGAAAGAAAGGGAGAAAAAGAAAGTGAAACTTTGCCTTGTTCTTGGAAAGCGAAAGTACCTCATATTCTCGGAAGAGCAGCGGAAGCAACTGCTGAGCCGCTGCCGTGCTGCTCTCGTGTTTTCCCGGCTCTATGCCCATGTGTATCGCGGGGGGTTTCTGCAGCTCGATGTCCCGGGCAGCCCTGCCGGGCGCAGCTGCCCCCCTCCCCGGCAGTCCCGAGTCTCCACGGGCTGTGACGGCTCGATTCCAATGGTTTGAGTCTCCCAGGAGCGCTGCTGGGCAGAGGGGGTTTCACCTCTCCCGCCTCTCCCTCGGCTCCGGCATTCAGCGAGACCTGCTGCCCGGGGGCTCTAACACTTGCCGCCGCTCCTGCGGGGCCAGGGACCTGCCCGCCGGAGGGGTTTGGTTTGTTTTTGATTTGGTTTTTGTTTTTTAGCCGACCTGGAGCCAGCCGCAGCGCACCGCCGCGGAGGAAATGCGCTCGGCCCGAGCTGGCCGCCGGTTCTTGCCCCGCTCCGCTCCCGCTCCGCATTTGCTCAGCCCCACCCTGCTGGGCTGTGGCTCTGCGCTGAACACGTCCCGCGGCACTGCCGCCAGGCTGGTGACCGCTGGCATTTGCAAGATTACACAACCGAGCCTGTCCGCTACCCCGGCGGCTCCGCACCTGTGAATCTCTCGGTTTCCGAAAGCGGCTGTCCCGTGGCCGGCAGCCCGCACTGACAGACCCGCGGCTCTGGGCTCCAACGCCCCGACCACGGCAGTGCGGAGCTCAAAGGCTCTCGGCGACGGTGGTCCCGCAGCTCCGAACTGCCCTGGTCCATGAGGGCAGCGTTTGCTACCCGCAGCCCTGGGCTCCGGTGCGTCTGAGGGCCGCAGCCACGCTCCGTTGGGTCGGAGCTGCTGACCGGTACCGCGCCAGGTGCTCCTGGCTCGCTGCCGCCCACGCGGTACGCGCGGTCCCCGGCCGGGAAGCTCCGCGCATTCGGCGAAAGCCGCTGCTGGCAGCCCTTCCGCTACCCACGGCCCCCCGCCGCCTCCGAGCGTCATTCTCTGCCAAATGGGGATTTCCTTCTCCCCCCAGCCGCCCGCGGGATGGGAAAGTTACTTCGACTACCCGTCCCGACGCGAGAGGCGTTTTCTGCTGAATGGTGATTTTCGCTATCACTTTAACACCGTGGATCTCTACTTGGCGAATTCCAAGTGCTCTTGAGCTTTTAAAAAATCCCTTAATCTAATGCGTCCCGCCTGCCGGGGGTCCCTGCTTTTGTCTTTCACGCATCCCGCCCGCCGCATTTCAGCCCTTCTCACACGCCTCCCGCCAGTTCCAGAGTTCCCCCCTTCTTCTCACACGCCTCCCGCCCTGTTTCCAACCGTCCACTGTCCTGAAGCTTCAAGAGACCAGGACGGATCCGTGTATTACTAATGTGAAGCTCACGTTCATATACTGGGATTACAGAACTATATTCTGGCCAGAATAAATATGAGGATCTTTTACTGTAAGCACACTCCTAAAACTATTTCACTCACACTTCGGGCATACACATACTTATAGTCCCAATCCTCTAGATCCTTCTTCTTTTTTGTTATATAGTCCTTTGTAGTCCCAGGTTTACCTGGAATCACCAATGGTCCCAAGAGAAGTCGTTCGATCTGCTAAAATCAGCAGTGGCACCATTCCTCCGAAATCTCCTGGGCCACAGGTGAAGAGGCTTTATATCCCGGTTCTACGAGCCCCCATTGTGAAAGACAACTGCTCACTTTGACAATTAAAAAAGCTTTATTAAACCTTAACAAAAATACAACAAAGGACTACATAAGGAAAAAGTTTGCAGCGTGGGGAATTGCCCGCATGCATACCACGGGGCCAGTTCATCTTCAAGAGGGATGCTCAGACTTTTATACCCCTGGAGTTTCATCAGGCAGCCCTGGCCCTTCCCAAACTCTGTCAGTCAGCTCTTCTTTGCCATTTATCGGTGGAAATCGCTTTCCTGTAACTGGATGGGAGGTCAGGTGTTGCCATGCTGCACCCCCTAAGCACCAAGCTTTTCCATTCCCGGGACACACGCACAGATTCTCTTTTACCTGTCCTAGACAGCCCGGGCTGTCTGATGGCCACAATACAGGGAGGAAAAGGGAACCATGGGGAGAACAGAGGACATCTAAACTACAATAACAAGACTATACATCACTGAAGCTTCTCTTAATATTCACACAATAGTTATCTTTTAATTGTGAGAGCCAATCATCTCATTATCCATCTATAACAGTTAATAACCTGTCAGGGGCCGAGAGTTTCGCCCCGGCCCGGCCCTGATGGCGGGTCGGAGCTGGGAGCAGGAGCCCCTTCCCCAGGCCGTCCCCCGCGATCCTTCCCGAGGCCCGGTTCTGGCCGGAGCCGCTCCCGGCCAGCCGGGCTGGCTTAGTGCGGTTTGAAGGGATTGTGTCGGGGCGGCAGCTGCGCCCTGAGGGAGCCCAGGCTGATCCTGCGCTGCCTCCCTGCGCTGCCGGCCCCGGCCTGCTCGCCCGAAATCCCCCCAAGGCCCGGCTGCTCCGGCCACGAGGGCTGCGGCCTCCATCCCCGCACCGCACGGCTCCGGCGCCTCTCCCGGTGTCTCCTGCACTCCCAGCCCGGCTCCAAAGCACCCGCAGAGCGGCAGCAGCAGCAGCAGGAGGTAGCCCAAGAGTGCTCCCACCCACAGCCATGAGCAGCTGGTGGCTCTCAAAGAATAAAGCAGGGATTTAGTACAAGGCCTCCATGGATTCACCTTGGGCAGCACAAGAGCCCGGCCAGGGCTACACCCAAGATGGACCCAAAGTGGTCACAAAATGGACGAGCGCTCACACTTTTATAACTGTGGTCTCATGCTTCTATAAGTTCTGCTCCATTTGAATATTGGAGTTAATTGTCCAATTACAGCTTTAGGTTATGAAGTTGCACACTCCTTGTTTTCCTCTCTTCAATTCACTGTTGTTTATACTTTTTGGGCCTGGACCTTGTGACAGTTATCCTTGGTCTGAAGCTAGAAAAGGATCATGTTTTCATGTTTTCTACCTACCCTATGAAGAGAACTTGCTAACACTTAACATGAAGTTCAGAGGTATCGAGGTTTCTCTGGGTCTTGGGTCTTCAAAGAGACAGGAGCAGTTGATGGTGGCAGTAAAGCTGTTTACTGCATGAGTACACGGGGCTGGAAGGCAAAGAGCTGGAAGTGGAAAAGTCCGTGCTAAAGCTCTCTGGCGTAGAGTCCCGAAGGCAGGCAGCAGCAGCAGCTCTCCGGCACAGAGCCCCAAGCAGAGGCAGCAGTAAAAGCTCCCTAGCATAGAATGCCAGGGCAAAGCAGCAGCAGCAGCAGCCCCAAGCCTTTCTTCTTCCTTCTTGATGGTGGTGGTGGTGGTGATGGTGGTTATCGCTATAGAGCCCCACACAGCGCAAAGAACCAGGGTTCAGTCAGAAGGCTGTTCAGACTTATTTATTAAAGCAGCACGGTGATTTTAATAGTTTTACAAGATGTTTACATTTCCTTAAGGAACACATACACTGCCCATTGGTCATAAAAAAACCCAAAACTTTCAATAGGTGAAAGGAGCCATGCCACTGGGTAAGCCAACCAAAGTCTAGATCTTTTTGCTTACACTTTTTTCTCTCTCTTTCTTTGCATTGTCACGGCAATAGCTTTGGCAAATTCCCTGAGATATGAGGCCTGCCTTATCTTCAGGAAGCCTTCCCTGGCTCACAAGAACAGCACGGAAATGTCTTTCCCACAGGTGGTGGCCCATACCCCAATACAGGGGTTTTTATACATAAAACAACCTATCAGCCAAAAACATGATTCTAAAACATTTTTTCTTCATCAATCTAAACTTGATTCTAATGCACAAAAATATGAAAGTAGTGTCTTACCTAAATTTTTACACATATATCTTTATCTATTTACACATATAGCATAATCTATTAATGTGAAGAACTGTTTTCTCTGTTCTATATTTCTTTATCTATTTATGCATATAGCTTGTCTATTTACGTGAATAATTCTGTTTTGTCTATCAAGAAACCCAAGCAATATTCTACTATGTTTTTAGTTATGTCTACAGCTAAGTTACTGAACTTTAAACTAGGCTTAGGGCCTTTGCTAGCTAGCACCATTTCCTAAGGCACTTAGAATATATTTCTACTTACTTAAAACTAAGACAAACATTTCTGTTTACTTAAAAATTAAACTTACGCTTCTGCTTAGTATCTATGTGGTTTCATATACTTTAATTTCTCTAAAGGCTTTACTCAACGCCGGTATTCATTTTTCTCTCTGAGGAAATCGGAGAGGCATTCCAACAAAGACCTACACACCAAAGCAGTACAGAACCCAAAAAATATGAAACCTAAAACTCAAGACATCATTACCAGCTTGTGGCTCCAGCCTGGCTTCCTGAGTGCAGGGTGGCTGCATCCTCCAGCCCAGCCCAGCCCAGCCCAGCTGCCACCAGCCCTGCAGTGCTGCCAAAGGCTGGCATGGACAATCAGAGCCTCTTCCCTCCTCCCCCCCGATCATTCTGTGGCCTCAGTGCCCACAGGCAGAGGTAGGACACCATCCCCATGGCATCTAGGCAGGATAGCAGCATGCAGACAGCCCCAGGCAGGACAGCACTTCTTTAATGCTCCAAAGGACTTAGCGGGGGGAGATGCAGAAAATTGCAGAGAGGGTGCAGCCCAGGCAGAGCTGCAGTGAGGCTGCAGAGTGATGCCGTGTCATTCCCACAGCTCCTCCCTGCTCAGCCAGCCAAGGGCACGGGCAGGGGCCCAGCAGCCATCCCACCCTGTCAGTCACACACCTGGATGAGGGTATCTTCTGAGCAGATCCAAAAATACGGGAAGACTTTCTCAGTGAAGGTGGCCTCCAACTGCAAGATCTGCGTCATGTCTTTTGTATTATAGAATGTCACTCGTCCCATTTCATAGTCCAGGCAGACCCTGATTCTCTGGAGCTTTTTCCTGAGTGCCAGCACCTCAGGGGTAACAGAGACTGTTCTGTACTGGCCCCTCCAGTCCACTTGCAGGGCCCAGACCTTCTCAGATCTGGGCAGGATGAGCGGCTCCTTCCTCGGCACGGACTCCAGGGCCACCCCCACAGCCCAGTAGCCCTCTACCCCGACCTCCACCTCCCAGTAATGCCTCCCAGATGTGAATCCCTGCGAGGCCAAGACACAGAGGCTGCCCGTGAACCTCTTGGGGGTGTCAGGGAGGTTTTGTCCTTCAATTCCTAACCAGACCGTTTTGCGGTCCCGCGAGAGCATCAGGCAAGGATTTGCTGTCTCTGGGTCCAGCGTCACCTGCTCTAAAGGGTGACAGAAACATCAGTCTGTGCCTGCTGAGAAGAGAACCAGCACCTCTCCTCCACCCTGCACCACAGGGCTGGGGCCTGTCCTGGGAGCACAAGGGGCACTCCTGCAGCCCCCTCGGGTGGCACGGGACACGGGAGCCTCACTGTCCCCACGCTGGCACCCGAGGGTGAAAAGATGCTCCCTGAGGCAGGACTGAGCCAGGCAGTGTCCCCACACGCAGGGGACAGACACGATGGGCTTTGCTAAAGCTGCTCCCAGACGTGCTGGATATTGCAGCTTGTGGGGAGCAGTGCATGCCGTGGCTGTGAGCAGGCAGTGCTGCAAGGCAGGAGGGGCCAGGCCAGTCCCTGCTCCTGTGACAAGGGCTCACCCAGCTCGGAGCCCTGCTCTGCCGAGCCAGCAGGCAACCTCGCTGCAGAGCCCGAGCTGCCCGTCCACCAGGGATGTTCTGCTGCCATCCCGTGGCCATCCCACAAGGCCACACAGCTGTCACTGTGCGGTGTCACCAGCCCAGACCCTCTGCCAAACCCACTCCTCCGGGGACTGCAGGGGGGAAACTGAGGCACGACTCTCCTGTGCTCAAGTGCATCATCCCAAAGACGGAGAGTGTGGAGAGCGGCCTCAGCACAAATGGTGCCAGCCACACCTCAGCCCTGCAATGCTGCATCATGTGGGCCCTGAGCACCTGCAAAAGCACTTCTGATCACACCTAAATGCCAGCTAAAATAATGTACAGCCCCTCTGCTTAACTGGACACAGCCTGACACGGCCTCCTGCTCTCCTGGCCCTGGCCTGGCGTCGCAGGACAGCATCCCTGGTGCTGCCTGGCACACGGACACACCTGGATGTTTATAGCAGGCCTAGTCAAAACAACAGGACTCAGCTCTACACAGATGCTGGGTTTAGATGTGCTGTGAGCCTATCTCTGCACCAAGGACATGAGGACCCTCATCCTGGAAAGCTTTTCCCCCTCACTTGTGCTCAGCAGCTCCACCAACTTACCCCTTATGCCCCAGTCTATCTCACTCCTCAGGTTCTCTGGAAGAAGGAAAGGAAGATGCATGAGTGTCTCTCCTGTGGCACCTGTCCTGCTCCCCAGCAGGGCAGCAAGCCAGCTGTGGAGCCCCAGGCTCCAGCAAAGCCCATCCTGGGGATGGTTCCCATCTGGAGCAGCCGTTTTGCTCCTGAGCCCCAGGCAGAGGCACCGGGCACTGAGGATTCCCCACAGCCAGCCAAGCCCAGGGGAAGCACAGCACAGAGCCAGCAGGGCTTTACCTTTGAATTTATCCACCATGTCCATGACCTGCTGGCTCTTCTCAGAGAGGCTCTGAATGCTCTTCTGCAGCTCTGGGGAAACTGGCTCTGGGATCGGAGCCTTGGCTGCCTCACAGCTGAGGGGAACAGCGAGAGGAACTCAGAGCCCAGCCAGCAGCCAGGGCCAGGAGGGAAACAGGGAAATCCCTGCAGCCACAGAGCCCAGGGCAGCTGTGTGCCTGCTATCAGCACAGGAACCCCATCTTTAGGAGGGGTGCAATGGCCTCTGGTTCCTGGGAACATCCCATGAAATCCCAAATCCCCAGCAGGGCAAACCACCTCCTTGCCGGCTCCTGCAGCACTCCCAAAGCTCTGCCCAAAGGAGCTGAGCAGGAGGAGAGGGACACCGAGCCTGTTTCATACCTGCTCAGGATTCTGCCAACATCCTGCAAGAGAGAAAACACAGGAGAGCTGTGGCACTGCCGAGGCCGGGGAGCTGCAGTGGCTGCCCAGCTGTGGGAAGCAGCTTAAGGGGGCTGGGGCTCAGCCCACACCTCATCCCAGCCCTCCGTTCCCTCAGGGCCCTGACCCACAGCGGGCACAGCGCGGTGGCACAGCGCGGTGTCACAGTGTCACAGCACAGTGGCACAGTGTCACAGCACAGTGTCACAGCACAGTGTCACAGCACAGTGGCACAGTGTCACAGTGTCACAGTGTCACAGCGTCACAGCATGGTGTCACAGCACAGTGTCACAGTGTCACAGCACAGTGTCCCACCATGGCCCCAGGCTGCACCAGGATGCAGAGGGTGCCAGCTGGGTGTCCCCAGCCCCAGCAGGGGTCACAGTGCCCAGGGCCTGATGCTGCCTCACCTTGAGGAACTCGACCGCCGGCTGGTCCCGCTTCTCCTGGATCTGCGCAATCACCGTGTCCAGCAGCGACTGCCTCTCCAAAACCCTGCACGTGTATTCCTCGCTCTTATTGACCAGCTCCTGGGACATCTGCTCCAGCTGGCCCAGCAGCGTCTCCTTCTGCTCCTCCAGGCACTGCTGCAGCGCCTCAAAGGTCTCAGTCACACGCTGCAGCTCCCACATCACCGTCACCTGCAAGGCACCGCACGGAGGCCCTGAGCCCACCCAGCTCCAGCTGCCCCCGCAGGGACACGGCTGCTGCAGAGAGGGGGCAAGGATCACACACAACGGGACCAGAGGTTTGGAACAGGAACAGCAGGAAGAACGGAGACAGGGGGGGCAAGTCTGGATGTTGATGGGCCCAAGGAGGCCATATGGAATGGACAGAGAAAACAACGTTGGCATGGATTAGGAGAGAAATATATATGGGGAGAGGGAAAGATGGGACATTCCTGGGGAGCTACAAGGGTGAGCAGTGGGGGGCATGGAGAGGAACACACACCTGCAGGTCTTCACTTTTCTGGTCTCCTCTGCCCTGCAAGTTTTCCTTCTGTTCTTGTAAAGAAAGCAGGTTTCTCTGGAGTGTCTCCTGGGGCAGGGATTAAACAAAGGCATTTCTGTTAATTTGGAATGACATTCACAGGAGGGAAATGATGTCAACAAACAACACCTGTGGGGACAATCCCAATCTGGGGAGTCACTGGGGGTGACCCCTGAGTGTCTGTGAGTGAGTTTTGATCTCACAGGCAGCCCCCAACTCTCCAAAGACACTTTAATCAGGCTGGGGAGATCCTCATCCACAGCTCTTATGGTCAGAAACATTTCTTGAATAACTTCATATGGAAACCCTTTAGTTTGTGGCTTTTTGTGTTTGTTTTTCTTAATTAGAAAAAACAACTCTCGACACTGGAAGTGTGATTTCTGGGAAGAGGTTTGCAGTGACAGTAGCAGGGACTCAGACACGCCCCATAAATTTGCTGGAGTATTAACAAACTCCTCCTGCTCTGAGGCATCTCCTGCGTTGCAGTGAGCCGAGACCCCAGCCCACACTGTGGGGGACAAAGCCTGGCTGGGGACATGTGGGGCACAAGGGACCATGTCGGGCCCCAGAGGGGTGAGCAGGGAGAGGGACCTGGGCTCCTGCGTGGGCGGGGGCCAGGCGATGGCAGAAGCAGCAGCCCCAGCAGGGTGGGTACAGCAGCCCAAGCTGGCAGCCAGACAGGGAGCCCGGGCAGCAGCCGGCTCAGGCCCCAGATCCGTGGCTGGCCGGGGACACGGCCGCAGCTGTGTGTGGAGGGGAAGCAGAGCCGTGCCCTGAGGGAAGCCCAGAGCCTGCTCAGAGCAGACCCAGCCGTGCACGGAGGGCACCCAGAGCCACAGCCAGAGGAGCTCATGCCCAGAGCAGAGCCCAGACCGTCCTTGAAGGGAGCCCAGATGCGTGCCCGGGCAGGACACGGAGCTGTGCCCACAGGGGACCCCAGCCTGTCCCCGAGGGAGCCCAGCCCCTGCTGCAGGGGATCCCCGCCTGTGGCCGGAGGGGACCCTGAGCTGTGCCCCTCGGCCGCCGCACCCCGGGCAGCCAAGGCCCCCAGCCCCTCCCCAAGCCCCCGGCCCCTCTGGCGGTGCCGCCCCGTACCCGCAGCTCCCGGGCGGCCTCTTCGGCGGGGCGGATACGGTGCCGGCGGTGCTCGGGCCCGTCCCGGCAGGGCGCGCAGAGCAGGGCGGCGCAGGGCTCGCAGAACAGCGCCAGGGCCTTGCCGTGCTGGGGGCACCGCGGCCGCGCCGCCACCTCCTCCAGGGACCGGGCCAGCCCGGCCATGTTGCCCAGCGAGCGGTTGGGGCGCTGCGAGCCCGGCTCCAGCGGGGCGCGGCACTGCGGGCAGGCGGCGGGGCGCGGGGGGTCCCCCAGCACGCCCGCCAGGCACTGCCCGCAGAAGCTGTGCCCGCACGCCGTGAGCACGGGCTGCTCGAACACATCCAGGCACAACGGGCAGGTGGCCTCGGCCAACAGCTGCTGTCGCAGGGCCAGCAGCTCCTCAGCCATGGCCGCGAGGGACGGGAACGGACTGGAATGTGCCGAGGCGGGGTCGGGCCGGGGCCTTGCCCCAGGGCACAGTCCGCGCGGTACGGCAGGCGAGGCTTGCTCCGGGCGGAGCGCTGCCAGCGCCCGGTTTAATGTTTAAATTCCTATAGTCATCAGTAAACAGGAACGCGTCCAGCCTGGCTTGGCCGTGGCGGTGGCTTGGAGCTGCCGAGTGGAAATCCTATCTCCAGGCCTTGCACTGTGTCCTGGAGTGACTTTATGATGCTCGTATCCCTCTTCGTCTGTGTCGCTCAGAAATAAATTTTGTGCCTTTAGGATTGGTGCTGAGAGAGAAGAGGGGGTAAGAAGAAGAAGCGCGGAGTTTGTTTTCAGAAAATAGCACTCTCTCCTTCTCCACATTCCTGCTTCGGTTCGGTGTTGTCTGCAGCATGACAGGCAGTGGGACGGAGCTCTCCTTTGCTCTTAGTTACTTTTAGCTGGCTGAGGCAGAGAAGATCTCTGGGCTGTGGGGTCTTTTTTCCTTTTTCTTTGGAGCTGTTTAAACCTGTTCTGCACTGAACAGCCAGAAGAGCACCGGCAGCTCACATCTGTGGCCCATCAGATCAGGCCTGGGTCGGAAGGACTGATAAGAGATTAAGTGAGCCAAGCTACAGCTCACAAAGGGGACTTTCTGAGTTTGTCATCTCTTTTGGAGTGGCAGGAGGCTTTATTGTTGAATATGGTTCATTTTTTGTGCTGGTGAATTCTTTGCCTGTTTAATAAACATTTATTTCAACTTTTCTCCAAGGAAATCTTTTTTCTGAACCAGTTGAGGGAGGGGCCACTTGAATTTGCTTTCCAGAGGAAAACCCTTTAAAGGTTATTCTCCCACAATTGCCCTAAACCAGGACATGCTGCGATCATTCCCGAGGCCCGGCTCTGGCTGGAGCCGCTCCCGGCCAGCCGGGCTGGCTTAGTGCGGTTTGAAGGGATTGTGTCGGGGCGGCAGCTGCGCCCTGAGGGAGCCCAGGCTGATCCTGCGCTGCCTCCCTGCGCTGCCGGCCCCGGCCTGCTCGCCCGAAATCCCCCCAAGGCCCGGCTGCTCCGGCCACGAGGGCTGCGGCCTCCATCCCCGCACCGCACGGCTCCGGCGCCTCTCCCGGTGTCTCCTGCACTCCCAGCCCGGCTCCAAAGCACCCGCAGAGTGGCGGCAGCAGCAGCAGGAGGTAGCCCAAGAGTGCTCCCACCCACAGCCATGAGCAGCTGGTGGCTCTCAAAGAATGAAGCAGGGATTTAGTACAAGGCCTCCATGGATTCACCTTGGGCAGCACAAGAGCCCGGCCAGGGCTACACCCAAGATGGACCCAAAGTGGTCACAAAATGGACGAGCGCTCACACTTTTATAACTATGGTCTCATGCTTCTATAAGTTCTGCTCCATTTGAATATTGGAGTTAATTGTCCAATTACAGCTTTAGGTTATGAAGTTGCACACTCCTTGTTTTCCTCTCTTCAATTCACTGTTGTTTATACTTTTTGGGCCTGGACCTTGTGACGGTTATCCTTGGTCTGAAGCTAGAAAAGGATCATGTTTTCATTTTTCTACCTACCCTGTGAAGAGAACTTGCTAACACTTAACATGAAGCTCAGAGGTATCGAGGTTTCTCTGGGTCTTGGGTCATCAAAGAGACAGGAGCAGTTGATGGTGGCAGTAAAGCTGTTTACTGCATGAGTACACGGGGCTGGAAGGCAAAGAGCTGGAAGTGGAAAAGTCCGTGCTAAAGCTCTCTGGCGTAGAGTCCCGAAGGCAGGCAGCAGCAGCAGCTCTCCGGCACAGAGCCCCAAGCAGAGGCAGCAGTAAAAGCTCCCTAGCATAGAATGCCAGGGCAAAGCAGCAGCAGCAGCCCCAAGCCTTTCTTCTTCCTTCTTGATGGTGGTGGTGGTGATGGTGGTTATCGCTATAGAGCCCCACACAGCGCAAAGAACCAGGGTTCAGTCAGAAGGCTGTTCAGACTTATTTATTAAAGCAGCACGGTGCTTTTATGGTTTTACAAGATGTTTACATTTCCTTAAGGAACACATACACTGCCCATTGGTCATAAAAAAACCCCAAAACTTTCAATAGGTGAAAGGAGCCACGCCACTGTGTAAGCCAACCAAAGTCTAGATCTTTTTGCTTACACTTTTTTCTCTCTCTTTCTTTGCATTGTCACGGCAATAGCTTTGGCAAATTCCCTGAGATATGAGGCCTTCCTTATCTTCAGGAAGCCTTCCCTGGCTCACAAGAACAGCACAGAAATGTCTTTCCCACAGGTGGTGGCCCATACCCCAATACAGGGGTTTTTATACATAAAACAACCTATCAGCCAAAAACATGATTCTAAAACATTTTTTCTTCATCAATCTAAACTTGATTCTAATGCACAAAAATATGAAAGTAGTGTCTTACCTAAATTTTTACATATATATCTTTATCTATTTACACATACAGCATAATCTATTTATGTGAATAGTTGTTTTCTCTGTTCTATATTTCTTTATCTATTTATGCATATAGCTTGTCTATTTACGTGAATAATTCTGTTTTGTCTATCAAGAAACCCAAGCAATATTCTACTATGTTTTTAGTTATGTCTAGAGCTAAGTTACTGCACTTTAATCTAGGCCGTAAGGGCCTTTGCTAGCTAGCACAGTTTCCTAAGGCACTTAGAACATATTTCTACTTACTTAAAACTAGGACAAACATTTCTGTTTCCCTAAAACTTAAACTTACACTTCTACTTAGTATCTATGTGGTTTCATATACTTTAATTTCTCTAAAGGCTTTAAGTCAACCCCAGCATTCATTTTTCTCTCTGAGGAAATAGCAGAGGCTTGTGTTCCAACACGGATCTACACACCAAAGCAGCACAGAATCAAAAAAATGTGAAAGCTAAAAATCAAGACATCATTATCAGCTCGTGGATCCAGCCTGGCTTCCTGAGTGCAGGGTGGCTGCATCCTCCAGCCCAGCCCAGCCCAGCCCGGCCCAGCCCAGCCCAGCCCAGCCCTGCAGTGCTGCCAAAGGCTGGCATGGACAATCAGAGCCTCTTCCCTCCTCCCCCCCGATCATTCTGTGGCCTCAGTGCCCACAGGCAGAGGTAGGACACCATCCCCATGGCATCTAGGCAGGATAGCAGCACGCAGACAGCCCCAGGCAGGACAGCACTTCTTTAATGCTCCAAAGGACTTAGCGGGAGGAGATGCAGAAAATTGCAGAGAGGGTGCAGCCCAGGCAGAGCTGCAGTGAGGCTGCAGAGTGATGCCGTGTCATTCCCACAGCTCCTCCCTGCTCAGCCAGCCAAGGGCACGGGCAGGGGCCCGGCAGCCATCCCACCCTGTCAGTCACACACCCGGATGCGGGTTTTTTCTAAATAGACACTAAAATACGGGAAGACTTTCTCAGTGAAGGTGGCCTCAAACTCCAAGATCTGCGTCATGTCCTCTGCGTTGTAGAAGGTCACTCGTCCCGCTTCGTAGTCCAGGCAGACCCTGATTCTCTGCAGTTTTTCCCTGAGTGCCAGCGGGTGTGGGGAAATGTGTTCTGCTTCGTACTGGCCATCGGACTCCATTAGCAGCACCCAGAGCTTCTCAGATCCGCGCAGGTTGAGCGTCTCCTTCCTCGGCACGGACTCCAGGGCCACCCCCACGGCCCACCAGCCTTCTTCCCAGACCTTCACCTCCCAGTAATGCCTCCCAGATGTGAACCCCTGCGAGGCCAAGACACAGAGGCTGCCCGTGAACCTCTTGGGGGTGTCAGGGAGGTTTTGTTTTCCAGCTCCTACCCGGACCGTTTTGCGGTTCTTCGAGAGGATCAGGTAAGGATTCGCCGTCTCTGGGTCCAGCGTCACCTGCTCTAAAGGGTGACAGAAACATCAGTCTGTGCCTGCTGAGAAGAGAACCAGCACCTCTCCTCCACCCTGCACCACGGGGCTGGGGCCTGTCCTGGGAGCACAAGGGACATTCCTGCAGCCCCCTCGGGTGGCACGGGACACGGGAGCCTCACTGTCCCCACGCTGGCACCTGAGGGTGAAAAGATGCTCCCTGAGGCAGGACTGAGCCAGGCAGTGTCCCCACATGCCGGGGACAGACACGATGGGCTTTGCTAAAGCTGCTCCCAGACGTGCTGGATATTGCAGCCTGTGGGGAGCAGTGCATGCCGTGGCTGTGAGCAGGCAGTGCTGCAAGGCAGGAGGGGCCAGGCCAGTCCCTGCTCCTGTGACAAGGGCTCACCCAGCTCGGAGCCCTGCTCTGCCGAGCCAGCAGGCAACCGAGCTGCAGAGCCCGAGCTGCCCGTCCACCAGGGATGTTCTGCTGCCATCCCGTGGCCATCCCACAAGGCCACACAGCTGTCACTGTGCGGTGTCACCAGCCCAGACCCTCTGCCAAACCCACTCCTCCGGGGACTGCAGGGGGGAAACTGAGGCACGACTCTCCTGTGCTCAAGTGCATCATCCCAAAGACGGAGAGTGTGGAGAGCGGCCTCAGCACAAATGGTGCCAGCCACACCTCAGCCCTGCAATGCTGCATCATGTGGGCCCTGAGCACCTGCAAAAGCACTTCTGATCACACCTAAATGCCAGCTAAAATCATGTACAGCCCCTCTGCTTAACTGGGCACAGCCTGACACGGCCTCCTGCTCTCCTGGCCCTGGCCTGGCGTCGCAGGACAGCATCCCTGGTGCTGCCTGGCACACGGACACACCTGGATGTTTATAGCAGGCCTAGTCAAAACAACAGGACTCAGCTCTACACAGATGCTGGGTTTAGATGTGCTGTGAGCCTATCTCTGCACCAAGGACATGAGGACCCTCATCCTGGAAAGCTTTTCCCCCTCACTTGTGCTCAGCAGCTCCACCAACTTACCCCTTATGCCCCAGTCTATCGCACTCCTTAGGTTCTCTGGAAGAAGGAAAGGAAGATGCATGAGTGTCTCTCCTGTGGCACCTGTCCTGCTCCCCATCAGGGCAGCAAGCCAGCTGTGGAGCCCCAGGCTCCAGCAAAGCCCATCCTGGGGATGGTTCCCATCTGGAGCAGCCGTTTTGCTCCTGACCCCGAGGCAGAGACACCGGGCACTGAGGATTCCCCACAGCCAGCCAAGCCCAGGGGAAGCACAGCACAGAGCCAGCAGGGCTTTACCTCTGAATTCATCCACCATGTCCACGACCTGCTGGCTCCTCCAAGTGAGGCTCTGAATGCTCTTCTGCAGCTCTGGGGAAACTGGCTCTGGGATCGGAGCCTTGGCTGCCTCACAGCTGAGGGGAACAGCGAGAGGAACTCAGAGCCCAGCCAGCAGCCAGGGCCAGGAGGGAAACAGGGAAATCCCTGCAGCCACAGAGCCCAGGGCAGCTGTGTGCCTGCTATCAGCACAGGAACCCCATCTTTAGGAGGGGTGCAATGGCCTCTGGTTCCTGGGAACATCCCGTGAAATCCCAAATCCCCAGCGGGGCAAACCACCTCCTTGCCGGCTCCTGCAGCACTCCCAAAGCTCTGCCCAAAGGAGCTGAGCAGGAGGAGAGGGACACCGAGCCTGTTTCATACCTGCTCAGGATTCTGCCAACATCCTGCAAGAGAGAAAACACAGGAGAGCTGTTGCACTGCCGAGGGCCAGGGAGCTGCAGTGGCTGCCCAGCTGTGGGAAGCAGCTTAAGGGGGCTGGGGCATAGCCCACACCTCATCCCAACCCTCCCTTCCCTCAGGGCCCTGACCCACAGCGGGCACAGCGCGGTGTCACAGCGCGGTGTCACAGTGTCACAGTGTCACAGTGTCACAGTGTCACAGCACATTGGCACAGTGTCACAGCACAGTGTCACAGCACGATGTCACAGCACAGTGGCACAGTGTCACAGTGTCACAGCACATTGGCACAGTGTCACAGCACAGTGTCACTGCACAGTGTCACAGCACGGTGTCACAGCACGGTGTCACAGCACGGTGTCACAGTGTCACAGCACAGTGTCCCACCATGGCCCCAGGCTGCACCAGGATGCAGAGGGTGCCAGCTGGGTGTCCCCAGCCCCAGCAGGGGTCACAGTGCCCAGGGCCTGATGCTGCCTCACCTTGAGGAACTCGACCGCCGGCTGGTCCCGCTTCTCCTGGATCTGCGCAATCACCGTGTCCAGCAGCGACTGCCTCTCCAAAACCCTGCACGTGTATTCCTCGCTCTTATTGACCAGCTCCTGGGACATCTGCTCCAGCTGGCCCAGCAGGGTCTCCTTCTGCTCCTCCAGGCACTGCTGCAGCGCCTCAAAGGTCTCAGTCACACGCTGCAGCTCCCACATCACCGTCACCTGCAAGGCACCGCACGGAGGCCCTGAGCCCACCCAGCTCCAGCTGCCCCCGCAGGGACACGGCTGCTGCAGAGAGGGGGCAAGGATCACACACAACGGGACCAGAGGTTTGGAACAGGAACAGCAGGAAGAACGGAGACAGGTGGGGCAAGTCTGGATGTTGATGGGCCCAAGGAGGCCATATGGGATGGACAGAGAAAACAAAGTTGGCATGGATTAGGAGAGAAATATATATGGGGAGAGGGAAAGATGGGACATTCCTGGGGAGCCACAAGGGTGAGCAGTGGGGGGCATGGAGAGGAACACACACCTGCAGGTCTTCACTTTTCTGGTCTCCTCTGCCCTCCAATTTTTCCTTCTGCTTTTGTAGAAAAAGCTGGTTTTTCTGGAGTGTCTCCTGGGGCAGGGATTAAACAAAGGCATTTCTGTTAATTTTGGAATGACATTCACAGGAGGGAAATGATGTCAACAAACAACACCTGTGAGGACAATCCCAATCTGGAGAGTCAGTGGAGGTGACCCCTGAGTGTTAGACGGTGAGTTTAAATCCCACAGGCAGACCCCAACTCTCCAAAGACACTTTAGTCAGGCTGGGGAGAGCCTCATCCACAGCTCTTATGGTCAGAAACATTTCTGGAATAACTTCATTGGACTTCCAGTCCACTCCAGTGGAAACCCTGGAATTTGTGTTTATTTAAATTGGTTTTTTAATTAGAAAAAACAACTCTCAACACTGGAAGTGTGATTTCTGGGAAGAGGTTTGCAGTGACAAGTAGCAGGGACTCAGACACGCCCCATAAATTTGCTGGAGTATTAACAAACTCCTCCTGCTCTGAGGCATCTCCTGCGTTGCAGTGAGCCAAGACCCCAGCCCACACTGTGGGGGACAAAGCCTGGCTGGGGACATGTGGGGCACGAGGGACCATGTCGGGACCCGGAGGGGTGAACAGGGAGAGGGACCTGGGCTCCTGCGTGGGCTGGGGCCAGGCGATGGCAGAAGCAGCAGCCCCAGCAGGGTGGCTACAGCAGCCCAAGCTGGCAGCCAGACAGGGAGCCCGGGCAGCAGCCGGCTCAGGCCCCAGATCCGTGGCTGGCCGGGGACACGGCCGAAGCTGTGTGTGGAGGGGAAGCAGAGCCGTGCCCTGAGGGAAGCCCAGAGCCTGCTCAGAGCAGACCCAGCCGTGCACGGAGGGCACCCAGAGCCACAGCCAGAGGAGCTCATGCCCAGAGCAGAGCCCAGACCGTCCTTGAAGGGAGCCCAGATGCGTGCCCGGGCAGGACACGGAGCTGTGCCCACAGGGGACCCCAGCCGGTCCCCGAGGGAGCCCAGCCCTGCTGCAGGGATCCCCGCCTGTGGCCGGAGGGGACCCTGAGCTGTGCCCCTCGGCCGCCGCACCCCGGGCAGCCAAGGCCCCCAGCCCCTCCCCAAGCCCCCGGCCCCTCTGGCGGTGCCGCCCCGTACCCGCAGCTCCCGGGCGGCCTCTTCGGCGGGGCGGACACGGTGCCGGCGGTGCTCGGGCCCGTCCCGGCAGGGCGCGCAGAGCAGGGCGGCGCAGGGCTCGCAGAACAGCGCCAGGGCCTTGCCGTGCTGGGGGCACCGCGGCCGCGCCTTCATCTCCTTCAGGCGCTCCGCCACGTTGCCCAGGGCGCGGTTGGGGCGCTGCGAGCCCGGCTCCAGCGGGGCGCGGCACTGCGGGCAGGCGGCGGGGCGCGGGGGGTCCCCCAGCACGCCCGCCAGGCACTGCCCGCAGAAGCTGTGCCCGCACGCCGTGACCACGGGCTGCTCGAACACATCCAGACAAACCGAGCAGGTGGCCTCTACCAAGAGCACGTCTTCAGCCATGGCCGCGACGGAGCGGAATAGACGGAAGCTGCCGGGGAGGAAGCGGCCCCGGCCGGGACCGCGGCGGGGGCGAGGCCAGGCCGGGGCGCGACGGGAATGGGCCGGGCTGCAGGACCGGGAATGGGCTTGGCGGTGTGAGTGTGAAAGTGCGAAGGTGACTGTGTAAGTGTGTGGGCGTGTGAGTGTATCAGTGTGTGTGTGTAAGAGTTTGACTGTGAATGTCGCTGTGTGTGTGTGAGAATGTGTTTGCGCACATCCATGTCAACGCACACACGTGTGGAATGTCACACCTTGTGCACATCCATGTCACTGCAAGTGTGTCTGTGTGTGCGTCTGTGTGTGTGTGTGTGTGCCTGGGAGTGTCCCCGTCTCTCCCTGGGCAGATTCCTGTGCCTGGATCTCACATTACACACACGCGTGTCCGTGTCCATGTGCGTGTGTGCAAGCACGGGAGGAAGGAGCAGGAAAACCCCGGGGGGACACGGACACGGGGCCGCTGTGTGCGCTGCGTGTGCCCGTGTCTGCAGCCCACGGGAGCGGGGACGCAACAGCGGCCGCGGAAAGGGAGGGCTGGGGTGAGTGTGAGTGAGAGTGTGAGCATGAGTGAGAGTGTGAATATGAGTGTGAGGGTAAGTGTGAGCACAAGTGTGAGAGTGAGACTTCATCCTAGCCTATCCCCGGGGAGCAGCCGGCACGGCGCTGCCAGCGCCTGCGGATGCTGGGGATGCTTAAATCAGTTGAATCGTTAATAACCTGGCAGGGGCCGAGAGCTTCGCCCCGGCCCGGCCCTGATGGCGGGTCGGAGCTGGGAGCGGGAGCGCCTTCCCCAGGCCGTGTCCCGCGATCATTCCCGAGGCCCGGCTCTGGCCGGAGCCGCTCCCGGCCAGCCGGGCTGGCTTAGTGCGGTTTGAAGGGATTGTGTCGGGGCGGCAGCTGCGCCCTGAGGGAGCCCAGGCTGATCCTGCGCTGCCTCCCTGCGCTGCCGGCCCCGGCCTGCTCGCCCGAAATCCCCCCAAGGCCCGGCTGCTCCGGCCACGAGGGCTGCGGCCTCCATCCCCGCACCGCACGGCTCCGGCGCCTCTCCCGGTGTCTCCTGCACTCCCAGCCCGGCTCCAAAGCACCCGCAGAGCGGCAGCAGCAGCAGCAGCAGCAGCGCTGAGGGAAGCAGATCCCCTCGAGCTGCCTGGTGCTTCTCGGCCTGCTGGGCCCACATTGGCCCTTCTGTGCTGCTGCCCTGGGCTCAGCGCCGGAGGCTGCTGGGTGCCCAAAACCAAGGCCCTGTATTCAGCCGTCGCTTCTGCTCCTCCTGCACCCTGCTGTGCTGCCAGCCGGGGCCCAAGGAGAGTTTTGGGGGGACACCATGCACGCCCTGACATGATAAGGCAGTGGAACAAATCCCTCTGCAGGCGCTTGCTGCCCTGCCATGGCCGTGCCCTGCTGAGTGTCCCTGCCACCCCACTGTCAGCTTCCCTGCCCCGGTGGCTCCCAGGCCCTGGGCCAGCGGCTGTGACAGGCCGTGACAGTGCTGCCAGCCCCTGCCCACCATCCCTGCAGCAGCCCGGCGTGACAGCCTGATGTCCCCACTCATCTGGAGCCCCTGGGCTGCTGCCCGGGGCTACACTGCCCATCTCACCCCCAGCTGGGGACAGCCGTGGCTCCTGCTCGCCCCCTGTTCCTGGAGCTGCTTTCTGGCTGCATCTGTGTCCAGTTCTTCCAGCAGCCCAGGCCAGGGAAGGCTGGGTGAGTGTCACCCGTGGCCCAAGCTGCAGGGACAGGAGCCGTCGAGTCCGTGTCCCACCAGGGGACAACGCTGTCAATTGTCACCACCGTGGATTTCAGAGTCACTGCCACCTGCACTCAGGGCCATGCTGGCCGTGCTGTCCCACTGGCACGGGAGCTGTCTCTGCAGAGGCATTGGTGACATTTGGGCTGCTGAAGGTCACCGGGATGTTGTTAAATCCCAGCAGTGTCCAGTGGCCGAGGCTGTTAGAGCCGTGTGTGGCGGGCGAGGAGCAGCACGAGGGGCAGGCGCTGCTGTGTGGGGCCAGTGACACAGAGCAGGGCACGGGCACTGCCAGCCTGGCCACACCAAGGCCCTGGCACTGCGGGGGACAGCCAGGCTACAACAGGCACCTCAGCTGGTGCATTGCCAATAAAAAGCTGAATTCATCCATTCTTAGGAAGAAAAAAGGATTCTGCCAGGTCCGTGTGTCTGCCAGTGTGAGGGACATGAGCCACAGAGAACCAGAATCAGTTCTGCTTTTCATTTCCTCCTTCCCCATACTTGCATCCAGTCCCGGTGAGGGAGATGCAGGGAGGCTGCTGAGGGACACAGGGCTGCAGCCAGGCCCTCCTGTCCTGCCCCCACACCTCCCTTCCAGGACATCAGCCCCACCACAGCACTTTTCATGGAATCCCAAAATGGTTTGGGTGGGAAGGCACCTCCAAGCTCATCTTGTTCCACCTCCCTGCAAGGGCAGGAACACCCTCCACTATCCCAGGGTGCTCAAAGCCTCATCCAGCCTGGCCAACTTCCAGAGATGGAAGTGTCAACTCCTGTCAGAGAGCACGCCCTGACCTGAAACCCCAAACTTCTTCCAGGGAGTTGCAGGCACCACCCCAGCAGTGGGAAGGCAGGAACCCTGGCAGGAGCCTGCCCAGGCAGCCCCAAAATTCTGCCACCCACGGCAATGAGCGCCTGGTGGCTCTCAGCAGCTTCATGTGGCTGTGCTGCCCTCTGGCACATTCCAGCACCGTAGAGGCCGTAAATCCCCACTTAGGAGGGGTTCATACACCAGGTCCTGGATGACGACTTTCGTTCTGCAAAGGCATTAACAGGTCCTGACAACTTCTCCCATCATCTCTCTGTTTATTGATGCCACTGTCCAACATGAGATCTGACAGCACCAGGAAGGAGCCAGGCGTGCTTCAGGATGCTGGTGTCACCAGCCCAGCTTCAGTTGGTGTCATCAGCCCAGCCCCAGTCCAGCCCTTCAGATGGCTCTCACCCAGCCACAGCCCAAGCTCAGGAGCTGCAGCCAGGATGAGCTGGGATCCCCAGGAACCGAGCTAGTACAAACAGGAGCTCAGACGAACAGCAGGGAGATGGATTGTGTCCCACCCACCCTGGCAGCAGGTGCCCAGGAGCAGGGAGGTCTTTCCTTGGAGCCAGCCTGGAGCTGCTCCTCCCCTGGGCAGGAATCCTGCCACTCCTGCCATTGAGGAGGGCACGGTCAATGCAGCCGGCAGCGGCTCAAGGACAGCAGAGCAGTTAAACACAACAAGGTCTTGCTCTCAGTCCCTGCTGGCCCCACAGCAGGAAACGGCCAGACCCACAGCACCCCATGTCCTGAGGGGCAGCAGGGCCAGGCCCCGGTGGGAGGATTGAGCGCTGGGAATGAGTGTTTGGGGGAGCCTTGCGGAGGGGTCCTACCAGAAAAAGGGTCTTTTACTGCAACTAGAATTTTATTCTATTGTATAATTCAGGAGTGCATCACAGCCCCGCGAGCCGGGCAGGCACCTATCAGCGCTTCCAATCTAGACACACGCAGGACTTCCTCATCAGCTGCATCTGTTAATTACTCACCTCCCCCTGGCTGGAGCTCCTCCTGTCACATCCAGCCCGGACTGGAGCAGTGCCTCCACAGAGCTCCTGGACAAAAAGTGACTGTGCCAGAATCAGCCTACAGAGCAGTTAACAAAAAAAACCAAACCAAACAAACAAAAAACAAACCCGAAAATAAAATCTTGCCCATCCTAAAGTTGCTTATCAAATAAAAAGTTCCTCCACATTTATTAAAAAAAACTAAACAGTAGATTTAAAAAGCAGTTACGAGTCCTACTCCGGCAAAACACCCTGTGTACAGGTTTCTTTTGTTGGTGGTTTGTTTGCTTGTTGGTGAGGATTCCCCCTAAATCAGCTGCTTCTGTTAATTTTTTTAATATATAATCTTTTAATTTTGCCGCGCGTTGCTTGCTTTAATTCATTAATTTATTTCCAATCAGCCGAGTCTCCACCAGACCAGCGGCGCTACCACACAAAGCTTCCTTGATGTCCATGCCCTGAGCCGGGGTGGGGAGAGATGGATGGAGGGAGGGTGGGAGAGATCAGTGGAGGAGAAGGAGGACGAGGAGGAAGGGAGGGATGGAGGGAGGGAGGGAGAGGAAGCCTCGGCAGCCCCTCACTCTCCCATGTGCGTCCTCAGGTGGTACTTGAGCGACTGCTTGTAGCGGAAGCACTTGGTGCACTCGGTGCAGGGGTAGGGCCGCTCGCCGGTGTGCGCCCGCTGGTGCTCCAGGAGGTGATGCTTCTGCGTGAAGTTCTTGCCGCACTCGGTGCAGTGGTAGGGCCGCTCGCCCGTGTGGATGCGCTGGTGCTCCAGGAGGTGATGCTTGCGGATGAAGCCCTTCCCGCAGACGGCGCAGGCGTGCGGGCGCTCCCGCGTGTGGATGCGGTAATGGTTGGTGAGCTTGGACTTCTCGCTGAAGGTCTTCTCGCACTGGCTGCACTGGTAGGGCCGCTCGCCGGTGTGAGTCCGCTGGTGCCGCAGCAGGTGGGAGGGCCGGGTGAAGTTCTTGCCGCACTGGGGGCACAGGAAGGCCATCTCGTTCTTGCCCGCGTGGATCCTCTGGTGCATGAGCAGGCTGATCTGCAGGCGGAAGCTCCTCCGGCACTCGCCGCAGGTGAAGGGCCGCTCCCCGACGTGGGTGATCTGGTGTTTGCTGAGGCTCGACTTGTGGCTGAAGCTGCTCTCACACTCGGAGCACTTGTAGGGCTTCCCCGGGGGCGGGGGCCGCGATGGGGGCTTGAGGCCATGCTCGGGGCGCCGCGGGACCCCCACGCCGCGGCGCGTGTGGCTGCGCTGGTGCAGCAGGAACTGCTGCTTGTTGCGGAAGCTGAGGTCGCACTCGTGGCACTCGTAGGGCCCTTCCTTGAGGTGGTTGCGCTGGTGGATCATGAAGTTGATCTTGAGCATGAAGCTCTTGCCGCACTCGGGGCAGATGTAGGGTCTCTCCCGCGTCCGGTTCCGCTGCTGCCCGCTGGCCGGCTTCATGTCCCCGGAGTCCCTCTCGCAGGCCGACGGCTTCCTGACGCGGGCCAGGCTGCGGGGCTGCGCCTTGGAGCTGCACTGCGCCTCGCAGCCCAGCCCGCCCTCGTGGCTGGGGAACGCCGGCGCCTCGCTCCGGCCCGAGAACATGGCACACGGCTCCAGCGTGTCGGGGTCATCCTCCTCCTCCTCCTCCTCCTCCTCCTCCTCCTCCTCTGTCTTGATCACGATCCCATCCTCTGAGGGGAAAATCAAACAGCATTAGGGTCATTGGGTGGGACGGGGTGGCCTCTTATACCTCTAGGTACTACAGAAACAGCTGCATGGGTTCCTGCAGCTGTTTGTGCTCTGGGAGCCAGCCTGTGCCACAAATGGGGCTGCAGGTGGAGCCCGGAGGGCTGGGATGGGCCATGGGCCCCCAAACATGGAGTTCAGACAAACCACCCTGGCCAGGCTCCTCTGGAGGGTGCGCTCTGACTGCCTGCCAAAAAGTTTGGCAACTTTGAGCTGCTGCAGGATGTGAGGGATAAAAGCACCATGGGTTCACCAGGGCTCGGGTGGCTGAATGATTTCAGAGCAGCTCCATCTGCTGCCCTTTCACTGGGCCGCAACAACACCCCTGGCATGGCACCGCTCAACAGAAACAGCACCAGGCTGCCAGCTCTGCTCTGGGGACAGCACAGCCTGCCTGGGACTGTCCCCTTCCCTCAGCCCCGCTGCCATGTGGCGTGGTGAGAGACCCAGCCCTCTCCTTCCCAGAGCACCCAGCAGTGGGATGGAATGGCAGTGGGATGGATGGCAGCAGGCCAGGCTCCCCTTCGTGTCACCAAGGCCGGAAGTGAGCCAGGGACTTTGTCTGGTGACAGCAGCCATCCCAGGGACACACGGCAGGACACACAGCCAGCACGGCCCAAGGAAAGGCCAACAGGTCATCCCTCATGTCACCCCACACGGGACTGTGAGCCAGGCCTAAATGCTCTCCCAGGAAGGGCAGCTACACTTGCCCAGGAAAAGGAAACTGATGGGAGTGGATGTCTCAAAGCCATGGCCCTCTTTCCTCTGAGGAAGGGAAAACCCAGGTCCTTCTCTCTGCCCCCTCTGTGGGCCTGGGGGCTCAGCCCCCATCCTGGCCAGCACAGCTGCAGCTCCTGCCCAGCCCCACCAGCCGGGCCCCGTGCCCTGGCAGAGGCAGTGGCTCTCAGACAAGGATCAGCTTCAGCCCCCTGGTGGCTTGGCTGGCTTCCCTCACAAAGCCTTGAGCAGACCACAGGACCCACAAGACGGAGTTGAGGCCCTCAAGAGCCCAACTCTCTGTGTCTTGGTTTGTGTTACACCACCACAAAGCCATCAGGAGAAGGAACCCACCATTCCCAGCCTCTCATCTCCCTGCTCTCCCATCCCCAGCCTTACAGCACATCTGTAGGACTTGGCCTATATCTGCCACTCCACCAGCAGAATTCTACACATGAAACACTCAGTGCCATCATCTCATCTCCACAAATCACCTCATCCTTCCCCTTCCCTCCTGGCAGCTTGCAAATCACAGAGTTCCAGCCACATTCTTCCCTATCCTTATCCTGTGGAGCTGCCCCGAGCAACTCCCACATGTGGCAACCTGCAGGACCTCCCACATTCCTCCAGCAGCGTCCAGTGTGCAACCATCCACTCCTCCACACCTCACACCAACCTCCTGCCCTCTGCCACAGCACGGTTTTGGGAGCAGAGCTCACTGGGGCTCTCACAGAACACAGCCTGAGACACATCTTCCCCTGGTCTCCGTGGCTAACCAGGGCTTTTCCCAGACTCAGAGGACTGGGCAGTGTTTGCTCTGCTCCTGAGCAGGACAGGAGCCCTTGGAGACCATGTTCTGTGTCCACCATGGATGTGCTGCCTCCTCCTCCAAGCTCAAGGTGTGACCAGAGCAACTCTTGGAACTCGCTGCACCCAGAAACTTCCTTCTGGTGCTGGTTCTGGGGGGATTTAACTCCTCCTGTCCATCCAGCCCCTTTCCCACCTTTTCCTAACCCACCACAGCCCCCAGGCCTCCTGTCCCTGACACACCACGTGCACAGAGCCGTGTCCCGAGTGTCTCACCTGTGCAGCCCCCGTGGTGAACGATGACCCTCTGGATCTCGCTGAAGTCGGCTCCGTACTCGGAGGAGTCCCCCAGGCTGGTGCCCGGGAGGTCCCTCGGGGGGGACACGGAGCCGTAGGGGCTCTCGCAGGCCGCCTCCTCGTCGGGGCTCTGGAAGCTGCCCTCGGACTGCCCCGACATCCCGTGCAGCTCGGGGTTCTCGGGGCTGTCTTCAGGAAGGAGCTCCTCTGTTTTGATCACCACCCTTATTCCAGCTGCAGCAACGAGAGATTGCCACCCGCCATCACTCCCAGGAGCCAGAATGAGGGACCTGCTCCCAGCAATCCCCGCTAGCTCCAGCTGCTGATCCCACTGAGGGGTCTCCCTTCTGCTCTCCCTTCAGCTGCTGCCCTTCACCCACCCCTGCCACACTCCCAGCTCCAGCCCAGGACCCCTCACAGGCAACTCGCTCCACCCAGCCTGGGGCACCCCTCAGACACCCCACATCCCCCAGCTGCAGCTCCACGTGGGCCTGTGGTTTTCCCCTTCCCATTGGCCTCAATTTAATTTCAAGATCCTTGTGATGGAGAGCACAAGCAGGGCATTGGTGTGACCCCACATCCACAGCCTGGAAGCAGGGATGACGAGTGGAGGTGATACCAACTCTTCCAGGCCACCTCCTTATCTCCTTATCAGCCCCCTTATCGCAGAGCAGCAGTCGCTCTGGGACTCGGGTCACTGGTGCCCCATTCCCAGCCCAGTCTTGGCCCTCACCATCCCATCTCCCTGCACACAGCCTGGGATGAGGCTTCCCTGCCCAGGAGGATGCTCCAAGGATTAAACCAGGCACCACCCACGCAAAGAGAGGGTGGAGGATTTTCTGGGTGGATGGGCTCTCTCAGTGGGACTCAATTCTCTGTCCTTGCTGGGCACACCGGCTCCCTGAGGACCTGGTCTGGTTGCAGATGCTTCCCTTGCTGGGAAGGGCTCCCAGTGCCCAACTCTCCAGGCTCTGCTTGCCCTGGTTTCTATGTTGAGCTGTAGCTGGACACCAAACCTTCAATCAGCCCAATTTATCCCATTCCTAGGCAAGGCTTCTCCTGATAAACCACATCAGCCACAGCTCCCAGCAACATCTGCTCCAGCCTTGGGATGAGCAGCCCCTGGGAACACAACCCAGGGCTGCCCTGGTGCCAAGGTGCTGCCTCACCTGCCGTGGCATCAGTAATGATCTCACTCTCCTCCAGGTCCTGCTCATTCCTGCCCCGCGATTCCTCCCCTTGCTCAATCTGAGACAAAACACCAGGTTTGGAAATTGCATAGTCTGTTGAGAGACAGAGGGGTGGGAGAGAGGGGTTACTGCGCTGGCAATCTGACATTGGCTTCCACCTCTTCCCAGCACGCAGGGGACATGTGAGGACACTCAGAACATCCACAGGTGCAAAATCCCCTGAAGGGGTGCAGGGGCTGGTACCCACTGCACACCCAGAGGATGCAGGGAAGCCCTCCCAACAGCCATGGGGAAGGAAGGAGCATCAAGGTTTTGGATGGCATAACTGTGTCTGGAAGAGGTTTGGGAGGTCTCCACCTCATGTGCCCACAGGGCATCCCTTGCCCAGCCAGAACACCACCATGGCATGAGCTGGAATAAACCCAGACTGAAAACATCCTCCTGTGTTTTCAAGCCTTTAAAATGGAACATTTGGGTCTCATCCACGGGGATCTCCAAGGAGGAGCCAGAAGGAGCCTCCTGTCCCTCAGCAGGGCAAGGACACCCCGTATTTACCCAGGGAGATCAGAGATTCGTAGTTCCCCTTCATCACATTCTTGTAGAGCTCCTTCTGCCACTCCTCCAGCTTCTCCCATTCCTTGTCATTGAAATAGACGGACACGTCATCAAAGGTCACCGGCACCTGCAATTCCAACAGTGCCTTCAAGCAGGAGCCTGGACACAGCCAGGCTTCAGCTCCTCCGAGGCCAGCCATGAGCTGCTTTTTGCATTTAAAACAACTCTGGAGTAGGTATTTCTTTGGGAATAAAGGACTCAACCAAACTGGTTCCTGGGGTGAATCCAGACTGGGATTTTCCCAAAGGACCCCGAGCTCCTCCTCTCAGTCCCTGCTCTCTGCAGGGTGATCAGGTTTGGGGGTCCACAAAGGAGAGAAAACCCAGGAGCTGGGCTGGACTCATCCCTATTGATGAGCTGACGTAACTCACGGATTCAATTACCCCAGAACTCCAGGGAAAACTCTACCCAGGCCCACAGGGCTCCCCATTATCCCTGGTTACTGTGCACCCACCATCTGGAGCTTCCCAGCTTGTTAGCCAAGGAATAATTCCTAAGGATAAATTCAGGATGTGCAAACTGTGCCGTGCTGGAGTGGAGCTCTTCAGAGGGAACGCAGCACTCCAATTCTGTCCCCCAACTGCACTAATGGGGTGTTAGGGTCTGAACCCACCTTTTCCTGATCCTCTCTGCTCTCTCCAGAGATACTCCCTCTCCCATGTCATACATGGTCTCATTTGCACACTCTTTTAGCAGGAAGGCTGTGAAATTCAAGTAGGAACTGAATATTGATGGTGGGCTCTTTCCAGAGCTATGCCCAGGGAGCTCATCTGCCTTCCAGAATCCCAAAGCTTCCCCCTTCCCTGCAGCAGCAGCTCCCACTTGCTCCTTCCCTGGCCTGGGAGACTCTGCAGCATCAAGGTGGTCAAAACAGAAAAACCACAAAATCTGCAGTGTTTCTAGAAATGGTGGCAAAAAAAAAAAAAAAAAGAACAAAAAAAGAGTCAACGGCCCCAGGGCTGTGCAGCGCAGTGGAGCAGAACTGAAACCTCTGGCCTGAGTGCCAGGATGTCCTCCCAGGCCTTGTCCCTCCGTATTTTAGCCCCAGCAGGGGATGAGCTGGGAAGCTGCAATGGGGAGCTGCAACGGCGAGAGACTCACCTGAGCGGGTGCTGTCCCCGCTCACCCACCCCGGGCCGGATCCCCGGGAGCGTTTCGGGTGCAGTGCCCGGCTCCCACTCCCCAGGACACCGTTACCTTGGGGACTTCCCCCTTCCTGCCCGGGGGCAGCCGCAGGATCCAGAAGTTCCTGTTCTTCAGGAGGTTCTCCATGTTCTCCAGGCGCCGCTGGAGCAGCCCGTACTCCTGGATGAGGGTGCCCAGCGCCGCGCACTTGCTCTCCAGCTGGTTCCCCAGCTCCGCCGCCGTCTTCTCGCAGTCGATCAGCTTCTTCTCCGCCATCCCCGTCCGACCCTCCAGGTCCAGCAGGCGGGTGGAGTGGGAATCCACCTTGCGCTCCACCGCCTGCACGGCAGCCACCACGGTCAGGGACAGCTCAGCCGTCTGCGTCTCCCGCTCCGAGGTGCGCTCGGGGCCGGCCGCTGGCCGGAGGGGCGAGGGGCAGCGCGGCGGCCGCACCGGCTCCGGCGCCTGCGGACACAAGGGCGCGGGGTCAGGCCGGGGGATGCCCCCAGGGGGACAGGGACCCGCCCGGGGTGATAGAGACCCGCCCGCCCCCGGTGTGACGGGGGCCCCCCGGGGGCGATGGGGACATCCCCGGGGCCATGCGGACCCCGCGGGGGGGCCGCTGCAGGGCCCGGCGCTCGCCGGGGCGGCGGGGACGTCCCCGTGTCCCCGCTAAGCCGCTTACGGCAGCCCCGTGCCGGTCCCACGGGACGGGCAGGACCCGCGGCGGCGGGGGTGGGGGGAGGTGACATCGCGGGGCCGGGAGGTGACACGGCGGGGGTGGGGGCGCAGGGTGACACGGGCCGGCCGAGCCCCGTTGCCATGGGCACGGCGAGGGGACACCCGGGGGGCTGCGGGCGCCCCGTCGCCATGGGGACCGGGCGGTGACACAGGAGGCGGGGGCGGCGGCGGGTCGGTCCCGGGGGCCGCAGGGCCCGGCGGCGGGGGGGGGGCGCGGCGCGGCGGCCGGGCAGGCCCGGCCTCGACGGCAGCGCGGGCGCCGCCGGCCGCGGAGGCCCGGGCGGGCTCGGAGCGGCGCCGCCCCCCCCCGGGGCCGCCCGTCCCGTCCCCGCCCGTCGCCCCGGGGGGGCGGCCGCGGCCCCGCGCGCTGACAGCGCCCGCCGCCCGCCGCCCCCCCCCCCCCCGCCCGCCGCGGCCCCGACGGCGCGGCCCGTGAGCCCCGACGTGCGGCCCGCGAGCCGCGGGCGGGCGGTGGGCGCCGGGCCCGGCCCCGCGCCGGGCGGGCGCCCTTTACCTGAGCGGGGGCCCCCTCGGCCATGGCCCTTTGTTCCGTGCCCGGGGCCCCGGGGGCCGCGGCCGGGAGGATCCAGCGCCCGCTCGCTGCTTCACCTCCGCCCGCCGCCGGGCATCGGGCTGGGCGCGGGGCGGCGCGGCGGGGCGGGGGCGCGGCGCGGCGGGGGCGGGGCGGAGGCGGCGCGGGCCTAGCGGGCGGAGGCGGCGGGGCGGGGGCGGCGGCGGCTCCGACACCGAGCGCGGCTCCGGGTCCGGGTCCGGGTCCGGCGCTCCGGCCGCGCCGCTGCCCCGCCGCGCCGCCAGGGGGCGCTGCCGCCGCCGGACCGCGCGCGGAGCGGGGCGGAGCGGGGCGGGCGCGCGCCGCACAGCGCCCCCTGGCGGGCCGACGGCATCAGCGCCCCGCCCCGTCGGGGCCCCCCCACGGCACCGCCCGCACCGGGAACCGCGGGGACCGGGGGGCACCGGGGGGGACCGAGGGATTGGAGAACTGACGGGGCTGTGGGCGTTGGTGGCACTCGGGATTGCCCGAGGAGCTGGGCTGGCAGCAGGGAGCCAGGGGGACGGGGGCACCGAGGAGTAACGGGGAAGGCGCCGGGGTGCGGTGCGAGGTGGCGGGAGGGGGCTGGTTTGACTGGGGCGAGCGAGAGAGTGCGGGGGGCTCGGTGCGACATGGCGGGACAGGGGAGGGACCGGGGGTCACTGTGGAGGCCCCGGGGCGGCTTTTCCGGCCCCGCCCGTCGGGTCCCCGCCGCCCATCCCTGCGGGCTCGGAAATGGCGGCCGGAGGCGGCGGCGCCGTGGAAATGGAGCGACCCCTCCCTTCCCACCTCTCGGCCTCCCCGCCGGACCCGACCGCAGCATCCCATCCTGTCCCATCCCATCGCATCCCATCCCGTCCCGTCCCCTCCCGTCATCCATTCCTATTCTCTCCCACCCCATCCCCGTCCATCCTGTCCTGTCCTTCCCGATCTTGTCCTGCCCCATTCTGTCTATCCCACCACGCCCTGTCCCATCTGTGCCCTCCCGTCCCACCCATCCGCGCTGTCTCTTCATGCCCGGCCCATCCCATTCCATACACACTGGCTGATCCCATCCTGTCCCATCCCACTCCATCGATGCTGTGTGTCCACTCTTGTCCCAGCCAGTCCCACCCTGTCCATCCCACATCTTGTCCCATCCCATCCCATCCCATCCCATCCCATCCCATCCCATCCCATCCCATCCCATCCCATCCCATCCCATCCCATCCCATCCCATCCCATCCCATCCCATCCCATCCCATCCCATCCCATCCCATCCCATCCCATCCCTGTCTCATACAGTTCCATCCCATCTCATTCCATTCATCCTGTCCCACTTTATCCTTCCTTATCCCATCTCCCCAGTGCCATCCCTGCCTGCTCTGGCACAGCCCTGGCACACCTTGGAGGGGAAGTTGGTGACGCTGAGCACAGGGAAGGGCAGGAAACCCTTTGGTTTGTGGGAAAAGGGAGAGGGCAAGTGGGATGGGTCACCCAGGCTTAGGGGGGCACAGGGGTGTGGCAGCAGGTGGGGACCCCAAGTAAAGACCCCCTGTCCAGGCCCCTCCTGGGCTGTCCCAGGGATCCACAACCCCTGTCCAGGGCTGATCCTTTGGGAGGGGACACCGGGAGCAGCTCTGGAATTCAGGGGTGTCCCTGGCTGGGGTCGTACATCCCAGTGCACAGGGAGGGCCTGACCCTGGCTGTGGGGGTCCATGCTGTCCCTGTGGAGATGGGTGTGGATCACCAGGTGTGGTTATTGCCCGGAGTGGAGTGAGCAGGATTGGGATACAGCCATGTCCATGGAGAGCTGTGTGAGCCATGTGTGCCCACACAAAGCACACGTGTGACCACAGAGGGGCACTCGAGTGTCCCCACGGTGTCTCCGTGTGCTCAGAGCTGTGCTCAGCCTCGCCCTTGGCAGCACCCACCCTCCCCAGCCTGGATCCCACGGGCTGCTCCTTCCCCGAGCTCTTTTCCCTCTCCCTCCTTCTCCCCATAATCCATCTCCAGCATCTCCATGTCCACGTGAGGCAGCCCCATTCCATGGAGTGGCTTCAGAGTGTGGGGCATTTACTGGGGTCACTCAGAATGTGGGGGATTCACTGGGGTCACTCAGAATGTGGGGGATTCACTGGGGGGGATTCATTGGGGTCACTGAGAACATGGGGGATTCACTGGGGTCACTCAGAGCATGGGGGATTCACTGGGGTCACTCAGAATGTCGGGGATTCACTGGGGTCACTCAGAATGTGGGGGATTCACTGGGGGATTCACTGGGGTCACTCAGAGCATGGGGGATTCACTGGGGTCACTGAGAGCATGGGGGGGATTCACTTGGATCACTCACGGGTTGGGGTGGCTGAGGGACTCTGACAGTCCCTGGTCTCTGTGGACCCCAAGTGCCACATCCCCATGGTGGCTGTGACCTCAGGGCTGCCCTCTCCCCTCCCACACCAGGCCCCAATCTGGAACAACCCCTGGGGCTCGCTGGAGCTCGGGGGGTCTCTGGTGGGGAGAGGGAACTGTCTCTGTGTCCTGGGCTCTGGCAGGGAAGAGCCTGAGGAATGCTGGGCTGAGAGGGAGCCTGGGAGGAAAAACCCCCAGTGTGTGGCACCAGCTGGAAGGACCCTATGAGGCCCCTTCCAACTCCTCCACGATTCCATGATCCCAGATCCAAGGTGGCCTCAGCCACCAGCGCTTCTCCCTGTCCCAGCTCCATCCCACCACGGATCCAAGGATTCCTCAGCTGTCCACAGCCCCATTTGTGTGTGGCACAGGCACAAACCCAAATCAAGTTAAAACCACCAAGATGGAGCATCCCAGAGCAGCCTCGTTTGCCAGGCCTGGCTCTGCAGCACAGCTTGGCTTGTGCTGTTCACCTGATCCACAATTACCTGGAAAAGCTCCTGAGCATCAGCCAGGAGCAGGATGAGGGAGCTCCACAAGTACCTGGAAAAGCTCCAGCCAGGAGCAGGATGAGGGAGCTGCAGGTACCCGCGAAGGGCTGACACGGAATTCAGAATGGAAACACTGTATTGACAGACTTTACAAAAGTTATTACAAAACACGGTCACGAACCAGCAGCTGACGATACAGAGCGAAGAGACACCACGTACAGCCACCTCAGAACAACACCAACAGCTCCAGAAGTCATCCAATATTTACACAAACAGCTGGAAAACTCCGGGCAGTTATCGCATACATGGAAGTGTTTTAGAGCAACTGTGAAATATAGTGTCACACCTTTCCTTGTAGTATTATCATCATCATAATTAATAATAATAATAATAATAATAATTAATAATAATAAGACTACTTCTAGGTTAACTAAAAACCAAACAGCTCTTTACAGGGGTTAGGAGAAGCTGCTTTCACTCGTCTGACTTACCTGAGTGAGACCAAACCCAGTTAAAAAACAGAAATAAAATCACCTTCATTGTCAGGAGTCCGTGTGTCAGCCCAGCGGCGCCGTTCCCTCGGGCCAGAGGGGAACCACAGCCCGGCTGGTGCCAGTGACACCCTCCAGAAGCACGGAGACGTGTCCTCCTCGTGTGAGCGACCCCAGCACGCCTCCACACGCTGCCCTTCCCGACTCCTCCTGCTCCAATGTCCTCAGGCCCTTCTCCTGCACCTGCTTTATCTCACCCCGCTCTTTGCCACGCTCTCCTCTCCGCTTTTCCGCCTTCCACAAATCCCACGTCGTGCCCTGATCACCTCTCTGCCTCGCCTCTCTCTGGCCTTCATCCCAGTCCTGGCCTCGCAGCCTTTGGGGATGCGGCGACGCAGCGGGAGCGGGCGGCCGGCCGGGAACGGCGCCTTCCTTCCCTCCCTCCTCCTCACGCTTCCAGCCTTGCAGTGAAACGAGTGGAAAAAAGAAAGCGAAAGCTCATCACTCCTGAATATGCACAAAGATAGGTGGGGGAACACCTGCTAAATACGGAGCCCAGAGAATCGCTCGGGATCATTCTCTACGGGCAGAATCCAACCCTGCGTGGGGAACAGCGAGCGCGGGGCCTGCGCCGCGGTGGGAGCGCCACGGAACCCCGCGGGGTCCCAGAGCCGCCTGGGCCGGCCGAGCAGAGTCTTTAAGAGGAATTCCTCGGATGCTTCACCAAAGCGGGCTTCGTAGCATGACCACATGGATTAGCTGCGATACAAGTCACCTGCCATCATGCTGCACGTCCACCTGCCAGACCGTCACGGTCACCGCGAGCCCTCCTGCCCCGGCCCCACCGTGGCTACTGCTTAGTCTCTTTTTTCACGCAGAAATGGTCGGTTTGGGTGCCCGCCGAGCCCAGGTTGTGCTGGGAATCCTCCCCGGGCCGCGGGTTGCGCGAGTGGATTTTCTGGTGGCAATTCAGGGACTCTTTGTAGCGGAAGTGCTTCCCGCAGACGGGGCACTGGTAGGGGGTCTCCCCGGTGTGCACCCGCCAGTGCTTGAGCAGGTGGTCCCGCCGGATGAAGCTCTTGCCGCACTCGGTGCACTGGTAGGGCCTCTCGCCGGTGTGGATGCGCTGGTGGCGGATGGCCTTGGAGAGGTCTCGGAAGTCCTTCCCGCAGTAGGTGCACGTCAGCGGCCCGTCACCCTTCCCTGTGTGCAGCTTCTGGTGCAGGATCAGACTCACTTCCAGGCTGAAGCTCTCCTTGCACTGGGAGCAGGTGTAGGGCCTCTCCACCATGTTGTTCACCTGGTGCCTGACGAAGCCGTACTTGAAGCCCGAGCTCTTCTCCCCGTCGGGGCGCTTGGACGCTTTGGAGCGGGAGGGGCCCTGGCCCTTGGCTTTGGATTTCTGCCGGAAGCTCTCGCCGCGCTCCAGGGACGTGCAGGCCTCCTCGCTGGCGTGCGCCTTCTGGTGGGTGGCGAAGAGCTGCTTGTCCAGGAAGCTCTGGCCGCACTCGCAGCAGATGTAGGGCCCCTTGTCGGCCGCCGCCTCCTCGGGATCCTTCCTGGCCAAGTCTCTCCCGCGGCGCACGGAGCGCCTCAGCCCGTTGCCCGTCGCCGTTCGCTGCGGCGGGGCCGACCCGCTCTGGCTCTTGCTGCTCGACTGCATCTCCTCCTCTGGGTTGGAGAAAACCTCTTCCCACTTTCCTGTCAACGACCTGGAAAGCTCCAGGCTCTCGGAGCCTTCCTCATCGCACGGCTGTTCGTCTGGTGGAGCAGAGACACCGGTGTCATTTGGGGCCACAAGGACTGGGGGGTTACTTACTCAGTTCCCTTGGGACACAGCGGGGTCTCTGCTGTGCACACCCAGCTCAGAGCCTGGCACCGACGGGGCTGCGAGGCCGGCTGGGAGCACCTACTCTGTCCAGAGAGATTTGACTTGGAATCTTGGAATTGGTGAGGTTGAAAAAGGCCTCGGAAATCATTAAGTCCAGCACTGCCAAGGCCACCCTTGACCATGTCCCCAAGCGCCACATCCACATGGATGTTACATCCCTCCAGCAATGGAGAATCCACCACTGCTCTGGGTGGTCCCAATGTGTAACAGGCTCTTTTAGGGAAAAATTTTACCAATTTCCAACCTGACCCTCCCTGGCACAGCTTGAGGCCCCTTCCTCTCCTCCTGTCCCTGTTCCTTGGGAGCAGAGCCTGATCCCCCTGGCTGTCTCCTCCTATCAGGGAATTGTGCAGAGACAGAAGGTCCCCCCTGAGCCTCCTTTCCTCCAGGCTGAGCCCCTTTCCCAGCTCCTTCAGCTGATCCTGGTGTTCCAGACCCTCCCCCCCAGCTCCATTTCCTTCTCTGGACACACTCCAGCAACTTCCTGCATTCAATTATATTGTGATATAATATTATATAGATAATCGAGGTATAGATAGTTAGCCAGAGAAAAAAAGAGGGTTCCTGAAGCAGGACAGGTCTTTAAGAACTTGTGCTTTAGGATAAATCCCAAAAAACAGAGGAAAAGGAAATAAAACTTCTTTTCCTTCATGGGCTTGAACAGTGCCTGAAGGTGAAGGATCTCCCATGGTATAAACTGTGACTCAAAGCAACTTTCTGAAATTCTGGAAAAGCATCATCCAGAAAAACTGAGCTCCTCCTGGGAATTAGGCTGGGAAGTCAAAAGCGCATCTAGGCAAGGGACACTTCCCAAAGCAGCTCAGCGCACTCACATGTACCAGGGACCTCCATGCTCTCCTCTTCCTCAGAGCCTTCGTGGCTTTCAGCCAGAGTCTCTTCATATTTACCCCATGAGCTGTCATCGGGCCCAGGGAAGAAAAACTCTGTGCAAGAGAAAAGAGCAGGAGTTACTCTCCAACCTTCAAGCTGCTTTAGAGGATTCCAGGAGAGAGGGATGCATCAGGTGGGAGACAAGCAGGAAAGCAAAGCCCCCCTGCACCTGAGGAGAGAGCTGACAAAACAGAACAGCCCCACATCTGCCTCCACCTCCCCCCCGAGTCCCAGGAACCTCGTGGCTCACCAGTGGTGGGGTCTGTGGGGGTCTCTCCTCCCTCAGAGTCCTCCTGATCCTCAGCGTTGGGATCCTCTCCCTGCTCAATCCGTGTCAGCAGCTCAGGCTTGGAAATAGCAGCGTCTGCACATAAAAAGAGGATGAGGATGTTTCCCCTGCCCTGGCGGGAGAGAGACTCTGCAGCCTTTGCCCACCAACCTTCCTTCTCTGGGGAACGAACGAGAGAGGCTTGGGAAGCTGCTCTCAGCCCTCTGCCCCGCTCACCTTGCGTGGGCCCTGGATGCAGGAGCACACTCTGCTCAGGTGAGGAGCACCTCCCAGCCTGCAGCGTGAGGAGGACAGCAAGGAAAGGCGTCCAGGCTTACCTGCAGGCTCTCCTGTCTTCTCCTCTGCGCTAAGGTCCGCGGATCCATTACAATGGGGGCTTCAGCTCGGGGGCAGCAGCAGAGCTGCCAGCACTGCCCTCCCCATGCGGTTCCCTCCAGCCAGGACCGCTCCGTCCTACTCGTCCGAGTGCCGGGCTGCTCGCGGATTTTGGTGGGGGAAAGGGGACAATCACCATCTCTCCTGGGCCGGAGAGCAGAAAGCTTCACTTCCAGACATGTGGGAGGGAGGCCCTGGGGGTTAAACTCCACCTCTGCTCCGGTGGATCCGTTTGCCTCACACGGGAGCCAAAGCCCTAAACCTCGTTTCTCAAGGCAAACCTCGGGATGAAGCACGGATAGGTTTCTCTAAGCTCCAGGCTCAGATCCCCTGTGCCTCAGGAGCAGGACACGGGACTGGTTTGGAAACAGGAGACTGGGGGCTGTGGTTACCCTTCACCTTTCTCCCTGGCACACAGGGACTGCAGGAAACTTCAAACAAATATATGGGAAAAAAAAAAGCAGAAAAGGCCTGGATTGGGCAGAGGTGGATGGCAGGGAGGCAGATGAGCCTGGGCTCAGCACAGGGAAGTGTCTGGCTACCAGGGACGGCGTCTGCGCTCCCACCCCCGGTCCAGCCAAGGCAAGGTCATTTCTGGAACATGCTGTGAAGGCAAGGCGTTCCCCAGAGGGAATTCCGGCAGCCAGGACTGGCAGGAGCGAGCGGAGCGCGTTCCTTCGGCTGGGAATGCACTGCCCTGAGCTGCTGAGGGGAAAGCAGGAGGCAGAGCTCACCCTCAGCCACTGCTTCTCCCCAGCTCTGCCCCAGCAGACCCCGCAGCACCGCGAGCAGGACTGGCTCCCTGGGGCTGGACAGAGCACCAGGCAAACGTCACTTCTCCCTCATGGGAGAGGAAAGGGAAGTCTGCACAACTCCCCATGGAAAGGGCTGGAAGGAACCTCGGGGGCAGGGCACAGGGCACCCTCCGCTGCCCTAAGCAGCAAGCGGGCTGATGCACCCAGCGCAGTGGATCTGTGGACCTTGGCGTGACAAAGGAACTTCCCTCTTCCCCAGCTATGCTTGGATTGAGGGTCCTCTCACTTCCCCTCCTCCTCCTCCTCCTCACAATCCCAGCACTTGCCAGGCTGCAGGGACCATCAGGGAGCCATTGTCCCTGTGGTGACACTCATGACATCCTTCCCCCCTCAGCATGGCTGTGAGGGCTGAACTCACTGCCAGGGCTGTGTGACACCTCCCCAGAGCACACCCCCCTCCCTGACCCTGCAGGACACAGGTTCCATCCACCAGTTCCCAGGAAAACTCTGTGCCAGGAGGCTGAGGGCAAAGCCAGGCCTGTCATTACCCATGGAGATGACGGCCTCGTAGTTGCCTTTCATGATGTGCCTGTAGAGCTCCTTCTGCCACTCGTTGAGGCTCTTCCACTCCTCCTCAGAGAAGTTAAACGAGGCATCGTTGAAGGCCACGGGGACCTGCAAGGAGCAGCACCAGGGGGTTGTTCCTCATTTAAGAAAACACCTGGGGACATTTTCTCATTCAGTTTTCTCACTCAAACTCCTGAAGTGTTGCGCAGACAGGAACATCTGCTCCTTCCCACTGCCTCATCCCTCAAGGGACACGACAGGGATTTCCCCTGTCACCCGCCTGTCACCTCCCCCTGCTCAGCCTCCTCCTGTCACTGCCCCGTGCACAGGGTCTGGCATAGACTCCTTTTCACTTCCTTTTTGACACAATTCTGCTGCTCATCACCTCTGCACAGACCTGGGGATGTTCCCAAGCCTTCCCAGTAACACGGGGCTGAGCCATAAAATTCCACGCGATCCAAACACAGGAATTTGTGACATCCCTCCCACATCACACGTGCATGAGCAGGGCACAACCAACACAGCAGGACCTGTGCTGGTCCTTCTGGGTGCTGAAGGGAGGACAGGACTGTGGGGGAGCCATGAACGGCTCTCAGCACTGCAGCTGTCCCAAAATGGGACTGTGAGTGCAGGGATCAGGCTGTCAGTGTACGATATGGGGCTGTGAGTGCACAGGAGATGGGGCTTTCAATGCAGGATATGGTGCTGACAGTGCACAGGATATGGGACTGTCAGTGCACAGGAGATGGGGCTGTAAGTGCACAGGAGATGGGGCTGACAGTGCACAGGAGATGGAGCTGTGAGTGCACAGGAGATGGGGCTGTGAGTGCATAAGAGATGGGGCTGTACAGGGCATGGGGCTGTACAGGGCATGGGGCTGTGAGCTCAGGATAAGGGGCTGTGAGCTCAAGATAAGGGGCTGTGAGCACAGGGCACGGGGTTCTGAGCCCAGCAGACGTGCAGAGCAGCCCCGTTTTGCAGTGGGGAGCAGCAAACCCAAACCGTTACCTTGGGGACTTCCCCTTTTGCCCCCGGGGGCAGCCGCAGGATCCAGAAATTCCTGTTCTTCAGCAGATTTTCCATGTTCTCCAGCCGCTTCTGAAGCTGACCGTACTCCTGGATTAGGGTGCCCAGCGCCGTCCACTTGCTCTCCAGCTGGTTCCCGAACTCCACCGCCGTTTTCTCGCAGCCGATCAGCTTCGTCTCGGCCATCCTCATCCTGCCCTCCAGGTTCATCAGCTGCGCGGCCTGGGTGTCCACCTTCCTGTCCACGGCCTGGATCTCGGTGACCAGCGTCAGGGAGATCTCGGCGGCCGGCAGCTCGGCCTCGCCGCCGGGGCCGTGCTCGGGGGCGGCCAGCGGCTGCTCCAGGCCCAGCTCCTGGGGCTCCATCATGCACTCCAGCTCCTGCGGGGGGAACGCGCGGCGCTGAGCGCGGGGACGCGCCCGCAGCCGCGGGGGGGGCGGGACGCGGGGCCGGGCCGGGGGGCGGCGGCCGGCGGGGGAGGCGGGGGGCGGCGGCGGCGCTTACCTCAGCGGGGGCCCAGTCGGCCATGGCGCGGGGGCGGCGCGGGCGGTGCGGGGCGGCGGCGCGGGCGGGCGGCGGCAGGGCCGGGCGGCGGCGGCGGCTCAGCAGCGGCGGGGCGGAGCGGCCATGCCGAGGGCGCGGGGCGCGCTGGGAGCGGCGGCGGCGGCGCCCGGCGCCACAGCGACCCCCGGCGGAGGGCGGACCGCGCGCCCATTGGGCGGCGGCGCGGCCAATCGGGGGGCGGAGCGCCGAGGGGACGGGGCCCGGCGTCACGCGCGCTCCCGCCGCCGGTAGCGGGGCCGCGCGAGGCGGGGGCGGGGGCGGCACCGGGCGGGACCGAGCGGGACCGAGCGGGCGGGAGGGGACGGGGACAGGTGCGGCAACGCCATCGCGGCCCACCGGGGCTCGGCGGCGCCGCCACCGGCCCCACGGGCGCCGGCGACGCCTCGTCCCGCCGCCCGGCCGCGCGTCGTCATCCCGGTGCGGCATCACTCAGGCACCGCCATCCCTCGCGCTGCTGAGGCCTCGGCGGGAGCAGTACCGGGAACAGCTGCCGCCGCTTTTCCCGACGACCGGGACGGTGCCGGTGCCATGAAGGAGGACCGCCAGCATCCCGTCGACCTGGGTGAGGCACCGGGGCCATCCCATCACTGCTCCTCGCACTGCCGGTCGTGGCCTGGCCACGAGGGAGACCGGCACTCATCGGGTTGATACTGGGAGCAGGAGGTCACGGGGTGGCTCTGGGATCACCACGGGACCACACCGGCTGCATGTACCCATCACCACGGGCAGCCAGCCCTGGCCTGTTGTGACCGATGTCATCTCTGGTGGCATGTCCTTTGGCATGGCCAGTGGCATCACCGGCTGTCCCTCCTCTTGTCTCTGTGACAGGTTACGCCATCACCAAACCCGACATCCTGGCCGAGGTGGAGCGAGGGGATGAGGGGGTGGCGGCGGCAGCGGGGCGCTACGGGGAGCGCCAGAGCCCCCGGCCACACGCGGCACCCGCCGGCCCCTCCCAGGGTGAGCGGGACACGGGGACGGGCGGGATCGGGACCAGGTGGCACCGGGAGCAGGAGTCGGGCACCGGCCCGGATCCTGCCGAGCCGGGGGCTTGGTCCCGCGGGATTCCCTGCGAGACGGCCGCTCCCCAACGCGCTCCTGTGTCCGCAGGGGACTGGCAGGGGAAGGAGGTGAAGAGCGAGGACGGGGTGTCCCCACCGCCCCGCTCGCCCCCGTCCCGCCACGCCGGCCCCGCCGACTTCCTCGTCCCGCTGCGGGAACGGGGCTGCAGCTACTGCGGCGTCCTCGAGCCGGAGCCGAATCCCGGTGCCGGTAACGGGGGGTTCATCGCCGCACACCCCGCCTTCGAGAGCCGCCGCTGCCGGCCCGGGGAGCCGCCGCTGGATTGCGCCGAGTGCGGCCGAGGCATCGGGCAGAAGCCGGACCTGGTGCGGCACCGGCTGGGGCGCGGCGCGGAGCTCGGCTACCCCTGCGGCCGCTGCGGAAGAGGCCTCGCCGAGCCGGGGGGGCTGGGGGCCACGGGCAGCCCCCACCGCCCGGGGCCCTGCACCGGGCGCTCCCCGGGCACGGCAGAGGGAGCCACGGCGGCGCCGCGGAAGGAGCGGAAGGAGCTGTCGCTGACCGAGAAGGTGCGCGTGCTGGAGATGCTGGAGGGCCCCAAGGTGTCGCAGAGCGAGCTGGCCAAGCGCTTCGGGGTGTCGCAGCCCCAGATCTGCCGCATCATCAAGAACAAGGAGCGCATCCTGAGCGAGTGGCACCGCAACGGCGACCCCGAGCGCAAGCGCAAGCGGGAGGGGAAGGACGCGGCGCTGGAGGCCGCGCTGCTGCGCTGGGTGGAGGGTGCCCACGCTGCCGAGCTGCCCGTGGGTCGCCCGCTGCTGCAGCTCAGGGCCCGGCACCCGGCCCGGCCCGAGCCCGAGCCCAGCGGCGGCTGGCTGGCTCGCCTGGGCGCTCGCCACGGCCTCGCCGGCAAGAAGCCGCCGGCGGAGAAAGGGGACGCGGAGCAGCCCACGGCGGAGCACTGGGCCGGCGCGGTGCTGCCCGGGCTCCTCCGCAGCTACGCGCCCGCCGAGATCTTCGCCTGCGGGGAGACCGCGGTGCCGCTGCCGGCCGGCGCCCCCGGTAACGGCGAGAGCCCCGGCGAGCGGCTGACGCTGCTGCTCTGTGCCAACGCCAGCGGCTCGGAGAAGGTGCCGCTGCGGGCGGTGGGGGACAGCCCCCGGCCGCGCTGCCTGCGGGGCGTCAACCTGGAGCAGATGCCGTGGAGCTACCGCGCCGGCGGCCCGGCCGGGCTGAGCGCCCCGCTCTTCGCCGAGTGGCTGCGGGAGTTCAACGAGGGGATGCGGCGGCGGGGCAAGAGCGTCCTCCTCCTCCTGGCCAAGCACGAGGCGCACCCCTACCTCCAGCTGTCCAACGTCAGGATGGTTTTCATTCCGCCGGCCGCCGCCCTGGCCCAGCCCCTGGACTGCGGCATCGCCGGCGACCTCAAGGGCCACTACCGGCGCCGTTTGCTGCGGTGGCTGCCGGCGGAGCGCGGCGCGGGCCAGCCCAGCCTGCTGGATGTGCTGCACATGCTGGCGCAAGCCTGGGGCGACGTCCACCCGGGGCTCATCGCCGGCTGCTTCCGCGCCGCCGGCTTCATCCCCGACGCCGGCACCGGGGCCGTGTCCCTGACCTCGGCCCCCGGCCTGCTCGGCCGGGAGCGGCCGGAGCGCGACGGGGACGCGGCGGAGGCGGACGGGGACGAGGGCACGGCGGAGGGCGAGGATGCGGGCGAGCTGGCGGCCGTGCCGCCCTGCCCCTCGGAACGGGAGGTCTGGAGGAGCCTGGCCACGCTGCGGCGGTACCTGGAGTGCCAGGCTACCTCGCCGGACCTCTTCCAGGCCTTCTACGAGCTGGAGGACGCCGTGCACATGGTGTCAGCCGGCGCAGGGCGAGCCTTCCTCGGGGACAGCCCTCCCCGGCAGTGAGCGGGCGGCCGCCCGTGCCCGTGAGAGGGGCCCGTGCTCGCTGGGGCTGTCACCGGCCCGGCCGCTGTTCCCTGCAGATGTGCTGTGGGGTTTGCAGTGGCAGCGCTGGGGACACAAAGCTGCTGCCAGAACCTTCTCCCAGGGAGTGGCTGCTGCAGCCAGCAGGGAACGATGTGGAGCTGCTGCCAGCGGGGATTTGCCCTGAGTGGGGTAGCTGTGACTGCCGTGGGGGCATGTGGGTGGTGCTGGGGTGTCCCCTGCTGGGGACAGCAGCTCCTCCCCACGGGGGAATCGGGTGCCTCCGGCTGCTGTCACCACGTGGTGCCTGGAGGATTGTTACAGGCATTAAAGAGTTGGAATTCAGCAAAGCGAAGCACGGGTGGTTTTATTCTGCTGTCACATCTGCTGGGAGCGGGGCAGAGCTCCCCGGGGCTTCCCGGAGCAGCGGGGCCACCCCAAACCCCCCCTTCCCCTCCTGGGGACACGGTGGTCCCCACAGCCAGCCCGAGCTGTGCCATCCCCACCCGGGTAGCAGGGCCATGGCAGCACCTGCGGGCAGTGAGGACCTGGCTGATCACCCTGTCCTGGCTGTGCCAGCCTTGGTGGCACCTGGGGTCCCCTGCAAAGCCCCCCGTGGGCACTGTGCATCCTGTCCCCCACAGTGGGGTCCCTGAGGTCCATGTCTCTGCTGGACTGCAGAGGGTCAGGGGCAGCTGGAGGCCACCAGGCAGGGACAGAAGTGTCCCCACAGGCCCAGGGGGTACAGGGATGGAGGCCACAGGGGGATCCCCACACGGATACAGGGTCACAGGTGGGCATGAAGCACCCAGGGGAGGGGGGTGCAGCAGGCGGGACCCCCACAGGGATGCACAGCTACAGCTGGGAAAGGGGGGGACACAGGGGCTCCTGCACTGGGGATCCCCACGGGAACACCGTCACGGGGGTACATGGGGTGCACGGGGGTGGGACCCCCGTGGGATGCACCTTCCCGGGGGTGCAGGGATGGGGGGCATGGCGGGATCCCCACGGGGACACAGCCCCACAGGGGTACCCGCGGCACCCTCGGGAGTGGGGTACAGGGATGCGTCACCCTAGGGGGGACCCCCACAGGGATACACCCGCGGTGGGTACCCGCTGTCCCCTTCCTTAGGGTGGAATGCAGGGATGCCTTCTCCCACGGAGATGTCTCTCCCGGTGGGATCTCCGGTGCCGGTGGGCTTCTCCCTCCCAGTGGGCTGTCCCCTTTCACGGGGATGTCCCCTCCCGCAGAGATGTCCCGGTGGGCTGTCCCTCCTGGTGAGATGTCCCCTCCCGGTGTGCTGTCCGGTCCCGGTGTGCTGTCCCTTTGTGCTGTCCCTCCCGGGGCTGTCCCCTCCTTCTGCGTTGTCCCCTCCCGGGGCTGTCCCTCCCGCGGGGCTGTCCGGTCCCGGTTGGATGTCCCGGTTTGCTGTCCCTTCCCGGGGCTGTCCCCTCCCGGTGTGCTATCATGTCCCGGTGTGCTGTCCCCTCCCGATTCGCTGTCCCCTCCCGGGGCTGTCCGGTCCCTCACTGCTGTCCCCTCCTGGTTCGCTGTCCCCTCCCGGGGCTGTCCCGGTTCGCTGTCCCCTCCCGGGGCTGTCCCCTCCCGGTTCGATGTCCCTTCCCGGTTCGCTGTCCCCTCCCGGGGCTGTCCCGGTTCACTGTCCCCTCCCGGTTCGCTGTCCCCTCCCGGGGCTGTCCCGGTTCACTGTCCCCTCCCTGTTCGCCGTCCCCTCCCGGTTCGCTGTCCCCTCCCGGGGCTGTCCCCGCGCGGTCCCGCCCCCAGCGGTTCGCGGCGGTGCCGCCAGGGGGAGCCCGCGGCCGCGGTGTCGCGCAGGGCCCGCGCCGGCGCTCGGAGGAAATGAAGGCGAGTTCCGCCGAGGCGGGAGCCATTACCCGCCGCCGGACCTGAGCCCCCCCTCCCGCCGCCGCCGGGGCCCCGCTCCGCGCCCCCCGCGCCCCGCACGCCCGTCCCGGCGCAGGTAAGCGCTGCCCCGGGGCCGGGGGGGCCGGCGGGCCGGGGGCAGCGGCGGGGCCGCGGCCGGTGCCTGCCCCGCGCACCCGCCCGCGGTGGGATCCCGAATGGAGGGGGGTCCGCGGGGCAGGCCCCGGCCCGGCTGCTTTGTCCCCGGTGAGAGGAGCGCGAACAAAGCCGGGGCAGGGCAGCGAGCGGCCCCCCCTGCCCGGCAAAGGGCGCCCCGAGGCCGCGGGTGCGGGCGCTGCCGGGGGCCCCGGGGATGGGGAGGGGGCTCGGGGCACGGCAGGGCCGGCGGGGGCACCGCGGGGCTGCGGGCTCTGCTCGAGGCTGCTGCGCTGCTCCTGGCGTTCGCTGCGGGTCCAGGGCGCGATGGGAGGCTGGGGTGGGCACGGTGGTCTTTGCTGTGGTCCCGTGGTGCTCGTGGGAGCTTGAGGTGTGCACACCTGGTCCGGGTGTGCACCATGGCCAAGGGCTTCTTCTTGGCCTTGGAGCACTCGCTACAGCCAGGGTCTCTGATGTGGTCCCAAGTTCCTCTCGAGGACTTTGGGGTGTTCACCGTGGCCACGGTGTTTACCATGGCCGAGGTCTTTGCCGTGGTCTCAGGGTGCTCACTGTGAGCTCCAGGTGTGCACTGTGGCCAAGGTCTTTGCTGTGTCCACAAGGTCCTCGCTGGGAGCTTGGGGTGTTCACTGTAGTCAAGGTCTTTTCTGTGGCTCCTCACTCCTCATGGGCTCTTCAGGTGTTTATCATGGTCAAGGTCTTCATTATGGCCCTGCGACACTTGCCATGGCCTGGTCATTGTCCTGGTGCCAGGGTGCTCCTTGCAAGCTTGAGCTGCTCACCATGGCCAAGGCCTTTCATGATGCCTTTGCCATGGCCTTGGCTCTCACTCTGGCCATGGGTTTCACCATGACTCCAAGGTCCTCAGAAGGAACTTGAGGTGCTCACTGGGCTCTTGACACTCCCACCATGGCCAAGACCCTCGCCAAGGCCTGCTTCTCGGCCAAGGTCTCCACCATGGTCTTGAGGTGCTCACCGTGGCCAAGGCCCCTGGACCTGTCCTTTAGCTCTTGGTTGATGCTGTGACCCCGAGGCCCTGGCTGGGAACCTGAAGTGCTCATCATGCCCAAGACTTTCCCCATCATGGCCGGCATTGCCGTGGCATTGAGGTGTCCCCATCACCCTCAGCCTGGCCCTGAGGTGCTCTGAGGCACCCTGTGAGGCGGCTCTGTGGCCCCAGGGCAGGTGCCGTGCCCGAGGCGTTCACCACAGCCCCTCGCCGTGGTGCTGACACGCAGCACAGCCACATCCCCGTCCGTGGCACCCTGGGGGCTCTCCCGGGTGCCTCTGGCTGGAGAGAGCTGGGGGGCCCTCGCCGTCCCCCCCGCGCTGCCACCAGCCACCGCTGCCCTTTCCTTTTCTCCCCTCCCAGGTGCCCTCGAGCCGGGCGAGGCGATGCGGTGCGCCCGTGCCGCGTGCTGTGCCGAAGCGGCTCTTTAGATCCTCCCCGGCCCAAGCCTCCCCTGCCATGGATGCCTCCGGGGCTCTTGCTTCGGCTCCCTCCTCCGCGGCTCCCTCGGGCTCCCGCAGCCCCATGTTCCCCCCAGGAGCCGACAGAGAGGAGTGGGGACCGAGGTTCAATTGTGCCCCTTCCACCTCTGCCGCAGCCTCGCAGGCGATGCCAGCGTCTGGCCGGAAGAGGAAGGCCAACTTCTCCAATGACGAGACCGAGACGCTGGTCTGGAATGTGGTCCGGCATTTCAGCGCCCTGTACGGGTCCGAGGCCCTGCGGGCTCACCCCGTGCGGCGGAAGCAGCTCTGGACCCAAATCCAAAGCCGCGTCAACTTCCTGGGCTACACCGAGCGCTCCATCGACGACCTCAAGCACAAGTGGCGCGACCTGCGGCTGGACGTCAAGAAGAAAATCACCTCCAAGAAGCACCTGCCCATGAACCGCGCCGGGGGGCCGCTCCACAAGCCGCGCCTCACGCCCCTGGAGAAGATGGTGGCTTCCACCTTCCTGCAGGCCAGCCACGACTCGGAGCCCGAGATCATCCTGGACCCAGGTGGGTGGTGGCGGTTCTGCGGGCGCTGGCTGCGCTCCCTGAGGGACGTCCAGCCATGCTGGTGTTCTCAGCTGGCTGTTGTGCGTTGTGGAAACGGACTCTGGGGTTTGTCTTGGGGCTGCAGCATCCGCCAGAGTCACGGTCCTGTTGTCCCCAAGTGTCAGCCACTGGGGTAGGGAACTGAGTGTGCTGGGATTAGAAATTCTCTGTGGATATAACCTGGGATCAGCAAATCGTAGAAATCCCAGGGTGGTTTCAGTTGGAAGGGATCTTAAAGCTCGTCCTGTTCCACCCTGTGCCGTAGGCAGGGGCACTTTCCACTATCCCAGGGTGCTCCAAGCCCCATCCAGCCTGGCATTGGACACTTCCAGAGACCCAGGGGCAGCCACAGCTGCTCTGGGAAAACTCTGCCAGATCAACAGTATTCATAGGAACACCTCAAGCTTTGCAGGAGTGGGTCTTTTTTGTTCTTCTTTCTTCTTTTCTTTAATTTGATGCTTTCAGTGGCCTCTCTGGTTTCACTGGGGGAGTCATAGGCTCTGTCCATGTGGCCCAGACTTGGCTGTCATGTGCCAAGCACAGGGCTTTAGGCTGAAGGAAGAAATCCTGTGTAATGGCATGAAGATGGGCCAGGGGAGGGTCAGACTGGAAATCAGGGAAAGGTTCTTCCCCCAGAGGGTGCTGGACACTGCCCAGGCTCCGCAGGGAAATGTCACAGCTCCAACCCTGCCAGAGCTCCAGGAGCATTTGCACAGCACTGTCAGGGACGCACAGGGTGGGATTTTGGGGTGTCTGTGCAAGGCCAGGATCTGGATCAATGATCCCTGTGGGTCCCTCCCAGCTCAGGTTATTCCCCAACCCCACAACTCTCTGTCACAAGGGGCTGTCAGCCCCTGGGGGGCCCAGGATGGTGCTGGAGCAGGTGAGGCTGAGCGATGGCACGGGGTGGCCTTGCGGGAGCGTCTGTACCTGGGGGCCACAATGTCCCCGCCAGCTGAGGCCACATCCTCTGTGTCCCACAGATCTGTTCTTCCCCGGCGCGTCCAAGCAGCCCTTCATGCACCTGCAGCCCGGCGTGAGCCACCCCAGCATCTACATCGACACCAACGGGCAGCCCTCGGCCCTGCCCGACGTGGAGGGCTCGGCCGCGCCGCGCCTGCCGGGACAGAGCCCCGACCCCGCCGGCGGCTGCGAGTACCGAGCAGAGGGCCAGGGCGGCTCCGGTACGGCGGGAGCCAGCACGGGCTGCGGGTGCTGGGAGCGGGGCGGGATGGAGACGGGCTGGATCTGAATGGAGATCCGCTGGGAGTGGGGTTTGGATGGCGATCCATTGGGTCAGAATGGAGATCCACTGGGTGTGGGGTTTGGATGGAGATCCACTGGGTCAGAATGGAGATCTGCTGGGTCAGGGTGGAGATCCGCTGGGTCAGGGTGGAGATCCGCTGGGTCAGAATGGAGATCTGCTGGGTCAGGGTAGAGATCTGTTGGATCAGGATGGAGATCTGCTGGGTCAGGATGGAGATCCACTGGGTCAGGATGGTGATCCGCTGGATCAGAATGGAGATCTGCTGGGTCAGGGTGGAAATCCACTGGGTCAGGATGGAGATCCACTGGATCAGGATGGAGATCTGCTGGGTCAGGATGGAGATCCTCTGATTCAGGATGGAGATCCACTGGATCAGGATGGAGATCCGCTGGGACCCGCGTGCTGGGGAGGGCCTGGGGCCAGAGCAGTGCTGTGGTTTCTCTCACCAGAGGTTTCTCTTCTCTCCCAGCCGAGTCGGGACCGGAGCTGCGCACTCCAGACGCGTCGGCCATCTCCCCGTCCCTGCGAAACGAGTCCCTGGTCTCCTACGCCTCCATGTCGGAGGAGGAGGAACGGGAAGGCCGGGAGGTGGAGAGGGGCCACGGTGGGGCCGCGGGGATGCAGCCGGGGCCCGAGGCCCCCATGTCAGCGGAGGAGGACATGAAACTGTCTCGCCAGGCCATGCTGATCCGCCGATGCAGCTCCCAGGGCTCCGTCACTTCCCTGCCCGAGGACTCCCTCAACCCCGCGGACGCTCACTCGGACTGGGGGCACGAGGGCGTGTCCGACCTGCCCGCCCTGGGCCGCGGGCTCGACTCGGCGCATCCCGAGGAGCAGGCGGGCGGCCCGGGCCCGGAGATGGGTGCCTTGCCCAGGGTACTGATGGGGCCCACCTGGGAGAAGGCTCCGGCGGAGGAGGACCCCCCGGCCCGCTCCCCGCTGCACGGCGCCCTGACCGAGGAGTCGCTGCCCTCCTCCGCCTCCCCGCCCGGAGACGCCCCGGCCGCCGCCGGCCCCGCCCGCGGGCTGGGCTGCTCCCGCCTGCGCGAGGACCGCCGCGAGAGCTGGAGGACTAGCATCCATCACCTGCTCGACCTGGAGGAGCAGTGGGACCAGCTGTACCACCAGGAGCTGGCCATGTGGCAGGAGGAACGGGCCACCCAGCGCGAGGAGCGGGCCCGCGACCGGGAGCTGCAGTTCCGCCTGCTCGGCGTCCTCACGGACATCCGCGACGAGCTGCGCTACCTGCGCCAGGAGCGCGCCGCCGCCCGCCAGAGCCCGGCCCCGCCGCCCCCCGAGCCCCGCCGCGACCCCAGCCCGCTCCTCGAGCAGCCCAAAGCCGAGCCCAGCTTCCCCGAGCCGCCGGCCGGGAGCGCCGCCTGGGCAGACACCGCCGTGCCCAGCCGGAGCCCCTTCGGCAACCGCGGCCGGGGCCGGCGCCGCGGGCGGCCGCGCGGCTCCGCTTCCCGACACAGACGCCTCTTCCTCACCAACAGCTAGGGACGGGCGGGAGCCGCTCCGCCACGGACACCGAGTGCCCGCGGCCGCCCCGGGGGGACGGCGTGCGGTGACGCGGGCGGCACCCGGACGGATCCCCGCGGGAAGGGACGGAGGGCGCGGGCGGCCGGCGCTGCCCCGGCGGGCTCGGAGCGCTCCGGGCGGGTCCCCGCGGGTCTGAGGCACGGGAGCGCCCCGAGGTGACACCGCCGTGCCCGCGGGGGACACGTGTGACAGCGCGGCCTGACCTGACGCCAGTCCAGTAGGATTTACTACCTGTCGGGGGGTGGGAGTTAGAAACACTTAGTCGCTGACGTGCGAACATTTTATGCAAATCGTTTAATTACCTAATTTGCATATAACCATAAAACTTCTGTTAAAAAAAAAACGCCTCCAAAAAAACCCAGAAACGATGGTTTTGTGTGTGATCTCTGTGTGGGGGCAGGAGCTGGGCCAGGGGGGTCGTTTGTCCCATGGCTCTGCAGCCCTGGATGGGGACAAGGCCATGGGACAAATGAGCTTCACCCCATTCCTTTGAGGCAGCCCAGCACTGTGGGATCAGGGCTGGGGAACAGGAACTCTGCTGTCCAGGCTTGGAAACAACAGCTCTGCAGACCTGGAGAGGGGTGAGGGCATGCACATCGTGGGGGGAACATGGAGGGTCCCCTGCCCAGGAGTGTTTGGCGTCCCCAGGCAGTGTGCAGTGTCCCCAGGAGTGTGCAGGGCCCACGCAGCCTGACAGGAGTGCCCAAGGTTCCCAGCATTGTCCAGTGTCCCCAGGGAGTGTGGGGGGTCCCTGGCATCATGCAAGGCCCCTTGGGCAGTGTGCAGGGTCCCCAGGGAGTGTCCAAGTTCCCCAGCAGTGTCCCCAGGGAGTGTGCAAGGTCCCCAAGCATTGTGCAGTGTTCCCAGAGTGTGTGCAGGATTCCCAGGAAGTGTCCAAGGTCCCCAGCAGCATTTGGGGTCTCCATGCAAAGGTGGAGTGTCCCCAGCAGCGCTTGGGGTCCCCAGCAGTGTGCAGGGTCCCTGGACAGTGTGTAGGGTCCCCAGGGAATGCCCAAGGTCCCCAGCAGTGTGCAGGGTCCCCAGGGAATGTTTGAGGTCCCCATGGCAGGTGTAGTGTCCCCGCAGCAAGTGCAGTGTCCCCAGGGCACCCCAGCACTGTCTCCCCCCTCCATCTCCAGCCTACCTCAGGGTGACAGCCCTGCTGAGCCCTCTGTGCTGTGTCCCCTGTGCTGTCCCCTCTTCCAGCCCCCAGCATCCAGGACCCCTTGACTGCCACGTCCTGGTGGGGTGGGACAGGAGGGTGCAGCCCCCAGGGAGGGGACAGTGGGGCAGCAGGAGCTGTGGCACTTGCAGGGTCACCCAGCTCTGGTGGTGGCCTCCTAGGAGGATGGTGACACCCAGCTTGGGGACCCTGGCATGCCTGAGGAAAGGCCTTGGATTCTGTGGGGAAAGAATTGTGGGAAATAACTCCTATCCCCAAATCAGGGGTAGGAGGGACCTGGGGATGGGGCAAGGACAGGGGACAGGAAGGACCCGGGTCGGTGACAGGAGGTGGGGTCTCCACACAGCCCCACCGGCACGAGGTCACCGCAGCCGGTGACACAGGGACCTCCTGAGCCACCACACCCCCGAACCCACAACCCATTCCCAGTACCCCGTGTCCCACCAGGACATCCCCACTTTCCCATCCTGCTGCCGCTGCCTTCCCAGGGGGCAGGACCCCGGCGACGGGGCACAGAGCACGGGGGACCCGCGGCGGGGGCGCTGAAGGCTCTGCAGCCCAGCACGACTTTATTCCGTATCGCTTCGTCCATACAAAACTACACCCCAAGCACTGTACAGCGGGACGGCGCGGGGGGGGGCAGTAAAAATAAGCAGCGGGGGCGAGGGGACAGAGCGGCAGGCGGGGGTGGCGCGGGGGGACACGGCGGGGGGCTGCCCCCCACCCCGTGCGGCGACATTGTCCGTGGGGGGAGCGCTGGGGGTGAAGCGTCCGTCCGCGGCGGGGGAGGCTCGTTCCCGCCCCGGGGCTCCCCGCCTGCCCCCCGGGCACCTCGGCTCGGTCGGAAGCGGCGCGGCCGGGGGCTGTCCCCGTGCCGGGGGGTGGCAGTCCGCGGCGAGGTGGCCCCTAGTCCCCGGGGGGCAGGATCCCGGGCGGCGGCAGCGGCGGCGGCCCCGCCTCGGCGCCGTGGACCCGCTGGTGATCCTTGAGCGATTCCTTGTAGCGGAAGCTGCGGCCGCAGGCGGGGCACTGGTACGGGCGCTCCCCGGTGTGGATGCGCTGGTGCTTGAGCAGGTTCTGCTTGCGGATGAAGCTCTTGCCGCACTGGGCGCAGGCGAAGGGGCGCTCCCCGGTGTGCAGCCGCTGGTGGTTCTGCAGGTGTTCCTTGCGGCTGTAGCACTTGCCGCACTCGGAGCACTTGTAGGGCCGCTCTCCGCGATGGATCATCTGGTGCCGCACCAGCCCCGAGTGGCAATTGAAGCTCTTGCCGCACTCGGCGCACGGGTAGGGCCGCTCGGCCGCGTGGCTGCGCTGGTGGATCCGCAGGCTCTTCTTGCCGCTGAAGCTCTTCCCGCACTCGGCGCAGCCGTGCGGCCGCTCCTCGGCGGGGCCCGGCGGCGCCGCGGGGACGGCCCCGGAATCGGCCCCCGGGCCCGACTCGGGGCCCGGAGCTTTGCCCAGTCTGTGCTGCGCCGGCAGAGCCACCGCGGCCGGCACCGCCGCCTGTCCCTCGGGGGTCCCGAAGGCCGTGCCGGGGAAGAGCAGCTCCCCGGAGCTGCCCGGCAAACCCACCTCCTCGGGGGGCTCGGCGTGCGGGCACCGCTCCTCCGTCTTCACCAGCAGCCCCTCGCTGGCTGCAGGGGACAGAGAGACCGGTCAGTCCTACCGGGGACACTGGGGATGTCCCCAAGTCACAGCTCGCCCTGCGGGGGTGCTCCCCCACCCCAGCCCCAGGGTGGGGATCGCTCACCAGGACCAGGGCCCGGGGGCAGCATCTCCCTCTCGGGCAGCTCCCAGGGCTCCCGGACACAGGGCTCTTCCTCCTGCTTGATCCACGACAAGAAGTCGTGCGCGGTGATCAGGGCGTCCGCGCCTGCAGGGAGGGACAGGGACGGGGACAGGGACTCAGGCCCTGCTCCGGGGGGCACGGGAGGGAACGGCTCCGGTGGGGCAGGCTCAGCGCCGGGCTCACCTGCACAGGGGTCTGGCGGCATCCCCCGCTCCTCCGGGAACTGCTGCTCCCCCACGAAGGCCACCTCCTGCTTGATCCGGGACAGGATGTCGGAGGTGGAGATCAGCGACTCTGTTCACAAGGAGAGGCTTGGCCGGGGCCGGGATGGAGCCACACGTGTGACCCACGGCCACCACACCCGGGGTGTGACCCCCTGGACTCCGGCCTCGGGGGACACCCCCATCCCACAGCAGTTATGGACATCCAACAGCCCCAGGGAGCTGTGGGGACAGGTGGCTGTGGGACAGCCCTTGGTGATGGGTGACCCTGAGATGGCCCATGGGGTTGGGTGACCCTTGGGGACAGGCACAATCCCTGGGAACAGATGACTGTGGCAGAGCCCCTTGGGGACAGGTGACAATGGCACGGCTGATGGGATTGGGTGACTGTGACACAGCCCATGGGCCCTGACACAAGGTGGTGGCAGCAGGGGACACGTGGACCTCCCAGTGATGGGTATCCAAGATCTCCAGCACAACAGTCACGGATTTTCTGGGGTCACTCACTCACAGCTGGAGAACTGGGCCCAGTGGGGATGGGACTGTTTGGGAGGGAGGAGGGGCATCCCTGGTGAGGAGGGTGGGGACACTGGGGACACTGGGGACACTGGGGACATTGGGACGGGTCCTCCTGCGGTGTCTCACCCGGGCAGGTGTCCGGTGGCAGCTCCCTCTGCTCCAGCTCCCGCTGCTCAGGGACACAGGGCCCGTCCCCGCGCTCGCTGCGGGGCTGGGCCTCGCTTCTGGAGAGGGCCCCATCTGCCAGGGACACAGACCGATGTCACCCCGTGCCTGTCACCCCCTCCCTGTCAGCCAGGCTTTGGGGGACACTCTGGGGACACACCAGGCTGCCAGGACCTGGCATCCCTCCTGGCAAAGGTGCCTAAATCCCACGGCACCTCCGTGCTGGAGGTAGTGTGGACACTCAGGTCCTGGCTTCTGGGGGACAAGGACCCTCTCCAGTCCCCTGGGCAGCACCGTGGCAGCACTGGCATGGCATGGTGTGTCACCCTGTCCCCACACACAGCATGAGCCATGCAGCGTTCCCTCTGGAATGGTCCCAGGACACAGCGAGTGCCACCACCGACCACTGGCCACCCACGTTGGGGACCCACTGAGGAGACACAGCCATCGCTCCATCCTGCCAGGAGAGGGGGAAAAGGGACATTTACCCAGGGACAGCAAAGCCTCATAGTTCTCCTTCACCAGGTTGTTGTACAGCTCTTTCTGCCACTCCTCCAGGTTCTTCCACTCCTCCGCTGAGAAGTAGACGGCGATGTCAACAAATGTCACCGGTACCTGTGGGGACAAGACCCCCTGGCTCAGCGGCGCCCGCTCCCCAGGGACACCGAGGGTCCCCCCACTGTCCTGCAGCCCCCAGGGACACTCTACCTTAGGGACCTCGCCCCGGGGGCCCGGGGGCAGCCGCAGCACCCAGAAGTTCCTGTTCTTCAGCAGGTTCTCCACGTTCTCCAGGCGCCGCTGGAGCAGCCCGTACTCCTGGATGAGAGTGCCCAGCACGGCCCACTTGCTCTCCAGCTGGTTCCCAAATTCCATGGCCGTCTTCTCGCAGTCCAGCAGCTTCTTCTCGGCCGTGCCGGAGCGGCCCTCCAGGCTGAGCAGGCGGGTGGCCAGGAGGTCAATCTTCCTCTCCATGGCCTGCACCGTGGCCACCACGGTCCAGAGCGAGGCCTCTGCGGAGTGGAGCTGCGCCTCCCGCACGTGCGCCCGCTCCGGCAGCAGCGGCGGCTGCAGCGGCATCAGGTGCGGGGCCTCCATGTTCCACTCCTGCACCTGGGCCACGGGGAGGGCACGAGTGGGAGGAGGCCCACGGTCACCCCCTGGAGCGTCTGTTCCCCGTTTCCAGGGCTTTTGGGCACCAGCAGCCCCAGAACTGCCAGGGACCCCTGTGTGTGATGCCCAGCGGCCTGAGGGGACAGTGAGTGGCAGTCCAGGGTGGCCGTGGGGTCAGTGCCCATCTCTGTCCCCATGGAACACCTGACAGAACTAGGCAGCTCACCATGGTGGCCCCTTCCCATCTTGTCACCCCAATCCCCAATCCCTTGGGAGCCATTCCTGGGTCTGCCCGCACTCGGGAGGAGGATGGGGCTGGGTGGGCAGGGAGCAGCCCGGGCAAGAGTGGACCAGGGACATCCAGGGACACCTTGGGAACACAAAGGGACATGCCAGGACAGAGGTGCCTGGGGCATCCCTGGGCTGAAGCCTGCTCAGAGCATTCCGGGGCACCCTGGGCCATCTCAGGGCATCCCGGGGGCGCGGGGATATCCCGGGGCAGAGGTGCCTGGGGACACGCTGGGAACACACGGGCATCCCGGGTCAGCGGGACATCCCGGGAGCACCGGGGCCATCGCGGGTCGCGTCCCTGGGGACATCCCGGGGCACCCCGGGGCATCCCGAGGGCACGTGGACATCCCGGGTCAGCGGCGCCCGGCGCATCCCGGGCACGCACGGACATCCCGGGGCAGGGGTGCTCAGCCACGTCCCGGGGCACCGGGGCCACCGCGGATCCGCTCCCCGGAGGCGGCGGGGCCCCGCGGGCCGGGGGTGCCGGAGGGTCCCGGCCGGGGCGCGCGGGCCGGGCCGGGCAGCGGCGGGAGCGGGGCGGGCGGGGCGGCGCCGCCTGCGGCCGGTTCCCGGTGCCGGTGCCCCGGGCCGCGCTTACCTGGGCGGGCGCCCACTCGGCCATGGCCCCGCGGAGCTGGGCCGGGCCCCGGCGGCCGCGGCCGGGGCTGAGGCTGGGGCTGGGGCCGGGCGGCGGCGGCGGCGAGCGCGGAGCGGGGCCGGGCCGGGGCCGGGGCCGGGAGCGGGGCCGGGGCCGCTGTCGGTGCCTGCGCACGGGCCGGGCCCCGCCGCCCCGCCGAGCAGCCACGGGCAGCCGGGGAATCGCATCCGCCTCCTCCGGGCTGGGCGGCAGCGGGCGGGGAGCGGCGGCAGCGCGGAGCGCCGAGCACTGCCGCCTACCGGCACCGGGAGCGGCTCCGCCACCGGCGCGGCCCCGGTACCGCCACCGCCTGCCGGGAGCGGCCCCGCTGCCGCCACCGGGACTGGCACTGCCACAGTCCGCTGGCACCGGCAGGGGCTCCACTACGACAGCGGGCACCAGCACTGGCACCGGCACCTCCACCCCCGCCACCGGCACCGGCACCACTGTGGGAATCGGTATCGGCTCTGCCACCAGCACCAGCCTCTGCATGACATCGTCACTGAGGCTGACACGAGTTGGGTGACATTGGACTGGTTTGGGTCCAGGGAACACCGATTTGGGTGGCACCGAGGGCCAGGAGCTGTGGGGGAAGAGGACATGAGCACCCACACCAGGATGCCCGTCCTGGCCAGAAAACCCTCGAGGAGGGGACATTCTGGGTTTAGGAACCACCCTGTGTGCTCATCCTGACCCTGGAACCTTTCGTTTTACCAGTGCTGGGGCTGGAGCTGGTGCCAGGCCACAGAAAAGCATTATGGTCCCACCTTCCCGGGATTGTCCCGTGAAAAGCTCCTCCCGTGCCTTGGTGTTCCAGGATCCATATGGATGGGCCATGACAGGGCTCCCCTGGCCTGGACAGGGAGGGGCACGACCCCGGCCCCGGAGGGAGGGCAATGGTACAAGAAGAGTTAACGGGCTGAGCAGCACCACGGGAGCCAGAGCAGCCATTTCCCTCCAGGATGTCACTGCTCCCTGTCCCCTCCGGCACCCTGTGCCCCCGCTGGGACAGCCCCGGCCCCCCAGGCCCTGCCCCATGGCCCCAGGGCTGAGCCATTTTCATGGAGACGTTTTCTCCAATATCCAATCCAAACATGAGTCTATTTCCAATTTCCCTGTCCCTGTTCCCTGGGAGCAGAGCCCGACCCCCTCAGCTGTCCCCTCCTGTCAGGAGCTGTGCAGAGCCACAGGGTCCCCCGTGAGCCTCCTTTGCTCCAGGCTGAGCCCCTTCCCAGCTCCCTCAGCCTCTGAGGTTTCTTCATCTCAGCCAGGGATTCACCTGCTGCCAGCACAGACATGGTTTGCTTGGTTTATTCCCCAAATTTTCCAAACATCTCTTACCACCAAGGTGATATTTCCCTGGGAATGTCAGTTCAGAAGCTTTGATCCCAGGACAGCACCTGCTGGAGATTCCACTCCTTGTGGCAGTGGGGAGTTGCAGCTGGGTCTGACACAGCAGCTCTGCCCCCTCAGGAGGGAGGGGTGCTGGGGCCTGGAGCATCCCATGGGATCCAGGGCTCAGGAGACAGAGGAACCATCCCCTCTGTGGGAATGGAGCTGCATCCCAGTCCAGGACACATCCCCTCCTCTGAGGGCTGGGAGCAGTGCAGGATGTGCAGGCTGGAAAACCACATCCCAGCCTGGAGAGGGACTGGGGACAAGGGATGGAGGGACAGGACACAGGGAATGGCTCCCACTGCCACAGGGCAGGGATGGATGGGATATTGGGAATGAGGAATTGTTCCCTGGCAGGGTGGGCAGGCCCTGGCACAGGTGCCCAGAGCAGCTGTGGCTGTCCCTGGATCCCTGGCAGTGTCCCAGGCCAGGCTGGACAGGGCTTGGAGCAGCCTGGGACAGTGGGAGGTGTCCCTGCCATGGCAGGGGTGGCACTGGAGGATCCTTAACATCCCTTCCAATCCAAACCATTCTGGGATTCTCTGAGGATTAAAAGCAAAGCCAACCAAGGACTTCACTTATGAAGAAGGAAACAATGAAAAGCCAGTGACAAAAGGTTTTTGGGACATTATTCCTGTACCTGGGATGGGCAGGATGCTTTGGGGCCAAGTGTATTTTCCCAGTTCTGCTCAGAACTCCTGGAACTGCAGCACAGCACCAGCTGGGTGTTCTCAGCTGCTCCTCAGGGGCTGCTGAGCCTGGAGACTTCATTCCAGCTGGAGTCTCTGACTGAGGACACCCCTCCAACTGGAGGCAACACATTTTCCCTCTTGGCATGCAACTGGAATATTCAAAAATGCTGAAAACCACCAGCACGTGGAGAGAAAACACAAAATCTGCATGTGCTGCCTCCTGGCTCCTCTCCTCCACCCTTCTCCCTGCTGCATTTCCACTTCCCAGAGGAACATCACCAACACACTGTACACACATTTAGATCATACCCATGGGGTTTTCCCCCCCAGAATTTCAGAAACCAAAGCGGCATCTCACCCCACAGGAAAACATGGGGTCAATATAAAAATAGAACCCAAAAATAGAGTTAGTTCTTCAGGTACAGTAATGGGAGAGCAGCTAAAGTGGGGAAATAATGCCCAGAATTGGTTGCTTCAAACATCAGTTTACAATCCCATTCCCAATTTTTCATTTTTCACCCCTGGAAACTTCCACTGTTTCTGTGTGGCACTCTGGATGCTCTCCAGCACGTGTTGTTTGGTGCAGCAGGTTTTTTAAATGCCCCTTTTGGTACAGCCAGTGCTGCTCTATCCTACTCCTGCTCCAAGGAGGAGCTGGATGGAGCATGGTAAGAATGGCAGGAATGATCCAGGTCCTGATCAGTGACAGGACAGCAGCAAATTGAATCAGAACTTGATTTATGTCTTAGGTTGCAATGCAAGATGTAACCAAAAGTATGTATTCTGTCACCAGGTGTTAAAACCAGGTGGGGCAGAGTTCTTTATCTCTTCCAGGACCCATCCTCTGTCCAGGGAGATCTCTTCTGTTAATGGCCCATTGAGTGTCCCTGCATTGCTGATAAAATTCCATCATCCCATTGGGAGATACTCTGCTCAGGGGGAGGAGCCAGGTATTTCTAACTGGATATAATCTGGGGTTTGGAACAGCACAGCAGCCTTTGCCCACTGCATTCCCAGAAGAGCAGCTTTCTTCTGCCCTGCATTCCCAGAGGAAGATCAGACCCATCTACACCACCACTAGAAGAAAGAGTTTTTCAGAGGAAAACTCCACCCTTCTGCAGGATCCCTGCTCCAACAGAACCACAGCTGGCACTGCAGGAGGGCTGAGCCACCATTTAACCAGACCCTGACCCACGGGGTGCCAAGCTGTATCCTGACTCTCTCAGTGGTTTTGTACCACTGCATTTTATTCTAATGTTCCTATTAAATTAGTAGTTCTGACTTGGAGTCTCCCGCTGGTTAGCTTTCGAACTAAAGTTTGAAAAGTGGGAAAACTGCCTTATCCCCAGAATCTACTCTAACCCACAGAGGACTATAAAGCCCCACCTCTGGGCAGAGCAGGATTTTTGACAGCTGACTGCAAAGCTCTACCCTAGGCAGGCTTGTGGCACCTGGGTGAGATGGACTCTGAGGGGGCTGTGGAGGGTGGGTTTCTCCAGGAAGCACATGGATTTCTCCAGGAAGCAGAAGGGTTTCTCCAGGAAGCAGAAGGGTTTCTACAGGAAGCAGACAGGTTTCTCCAGGAAAAAAGAGGGTTTCTCCAGGAAGCAGGTGGGTTTCTCCAGGAAGCAGGTGGGTTTCTCCAGGAAGCAGGCGGGTTTCTCCAGGAAGCAGGCACGTTTCTTCAGGAAGCAGGCACGTTTCTTCAGGAAGCAGGGGGTTTTTTTCAGGAAATAGGCGGGTTTCTCTGGGAATCAGGTGGGTTGCTCCAGGAATAAGTTGGGTTTCTCCAGGAAGCAGTTGGGTTTCTCCAGGAAGCAGGTGGGTTTCTCTGGGAAGAAGTTGGGTTTCTCCAGGAAGCAGGAAGTTTTCTCTAGGAAGGAGAAGGGTTTCTCCAGGAAGCAGGAGAGTTTCTCCAGGAAATAGGTGGGTTTCTCCAGGAATAAGCAGGCTTTCTTCAATAAGCAGTTGGGTTTCTCCAGGAAGCAGGTGGGTTTCTTCAGGAAATAGGCGGGTTTCTCTGGGAATCAGGTGGGTTTCTCCAGGAATAAGTTGGGTTTCTCCAGGAAGCAGGTGGGTTTCTCTGGGAAGAAGTTGGGTTTCTTCAGGAAGCAGTTGGGTTTCTCCAGGAAGCAGGAAAGTTTCTCCAGGAAGGAGAAGGGTTTCTCCAGGAAGCAGGCGCATTTCTTCAGGAAGCAGGAGGGTTTCTTCGGGAAGCAGGAGGGTTTCTTCGGGAAGCAGGAAGGTTTTTCCAGGAGGCAGGCGGGTTTCTCCTGGGCTGCCCGGCGTGGGTGCGCCGGTGCCGCAGCAGGTACGCGTGGCGGGCAAAGCTCCTGCCGCACTCGCTGCAGATGAACCACGGCACCGCCGCGTCCTCGGGCTGGCCCTGGTGGTACAGCAGGAACCGCCTGAACTCATCCAGCTCCTGCCCTGCCAGGACTCTGTTACTGCTCCTGATTGTCACTGGATTTGGTGCTGGATTGTGGCGGCTCCCTGATGTTTCTGCCAGGTCAGAGCAGTGGCGGTGCGGGGTTCGGGATGCTCCCGAGGATGATCCCTGGGTCACGACACCACCATGGCCTGGAACAAGGAGATTCCAAACATTCCCTCTATCTGATGTGACAGAAAAATCCCCAAAGAACAACAATCCCTGATTCGCTGCTTCTGGACAAAACTCCTACCTTTTGGGTAAAAAAAAAGCAGAGCTGAGCTGGAATCCCCCATCCCTCTAATCCCACCAATTTCAAGGTGCTGCCAGAGAATTCCCACAACACCACACACCTGTGCTGAGGCTGGCAGTGATTTTCCTTTCCTCCAAATCTTGCGGATCCTTGACCCATGCTGCTCCTCCTTCTGGGATATGGCTTTTGGGAACAGGACACTCTGAACAAGGAACAGAAAGAACGTGGCAATGATGGTCATTAATATTTCTCCCTGATGGTTTTCCAGCAAATCCCTGCATCATCCTCTCTAAAGAGCATCTCTGTTATTCTAGGAAAAGATCCACTGGGGAAGGAGAAGCAGCAGCTGTCCCAGTGTCTAAAGGGGTGTCTGGGATGAACAGGATTTGTGCTCCAACTTTTATAAAATATTCCAGAAATTACACCCAGAAGGCTGAAGATTAAATGTTGAAAAGTGGAAGGTCTTGGATTTGAGCCTTAACCAAAATTCAGCTGCCTGGTGCTGGATTTTACGGTTCAGTCCTGTTCCTAATTCCTCCTTGTGCAATGCCCCCAGTTTCAGCAGGTTCTTCTAGGAATCAATCCAAGGAATTACCTGAATGCTGAGGAGCCAGGGAGGGCTTATGTCTTCAGAATTAAAATATCAGTGACTTCAAGCAAACATATAGCTTGGCATTTAAAGCTAATTGTCGACATTTCTTCATTTTTTGGGCATCATTCAAGTTATTTCACTATTTCTCGATCAAAATAGTTCAATTCTGTTCAGTGAATCCCAAACCCAGACATACATAAGGGTCTGAGGATGAGGAAAACACAACTTCACTGTAATTAATGAGGGTACAGGATTAATGAGCCCGTGTGTTGTTGGAACCCTGGCTGCTGAGAATTTCAGATTTCTGTGCTGCCAGGCTCTGACCCCCAAGAGAACACTGCATTGACCTGAGGCCATGGAGAAGCTTCCAAAATGGAATGATAGAACTGGGATTGTGGGGGTGGAGTTTGAATAGAAGCGTGTGATATCACAGGGTGGGAAACTCAGAGTTTAAGGGTTTAGAATATAGTAACATATATAAAGATAAGATAGAAGTTTTAAGGTGAAGACTAATCAGTCTTCTTCACCTTCTTCTTCATTCGTTTGGGTAGTATTGTGTAATTAGACAAAGATGTCCACACTACAAGACATGAGTGATTAATTATTAGGTTAAAAGTAAAAATAATTTAGGTGTAATTTCTTAATTAGATTTTTTCCTTAAAAGACCTTGTAGAGAGAAACATGGGGCCATTTTATAACTTGTTAGTGAAATACTTTAGAACTCACGACTTATAAGACTGTAAAATAAATAATAAATAGTAAACATCCAAGTCCAAACACTAAATATTGTCTCTGCACATTTAATCCCAACCCTGACCAAGACAAAAAAAAAAAAAAATCAACAGTGTGTCACTGCAGCTCCTGTATCCAAACATTTTCCATTCCTTGTTCCTTGTTTTTATTGGCAGCTGCATTTCCTGGGATCCTAAACTCTCCTTCAACCTTTTAAAGGAAAATTGTGGAGCTTCTTGTCCCTCACAAAGGGTCACAAGCTCTTAAAGATGAATTCTCTAAAAATCCAGGGATGGGAGGAGCAAAAAGAGCCAGGCCAGAGCCACTGTGTGTCCCTTTGGAGAGGGAAAACTGACCTTTTCCCAGTGTGATCAAAGATCCAAATTTCTCCTTCAGCAATTGCTTATAAAATTCATTCTGCCAATCCTGCAGACGTGGCCACCGAGGAAACATCGCAGGAACCTAAAAAGCAAAATGCTCCACAGTCAGGGGAGCTGAGAATCCCTGAAAACCCTCTTATCCCAACAGTTTAAACATGTTGGCACCTCCCAGCTGCTCCCAGCGATGTCTGTGCTATGTGTAAGCAGCATATTAATTAAGGATTTTACATAAGAACCTTCTACTGTTAATCCAGAATGAGAGAAAAGGCTTTAAAGTGATGTGACTCAGCCAGAACAATGATTTGCTCCAATAACTGGGTCAGAAATTAGTCATAAAAAAAGATATCTGTGGTCAGCATCCACACCCAGCCCCCTCAGGGAATGTGGCTCTTCCTTCAATGAAAAATAAAATAATTCAGTGTTTTAAATAAACCCTGAGGCAGTGCCATGATCTGTCAGACTGGCTGGAAAAGCTCCTCCCTGGTAATGAAAGCTTATTATTAGGGAATAACAATATTATTATTATTATTATTAATTAAACCCTCTAAGGGATATTTTTCCAAGCTGCTTCCAAGGCTTTGCACACAGATCTCCCTTTAATTTAATTTATTCCCACTATCCAGCCCCTCAATTACCCCACAGGGCTCAGAATTCCGGATCCTTTTTCGGGTTTTGTTGCTCATCACGTCGCCACCACCCTGGGGGGTGCCCACGAGCCAGGTGCCATCCAAGGCCAGGATGAATTTGCTGGGAACAGCTTCCTTCAGCAGGCGCCGTCTCTTGCGCATTTTCACCGGGCCCGCCTCAAAGGAGCTCTCCTCGAAGTGCTCCGAGCACAGGCAGTGGTACTTGGAGGGGGTCTCCATGTCCCTGCCCATGTTTTGGATCCACTGCCTCAGCAGGGCTTTGTTTTGGAGGGGGAAGGCATAAAAACTGACCGAGCTGTTCTTGTAGGCGCCGCTGGTGCCGTTGCGGCAGTTCAGGGCCGCGCAATAACCCATCCTCACGGGCCAGGAATGGGGGAACACCCCAAGAAACACACCAGGGAGAAAGCTCGGGGAGTTTAATCAACCTCAGTCCCAAACAGGTCTAAATTTCTCTGAAAACCCCATGGTTTTGGCAAAGAGGAGGAGCTGAGGCGGCCAAGTGAAACGCAGGACAGAGATTCCCACAGGAGATCCCCACGGAGAGGAGCCAGGTCTGTCCCAACTGCTTCAAATCGATGATCTGTGAAAGAAAAAAAGCTTTAGCATCAGCTTAGTGCCCCCTGAATATGCAGATTTACATTTAATTAACCCTTGTGATATGCACACAGAGTGAGCTTCGTTCATTTGTGCATCCACAAGAACTCCAAAGGTTATCCAGCACACAGCACAGGGCTGAGAGACAAATCATCCCCAAAAAATGAAAGTTTGGGGTGTACCAAGAGCTCTCCCATCATATCAGAGGAGAGTCTCAGGGGTGTCAGCCAGTGAGGAGATCTTTGGACAAGAACACTGAAAAAGGGAATAAACCATCCAGGGATCCTGCTGCATCCTGCTCTGAAGAGGAGGAGATCCCAAGGTTTGAGGACACACAGGGTTAAAAAGAATCAAGGATCAGAAGATCCAAAAAAAGCTCGCCGAGCCTGATTATTAAATTAAGCACTCAGCGTGGAGATTGGTACTTTTGCCCTATCTTCTGGTAATGAGAGAAATAAAAGAATAAAAGAAAAGAGGGAGATCAGATGGGAGAGGGAAGGAAATCACCAGTCCGGGCTTCAGCACTAATCCTGCCCGGAGGGCACATTCTCACAGGTAAGTTTTCCCCGCCCTGGAATCCGGCTTCTCCTTTTATATGTAAATGAGTGAGGATGCACAGTCCCTTCTCCCAGAGCTTTCTGGAAAGGGGCTTTGGGGCTCTTGGTCACCTCTCCCGGATAAATCTCCGGCTGACACTCTGTGCCCCTTTCCCGACCCCATTCCTTTTCCCACTGCCCTTATCTCCCTGGAGCAGAGGGGAAAGCGGCCCCAGGAGGTGCAGCACCACCTCCGTGTTCCTCCTTTCTCCAACCACATCCTGTTTTAACTGCTGCTTACGGGAGTGTGGGACACAGCAGCACATCAGCTCCTTGGGGACCAGGTGTCCCCAGGTCCCCAGCACGGGAAGGGCAGGGACACGTTGGGGTGGGGCCAGAAGGGGCCACGGAGCTGCTGCAGGGCTGGAGCCAGGCTGGGAGAGCTGGGAATGTTCCCCTGGAGAGGAGAAGACTCCAGGGAGAGCTCAGAGCCCCTGCCAGGGCCTGAAGGGGCTCCAGGAGAGCTGCAGAGGGACTGGGGACAAGGGATGGAGGGACAGGACACAGGGAATGGCTTTAAACTCTAGGACAGATGGGATACTGGGAAGGAATTCCTGGCTGTGAGGGTGGGGAGGGCCTGGCACAGGGTGCCCAGAGAAGCTGTGAATGTTCCCTGGAATGTCCAAGGCCAGGCTGGACGGGGCTTGGAGCAATCTGGAACAGTGGAAGGTGTCCCTGCTCATGGCACTTTCACCTCAAACGGCTCCAGCCCAGCCCCGCTTTCACCGCTTGCACATGCCGGGGCTGTCTGTGCCTCCCTCGCCGTCCCACAGCGGTGGGGGAAGCGGGTAGCAGCGCTGCCATGGGGGGGCCGGAGCCCTTGGGAAGGCGCCGCAGGGCGAGGCCGGACACGGCTCCGCACCGGGGGAGCACCGCGGCACCCCCGGCGGCGCTGCTCACGGGCTCGCCCCACCGCCATCTTCCTCCCCTCAGCCGCGCGAGCCGCAGCAGCCAATCACGGGCGGCGCCAGGCAGCAGCAGCCAATCGGAACCCAGCCCTGACCATTTCCCCCATGCCATTGGCCCGCCGGATCCGCCCAGCCCCAGGCGCGCAGTGGCCTCCACGAGGAGAGGGCGGGAGGGACGCTCATCCCCATTGGTCAGCGCGCATGGAAAGCAGGGCGCTGATTGCACGAGACGGGAAGGGAGGCGGAGATTGGGACGGCGTCCACTCGTTGTCATGGCAACGGCAGCGCGGCGGAAACCGCGGGAGCCTCTCGCCGAGCACCGGCCGCCGGTCGGCACCGGAGACCCGGGACTCCTCACCGAGCACCGGCCGCGGGTCGGGGAAGGAGCCCCGGGACTCCTCACCGAGCACCGGCCGCCGGTCGGCACCGGAGCCCCGGGACTCCCTTTCTGAGCACCGGTGGGACGCGGGATTCGCCGTCTCGGAGCGCGGTCCCGGGCCGGGGGAGCGGAGGGACCCTCCCCGGCCCGGGTCACAGACGGACCCCGGGACCGGCCCCCGCCTCCCCGCCCATTTCTTCCCAATGCAGATGCCTCGAATCCTGGGATTTGGGGGGTGGCAGCCGCTCAGTTCTTCCTCTGGCTTCAGCCTCGCTCCTCCCTTCCCCTCCCGCTGCAGAACGACCCGTGGCACTTGACAATTTTAATTAAAACCCCTGAACTTTCCAGCCAACGAATCAAACATCCGGACAAAACTCAAGCAGAAACACGCACGCAAAAAAGCTCCTTTAAGGAAGTTTCCTTTAAGTTAAAGGAGCTCTGACCCCAAACAGGCTCTTCCCTGACTCTGTTTCTCTATTTTTTCCCCACGGTGCCACTGACAAAGTGACAGGTGACAAATCCAGACTCTTATTAGTAAAAGGAATAATTCGTGTTCTTACAAAGCCACGATACAATCCCGTGAGAAACCCTGAACACGAGCAGAAGGGCTCGGAAGGAGGATGTTTAATGAGCAGTGCCGTGTCCCGCTCCAAGGGGACGGAGTTCCTCAGGCGTGGAGCTGCCCCGGGTCCAAAGGGAACGACAAACAGAGGGTCCCGAAAGAGCTACGAGGTTTGGTTAGTAAACGATACACTTGGCATGGAAATTGCCATGAGTTAGCACCTGATCTTCTATTAGTAAATGAAAAAGGAAGGAGAGGAGAGGGGAGAAGTGAGGCAACATCACCAGTCCTGGCTCCAGCGCCGATCCGGGTGTGCAGGGTCCCGAGGATGCTGTGGGGACACCTTCTTATGGGTAAATTTTCCCCGCCCCGGCATCAGGTTTCCCACTTCCCATGCAAATGAGGGAGTGCGCGCAATCCTGCTGCTGGACCGTTCTGGAATTGGGTCTGGGGGCTTTGAGAGGCTGTAGTGATCTCGATGCTCCTCTGCAGATCTCCCTGCTCGCCTCCCCGCTGGCCTTGTCCCGTGTTTGTCTTGTCTCCGCGTCCCCAGAGGGAGTTGGAACAGCACCGGCCAATGCGCCGTGCCCTCCTCTCCAACCACATCCTGTCCTATCCCGCTCCTTATCAGCGTTTAGGGCACAGCCTTCACTCCTAGGAGCCTTAGCTGCTACAAGTGCACAGATTAGAACGGGATGGAAGCTCGGGGTGATCCCGAGAACCGGGCAAAGGTCATTCCTTACCTCCTCCAACACTCCCCGAATCTCCTGGAGCTCGGGAAACGGCTCATGAAAAGCGAACCCGCTCCATCAGAGCCAGGTTCATTTGCAAGAGCATCCCGGGAGCTGAGGAGGGAAACAATCCGGAGCCAGGGCCGGGAACTGCCCGAGCTTTGCATAACAAAGGGCACAGTGAGGGACACAGCAGGAGCCGCTCATCCCACATTTTCTGTTTAGGTGGTGAGGTGAGAAAAGCCCGGAGAGGGGGTGGAATTCCTTTGTTTGGGATCCCTGCATGGAGGCACCACCTTGAGCTGTTACCCTGCTGTTGTATCAAGGCTAAATTATTGCAAGGATCCAGCCGACCGAGGCTCTGCAATGGGAAATCTGGGATGGAGTCTGCGAGGAAACCTGTGTGAGTGTGGTGTGGGGTCAAACAGGGACCCATGGGCTCACAGGAGCCGGTCCCGGCTCAGGTACTGCTCAGCTGTGACTCCACAGTGGCTCCTGGATGGGCAGGCAGGGAAAGTTCCTTAATAGCCACACACCCGGCAAGGGGAATCTTATCCATGCAGCCAGAATAATGGCCTGGATATTCACATTCCAGCTGGTTCTTGTCAACAATTAATAAAAATTTTTAATAGACACGGGAGCACAATATCCAGTATTAACATAGCAGCATGCTGGTGTAGGACCCGGAGGGCAAAGAGTTAAAATCCCTCGAGCAAATTCCCCTGTGCCAAACTGCTCAGGGTGATTTATGGCTCCTAGGTGAGAAGCAGGAATCTGCCAACCTTAACCCCAAAAGAATTCCAGAGGCTACAGGGCACTGACTCCACACAGCACCTGCACTCCTTGATTTAAAATCAAAGTACCACAATGGCAAATTCCTGATGTGGCAGGAATGGGAATTTCTGGAGCTGCAGCTGAGCTGGCCCCAGTAAGAGCTGTGGGTCCCAACACCGTGTGGGCAGTGCCCTGGGTGCACCATCCCGGGCACCAAGGAGTTAAAGTGCTGCTGTGTCCCAAACCTGGGTAACAAGGGACAAACTGGAATAAGGTGTGGCTGCAGAGGGGGACCCTCTGAAATTTTCAGCCCCTCTGACTTTTCCAATTTTGGGCTTGTCTTCCTCCTTTTCTTCCTTAACTCTTTCTGCAGTTGCTCAGTTTTCACTGACAGCAATAATTAAGCTCTTTCCCTCCCTTTCATTTCCTCTCTGGGCTCTTATTTCTCTCTACCAAGCTTTTTCTTACCTAAATTCTCAAATAATTCTCTTTCCCTGCATTCTGCTGAAGCATGTAGAGTCCCAGGCTGGTCATTTTTCAGGCCCAGGTTTATCACTTTGGATTCTGTAGAAGGCCAGGAGATAAAGGGCTGTGTCTCAGCTGTGGAGCCAGCCAAGGACTGTTGTGTGAGACACTGAATGGGGAAGGACAGGATGTGGCTGGAAAAGGGGGGCACATGGAGCAGGGACAGCTCTTTTTTGGGACAAACACCCTTGTTCTGGCTCCTGGAGATAAGCACAGCATGCACAGCACAGGGCACAGTGTCCAACAAAGGCTGATCAATCAGGGGGGATCAAAACCACCAGAGACCCCCTGATCCATTTCTAACAGGATCCAGAGGCATGGACTGTGTCTGACTTTTTTGCATCAAAAGTGAAAAAAGTAACCCAAGGGTGTGGAAAATGTGGCTGTAAAAGGGTGATCCAGGGCTCACAGGGCACCTCTGGGATCCTGAACACAGCTGGATAGATGCTGGAGCCAGCACTGGTGATGTCCTTCCCTTTGTCTCTCTGATCTCCCTCTCTCTTTCCTCTTTTCTTTTACCTTTTTATTTCTCTTCCTACCAGAAGATAAGGGCAAAATATACCAATTCCCATGCTGAGAGTGGAATTTGCTGTTAGAACTTTGTGAGCTTTTTTTGGACTCTTCTGACACCTGTCATTCCTTTTTGAGCATGGGCATCTACAAACCTTGAGAGTTTCTTTCCTCTTGGGAGTGCAGCACACAGAGCTGAGGGAGGAGGCTGGAGGAGCAGAGCTGCCCTTACCTCCACCCAGCCTCCTCTCCAGCAGGTCCTGTTATCAGTGCTTGGGACATAGCAGCTCATTAACTCTGTGTTTCCCAGGTTTCTGCAGCATCTCCATGCTCTGCTTTCAAAGGATTTGGAAAACTGAACAAACACAGAAGTCTGTGAACAATGTGGGAAAAGAAATGCAACACAACTTTAAGGCTATGCAGAATTAAAACCATATTCCAGGCTCCCTACAACTCCTGCCATCCTACAACTCCCAGGAAGGAGCTCACCCTTCAGGAATTCCCCCTTGGGGCTCAGCAGCGAAGAGCCCCAGGATTTGAATGGGAATAAGCTGCCTCCCAGACTCTGCAGCCTTCTTTCTGTTTGCCACAGAAGAAAGAGGCTTCCTCCTACAGCCACAGGGGCAACACTTCCTTTCCCAAAGCACCTTACCCAAGTGTGTGTTTCCTGACACCGTTTCACTCCTTAGTGGGCAATTAATACCTTTAACTCACTTGTTCCCAGTCCAAGGACTCCGGATTCCTGGGATAACACTTTGGATACATTTCGGATCATTTCTCTCTATTCAGACAACTCTTATTTGTAACACACATCACAAATTGTCCCGTGTCATCGCAGTTTCTCTCCCACACGGACTCACAGCCAGCAGTACCCCCAAAGTCCACCTCCCCAAATCCACAGGCACTGGTGAATGCTGTCTAACACAAAACAACCCCCAGCCAGCTCCTTTTTCCTGGGAAGGCCTTGGGATGGCTGCACCACAGCCTCCTCCTGCCATCAGGGTCTGCACAGAGCTGGGAGTGCTGCCCTGGGGGATGCACCCTGGGGGTGTGGGGGATGTCCTATATGGAATGCATCACAGAGCCCCTGATGTTCCCGCAGGGCCAGCTGACCAGAGGCACATGGGTGTCCTGCATGTGACCTTCCTGATGCTTCAGCAGGCTCCTCTTGAGCACAAATCTCTTGCTGCAGAGAGGACACTGGAAAAGCCTCTCTCCTGTGTGCCGGCGCTGGTGGTTCAGGAGGTAATCCTTCCTCCTGTAGGTTTTGTCACACTTGGAGCACTTGTAGGGCCTCTCTCCCGTGTGACTCGTCTGGTGCCTCACGAGCCACGAATGGCAAACAAAGTTTTTCCCACAGTCACTGCAAATGTAGGATTTGCCCCGGCCCTGGCTCTGCTGCTGGGCAGGGCTGCCCCGGGCCAGGGGCGGATCCCAGCAGGGGCTGGATCCCGATGTGTCCGTGGGGAAGCTCTCCTCGTTTTCAGCAGCCTCCTCTGCGCCCAGGCTGTCCTGCTCACGGGGCCTGCCTGTGCCTGGGGGAGTCTCTCCAGACTCGGAGCGGGGCCCTGGCCCCTCACAGGGGGTGGGAGCAGCTCCAGGGCCCATTCCTTTCTCTCCCAGGCCCATTCCCTTCTCTCCCAGGCCCATTCCCATCTCTCCTGGGTGTGGGTGTAGCAGAGGGAACATCCTTTCATACATGGGGCCTGGAAACATGTCCCCTTCTCCCTGCAGGTCCTGCTGTGGGCAGTTTCTCTCACACTTGTACATACAGGGCCTCTTTTCCAAGCTCTTTTCCTGAGCACTAAAGAAATCGTACTGAGCATCACCTCCAAGGCTGTTCCCATTCCCCGTGGTGGCTGTTTCCATCATTTCTGAATTCCACTGACTGTCCCATGTCACTCCATGGCTGGGATCTTTGGGGAACACCTCTCTCGGTCTTCCTGGTACCTCTAAGTCACAGCTCTTGCTCTCCAAGCAATCTGCTGGATGGTCTCTCTTCAAATTTTCATCTGAAATAGAGATTTCAGAGATTTTTAATTCAGAAGTCCTCTTGGGAATGTTCCTCCCAGCCCAAAGCCACATCTTTAATACTGAGGGAGGAACAAAGTACCAGAATCCACTGAAACAAAAGTTCCAGGAAAATAGAAGGAGTTTTTTGTTTTCAACTGTATTTTTTAAATCTACCTAAAAATGACTGCTGCAGTCTCAGATTCAGCCTCTCAGTCAGATAACAGAGCAGACACTGTCCCACCTCAGTGTTCTCAGCTGCTCTCCAGACACTCTCCTGAGCATCTCCAGGAGCAGAGTCCAAGCAGGGCCCTGAGCTGGCTCAGCAAGTCACAGAACTATGGGATCTCCTGAGCTGGGAGACACCCACAAGGATGGAGTCCAATCTCTGGCCCTGCATGGACACCCCAACAATCCCACCCTGTGCCTGAGAGTGTTGTCCAAATGCTCCTTGAGCTCTGGCAGCCTTGGGGCTGTGCCCATTCCTTGGGGAGCCTGTTCAGTGCCCAGCCACCCTCTGGGGAAGAACCTTTTCCTGATATCCAACTAAACCTCCCCTCCTGAGCTTATCAGAAGCACTCTCTGCTCCCAGGAACTTATGCTGTCTAACAAGCACCTGTTTTTTAGTGAACAGCCTCAGAACCTGTTTGTCTTGCCTGAATAACAACCCAAGTGGAGTAATATTTTTGTTATGGAACTTTCAAAGAAAGTCACTGACTCAAATTGCAGCCAGGATGGAAAATCACTGATTAAAGCCCACCCTCCTGCAACCCTATAAACTGAGGTCCAAAGTGACACCCACTGAGCTCCCAGTTCCCAGAAAACAAAGGAATGTGTGTCCCAAACACTGATACTGGATGGAAATGGAGCCATGAGAAAGAACAAGATGTGGCTGGAGAAGGGGGTGCCATGTGGAGACAGGGCAGCAATTTCTGGGACAAACATCCTTGTTGTAGCTCCTGGAGACAAGCACAACACAGAGCAAAGGCAGGAACGAGGTCAAGAAGTGGGAATGGATTACAAGGGTGAGGATCAAGAACACCAAAAATCCCCAAAGCCTCCAAACCATTTCCAGAAACACCTGGAAGAACTGACAGCATGGGAAGTGAGAAACTTGTCTTCAGGGCAGGGAACCCTGGCCATAAAAAGGACTGAGGGTGTCCTCCATCCCCTCATCCACATTGCTGACAAAGACATCAAACACAGTGGCCCCAGTATGTCCCCAACCCTGGGGACAGCACTGGTGACTGGCCACCAGCTGATGTCACTCCCTTGCCCAGCACTGTGGGCCCAGCCCTGAGCCAGGTTTTTATTCAGATAAAAGCAGCACAAACTTGATCCATGCAGCTCTGGGCTTGCCTCAGCACAAGCCCAAGCCAGTGCCTCTGACACCTTTTGGCTGGCTCAAGAAGGAAGGAGCCTCTTCAGCTGAGAGACCCAAATTTTTTGTGACCAAATATTAACCAGCAGACTGAGGTTTGTCCCAGTTCTCTCAGGGTTAACATTGCAAGGTTGTGACATTTCATACAGTATTAAAAAATACTCTAAACTGGACTTACTGTCCCCAAAATCCCAGCTGAAATCCATTACTGACCTGTACTTGGATCTGCAGAGATTTCCTCTTTCTGCAAGTCTTGTTGCTCAGAGCAGGGTGGCTCCTCATGTTTAATCCACGATGAAACATCTCTTGCATAAGTCTGAAATCCTGTTCATTGGGGAGAATTTACACAACTGAGAAACACCCGGGGGAAGACACAAAGCCTGGATAATTTGGGAATGCACAACTGTAACAAAGCAGCAGGGAAAGCACAACAGGAAGAGCCATTAAGGGGCAATTCCTGCAGTGGAGTTTTTGGCAGATCCTCACCTGTGGCAGGATCTCTCTGGAGGTGCTCACCCTCTGTGCCTGGCAGCTCCCTGGCATCCACCTCGCTGCCTTTCCTGGTCTGACTGGATGCCTCAGGCTCGTAAAATCCTTGCTCTGTTGAGGGAAGAAGTCCAGGAGAAGTGTATCATACCTGCCTAAACTCAGGATTTCACAAGGCTGAAAACCTGCTTTGGTCTGGGCTTTCGTTGGAGGTTGTTACCCCAAGGCAAGCTCCCCTAAGCCCAGTTTCTTAAGGAAACCTTTGGAAAGGTCTAAAAATCCAGCTGGCTACAAACACAGGGAGCCAAGTACAGCTCTAGTGGAGCCAACAGGCAGCACCACTACCTTTGTAAAGAGTGAAGAAAATCTTCGAAGCAGAGCAGCTGATTTGTAAAACAAAGAGGTTCCAAGTGAGAGGGCAAAGAACAGGGCCCTGGGCTCTGCAGCCTTTCAGAGCAGTCTGTGTGCTCCTCCTTACCCAAAAAAACCCCAAAAGGGAAGGGAGGAGGGAAAAAGCAACCTGAAGGAATTTAGGGAGAGCCACACTTGGATAAAAGCCACCCATGCAGCCACTAACTCCAAAATGTCCATGAGGGAAAGGGGCAACACCAGCCCTCACCTGGGGGATCTGCTGGCAAATCTGCTCAGAACTTCTTAAAGATTTGGAATACATGAGCAGAGGTGGGGAATTAATCACACAACCTGGAATTTAATCCCTCTGTTTCATTTTCCCTCTGAGGTATGCAGTTACTCACCTGGGCAGGGCTCTCCAGGAGCTTCTGCAGCCTCCTCCTTCCGATCTGCAGTGCACAACTCTTCCTCTTGCTTAATCTGGATTATGCTGTCCTCTGTTAACAGGAACCAGTGTTATTTTAACACCATACAAAATTAATTCCAATTGTCAGCCCAGCCCAAGCAGATCTGCTCTGTTCTAGCTCACACTCCAGAGAAAACCTCGCTCCAGTTCTAGTTCCTGCTGACCAAGGCCTCTTGAACAGACCTGAAATGTTGGTTACAAAACCCTCAGCAGATGTTTGAACCTGAGAAATGCACAGAATTTTAATGCAAGTGAAAACATGTTCTCCATGGCCCCAGGAGAGGCCAGAGCCACTTGAATTCTTGTCCTTGAGTTTCATTTCTCTCTTGGTGCTGCCAGAGTTCTGTTTCCTTTTCAATCCCTCTCAGTCACACACCACCTCTCACCCATCAGAGAAATACTCATGAGAACAGAGTTCTTAAAGAAATTCATTCAAGTAATGAGAAAAGAAAAAAGAAAACAGAAGTCTGTAGAGAAAATAAAGAAAAGGAGATGGGCCAGTGCTCTGCACCCTTACAGTGCAGACCTGGCCAAGAGACTGGAGGATTTCCCAGGAGAGGGAAAAGAAGGGTGTGATGGAAGGTCCTGGAAAGGCTGGTGGGTATGGAATGCCTGACAGAAGCAGTTGGGAGACCAAACTCAGCACAACAAGTGCCTTGGAGAGATGGTGGTCATAGAATTTTTGTAGAATTGTTGAGGTTGCGAAAGCCCTCTAAGGTCATCGAGTCCAACCATTCCCCCAGCACTGCCAAGGCCACCACTGACCTTGTCCCCAAGTGCCACATCCACAGGGATTTTAAATCCCTCCAGCAATGGGGACTCCACCACTGCCCAGGGCTGGACAGACTTTTTAGGGAAGGAATTTCCCCAGTTTCCACCCTGAGCCTGCCCTGGCCCAGCCTGAGGCCGTTCCCTCTCCTCCTGTCCCGTTCCCTGGAGCAGAGCCCAGCTGTCCCCTCCTGTCAGGAGTTGTGCAGAGCCACAAGGTCCCCCCCCGAACCCCCTTTTCTCCAAGCCAAAACACCACCCACACCCCAGATGTCCCCAGATCCTGGCAGGTGCTCGGTGTCCCACATCCCTCTCCCACCATTGCCCTGACACCACTCACCAGAGCCGGTCTCTGTGGGATTCCCTCTCACGTCCCGGTCCTGGCAGCTCCGGGCCCCCAGCCGGTTCCCGCCCTCTGCCGGGGCCTGGGCCCTGTGTCCAGCGGCGTCCGGCCCTGCGGGGAATGGCGGCTGAGGGGCGGCCGGGGGCACCATGGGGCTCCTCTGCCACCCACCGTGACCCTGGCCACCCTTACTGCACCTTGTCCACAGCACTCCATGAGGGAACAGGGTCCTCCTCAGAGCTGTGAGGGATTGGGGTCCACCTGGAGCCATGAGGGAACAGGGTCCTCAGAGCTGTGAGGGATTAGAGTCTACCCAGAGCCATGAGGGAACAGGATCCCCCTCAGAGCTGTGAGGGATTGGGGTCCACCTGGAGCCATGAGGGGAGAGGGTTGCCCTCAGAGCCGTGAGGGATTGGGGTTCAGCCCAGAGCCATGAGGGAACAGGATCCTCAGAGCCACGAGGGAACAGGATCCTCCCTCAGAGCCACGAGGGAACAGGATCCTCAGAGCCACGAGGGAACAGGATCCTCCCTCAAAGCCACGAGGGAACAGGATCCTCCCTCAGAGCCACGAGGGAACAGGATCATCCCTCAGAGCCATGAGGGAACAGGATCCTCAGAGCCATGAGGGATTAGGGTCTATGCAGAGGCATAAGGGGACAGGATCCTCAGAGCCATGAGGGAACAGGATCCTCCCTCAGAGCTGTGAGAGATTGGGGTTCCACCCAGAGCCATGAGGGGACAGGATCCTCAGAGCCATGAGGGATCAGGGTTCACCCAGAGCCATGAAGGAAACATGGTCCTCTCTGATCCATGAGGGCCAACTGCCTCAGAGCAGTGCGGGATCGGGGCTCCACCCAGAGCCATGACAGAACAAGGTCCTCGGAGCCGTGAGGGATCAGGGGTCCTCTCAGAGCCATGAGGGGTCAGGGTCCCACTTAGAGCTGTGAGGGATCAGGGTCCCATCCGAGCTGTGAGGGGTTTGGGGATCCTCTCAGAGCTATGAAGGACTGTGGATCCTCTCAGAGCCATGAGGGAACAGGGTCTCCTCACAGCACTGAAGTGTCCCTTTCTGTGTCACTTCACATTTTGTCTTGAATTCAGGACTCTGTTTTGCAATTCAAACAACACAAATCCCAGAATAGCTCAGAGATTTGCTACAAATGCATGTATTTGTCTCTGAAATTCAGGAGAGCTGGGCTGGAACAGAGAAACTGTGACTGACTGTAAAATATTGCATCACCTCTGATATCAAAGGCAGCTTCAAAAAGTGATGAAACATGGAATATGTAAAATACAGAAACAGCCCAGAAAGGGCACCTCAGGTTGTTTGTAGAATAATCCAGGAGCGCTGCTGAGATGATCCCAAACAGAACTCAGGATATTCTGGTCACAAGGGAATCACAAATGTCCCTCCACTACTTCAAAGGGCCACAACTTTCCCTCTTTATCCCAGAATACATCCTGCTTTTACGGAATCCTGGAATGGTTTGCGTGGGACCTTAAAGCTCATCCAATGCCACTCCCTGCCACAGGCAGGGACACCTTCTATCCCAGGCTGCTCCAAACCCTGTCCAACTTTTCCTTGGACACTTCCAGGGATCCAGGGGCAGCCATAGCTTCTCTGGGCACCCTGTGCCAGGGCCTGCCCACCCTCAGCCAGGAATTCCTTCCCAATAACCCACCTAACCCAGCTCTCTGCCAGCAGGAGGCCTTTGTGTCTATTACCCTGCAATTTAGGGCACAAAGAATATTTTAAAAAATGAAGCTATAAAATGTTTTAACCCAAGTTCTAACTGGACCAAAACACAGAGTGTAATTTTCCCTCTTCCTGTACTAAACCAAAATTTTAGGGAGAGTTTTAAACTCATTTGTTCCTGAGTGAGATCTGACTGAGCAGATTGTGACTGGAAGTTGGTTGGTTTCTGTCTCTAACCACAGGAGATGAAATGCAGCAGGAACCCCAACAGTTCAATTGTCATGACACCATTGAGTCAAGAGGTTAGATGTCTCCATGACATTTTTATATGAGATGAAATGTTGATTTCATGGATTTCCTTGGGAGGGAAAAACTCCATTCAAATCATCTGACAGTCCACAGAACCCATGGATTCCTGGATAAAAGCAAGTTAAAAATGCTCTTCGCAACTGAACATTTTGACTGAAAGCCCAAATTTTATGCTGAACCAGAAAGCATAAACTTTTCCATGGGAAACTGATTTTTGTGTGACCTAAACAATAATGAGGTCATTATTATTTAGGTGTTTTGATTTGTTAGTTCTGTTTATTTTCAAGTTCTTTCTTCTCCACCTTCCATATTGGGGGTCTAAATTTCTCTGTAAATTGCAATATTCTACCACTCTCGTGACAGCACTCACAGGGACTCTGGAGGGCAACAACCCCCCTGAACTCATGTTCCAGAACAAACAGCTGCTGTCAAAACACAAGTGAAATGCACCAAGAAAAAAAAAAAAATGCAAAAACTCAAAACAAACCTCAAACTAAATATTTTTTCTCTTCCTGGACTCAACCATAACACTGAAAATGTATTGCTGACTGCAGGATTGATGTGATCTGGGTGAGAATTGTATTGTGAGCTTATTTACACCCTCTTTTTAGACATTTTTACACTTCAGGCCTGTTTGGATCTTGGATTCACACATGGAGAACCATTCTCCTGCTCAAGTTCCACCACAGTATTGAAAAACAATTAAAAACAATTGAACACCGTGGTTTTTTTGATTTAAGGCTGTTGAAAGTTGCATGCAAGATGTTTTCCATTACTATCTGTATGGCAGACTACCTTTATCAAGTGGGCAGTTTGCCTTATTTCTCTCTTTGAGTGACCACATTCACACCTCCCTCGGGAGGGGACCTCTGCTGATAACAGCTATTGAATGTCACTGCATGACTGATAAGAACTGTAACATCCCATTGTGAGATGTGAGCCCAGAGGGAGGAGCCAAGCATTGCTACCCAGATATATTCTGAGATTCTAGAACACCAGCATGGCTTTTTTCTCCACGAGATTCCCTAGAAGAACAGCAGCTGCCTATTCTTCCACTAGATCTTCAGAAGAAGACTACATCCTTCTCTACAGATTCCCCTTGCTCCAACAGAAACCACACCTGATACTTCAGGAAGACTGCAGCCACATTTTCAATCGGACTACCACCAACACCCTGGCCTACAGGGTGTCAGGTTGGGTTCTGACTCTGTCAGTGTTGTTCTAGTAGACTGCATTATTTTTATTTTTTTTTTCCTTATTAAAGAACTGTTATTTCCTGCTCCCTTATTCTTTGCCTGAGAGCCCCTTAATTTAAAATTATAGCAATTCGGAGGGGTGGGGAGGGTTTACATTCTCTATTTCAGGAGAGGCTCCTGCCCTCCTTAGCAGACTCCTGTCTTTCCAGACCAAGACAAAGGTCAACTTCTGTCTCTCCATCCATAAGGTACAATACTACAAACTACCATTTACAGCAGGAAAAATGATGTGAAAAATAAAAAAGATTGAAAGAAAGCATTTAGGACTTCACAGGCTTAATGTTATTTTTATTAAGAATCAAGTCTTTACTGATGCAAATTTAATCAGCATTTTTCAAATAGACAGAAACAAGCTCCCTGCCCTGAATTATTCTCAACTTAATGATCCCTCATATTCCGAGGGATCCATTCCAGGCGTCCCAGAATCCTCACCTGCAGTGCCTCATCCTCTCAGCTCTTTCACCTTCCCAAAAATAAACCTCTCCCCGGGCTTCCTGCTCACTCCCCACCTCAGCATAGCTCCTGCTCTCTCCCAGTGCCTCCCCTCAGCCCCCACATCCCAGCACACTGTCCCACAGCAGGAATGTCAGGGATTCCCACACCCCCAGCAGCACAGGGTGCTGTGGGATCACTTGGAACTCACCCGCACCAAGCTCAGAGAACTCCACACCCTCCATGGCTCCCTGCTCCTTTGCATGTGGCTCTTCCTCCTCTTCCTGCTTCACGGTGACAGCAAAGCTCCGCTCTGGAATGCTGCAGTCTGCTGAGGAAAAGAGGAAACTCCTTTACTGGGAAAGAGGAAACTCCTTTACTGGCTATCACAGCCCCACTGGACTCCTCCCCAGCTGCCCTAGAAGTTTGTGCCCACTCACCCACCCTGCTGCCACACACAGCCTCTCCAGCACCTTCCATTCCTGCTCCTGGGAGCTCTGCTCTGCCCTGCAGGGAAGTGGTTCCCCCTGTTCTCCCAGTTCCAGAGGGTTCTCCACACCCTGGAGCCCATGCCCTTCCACAACACTCACCATGGCCAGGTTCAGCCAGCCCTGCTCTTCCGTCCTGGTTTTCCTGCGCTTCTCTGCTGTCCCAGCTGCTCACATTGAGTTCAAACAGCAGAGCCTCTGCCAATGCCAGAAATCATGGAATCAGATCACAGAACCCCAGGAGGGTCTGGGTTAAACTTATTCCACCCTCTGACGTGGACAGGGACACCTTCCCCTATCCCAGATTGCTCCAAGCCTTGTCCAACCTGGCCTTGGACACTTCCAGGGATCAAGGGGCAGCCACAGGGCAATCTGTGCCAGGGCCTCACCATCTTCACAGCCAAGAAGTGAGGATGTGACACAAGCCTTCCTGACTTGTAATCCTAAAAATCAAACCTGTTATACTTTTTATCACCCTCTGTTACTCCCCCTGGACCTGCTCCTTTTGAGATCCAAGAAGTTCCCTCCGAGCAAACCAGGACCATCACCTTGTGCCAGCCTCTGTGTGGTGACAGTACCACACGACCCTCACCCTCAGGATTAAAGCTTTAATTCATCCCTGGCCTGCACCTGGTTCTGCTGGGATTTCTCCAGGAGCTGCCTCCTCCTCACTGCAAGGTGCTTCTCCTCCCTGGAGCCGGGACAGAAGGGCAGGTTCAGAGATGACATCGTCTGACAAGGAACAGAGAAAGGAATGAATGTTTCTGTGCTGCGTCCACAGGGAGGAACACACCCAGCAGCGCTCCCCAAACCAGCTCCAGCAGCTACAACACACGGCTGGGCAGCACAGAGAGTCCTCAAACACCGGCAGCGGTCTCACTGTGTTCTCACAAATCTGCTTCCCACGTCTGGGAAAGATTCCCTAAGCAGAAAGTGCTGATAAGTGACGCAACAGCAACACTCACCCAGCAGGACCAGGGCTTCTCTCTTCCCTGTCAGCACCTTTCCATAAAGCTCCCTCTGCCACTCCTCCAGGTTCTCCCACTCCTGAGTGGAAAAGCCGGTGGCATCATTTTCCAACGCCACAGCTGGGGCCTGCAATCCCAAAAGTGACACTCAGTACTGCTCCTGGAGCACAGAGAATCCTACTCCCTCCTTATCCCTGCTACCAGGTGTCAGGGAAAGAAAATTCCTGCCTTGGGGCATCCTCTGGACACTGAGAGTAACATTTGGATCTTTGCTAAACTTTGGGAGATGAACTGTGTATTCCACAACATTCTTACTTCTCCCTGGAGCCTGATCCCATTGGGGACCTCAGAGTGGGGAAGAACTTCCCGCTGTTGGTAAAAACGTGACAGCACATCCTTTTGTAGGGAAAACCAGCTGAATCTAACAATACACAGGAGCAATCACTTTCTGCTTCGTGCCTTGGCACGACAGGCGACAGAAGAAATCTTGGCAGAGATGGTGGAATGATTTCCATGGCGGAAGGCTGAGGTGAGGAGCAGAGGAACCTCTGTGCTGTCCCTGTCCCCCCCAGGCCCCTTAAAGACCCATCCGTTACCTTGGGGGCCTCCAGCCCAGGGGGCAGCCTCAGGATCCAGAGATTCCTGTTCTTCAGCAGGTTCTCCATGTTGTCCAGGCGCTTCTGGAGCCGCCCGTACTCCTGGACGAGGGTGCCCAGCGCCGCGCACTTGCTCTCCAGCTGGTTCCCGAACTCCCCGACCATTTTCTCGCAGTCCAGGTGCTTCTTCTCGCTGTTCCCGGCGCGGTGCTCCAGGCTGAAGAGGCGGGACGCGTGTGCGGCCACGCTGCGCTCCAGCGCCTGCACGGCCGCCACCACAGTCCACAGCGAGATGGTGCTGCCGCCCGCCAGCTCCATCCCCGCACCGGGAGCGGCGGAGCGCAGGGACGGGCCGCGGCACCGGGGCTGCCCGAGGCACACAGCGGGCCGGGAGAGCCTCGCTTCGGCCGCCGCACACCGCGGCCGGCCCGCTCCTTCCCGTGCCTTCCGCACCGGAGCTGGAGCTCTCCGCTCGGACCGGCCCTCGCCCGCCGCCGCTCCTGCCCTGCCCCGCCGCCGCCTTTCCCTTCCTTGCCGCCAAGAAGCGCCGCTTCCTCTTCCTCCTCCGCTTCCGCCGCCGCCACAGCGGCCCCCGCCGGCCGGCAGCCCCCGCAGTGATTGACAGCTGTCAGTCACCGGGAAGGGGCTGATGCTGATCGCCGTGGCAGGAAAACCCCCCAAGGTTCCACCGCAGCGGCGCTTCCCCGCAGGACACAGAATCCCAGAATTCCTGAATGGAAGGGACCAGAGTGGGACAGTTGGTGGCACCTCCCTGCTCCGGCAGGGCCATCTCAGAGCACAGGGCTCAGGACTACATCCTGACAGGTCTGGAATATCCCCAGGGAGGAGATCCCACAGCCTCTCTGGTCTCTGCTCAGGGCTGGGCACTGCCCAGGGCAGAAATTCTGCCTCCTATGCCGGGAGAATTCCTGGGATCAGTCCCTGCCCATTCCTCTGGTGCCATCGCTGGGCCCCCGGAGCAGAGCCTGGGCCTGCTCTGACCCTCCCTGCACCCACGGATACCCAGGACACTCAGGGACACCCAGGGACAGACAGGGACACTCAGTGAACACCCAGGGACACTCAGGGACACCCAGGGCTGAGTGCCCCTCTCAGCTGGGGCTCCTCTCCAGGCTGAGCAGCCCCAGCTCCCTCACGCTTTTCTGGGCGCCAAGATGCTCCAGGCCCTTGCTCAGCTCCAGGAGCTCCTGTCCTCCTGTGCTGAGGATCCAGAGCTGGACACAGCACTCAGAGGTGCCTCCAGGGCTGAGCACAGGGGCAGGATCGCTCCTGACCTGCTGGGAATGCTCTTCCCAATGCACCCCAGGATCTCCTTGGCCTTTTTTCCCGAGCACACTCTGTTGGCTCAAGGACAGCTCATTGTCACCCAGGACCCCCAGTTCCTTTCCCACAGAGCTGCTCCAGCAGGTCACCCTCAGCCTGTGCAGGTACCTGGGGTTGTTCCTCCCCAGCTGCAGCACCTGTGCTTGCCCTTGTTGAATTCCAGACATTTCCTCTCTGCCCATGACTGCAACCTGCCGAGGTCCCTCTGAAGGGCCACGCAGCCCTCGGAGTGATCAGCCACTCCTCCCAGCTTTGAGCCCTCAGCGACCCCTTCACCCAGGCCAGTGATAAAGCAGGCAAACAACACCGAGCCCAGCAGAGCCCCGTCCTGCGGCCACACCCCGCGCCATCTACCCCGACCCTCCGGGAGCTGCCACTCAGCCACTTCCCAACCCATCCCACCGCCCCATCCATCCATCCTCCAACCAACCAACCCACCCCTCCTGGGGCTCAGTGCCGCCCTCCAAACCCATCCCCCCGTCCATCCTCCAACCACCACCCCTCCAGGAGCTCGGTGCCAGCCCTCCCCCATCCCTCCCTCAGCGATCCATCACCCAGGCTTAAGGAGCTCGGTGCCGCCCTCCCAACCCATCCCCCCTCCTCCATCCATCCGACCCCCCTCCGGGAGCTGCCACCAGCCCTTCCCAACCCATCCATCCATCCATCCATCCAACCAACCCACCCCTCCTGGGGCTCAGTGCCGCCCTCCAAACCCATCCCCCCGTCCATCCGTCCAACCAACCCACCCCTCCAGGAGCTCGGTGCCGCCCTCCCAACCCATCCCTCCCTCCGTCCATCCATCCGACCCACCCTAGAGGAGCTCGGTGCCGCCCTCCCAACCCATCCCTCCCTCCGTCCATCCATCCAACCCACCCCTAGAGGAGCTCGGTGCCGCCCTCCCAACCCATCCCACCGCCCCATCCGTCCAACCAACCCACCCCTCCGGGCGCTCGGTGCCGCCCCTCCGGCGGCGTGTCCCGGGCGGTCCCGCCCCGGCCGCGGCGGCGCGGGGCCATGGCGGAGCTCCAGGCGCGCCTCGAGGCGCTGGAGCGGCGGATGGAGCGGGCGGAGGCGGCGCTCCGGGAGCTGCCCCTCGCCGCCCTGCAGCTCCACGGGGTGAGCGCCGCGATGGGCGAACCGGGGGAGCCCCGGAGGGGGCGAGGAGGGGTCGCTTGTGGGGCTGAGGGTGAGACTGAGGGCGCTTAGGGGAGTGATGCGGGGCAAGGAGGGCTGGGAGTGGGATGAGGGAGTCACTTATGGGGTCATTGTGGGGCTGGAGGTTGGGAGTGAGACTGGGGGAGCACTGAGGGGCTGGTGGGAGGTTGAAGGGGAGCCTGGGGGTCGCTTATGGGGCTGTTGGAAGGAGGGTTTGTGGCTGGGAGGGAGCCTGGGGATCGCCCGTGGGGCTCTGGAGGGCTGGGAGCGGTTTGGGGGGCCCCTGAGGGGGCTGCGGTGGGTTTCAGGAGACGGGACGGGAATCCAGTGGATTCCCGGCTGGCCGGGAGCAGCTCGAGTGGCTCCTCAGGGGGCAGCAGTGGGTTTCAGGAAACTGGGGATGAATCCGTGGGACTCCTGGGGATCTGGGAGCTGTTTGAAGGAGCTGAGGTGGGTTTCAGGAAGCTGGGGATGAATCCAGTGGGCTGCTGGGAGCAGGCTATTTTAGGAGACTGGGAATAAGCACGGGGGTCTCCGTATGGGGCTTTGGGAGCTATTGAAGGGCTGGGGGGGTCTGAGGGTCTGGGAGTTGTTTGGGGTAGCTGCCCTGTCCCCCATCCGAGCCGGTGCTGCAGGTCCCGGTGCAGTTCGAGGATGTGGCAGTGCGGTTCAGCCGGCAGGAGTGGGCAAGCCTGGACGAGGGACAGAAGGAAATGTACCGGAGCGTCATGGAAGGCAACTACGAGATGCTGGTGTCCCTGTGTAGGCTGCGTTTGCGCCGGTTTGGCAGCCCCAGGGAGCTCTCTTGGGGTCATTTCTCTGCCTCTTTGCCTTTTGCTGCAATCTCCAGCTCTCAAATAATCCTCCCTTTCCCCTGTCCCCTCTGGAGCGTTTGGAGCGTGGCAGGGAGTCGCAGGACAGGGTAGTAAGTGCTTGGTGTCTTTTCCTCGTGAGGAACAGGTACATTGTTGGTGTTATCATCTCCCTGGGTTGTCACCTCCAAAGTTCTCTGCCTGGGACACCCCTTTCCATGAGAATTTCCCCTACAATCCAACCTGAGCCTCCCCTTGAGGCTGTTTCCTCTTGTCCTGTTCCCTGGGATCAGGTCCTGATTCCCTCCTGGCTGCACCCTCCTGTCAGGGAGCTGTGGAGAGCCAGAAGGTCCCCCCTGAGCCTCCTTTTCTCCAGGCTGAGCCCCCCAGCTCCTGGTGCTCTGTTCCCCAGACAGAGCACCAGGACACGTTCCCTAGACACGTTCCAGCCTCTCAATGTCTTCCTTGGCATGAGGGGCCCAGAGTTGCCCCCAGGATTCAAGGTGGTCCCTCAGCACTGCCCTCATGCAGTCAGGAGCCTCAAAATTCCCTTCCGGTCATTCAGGGTATTTTCCTATCTGCAAGGTGAATTTCTGGGAGAACAGGGAATTCTGTAGCAGGGGCAGAGCAAGGATGGGTTTCCTTGCAGTTGTTCCCAGGGGACTGTCAGAGGCCGTTTTCCATATTCCCTGTCAGCTCTGCCTGCTGTTTCCTGTCTGTATCCATAACTCCCGTCGTGGCCGCGGGTGGAGATGAAGTTTCCTGGGTTGGGACTGGCTCTGTTGCCCAGCTGTGGGTGCAGAGTCCCTGTCCCATCATGTTCCTGATGTCTGTCCTGCTCTTGCCCAGACTGTGCCCTGTCCAAGCCTGAGCTGTTACTGCAGCTGGAAAGTGACGAGCTGAGCACGCCCCCGGAATCAGAGCCAGAGGCAGCAGAGGTGTCCCCAGAGCTGGCTGTAGGTGGGTGACACTGGGTTCCTTCTGTGCCACCAGCTTCTGGCTGCTCACTGGGACTGTGAATCCCAGAATCCCAGAATTTTGTGTTTGGGTTGAGAGGAATCTTAAAGCTCATCTCTTTCCAAGCCCAGGACACCTTGCACTAGTGCAGGTTGCTCCAAGCCTTTTCCAACCTGGGACACTCCCAGGGACTGGAAGGTGTCCACTGTGAGGGAACTCTTGCTGGGACCTATGGATAGCCTGGAAGCCCGTGCCCCATCATTTGCTGGGTGTGAGGGATCCTGACACTCTGTGGAATGGGATTTTTCACTGGCTGCTGGTGAATCCAAATGTCCTTGTCCTCCACAGAGCCAGCCCAACAGAACTGCACCAGTGATGATGCACTGCTGGAGACAGAGACAATGGAGAGGGGCTGCAGGGAGCCCGAGGAAAGCGGGAATGTGGCAGAGGAAAGTGGGAACTTGGTAGAGGGAAGTGAGAACCTGGTGGAGGAAAGCTGGAGCCTAGTGGAGATAAGTGGGAACCTGATAAAGGAGATCTGGGGTGTGCCAGAGGAAAACAGGAACCCGGCAGAGGAAAACAGGAGCCCGGCAGAGGAAAACAGGAGCCCTGCAGAGGAAAACAGGAGCCCTGCAGAGGAAAACAGGAGCCCTGCAAAGGAAAGTGGGAACCCAGCAGAGGAGAGTGGGAACCTGATGGAGGAAAGCAGGAGCCCAGCGGTCCCAGAGAACTGCAGCACACGTGAGTGCCTGGCAAATCCTGCTGCTGCTGCTGCGAGGGGTCCTGGACCCCTGCCTGGCTGTTCCTTACCCACCTTCATCCCTGCTCTTGCCCTCACAGCACCTGTCCCTCTGGAAGCCACTGCTGTCCTGGCAGATGTCAGCCAGCCGACCCCGTCCCCTTCCCGCCCGCTCTCCGTGCACTGTCAGGACGCCGTGGGTCAGAACTGTTCTCCCCCTGCAGCAGGTACTGGGGCAGAACCCTTCGCCCTCCTTGGTGGGGCCAGCAGCTTGGAGGGGTCTATTGGGCCTCTCTCCAGGCTTGGGGCTTCCAGAAAAGGAAAGCAAATCCTGTTACCAGCCCTGAAACTGTTTGGGATACGGCTTGGCATCAGCACACCTGCCCAGACAAGCCCCAGGGTGGTTGTCAGAGTCCCTTGTCCCCCTGGGTGATGTTTTCCACCTCAGACTGCTCCTGGGGTGTCTACAGGGATCAGCTGTGGCTGTTCCTGGCTTTTACACAGTCCAGAGACTGAGCTGGAAGAGGAGAGTGGGGCTGGGATTTGTGCTGGCTGGGAACAGGGCAGGAAGTGAGGGAGGGAGGGAGGGTGGGAGCAAAGCCCTTTGCTGTTCATGCCTTAAAACCACGTGGAAAGTGATGTTTGGATTCTAAAAAATTCCCAGGAGATGCTGAAGTGGGGATCCCAATGGAGGTGCCACAGGAGGAGGTTGCTGCCGAGAAGCCGTCAATGCCCGAAACACCCTCTAAGGGTCTGGAAGAGGACAAGGGTCAGGAAGAGGAGGCTGTGAAGGATTCAGGGAATACCGGCCAAGATCTGGTGGCTGACATTCCTGAAGAACCAGGAAAGGAGGTGACACCAGATGTCCACAAAACGACAGAACAGGCAGATCCCAGCGCAGGGGAGCCGGAGAAGGATTCGGATTCCTGCGTGGGCCGGCCCATGGCCTGGCAGCGAAATTCCACCCGGGAATTTTACTCCTGCCCCATCTGCAGGAAAACCTTCCTGCTGAAGATCAACCTCCTGATCCACCAGCGTGGCCACACCAACTGGGTGCCCTATGTCTGCGTCCACTGCGACCGCAAGTTCATGTCCAAGAAGAAAATCAGGCGGCACCTCCGCGCCTGGGCAGCCAACGGGACGTGCCAGCCCTCGGAGCTGGAGGTGTGTCCCAGCCAGGTGCCATTCCCAGCATCCCATCCCCAAACCTGGCCAGCTAACGGGACGTACCAGGCCTCAGAGCCAGAGGAGTGTCCCAGTAGGACACCGTGCCCAACGTCCCAGCCCCAAACCTGGGTACCCAACAGCGCCTGCCAGCCCTTGGATGCAAATGCATGTCCCAGCCAAGGGACACCATGCCCAACATCCCAGCCCCAAACTTGGGTACCCAATGGCACCTGCCAGCTCTTGGATACAAACGCATGTCCCAGCCAAGGGACACCATGCCCAGCATCCCAGCCCCAAACCTGGGCACCCAATGGCACCTGCCAGCCCTTGGATGCAAATGCATGTCCCAGCCAGGGGCCATGCCCGGCATCCCAGTGCCCAACATCCCAGCCCCAAACCTGGGCAGCCAATGGCACCTGCCAGGCCTCGAAGCCGGAGGAGTGTCCCAGCCAGACCCTGTGCCCATCCTCGCAGCCACAAGCCCCGAGCAGGGACTGTGGCACGGTGTGGCAGGAGCCCGGCCCTGCCAGGTGCTCGCTGCCACCTGGAAAAGTGATGTACACGTGCACCGAGTGCCGGGAAAGCTTCTCCAACCAGGTCTTCCTGACGGTGCACCAGCGCCGGCACTCCGGCCACCACCTCATCCTGTGTCCCTGCTGCAACCGCAGCTTCACCTGGGTCTCAGACTTCGTCCGGCAGCACTGGATGCACATGGGAGTCCGGCCCCACCAATGTGGCATCTGCCAGAAGACCTTCAAGAGGTTCTCCCACCTCAAGGTGCACCAGAGGATCCACAGGCGGCAGGAGCGGCCGTTCACCTGCGCCAACCCGGGGCCCGTTGTGGCGGCACCCGCAGCAGGAGACGGGGTGGGAAGCCAGGCTGTGACCCCCCAGGGATGGGGCGCTGCTGTGGGACCTTGAGGTGTCCTCCTGGAATGGGAGGCCGCTGTTGGATCTCAGGGTGTACACCCAGGGGTGGGAAGCTGCTGCTGAAATTTGAGGTGACCTCCCAGAGGCTTGAGGTGACCTCCCACGATGCTGCTGATGGACTTTGAGGTGACGTCCCGGACACAGGGTGCTGCTGATGGACTTTAAGTTGGCCTCCCTAGGATAGGAGGCTGCTGTCTGATCTTGAGATGAAGAATGGGATGCTGCTGCTGGGGGGCATTAAGGTGTCCTCTCAGGAATGGGATACGTGATGAATTTTGAGGTGTCTTACCAGAAATAAGATGCTGCTGTTGAACCTTGAGGTGACCTCCCAAGAACAGGATGGTGCTACTGGACTTTGAAGTGACTCCCAGGGATGCAGTGCTGCTGCTGGATTTTGAAGTGACCTCCTGGGGACCGGAGGCCACTGTCAGACCTTCTCCCCTCTATCCCTCTCCAGATGAAGGCTGGAACATGGACAACATTTTCTGGCTCCCCTGCCCTGGTGTGGGGACAGGGGCCACCTGCCCAGCCCATGTGAGTGGGCTCCTTGTTCCCAAGCCCTGGTGGGGCGGGTGGGATGCTGGGAGTGGGTCCCTTTTCTGGAGAGTGCCAATAGATGCTGTAGAAACCAGGATGCTGCACGTGGATTCCTTGAGGGGGCTCTGGGAGGGTCCTGCCGGGTCTGGCTGGGTGGGCAGCACCAGGAACGGGATCTGTGGGATGGAGTGATGGAAGAGTGAGAATGGAACACTGGATGTGGGGGGTCAGCTGCTGCTGGGGGGCTGCAGTTCCAGTGTGAGATGGGGTGGGATGGGATTGGGGGTCTGGATGGGCCTCTGGGAATGGCACTGGGGGTTGCTGGGCACTGCGGGTTTGGGGGCTGGAGCTGTGATCCTCATGCATGGGTGGGGATGGATGGGATGAGGATGGAACAGGGGTAGGGTGGGATGGGGGTGAGAGGGGATATGGATGGATGGATGGATGGATGGATGGATGGATGGATGGATGGATGGATGGATGGAATGGGGATGAGTGGGAATGGGATGGATGTAGGGATGGGATTGGGATGGGGTGGGATGTGACAGAATGGGATAGGGATGTGGATAGGATGGGACTGATAGAGCTTGGCTCTTCGCTGTGGGACCTGGCAACAGGACAAGAGGAACAGGCCGGAAACTGATGCCCAGAAAGTTCCACCTGGACAGGAGGAAGAATTTCCACCCTGTGCAGCGACTGAGCCCTGGAACAGATTCTCCAGAGAGGGTGTGGAGCCTCCCTCACTGGAGATATTCCAGAATGGTCTGGACACAATCCTGTGCCATGTGCTCTGGGATAACTCTGTTTGAGGAGGGCGGTGAGACCAGATGAGCCACTGTGATCCCTTCCAGCCTGACCCATCCTGGGATGGGGATGGGGATAGTGTGGGGTCGGGCTGTAGATGATGGGATGGGATGGGATGGGGCTGTAACCGGCTGTAACCGGCTGTAACCGCGCCGTAACCGGGCCGGGGTCTCTCGGTGCGGCGGCCGCGGGCGGGGCGGCGCGGGCGGCGCGGGGCCGGCAGGGGGCGCTGCGGCGGCGGCGGTGAGGGGCGGCCATGGCCCAGTGGGGCCGCGGGCAGGTACCGGCGGGACCCCCCGGCCCCGGCACCCCCGCACCCCCGGCGGGACCCCGGTCCCGGCCGCCCCTCACCACCCTCTTCCCCCCGCAGCAGGACCCCGAGTGGGCGCCCGAGGCCTGGCAGCGCGCGGGCCCCGATCCCGGCGCGGGCCCCGGCGGGGCGGCCCCGGCGGAGCTGTCGCTGCGGGCGGTGGCGGTGGCGGAGCGGCGGCTGGAGCGGGGCGTGGAGGCGGCGGAGCGGCGGCTGGAGCGGCTGGAGCGGCGCGTGGCGGGGCTGGAGCGCACGGTGCGGGCCGGCGGGGCCCGGCTGGCCGCGCTCCTCAGGGACAACTCCCGCCGCCTCCGCCGCATCCAGCGCCAGCTCCGCCGCTGCCGCTGCGGGGGCAACCGCACCGGCACCGGGACCGCCCGGGAGCGGACACAGGTAACCGTGACAGGGTCGGGGCCCAGGGAACCGGGCGGGCCCGCACGGGGACACGGTGGGCCCGGGGGACGGGGATGCGACCCGGGAAACGGGAACCGGCCCCAGGGAATGAGGAAAGAAACGGGCACCGGGAAATGGGGATCGGGCTGAGCCCACGGGGACAGGGACAAGCTCTGAGGAATGGGGACGGGGACATGCCAGCTGTGGCAGGGACAAGTTCTGGGTAACGGGATGGGGATGAGCCCATGGTAATGGGGATGAGTCCCAGGGAACAGGGATGTGCCCTCAGTGACAGGGATGGGGTGTAGGTAATGGGGACAAGCCCCTGCTGATGTGGACAAGCCCCAGATAACAGGGACATGCCAGCGGTGACAAACGGGGACAAGCGCCAGCTAATGGGAACGTGCCAAAGATGGACAGAGATGTGTCCCAGCTCACAGGGATGTGCTCAGCCTGACAGGGACAAGCCACAAGTGACAAGAGATGTGCCCAAAGCAGTGGGGAAGTGCCCCAGGTGACCGTGTGGCCATGGGAAATGCTGTTGGCTCTCAGGAGCTGCAGGGAGCCAGATGGACACAACTCGTCTGCTGCTTGTCCCTGTCCCCAGGGAAGAGGGGGAGCAGAACACCAGCCCCAAGTGTTTCAGCCATATTTCAGGGCCCTACTGGGGTGATGTGTGATGGTGCCGCTGTCCTGCTCCCACCTGAGGGGTCACTGCTCACCTGGCTGCCAGGATGGATCCTGGGAATCTGCCCCCGGTCTGGGGAGGAACAGCTGAGCCTTGCTGGGATGTCTGGGGATGTTCCCCCCAGCTCTGGACCCCCAGGGGCTCGGAGAGGGCTCAGTGGGGACCCCCAGGTGGAGCCTCCTGTATTTCCAGGTGCCAGCAGCAGGCGAGGGTGAGGAGGCTGCTCTGCCCGAGCAGGAACTGGGGAGCAGCGCGGGCAGCCGGGAGCTCCGTGGGATCGCCAGGAAGGGGAACTACGAGGCCATGGTCCCTCTCGGTGAGGAGCACTCAGATCATGTCAGAAACATCATCATCCCTGGGCTGATGCGCTTCCAAACCTTCCCCAGGTGGAACATGGGGGGATTCCAGGTGACATGTCCTGCAGCCAGTGTTCCTGCACTGTTTTTTCCTGGGATATGGGCTGTACATGGATCACCCTGCGGGGATTTGCTGCAGAGAGTCCTACATTATAGTACTCATTCATTTTGGACTGAAATTTTAGAATTCAGGCACTTCCTGGGATAAGCAAAAATCCCGTGCCTGGTTCGGCTGCCAATGGCCTGTGTGATCAGATGTCCTGAAATTCCAGGACCCCGCTTTGGGAGGTCCCCACTGTCAGCAGTTCATCCCATTGCTCCCTCCTTCCCAGGGTCTGAGGATGCTGGTTCCAAACCTGCACTGCTGCCACCAGCCGAGGACAGGGAGGATCCAGGGAGCCCCGGGCTGCCGGAGAAGGGAGCAGTGCCAGGACATCTTGGTGACAGTGAGTGACAGCGAGGGGGACTGAGGATGGGCACTGACAACCTGCCCAGACTGGGCAGCATTCTTAAGGATGGAAAATGGGAAAACCTGGGGCAAGGCTCAGTGAGGGTGGGTCTGGAGCTGGGTGCCTGTGGGTGGATGTTCCCTCCTGCTTTGGGGAGGCTTTGCTTTGATCCTTTTCCCTGGATTCACACACTTAAACTCTGCCACTCCTGATGGAGTTCTTTCCAGGATGGAGAACTCTGCACCTCAGCTTTGCCTTCACATTCTCTCTGGTTTGGTTTTTTTGTGAGGATTGTATTGTCAGTCCATAGTGTCACTGAGTCCAGCACGCCCAGGGCAGTGGTGAAGTCTCCATTCCTGGAAGGATTTAAAAGCTGTGTGGATGTGGCAGCTGGGGACACGGGACAGTGGTGGCCTTGGCAGTGCTTGGTTTTGGTTTTGAGGGCTTTGCAAACCTCACTAATTCCGTGATTCCATGATATCCCTGAGGTCCAACGAGCTGCCTGGACAACCCCCCTTCACCTCATTTCCTCCTGGGAATCCCTTCCTGCTCCCTTTTGTTCTTTGCCAGTTCCTCTCACCTCTGCTTCCGCTCCCACTCTGGAGCTGCAGGCACGGGAGGCCTTCCCTTCCCGGGAGTGAACTGCGGTGTCTCCACAGGTGAGATGATCGTGATCAAGACGGAAGAGCAGCAGCCGCAGGAGGACGGAGCCGAGCTCCTGGCACTGCCGATGGTGCCCGCGGTCAGGCTGGACGAGGAGGTTCCCCTCAGCCAGGAGCAGCCGGTGTCCTGGGAGAGCCACGGCGTGGCGGGGCCCAAGGCGGCCGGGGAGGGCTTGGGGGAATTCTGCCTGGGGGAATTCAAGCCGGTGGTGGTGCCGGTGGAGGCTCACCCTGCCCCGGGGCTGCCCTTCCCCGCGGAGCACGCGTTGGGCGCGGGCACGGAGCAGCCGTTCGCGCTCGCCCAGGCAATGCCGCTGGCAGAAGACCCCGCGGCCGAGGTGGCGTCGCCGCAGCCCGGCTGGGAGCAGCAGAGTGCCCAGGACGATCCCCGGGCGCTGCCGCCGGGCTGGAAGAGCGTCCGCCTCACGCGGAACCTCCTGGCGCGGCAGCAGAGCCGGGAGAGGAAGAGCAACGGCTCCTTCATCTGCACGTCCTGCGGGAAGAGCCTGGCCCACCACGCCGCGCTGCTGCGGCACCAGCGCCTGCACACGGGCGAGCGGCCCTTCCAGTGCCCGGCCTGCGGCAAGAGCTTCAACGAGAAGTCCAACCTCAACAAGCACTACCGGATCCACACCGGCGAGCGGCCGTACCGCTGCCCCGCCTGCGGCAAGGGCTTCGTGCAGAAGCACCACCTGCAGAAGCACCAGCGCATCCACGGCCCGCAGCTTCGCAGCGCCTGGCCGGGCCGGCCGGCGCGGGGCGGCGCCGCCGGGGAGCGGCTCTACCGCTGCATCGAGTGCGCCGAGAGCTTCCCCCAGAAAGCGTCGCTGGAGGAGCACCAGCGGCGGCACACCCAGCAGCGCCCCTTCCAGTGCCACGGCTGCACCAAGAGCTTCCGGCACCGGCAGTCGCTGAACCACCACCAGAAGGTGCACGCCGTGACCGCCTCTCCGGCCGGCAGCTTGCCGGGACACGAGCCGGAGCTGGAGCCCTGCGAGGCTCTGAGCCAGGACAATCGGTAGCCAGAGGGCTGGAGAAGGGAAGGGACAGCGATTCTTCAGCGTGGGACACGCCGGGCAGCTGGGACTTGTGGCAGCACCGGGAGTTTGTGCGCGGTGCTGTGGGACTCGTGGCAGCACCTGGGTCTCGGGAAGAGGAGCAGGAGGAGGGAGCCTGCTGCGCTGTTTGGCAGGCAAGGGCCCAGGGTGGAACGGGACTGGCCCCGAGGCAGCAGAGGAGGGTCAGTGACTGGAGCTGACCTGGCGGTGCCGCTGCCCCGCGGAGACCCCCAGGTGGAGCCTCCTGTACTTCCAGGTGCCACTGGAATCCGTGGATTCAGCATAGGAGCGGCTGTGTCAGATCCCATGGTGGAACTCGGGTTGTTTGAACACCACCACTGTGCAGGGCGGGGGGCTGGGAGTGCTCAGTGGCCTGGGGGCAGCTGATAGCCCCGGCAAGGCTGTGGGGGCTGGGTGGCCGCACCAGCCCGGGAAGAGAATCAGATAAAAGACTGAGCTGACTGGTCTCCTGTTGTGCTCCGGGGCAGCTGGGGGGTGACATCTCTGGCTCAACAGGGATGGGGCCATCAGGGGAAAAATGCAGCACTACCTGCTGTGAATGTGGAGCAGTCACACAGGAATCCCCCACAGGATTCTCAGTAGGATCTGGGCATCGCAGGACTACCTGGCAGTGCTGAGGGACATGTCCCACCATGGTGGCCAGGGCCACTCCATCCCCTGCCCTTCTTTGCTTCCTTCCTGGCTGGCATTCCACAACTCTCCCAGTGGCCTGGGGACTCTGGAACTGCTGGGAGTGACTCCCAAAACCCTCCTGCTGAGAGCTGTCCTGGCTGATCCCAGTTCTGAGCCCACCCACGCAGCACCAGCGCAGCCCCCAAAGCAGCCAGACATAGAGACAAACACTTTATTGATTCCACAGCCTGAGAAAGGGATCGGGAATGTGGCAGGAAACTGCTCCCGGTCACAGCAGATTTAGAAATGCCAGGCTGGGGCTGCTGGCCCTTCTGCTGGCCTTCAGCACCAGCACACCAGCTCAGCCGTGCCCCTGGGATCAACTGGGGAGCACTGGGATCTCTGCTGGGCAGGGATAACAGGGGTAACCAGCCACTGGCTCACTGCCAGATCCATGGTCATGTGTCTGCCACTGGCACCCCGCCTGGATCCTGCTGCAGGCTGGGAATGCTCCACACTGCAATCCCAGGGGCAGGAAGTGTGAGACTCCAGCCCAGAGCAGCAGTGGGATGTTGTGTGTATCCCTGTGGAGCAGCTCAGACGCTGCTGTCCATCCCATGGAGCAGGAGGTGGCTGAGGATCACACCTGGATGTGGCGCAGGCATTTCCTCAGCTCCCAAAGCTTCCCACAGCAGCACACCATCACACCTTGGGAGTGACTTGGAATGAAAGACGGGAAAAGCCTTCCAGTGCTCACTGCTCAGAGAGGGACAGAGATCTCAGGATGTCAAATAGTTACATCAAACAGCTCAACACAAAAAAACCTGAAAAACGAAACGCAGGAGTCCCAACAGCTGCTCCACCATGTCCGTGTGGCGCTGGCTCCAGGCGGGAGGTGCTCCCTGTGCTCCCTGTGCACACCCAGAATGTGGGAGGCATGTGGGGCTCTGGCCATGGACACTGCTTTGGTGGCTCCAGGGGACACTGGGGCAGTGCCAGGCCTGGCTTCCACTGGCTGCCTCCGGGCAGGTCCCCTCTCCCTGACTGAGGTAGCTGCAGAACTGTTTTCCCATAGGATTCATTAAGGTGGGATTTTAGGCAAAAGGGGACGAGCTGTGGTTGGGAGAGTGGGAGTTTCCCCCAGAGCTGAGGGGCTGCTCTGTGCAGGTGGATCCATGGGGATCAGGGTGCTGCTACAGCATGGGGCTGGCTGACCCACCAAGTATTCCTAAAATCACTCTGCACCCATGCAGGATGGTCCTGAGGGTGCCTGTGGCCTTCCTCATGGACCTGCTGGCATCCCTGGAATCCGCCAGCACAGAATATTGGGGTTTGGTTTGTCCTATGGATCTTCCAGTGCAAAGCTCCAGTGTTCCCAGCCTGCTGGAGGGGCTGTTGGCTGATCTCCTCCCCAGGGTGGCCAGGACGTGGTGGGGTCTCAGAGATGCCACTCTCCATCTGGTGTCTCAGTCAGGACACTTGTTCCATGGAGCAAAGGGCTGCATAGGAATGCTGCCAGCTCCATTCCCTTCTCCCTGCCCTCTTCAGTTGTGTTTCTGAATGCAAGGGGTCAGCTCCAACATCAAAGAATGCAAAAGTTCTGCTCCTGTTTGACCAGGATTCACCTGGTCATCTCCCAGGGATGTCAGCTTGGGAAAATTCCAAGTATCAGCCAACAGGACCAAGTCAGTGGAATGGTGAAGCATTATGGATCACTGGAGGCTTCTGCAATTTGCTCTCTGTTGTGGTCTCCAAGCTGCCCATTCTTTCTGCAACCCAGGAAGCTCCTAAAACAGCAGATTCCCATTCTCGGTGTCCCACCAGGTGCAAACCCAACAAACTCACAGCTTCCTTCCAGGGACACGCACAGTTCAGATCTGTTCCAGGGTCTGTCATTTCTCTGTCATCTCTGAAGCCACTGCCCTGCATCCCAGCTGGACCACGGGCTGCACGGCTTTCCTGATGCAGTCAGGGAGCGGAGAGCCTTTGCCCGGGAGCCCCAGTGGCGTTGTCCCCAACAGCAGCACATTGGGCAGGCTCACTTTTGCAGCCTCAGGGCTCCCATTCTCTTGGGAAGGGCTCCTCTGGGCCTCGGGAGCTTGGTGCTGCAGGGATGCCGGGATAGCAGCAGGGGGCTGGGCCTCGGCCTCCCGCTGGAGTGCAGCCAGAGCCCTCTCGTGGATCTTCTTGTGGCGCAGCAGGTGATTGCTGCGGGTGAAGCACTTGTTGCAGGAGCTGCAGCAGTAGGGCCGGTCCCGCGCGTGGGTCTTCAGGTGCCGCCGCATGGACGTGGAGCAGGACAGGAACTTCTTGCAGAGGGGGCACTTCTGCCTGGGGTTGGGCGGCTGCACGATCCCGGAGCCAGCCAGGCCCTCTCTGTCCGGCTCCTCCTTGGGCTGGCCCAGCCAGGCCCCCGCGGCGTGGCCGGCGCCGCACAGGTCCCTGCGCGGGCGGATGCGCAGCTCGGGGTGCACGTTGCCCCAGACCTTGGCGCCGAAGGCTCTGTCCTTGACGTGGATGCCGCGGTGAAGGTCCAGGTGCCGCTTGGTGCTGAAGCCGATCTCGCAGACGGGGCACTCGTAGGGCCCCTCCTTGGCGTGGCTGCGCTGGTGGATGATGAGGTTGATCTTGAGGCGGAAGCGCTTCCCGCACTCCGTGCAGGGATGGGACCATTCCCGCACGTACCCGCGCCGGCAGTTGCCCATCAGGAGGTTGCTGGCCTCGCACCGGTTCGGCTTCCTCTTCATCTTGGCTTTCACCAGCTCGTTTTTGGGACACTTCTGGATCTCTGAGCCGGGAGAGGGGGTGGATTCCTCTGCCAGCAGCTCAGGCTCCTCCTCCTTCACCTTGATGTCCTCGGGAGAAGCCCCTTCGAATGGTGTTTCATCTTCCATGGACAAGGCTTCCTCTGGAACAGCGAGGCACCGTGTTGGTGTCAGCACTGGTGTGACACAGGACCAGGGCCCTCCCTGTGCTGGCACTGCCAGGGCACCTCCAGTCCCAGGGGCAGCTCTGGGCTTCTCATGACAAGAAAGACATTGAGGGGCTGGAGCGTGTCCAGGGAAGGGAACAGAACTGGGGAAGAGTCTGGAGCCCCAGGAGCAGCTGAGGGAGCTGGAAAGGGGCTCAGCCTGGAGACAAGGAGGCTCAAGGGGGACCTTGTGGCTCTGCACAACTCCTGACAGGAGGGGACAGCTGGGGGGGGGTCAGGCTCTGCTGCCAGGGAACAGGTACAGGGCAAGGGGAAACAGCCTCAGGCTGTGCCAGGGAAGGTTCAGGTTGGATACTGGGAAAATTCCTTCCTCAAAAGGGTTGTCCAGCCATGGCACAGCGGCCCAGGGCAGGGATGGAGTGCCAATCCCTGGAGGGCTCCCAGGCTGAGCCCTCCGTGGGTGCCATTGGGACCAGTGGCACAAGGGTCCCACCTCTAAACCCACATGATGCAGGAAAAAAATAAAAGGAACCCCTGAAGCTTCATTTTCCCTCCCTGTTTCAAACCCATCAGCTCTGGAAGCTGCTTCCCACCCTCCTGCCAGGCCCCATGTCCCCAGCACAGAGTGACTCACCAGTGTCAGGCTCTGCTGGGTCCTCCTCCATCTCCGCGTCCTCCTCTGCCACCGTCCCCTGCTGATGGTCCCCCAGGGACATCACGTTCATCATCAGGATGGGGAGCTCTGTTTGCAGGGAACAGGGATTTGAAAGACCCATGGGGACCTCCCAGGGTCCAGCAATATGAACCAGGGATTGCTGGGAGTGTGTGGAAGAGCTGGAGAAAGCTGCGGCTCAAGAGCCAGGATGTGGAACAGCTATCAGGAAAATTCCTTCTGGAAAGGGCTGTGCAGGCCTGGAACAGGCAGTGCTGGAGTCCCTGTTCCTGCAGGATGTGTGGATGTGGCACCTGGGGACGTGGGGCCTTGGCAGTGCTGGGGAATGGTTGGACCCAATGATCTCAGAGGGCTTTTCCAACCCCAGCAATTCTGTGGAAAGGCTGGAAGGCGTCAGGAGAACTGGAGTGAAGCCACACATGGACCAAAAGCAGAGGGAGGGCTGGGAGGGAAGGACAGCAAGGTGCCACATGCTCACATGCTCAGAGGAGCCTCACCCCACCACCTCCACAGGCTGCATTCCTGTGTCCAGACCCTCTTCCACTGTGCTGTGACGTCCCAGGGCTCCCTGGCCATGCCTCTCCAAGCACCAGGGCCATGCACCTCTGCCCTGGACACTGCCAGAGCCCTGGAGAGCTGGGGAAGGGGAAGCACATCCTCCCTGGCACGCCTGGAACTCACCTGGGCCCGCTTCCATGGGCATGGGATCCTCTCCCGAAGCCTCTTCCTGCTGCTCCATCTCTCCTGGTGTCTGTGGGGGCTTCTGGTTGTTGGGGACACCTGTCTGGAGGGGGTTCTGACTGTCCCCAGTCTGTGTCTGAGGCAGTGTCTGGCTGTCCCCACTGTGTGCCTGTGGGGACTTGGGGCTGCTCCCAGTCTGTGTCTGTGGGGGTTTTGGGCTGTTCCCACTCTGTGTCCTTGGGGACTTTGGGCTATTCCCATTGTGTGTCCTTGGGGACTTTGGGCTGTTCCCACTCCGTGTCCATGGGGACTCTGGGCTGTCCCCAGTCGGTATTTGTGGGGTTTTCTGGCTGTTCCCACTCTGTGTCCATGGGGACTCTGGGCTGTCCCCAGTCTCTGTCTGTGGGGGGTTCTGGCTGTCCCCAGTCTGTATTTGTGGGGTTTTCTGGCTGTTCCCACTTCGTGTCCATGAGGATTTTGGGCTGTCCCCAGTCTCTGTCTGTGGGGGGTTCTGGCTGTCCCCAGTCTGTATTTGTGGGGTTTTCTGGCTGTTCCCACTTCGTGTCCATGAGGATTTTGGGCTGTCCCCAGTCTCTGTCTGTGGGGGGTTCTGGCTGTTCCCAGTCTGTGTCTGTGGGGTTTTCTGGCTGTTCCCACTTCGTGTCCATGAGGATTTTGGGCTGTCCCCACTCTGTATCTGTGGGGGGTTCTGGCTGTCCCCACTCTGTGTCTGTGGGGTTTTCTGGCTGTTCCCACTTCGTGTCCATGAGGATTTTGGGCTGTCACCACTCTGTATCTGTGGTGTTTTCTGGCTGTTCCCACTCCGTGTCCGTGGGGATTTCGGGCTGCTCCCAGTCTGTGTCTCTGGGGGTTCCTGGCTGTCCCCAGTCTGTATTTGTGGGGTTTTCTGGGTGTCCCCGTTCTGTATCTGTGGGGTTTTCTGGCTGTCCCCACTCTGTGTCCATGAGGGCTCGGGACCCTTTTCCTTGCTGGGCTCTGCATCCTCTCGACGCGGGTCCAGCTGCTGGGCTTGGACTTGGCACAATCTGTTCCCAGGGCACAGAACAGGGGCTTTATTAGGATCTGCACCTTTACCCTGCCAGATTCCCAGAGTGAGCCTTGTCCCCTCTCCCAGCCTCAGCAGAGACACAAACACCTCCAACCCCAACGGCAGAGCCGCCTCCTTGGCCCCGGGCAGGATCCACAGGAGAGAAGCTCCGAGTAACAGAACATGAACCCCAAAGGAGACGTCCCCATGTGTCCCTTTTCCTCTCCCCAAATTCCCACCTGGGCTCCAGGTGAGTGTTCCCACAGGACAGCACCTGCCCAGCTTCTCCTGGGGTGCCTTTAACCTTCCCAGCTCCTCAGTCCTGCAGCAGAGAGTCCTCAACCATGGCTCTTCCCACATCTCTGCTGCTCCCAGCTCTGTCTGGGTCTGTCTGTCCCTTTCCAGCACCTCCCACCTTCCTGCCCAGCCCTCCCACTCTGAATCCACACCCCAAGGCTCCCCACACTTCTCTGTTCCTCCAGGACAAGCAGAGCAGCTCCAGCCTCCTCCTCCCACCCCAGCTCCCAGTTCCTCACTTCCCAGCACGTTCCCTGCCCCTCCACAGCAGGCAGGAATGTCTCTGGAAGCCCCAGTCCTACAGGAGCCCTTTCCCACTGCTCCAGACCCTCCTGCGAGGTTTTGACTGCTCTTCTCCATGGGATTCATCCCACCAAGCACAGCCATTCCTCTTGGAATGAAGATTCACTCCAGGGTCTCTGGGGTGCTTTAGTCCATGGAGTGAGCCCTTCCTTTCTCAGGAAGGGGAGATCTCCAGGAACAGCCACCTCCTCCTGGCACCCACCTGGGGCAGCTCCCATGGGGCTTCCATCTCCTGCAGCCTCCTCTGCCTTGTCCCTCTCTTCTGCTGCCCAGAGGAGCTCCTGACCATGCCCAGTTTGTGTCCATGGGAGCTCCTGACCCTCTTTGTAACTGAACTCTTCATCCCTCTCCATCTGGGACAGGATCTCGGGCTTGGACACGGCGTAGTCTGGTCATGGGGCAGAGGATGGGGGGTTGATTAGGATTTGGCTGTGTCTTTAGTCTGGCACATTCCAACAGTGACCCTTGTCCCCCATCCCAGTCCTGGCGGAGCACAAATACCTCATTCCTACTCCAAACACTTCCCTGGCCCCTAGGCAAGACCCACCCCCAAGCACAGAGGCAGGGGAGGCAGAGAGGATCTTAACCAGCAGAATGTGAACTAAAATCCCAAATGAGGGAAAAGCTTTGGCTGGAACGTTTCCCTCTAGTGGAAGTCAGGGACACCTCCCACTATCCCAGGTTGCTCCAAGCCCCATCCAACCTGGCTTTGGACGCTGCCAGGGATGTGGACAACCTGGGCCAGGGCCTCACCACCTCACAGCCTTCCAAACCCAGGCTATTTCATGACTCCACGAGCTCCAGCCCCCCAAGCCTTACCCAGGGACACCAAGGTCTCATAGTTGCCCCTCATCACGGCCCTGTACAGATCCTTCTGCCAGCGCTCCAGCCTCTCCCACTCCAGCTCGTTGAAATACACCGAGATATCATCGAAGGTGAGCGGCACCTGGAATCACAGGGAACTCCCTGGAACCACGCCTGGCTCGGGACACGCCCTTGAGCTCGGCCCCTAGCCCTTGCACGGTCCCAGGATCCCTGGGAAGCACCGCTGCTACCTTGGGGATCTCCCCCCCGGAGGCGGGGGGCAGGCGCAGGATCCAGAAGTTCCTGTTCTTGAGGAGGTTCTCCAGGTTGAGCAGGCGCTGCTGCAGCTGCCCGTAGCCCTGCAGGAGGGTGCTCAAGGCGGCCAGGCCGCTGCCCAGCTCCCCGATCAGGTTCTCGCAGGCCAGCAGCCGCCGCTCGGCGCGCTCCGTGCGGCTCCGCAGCTCCTGCAGCTCCGACGGGGCCGTGCCCGGTGCCGCCTTCCGCCGGAGGCTGCCCGACACCTGCGGGGATGCAGGGTCAGGGGCATGGGTGGGCAGGGAATGGGGACCCGCTCGGGACCCCCACGTAGCCCCGACGGATGCCCCAGACCCCAATTCCGCAGGGATCTGCCAGAGCCTGGCCGCCGCTCCCGCGTCCCCCTGTCCCCACCTTCCCACGGAGCAAAGGGGACCCCCTGAACGGCCAGCCCAGGGGAGCCCCCCCAGAGCAGCACTTTTGGGGGCTTCCCCAGTTCCACCTCTCGCAGGAGCAGCGTCCCTGGGAGAGCCCCTCACTCCTGTGCCCCGATATCCCCGGGGCAGCCCCGTCCTCCCGAGCTGTCACCCAGGATCCAGAGGGACACCCCTGGCTCCAGACCCTGCACCCCTGGGGGCTCCCCCAGCACCCTCTCCCCTGGGGGACCCCTCAATCCCCCAGAACCAGCTCTCCCGGAGACCCCCGGGCTGTCACCCCCCAAGGGCCGCCCCGTGTCACCTCTGCCCCCCATGCCCAGCACCCTGAGGGACCCCCGGACCCGCAGTGCCACCTCCCCCGTGGGACCCCCGCACGCCCCTGACCCAGCACCGCTGCGCCCCGCCCCGCCTCGTGTCCCGTCGCGCTTCCCGGCCCGTGGCCCGTGGCCGGGCGGGCCCTGACCTGTGCGGGCCCCCGGCGGGACATGGCCGCGGCCGCCACCGCCGCCTCGGGCCCCGCGCCCGCGCCGCCACCGGGCCCACAGAGGGCGCCGTCCGCCAGAGCGGCACCGTGCGGGGAGCGGCGCCCCCTGGCGGCCGGGAGGAGCAAGAGCCGGGCAGGGGCGGGGCCACGCAGAGGGGCGGGGCCGGAATAGGGGCGGGGCCGGGTAAGGGGTGGGGTCAGGAGTGGGGGCGGGGCCGGGCCCCAGGGTCACCAGGGCTGGGCCCACCAAGGCCGGACCTCCGGGCACGCCCCGGGCCCTGACCTGGGAGCCCTGCGGGACCCCCGGCCCAGCCCCACGTCCTCTGGGAGCAGCATTCCTGGGGGATCTCCCCATCCCGTGATCCAGCATTCCTGGGGGATCTCCCCATCCCTGTGATCCAGCACTCCTGGGAGATCTCCCCATCCCTGTGATCCAGCATTCCTGGGGATCCGCCATTCCCCTGAACTGGGAGCCCTGCGGGACCCCCAGGGGCGGCATCGCTGGGGTTCCTCCAGCCCCACCTCCCCCGGGACCCCCACCTTCCTGGGGGATCTCGCCATCCCTGTGATCCAGCATTCTGGGGAACCCCCCATACCCTTGGACTAACATTCCCGAGGGACCCCCAGCCCCACCGCCCCTGGGGTCCCCCCTCAGTCCCCCTGTGCAGACACCCCACGGATTGGCTCCGACCCTCGGTGTCCCCGGTGTCCCCACAGTGCCACCCAGCTCAGCCCAGCACAGGATGGCTCTGTCGGGGGTCACCCACCCTGCGTGTGTCCCCCCAAACGCATCCGCTCCCTCCGCTGTGCCGGCTTTATTTGGGGGCTGCCCGAGAACATTTTGGGGGTGGGAAGGGCGGGGGGCTCAGCGCAGAGCAGGGAGCGGGCGGCTGAGCTCTCTGCTGCCGTGGGGCTGCTCCCGGTGTCCCGCGGCATTCCCAGGCTCCGGCACCGCTCCCGCCGCGCTCTCGGCTGCTCGGTGACTCCTGCAAGGTCCCGCGGAGGCTGCCGGGGGGTCCCCGCCGGGCCCGGGCTCCTGCCGGGGCTCCGTTGTCACCTGTCACGGCAGCGGGACGCGCCCGGGATGTCCGGCGGGCTGGGCCGGCTCCGGGCTCTCCCTCCTGATTCTGCCCTGCGGGAGTGACGCGGCCTCACACGGAGACAGGGACAAGAAGATCGCATCGCATCGCATCCCGATCAGACCTCATCCCATGCCCATCCCATTCCACCCCAATCCCATCCCGTCCCATCCCATCCCGTCCCGTCCCCATTCCAACCCCGCCCCATCCCCATCCCACGCCAATCTCCATTCCCGCCCCATTCCCGGGCAGCCCCGGGCACGCTCCGGTACCTCCAGTCCCTTCGCGCTCCGTGCCCGCCTGCCCAGCTGAGCCGCCTCCTCCTCCCGGGAATTCCAGGGCATGGACTGCGATTCCTGCGGGACACAGGCGGGTGTGGGAGCCCCATGCCCCGGCCCCATTCCCGCATTCCCGCATTCCCGCATCCCGGCTCACCTCGCTCAGCACGGAGAAGCAGCCGGAGCAGGGTCTGTGCGTCCGCCGCCGGCCCTGCGGAGGGAAGGCTGGGATCGGCATCTCCCGGAGCGCAGCGGGGACCGGGAATGCCGGTGGATCCCCCCGGGATCTCCAGGGAGTGCCGAGCCCATCCCCGCAGGGACGGGAGGCTGGAAAAGCCGCACCCCGGGCTTTGCCCGGGCCCGGTGCCGGGACAGCCCCGAGGGGCGGGAGGGGACACGGGCAGCTGCCCGCAGAGCCGGGGCCGTGCCCAGCTCCGGCATTCCCGTTATTCCCGGTTTTCCCCCTCTGCGCACACACCGACCTCTCTCCCGCGGGCCGCCCTCCCGGAGCCGCCGTGCTCAGCTCCGGCCACCCCGGCCACGGCCACGGCCACGGCACAGAGCAGCCACAGCCTCATGGTGTCCCCGCGGCCCCGCCTGGACATTGGCCCCGATGTCACCGCGGTGCCCCCGGCAAGGTCACTCAGGGCCGGAGCTGCTGGGCGCAGGGAGGGGAAGGGGCCGGGTCTGGGTAAGGGAAGAGCTGCAGGAAACTTCTCCCCAAAACTCTGCTTTGGGGTCCTGCTCTTGCTGCATGCCTCTCCCGGAGCCCTGGAATGCTGGCATGGCCTGGGCTGGGAGGGGATTTAGGGATCATCCTGCCAACAGCAATTCCAGATCCTGCTGCTGTTGCTGCAATAACCCCCATAATTCCAGGCTCTGGGATTGTTGTTAAACCAACCCAGGCTCGCTGTATCCATTTAGTGATCAGCAGTTTGTCCTGGCCACGCCTGAGGATCCCTAGGATACGATGGAACTTGATTCATTCCAAATTTCTGGCTTTTGGTGGCGCAGATGTGAAGGGCTCAGGCAGGACAGAGGAATTCCATGGGGAATTCCAGGGGGTATGAAGACTACTAGCTGAAGACTGCTTGCAGGTGGTTGGTAGGAAGGGAATCATGGACAAGCTGCACACGGGATATACAGAAACACTGGGAAATTTATGCAGGAGAAGAGGGAAATCTGGAGGAGGCGAATCCAGTAGGCAGCAGGGAGGGATGTGCAGGCAGCGGGGAACACGAGTGCAGGCCTCGGGCAAGGCCATGGGAAATCACAGAGTCAGGACCAGATCTGAGAGATCTCTGGTGGAAAACCTGAGGATTCTCAGGTTAAATTTGGGATTTCGGGAGAATCGGTGACTCTGGAGGCCAAACGGGATGGGAGCGGGCTGGATCCGGGAAGGGCTCAGCCTGCACTTGCAGGGAACGGGGACAGGACGGGAGGGAACGGCCTCAGGGGAGGGACACGGGGACAATCCCTCCCGGGAAGGGCCGGGGCCCATTCCCGTTCCCATTCCGGTTCCCGTTGGGATCTGACCCCTGCCCCGGCCCCGCCTCACGTGCCGGGGTCACGGCGGCGCTTCCGGGGCGCCGCTTCCGGCTGGGCAATGGCGGCGCTTCCGCTGTGGGCGGGGCCTGTGCCGGAAGCGCGTGCGGGAGAGGCGGCGGGAGGCGCCAGGAGCCCTCCCGGGCCCCCCCGAGACCCGCGGGGCCCCCCGGCCGCCATGGCGGGGCATGCGCAGGTAGGAGCCGGGAGCTGCCGGGGGGAGCCCCAGGCCGCCCTCGCCGCCGCCCGGGCCCTCGATGTGCGGACCCCCGACTCCCCTACCCCGGATCCAGGGGGGCCCCGCAGGGCCCCCTCGGCAGCTGCTGGAGGGGCTCGGCCTCCAATGGCCAGGGACCCCCCACTCCCATCACCCCCCAGCCCCACCCCGAAAACCCAAATCGCCCCCCCAAATCACCCCCATCACACCCCCGATCCCACCCCATCACCCCCTCCATTGCCCCCCACTCCCATGAATTCCGCCCTGAACATCCCCCATCACCCCCACCCCGTCACCCCCACCCCGCTCCTCCCCACCCCGTCACCCCCCAAAATCCCCATCACTCCCCAAGTCCCCATCAGCCCCTAAAACCCCTGTTCCATGCCCCCAGTCCCACCCCCGTCACACCCCAGCCCAAAACCCCTCTCACCCCCACATTTCCCCCCACATCCTTCCCCTGCCTCTCTCTGCCCCTGTTCCCCCATCCCCACTGGGATCGCTCCTGAGGGGTTCCCTGGGATGGGCCCTGGGGGTCACAGGGGCTGCTGGGAATGTCCCCCGGCCCAGCTCCAGGTGGCCTGGGGTCCTGGACTACCCCAATCCCATGGGATCACGGAGTGCTCCTGGTAGGAATGGTAAAACACATCCCAGGGTGCTGGATTGCGGTATTTGGCGCTGGATTCCAGCCTGTCCTTCTCCCAGATCTGTAATTCCCGTCCCAGCGGGGAACACACCTTCCTGGGACAGCCCCATCCATGGCCTATGTCCTGGGAGCTCCTTGGGGCTGGGAAAGGCTTCTCCTGCTGGGAGGGACGGTGTGATCCCTGAGGGAGGATTAGATCCTGAGGGAAGCTGCGATCCCTGAGGAAAGATTAGATCTGTGAGGAGGGTGTGATCCCTGAGGGAAGGAGTTGATCCCTGAGGGAGAGCGTGATCCGTGAGGGAGGGTTAGATCCCCGAGGGAGGATTAGATCCTGAGGGAAGCTGTGATCTCTGAGGGAAGATTAGATCCCTGAGGGAGGATTAGATCTATGAGGAGGGTGTGATCCCTGAGGGAAGGAGTTGATCCCTGAGGGAGGGTGTGATCTGTGAGGGAGGATTAGATCCTGAGGGAAGATTAGATCCATGAGGGAAGCTGTGATCCGTGAGGGAAGGTGTGATCCCTGAGGGAGGATTAGATCCTGAGGGAAGATTAGATCTGTGAGGGAAGCTGTGATTCCTGAGGGAGGATTTGATCCCTGAAGGAGGATTAGATTCCTGAGGGAAGCTGCGATCCCTGAGGGAGGGTGTGATCTCTGAGGGAAGGAGTTGATCCCTGAGGGAGGGTGTGATCTCTGAGGGAAGGAGTTGATCCTAGAGGGAGGATTTGATCCCTGAGGGAGGGTGTGATCCTTGATAGAAGCTGTGATCCCTGAGGGAGGCTGTGATCCCTGAGGGAAGCTGTGATCCCTTTGGGAAGCTGTGATCCCTGAGGAAGCTGTGATCCCTTCGGGAAGCTGTGATCCCCGATCCCGTGGCAGGAGCCGATGGCCTTCGAGGACGTGGCGGTGTTGCTGAGCCGGGCCGAGTGGGACGCGCTCACGGCGGAGCAGCAGGAGCTGTACCGGGACGTCGTGTCCGACACCTACGAGCTGCTGACCTCCCTGGGTAATCCTGGGAACCGCCCCGGGCAGGCCTTCCCTCAGATCCCACCCCAGCGCCTTCCAGAGCGCTGAATCCCAGAGTGGCTGAGGTCGGAAAAGGCCTTGGAGATGGCAGAATCCAACAATTCCCCAGCACTGCCAAGGCCACCACTAATCCATGTCTCCAAGTGCCTCATCCTCACAGCTTTCCAATCCCTCCAGGGCTGGACAACCCTTCCCGTGAGGATTTTTCCCTTCTAGGGGCTGATCAGGAAGTTTAGTGCTGGAAAAGGCAGGATTTGGGTCTGGGTTTGAGCACCCCTGGAAATGATTCCCTAAGATCAGGGAGCACGGTGGGATGTCCCACCCGTGGGATGAGCGGGAGACATTCCCTCTCTGGGAAAGCCTGTCAGTGGAACTGGGAAGCTGTGGAACTTCCCACACTTCCATCAGGGCTCTCAGGAATAAATCCCTCTCTGGCAGCAACTCTGGTTTCTTCCTCATTTTTCCCACATCCCAGAGGTGTTTCCATGCATGGTGAGGCACAGCTGGGGTGTCCCAGTCCTTGGTTTTCCTGTGATCAGGGACAGTCCAACACCCTCTGTCCATTCCCAGGTTATCCAGGCCCCAAGCCTGACATCCTGCACCGGCTGGAGCGTGGAGAAGAGCCGTGGATCTGCTCATCCCCAGGTGAGCAGCAATGTCCCAACCCTGTGGGATGGAATCTGCATCCAGGATGGGGTCAGGGCTTCCTGCTCCATCCCCGTGGCTGTGGAGAAGTCAGGACAGGGCTCTTCCTTCATTCCCATGGCCATGGAGAGTCAGGATTTCCAGCCTGGCTGGTGACATCTGCTCTTTTCCCTGCAGGACACACTGAGAGCTGGCTGGAGGAGCCTTCCTCTGGCTGGTGGCCCAGACCCAGCGGGTACCAGGGCCTGGAGACCTCGTGTCCAGGTGAGTCCTGCTCCCTCCTCTTCCAGCCCCATCCCTGGGCTACTCCCAGGGCTTTTCCCACTGTGGGGCTCCCCCGATGTCTGGCAGAGGTTGGGATGTGGAGCCCTGGCAGTCCCGGACTGGGAAGAAGGGATGTTCTTCTCCCTGCTTCAACCAGGAAGGATCCCACTCCTTCCCACCTCTCTCCCAGCAGGATGGAGCACGTTGTGGTGTCTCCAGGACAAGAACTTCCAGAAGTTTGGCTGTCACAAGGGAAGAAGCGAATTCCCGTCAGAAGCAGACAGTGGAGTGGGGAGCCAAACCCTGCCATGGCCTGTGAAGGAGGAAGTGGAGGATAAACCTGAACTCATGGACGACTTAACCCACAGTGAGACATTCCCTCTTCGTTCCATGATGGAACAGCAGAGCATGCACCCTTGGGAACAGCTATGGGATGGCCTTGGGGAGAGGAATCACGGGAACGCCCAAAATCACAGACACACCTTGGGAGAGGCAACGCTTCTCCCGGGGACCCGGGGGCTGCGGGTGGAGGAGCTGCGAGCGGCGGTGGCGAAGGACCACGGCTACTGCCTGCGCAGCGAGCCGGGCACGCCCTGCGCCCCCCAGCCCTGCTCCCTGTGGGAACACAACTACTGCCAGCAGCTCCAGGCCGAGGGGAGCAGCGAGGCCGGGAGGAACCGCGAGGCCGAGAGGAGCAGGAGGGCCGGGAGGAGCCGCAGGGCCGGGAGGAGCAGCAAGGCTGGGAGGAAACGTGAGGTCAGCTCCCCCCAGGCCGTGCGGCGCCCGCTGGCGTCGTGTCAATGCCGCTGGCGCAGGAAGTTCCGGAGAGCCAGGGAGATCCTGCGGCGCTACCAGCCCTACTGGAGGTTGGGGTTTCCGTGGAGAGACAGCTCCGGCGGCGGCGCTGCGCAGGGGACAAACTCTGGGGTTTGCCCCCCGACGGATGCGGCCGCGCCGCGCCAGCTCCAGAGCGCCAGGAATGCTGAGGGGGTGACATTGGACACGCGACGTGCCCCGGAGGGGATTTTGGGAACTGGAGGGTCACCCCCTGCCCTAAGCCTGGATGCAGGGGTGGGGAAGGGAGCGAAGCCTCTCGAGCATCCTGGTGCCAGGGAGGAGCTTGAAGGATGCACAGAAGGCCAGAAATTGCAGGAGGTGTCGCTCCAGGACGTGTTCCGGAACGTGCTGAAGGCAGTCAGGTACATACTGGACTCCATGTGCCAGAAGTTGGAGCTCCAGGGGGTCCCCCCAGGGAAGAGCATCTGGCCCATCATCATCCAGATTGACAACTTGACAGAGATGAGGAAGCTCTGACTCCCGGGGGGAAACTGGGATTGGATTCACTGAGGCACAGCGCTCCATAACCCCCAGTTCCGGGGGGTTCAGGAGGAGAAACATGGCAGAGATGGATTGGGGGAGGGGAAACTGGGAATGTGGGGCCTGCCTTGAACTGGGATTGATTGAGAGGCTTTGGAGAAAAGCAGTGGGAAAGGGAGGATTCCTGTGGCTCGAAGGAGGAAAGAAGGAAAAGTGAGCATGGGATCCTGAAATCCTGGAATGGCTTGGGTTGGAAGGGATGTTAAATCCATCTCTAAAAACCAGCCAGGGGCCGGGCTGTGCTCCTGTCACCAAAACGATGGGAAAAACAAAAACCCTTCAACAACATTTTTGGTGTTAGACAAGGCACTGCCTTATTTCTCGCTGGGATGTGCAACAGAAATTATTTAACCCACACGTGGCCTGGGTGTGCCGAGAAAATCATCTCATGGCAGGTGAATTTTACTCTTACTTTTCCCAAACTTTATCCCGTCCAAAACCCACAGAAATCCATAGATTCAATGCTCATTGGTTCCAAATTGCAGAGTTCTCAGAATTCGATTTCTTATTGGACCGGGAGTTTTTTGCCTCTGATGTTTATTAGGCCCTGACAAATCTCTTTATCAGCCTTTTCCAGCCTCAGGGGTCTGGGGTAGATGTTCCTCGATGTTTGCTGATGGTTATTATCTTTTTGGGCCTCTTTTGGGCAATTCCCAGTTTGTTGAGATGTTAAGGTTATCAGGCCTCACAGAGGGGAACAATACCCTCAAAAAATATTCCTCTAATTCCCTTCTCTAAGGCAGAGGCAAACTGAGCCTGACTAGAGAAATAAAATAAATTTTGAACGTTGTGTAGTTGCCAGCACTCCCAAGGAAAAGGGACAGGATGAGGGGAGACAGCCTCGAGTTGTGCCAGGAAGGGTCGGGTTGGGTTGGGTGGAGGGGTGCATATAGGGAAGGACAAAGGAAGGATTAGTTCCAATCGTGTGGAAGCGTTTTCCTGGGAAATCCAGCCTGGCCTGAATTCCCAGCAGCTTTTGGAACCTCTGAAATTGGATCATGACAAGGAAAAGGTGATTTCTGGGATGTTCTCCAATGCCCTTCCAGGGGCCAGGTGCTGTTATGGGGACAGAAGGAAGCTCCAACAAACTCAAGCAAACTGAGCCCATGGATCCATTGGGGGTGGCCTGGGGAAAATCTGGGATGCCTGAATTCGGGATGATCCCGCCATGGCTGCTGCTGGTTTTGGCAGCAGGATGTTCCTGACAGCTGGGGGGTGCTGACTTTGGGGCTTTCAGCATTCTCCTCCCAGATCCCAAATCCTTCTGAGGGAGCTGGAGGGGCTCACCCTGGAGAAGAGGAGGCTCAGGGGGCACCTTCTGGCTCCTGCAATTCCCTGGAGGAAGGTTGGAGAGCCTGGGCTCTGCTCCCAGGGAACAGGACAAGAGGGAACGGCCTCAAGGGGAGGCTCGGGTGGGATATTGGGAATGTTCCTCCTGGAAAGGGCTCTCCAGCCCTGGCCCAGCTGCCCAGGGCAGGGGCGGAGTCTCCATCCCTGGAGGGATTTAAAAGCCCTGTGGATGTGGCACTTGGGGACATAGCGCAGTGCTGGACTTGGACTCGGGCATCTCTGAGCCTTTGTTGATCTCAGCAATTCCATGACTCTGCAATTCCTGTAAGGAATTCCCGCCTTTCAGTGCTGGCGGGCGGTGAAAAGGGACTTTAAAGCCAATAAAACCGGTGAAATGTCTCGAGAGGCGCTGTGTCGCGGCTCCAGGCGTGGTTCGAGGGTCGGGCCTCCCCGTTACCTTCCCCCATCCCCGGTTCCTCCCAGGACCCCCGATCCGCACGGCGCGGAAGCGGCAGCACCGCCGCCCAATCGCGGTGCGAGCTGCTCGTCACGTGCCGCGCTCCGCCAATCACAGCGCCGGCCGCGCTGCCCGGATGCAGTACGGCCTCCCAACATGGCGGCGCCCAGTGAGCGCGGGAAGGCAGCACTTCCGGGTCGAGGCGCGAGAGCGACGGTGTGGGCGTGGCCTAACGAGGAAGTGCCGGCGCGTGTTGACCGGCGTGACCACGCCCCCTCCGGCGCGGTTGCCATGGAGACCAGGGCGGTGCCGTCGCCGTGGAAACCGGGGACGGGTCCGGAGCGGAAAACGCCGGGAACGGGCGGGGACCGGGCTGGGACCGGGCGGGGACACGGAGAGACCCAGAGGAGGATCCGGAGCTGCTGCAGGGCTGGAGCCAGGCTGGGAGAGCTGGGAATGTTCCCCTGGAGAGGAGAAGCTCCAGGGAGAGCTCAGAGCCCCTGCCAGGGCCTGAAGGGGCTCCAGGAGAGCTGGAGAGGGACTGGGGACAAGGCCTGGAGGGACAGGACACAGGGAATGGCTCCCACTGCCACAGGGCAGGGATGGATGGGAGATTGGGAATTGGGAATTCCTGGCTGGGATGGAATTCTCAGAGCGGCTGTGGCTGCCTGTGAAAAATGCGTGTTTTATGATTGGCTTTTCACAAATATTCAAATGAATATTATATGTGTTGTGTGTTAGAAAGTTATGCTGTATTAATTCTCTTAAATAGTGTGTTAAATGTAGTTTTAGCTTATAAAAAAAAAGTTAAAATAGGAACGATGCTATGTAGGATACTTTTTTAAAGAAAGGACTCACAGCGAGATAGCAGCCACAAGACACCTGAATCTTTCAGAGAAAAAGATTTTATTGTTCTCTTATCAGAAGAAACGAACTTCCCACCTCGAAGGCACTGTTAGGATTCAGAGGAAGAAGTTGATCATGACCAGACCGAATCGAATCCTGTGTTTGAATGGAATTTATGCATCGTGTATGAGGTGTATGAATATGCAACAGGCTGTTGTTTTTAAGGGTTAATCCTCTGTTAAGTGTGTCCTTTTTTGGGCTTGTGCTGCCCGGAAAAAGGTACCCAGACTGTCCATAACTCTTTGTCTCTGTTGTCTCATATTGTCCTAATTCAATTCAAATTGTCCAAATTATTATTACTCTAATTGCATTACTATTTTTATAACCATTTTATTACTATTAAACGTTTAAAATGTTTAAAACCCCCAAGTGATTGGCGTTTTTCACACTGCCCCTGGATCCCTGGCAGTGCCCAAGGCCAGGTTGGACCCTGGGGCTGGGAGCAGAGGGAAGTGTCCCTGCTCATGGTGTGGAGTGGGATCTGTGCTCCATTCCAACCCAGACACTCCAGGATGATTCCAGGACGGAGCAGCCGTGCCCTCCCCTGTGTATCCCAGCATCCCAGACCTGCTGGGCTGGAAGGACCTTAAATCCCATCCATTTCCAGCCCCTGCCTGGGACTGGGAACCTTCCAGAGCCCAGGCCGGGTCAGGGTCTGGCTGTGGGAGCGGCTCCAAGACAAACCCGGGGCTGTTCCGGAATGAGGAGGGACAGCTCATTCCTGGGAAGGGCAAATAAACCCCGAGTCAGATTTATGGGCAGGGAATTTCCCCAGCTCAGGGCTCAGGGTTTGGTTTTGGGCGGGATTTACTGTCCCTGTCAGAGGTGAGAGATGCCCTGGCAATCACAATTTCCCAAGGAAAGCTCACTGAATTTTCCCTTTATTATTCCCAAGGATTTTGTGGCTTTTTTGGAGCCTGCTCAGGGCTGGCACAGGCAGCTAAAAATGAAATTTAAATATTTTACATCTATTTTGAATCTCTTGCTGTTAAATCCTAGGTGGGATACATGGGGGAAATGGGAATAACTGAGGAATTTGGAAGGAGTTGGGAGGATTTTGGAGGAAATTCAGAAGGAATTGAAGAATTTGGAGGGAATCTGGGAAGGAACGGGGAAGAATTTGGAAAGAATTACAGAATTTAAAGGGAATTTTTAAGGAACGGGGGACAGTTTGGAAGGAATTGGGAAAGACTTGAAGGGAAGCAGCGAGACCAATCAGCCCCTGGGGATGTGCTGGATCCCCATCCCTGGAGGTGAGCCTGGATGTGGTGCAGGATGATCCCACCCTTCTCCATGGAAGGCTGGAGCTGGCTGCACCTGGAATGTTCCGGGGTCAGGTGGGGTTTGCTGCAGGGCTGTGGCTGACACCGTCCCTCCCTGGGGACTTCCAGGTGCCACCCCCTGGTGTCGTTGTGCCCTGTGATTTATGGGGATGTTTTTCACTGCTGGGTGGCTCCAGGGGGGCCCGAGCCGAGGGTGACTCTCAGGGCAGGATCCTGGGTGTCCTCCTGGAGCTTCCTGCTCCCCTGTTTGCAGAGGGGACAGGCCATAAATCACCCCCGGGCTGGAAAACCCCGTCTGGCTGCAGAGAATCAAGAGGAAAAGTCCTCGGAGAGCAAAACCCCAATCATCCCCAGCAGTGCCAGGGCCGCCACTGAACGTGTCCCCAGGTGCCACATCCACAGGGATTTTAAATCCCTTCACCAGTGGGGACTCCAGCACTGCCCTGGGCAGCTGGGCCAGGGCTGGACAGACTTTTTGGGGAAGGAATTTTCCCAAATCCAACCTGAACTCCCCTGTCTCAGCCTGAGGCTCTTTCCCCTTGTCCTGTCCCTGTTCCCTGGGAGAAGAACCCGACCCTCACCTGGCTCAGACCTTTCATCCCCACCACGCTCTGGACCATCCACAGCCAACGGAGGAAATGGGTTTGTAGGGAACTCTCAAAACCTGACAGAAAGCTCACAGTGTGTGCACCTGTGTGCAAACCTTGAGACAAGAAATGCTGACTTAGAAATGCCACGGAGCAGGACAGGCATTGCCGAGGGAGAAATGGAACTAGAAACGAGTTTTAAAGGATGGCCTTGCAAGTAAGACTGGATACTTTGGAGAAATAGAACTATGAAAGATTAAAAAGTAATTTTAGATGATTGGCTTTAAAACATTTACGACATGGTGTGGCAAAAGCTGATAACCCAATAGATTCTTATAATGCATTGTAATTAGGAAATGGTTGGATTCTGATTGTGATGGCGTGTGTTGTCTCACCCTTCATATGAGACTGAAAACAGAAAAAAAAAATTTTTAAAACACCTCTCAGTTGCCCCATCTCTAGGTCAAAAAAGAGCTTAATCTGACAGGCCATATGTGTCACCCCTGTCCCTGTCCTCGCTGTCACCCCTGGTCACACGAGGCAGGGGGACCCCGACCCTGTGTCCCTGCCGGACCGATGGTGACCAGCACACCCCTCCCCACTGCCCTGGGCACTGCAGCGGGCTGGGCTGGGCTCCTGGCCAGATTCATCCCCCTGGAACGTCCCTCTGTGCCAGCCCCCGGGACGCCCAGGGCAGCTCCCATAAAAGCGCTGGGGAGCGGGATGAGGATCAGGATCCAGGAGCGCCATGGGGCCGAGCCGAGCGCTGCCGCCGCTGCTGCTGCTGCTGCTGGGCTGGGGCTGGCTGGCTGGAGCCTCCACACCAGATCCACACGGATCCACACTGGGACAGGATGGAGCCACGCTGAGACAGGGTGGCACCGCGCTGTCCTTGTCCCCACCGCGGTCCCTGAGCTACGGGGACGTGGTGGCGGCGGCCGTGGAGCTGCTCAACGCCAGGGCCGCCAGTCCCTACGTGCTGCGGCTGCGGGAGGCTCAGCCCCGGCCCGGCTGGGTGAGTGCTGGGCTCTCCCTTCCCTGGGGAAGCTCCAGGGCTGGGTACTGCTGGATCCGGCCCTGCTCAGGGTGGGTCTGCCCCGTTTTGGGGCTGAGCCCTGAGGGGCTGAGCCTGACCCATTCCAGGCTGGATGTGCCCCCCTTGGGGATGGTTCTGGACCGTTGTGGGAGGGGGATGGATCCTTGATGGATCCTGTCCCTTTTCCCAGCCCTCGGACCTGCAGAGCCGGCAGGAGCTGAGCTTCACCCTGGAGGAAACCACGTGCAGGACACCGGGAATGGCCACCAGCAACTGCAAGAGCCGCTGGCTCGGGGTGAGGCTTCATCCTGTGGGAACTGGGGATCATCCAGTGGGGAAACTGAGGCACGAGGGGGTTGGGCTCTCTGTGTCCCCTGTGTGCCCCACAGGCGGTGACCTGGTGCCAGGGCTCCGTGTTCCTGGAGGGGCAGCAGCCCACGGTGGAGCTCTCCTGTGAGAAGGCGCCGGCCGCGGTGAGAAGGGGCTGGAATGGCCCCGTGTCCCCCCGGCTGCTGGGGATCCCCCCGGCTCCCCTCCTCATCCCTCTCCCCCCCTCCAAGTCTGACCCTGCTCTTTGTTTTCCCAGTTTGGCCAAGTCTGGAAGTCCAAGATCAAGGATTTCTTTGGCAAGGTCAAGCAGCATTTCCGGGGCTTCTTCCAGTGCGGTCGGATCTGGATCCGGGACAGGCTCAACCTCAAGGCACCCAAACCCTGAGGGGTGACACTGCTGTGTCCCTTCCCTGTGTCCCTTCTCTGTGTCCCCTCCCCGTGTCCCCTCCCCAGGTGATTCACTGCCAGTAAAGGTCCCTGCATCACTCCTGGTGTCACCCTGAGTGTCACCAATGGGGACCCCTGAGCACTCCCGGACCCCCCAAATCCCCCCGTGCCCAACCAAGGAGATGTGAGAGCTGGGAACACCCTGGGGTCACGAATGGGGGTGTCACGAGTGGGGGGCGCTCTCTGGGGCAGATCTGGGGTCCCCCCACCTCTCCAAGGCCGTGGGGAGGCAAAGGGACCCCCTGCAGATGCTGCCACCTCGGGGACCCCCAACAGCCCCTCCCCACCTCCAGCTGCTTCCCGGCCGTGCCGCGCCGTTCCCTGCCACTGTCACCACAAGGGGGACACGAGGATGGGGACAGAAAGGTCCCGGGGGGAGCAGGAGCAGCTCCCCCAAAATGGGCACGACACCGGGCTCTCCTCCTGGCACCGGCGCCCTGGGAGCCCTGGGATTGTCCTTCCTGTCCCCAGGAGCTTGTGCGGTCCTGAGGTGTTTGTGGGGTACAGACCCACAGGAATATTGTGGGGACAGGAGGGACACCCCCAGGGGGCTGCAGCCATGACCCTGCTCCAGCCGCTCTTGGGGCACAGGGGTCCCCGAGCCCCCCAAATCTGCACCCACAATGTCCCTGTCCCAAACTGGGTCCACCATGGGGGTCCCCTCGGGACCTGAACCCCCCCAGCCCCTCCCCTGCAGCTCCCTGGAGGGCTCACAGTGTCCCCTGTGTCCCCTCCCCACCTCCCTTTGCCATCACTGCTGGCTCGGGGGGGACAAGATGTAGTGGGGACAATGCCACCACGGGGACAATGACTCTGTGGGGACAGTGACACCCTGGGGCTGACGGTGGCCTCTTTTTTGGGTGGGGTCCTGGGGGCTCCCCAGAGCGAACCCATCCCTGTCCCCAGTCCGACCCCGCGTCCCCTCGAGGACGGAGCAGCCCCGTGTCCCGGCCGTGCCTCAGTTTCCCCGTGTGACAGAGACGGGAGGACGCGGTGCCCGCACGGCCACTCCCGGTGGCTCCTTTATTGCTCAGCCCAGCCCCACGGTGCCCTTCAGGTGGACACTGAACTTGACCTTGGGTCGGAAGCGCCGGACCTTCCTCAGGAAGCGCCCGAAGCGGCCGCGCTGGATCAGAACCGGCTGCCGGAGGGATGGGGGGGTCAGGGGGTGCGGGGGTGTGGGAATCCCCCTTGGGAGCACAGCCGGGACCCCACCCAGGGCCCCCCGCAGCTGGAAACCCACCCAGGACCCCGCACCAGGGACCCCATCCCCAGGACCCCGCACCAGGGACCCCATCTCCGGGATCCCACCCAGGACCCCGCACCAGGGACCCCATCCCGGGATCTCACCCAGGACCCCGCACCAGGGACTCCATCCCCGGGATCCCACCCAGGACCCCGCACCAGGGACTCCATCCCCGGGATCCCACCCAGGACCCCACACCAGGGACACCACTCGTGTCCCCACACCAGGGACCCCACACCTGGGACACTTGGCACCCCACATCCAGAATCCAAACTTGGGACCCCACCCGTGTCCCTAAGCCCAGACCCCACCCAGGACGCCCCACCTGGGGCCCTGCACCCCACACCCAAACCCAGCACCCCGCCCTTGGGACTCTGCACCTAAAACCGCCCACCCAGGACCCCCCACCCTCCTGTGGAGCCATCGCGGGGCAGCGGAGCCCCCGGGGTGTCTCTTTTGGGGGACACAGGGCCGGGAGGGACCCTCAGGGACCCTCCCCTCCCACCCCGGCTCCCCGCGCTCACGTCGGAGGAGGCGTCGGAGCAGCTCAGGTCGATCTCGGGCGAGTCCTGCCGGAACTGCACCGGCCCCGAGCACTCCTTGATGGCCTGGGGGGACACGCGGTGTCACCTGGGGATGGCAGCGGGCCCCCGTGCCCCCTTCCTCCCGCTCCTCCTCCTCCTCGTCCTCACCCCGTTCTCCTTGAAGTCGCAGTCGTCGGGGTCGGCGCGGGCGCTGGCGGCGCACTCCGTCTCCATCATGCTGAAGTTGAGTCTCCGCAGCGAGCTCAGCTCCACGCCCTGGGGACACGCGTGGGTGGGAGGCGACAGGAGAGGGGTCAGCAACTGGGGTGGCACTAGGAGGGGGTCACCAGTGGGTGACAGTCACTGGCGTGGGCTCAGGGCCAGCGCTGAGCGGTGACAAGGGGGGGACCATGAGGGGTGTGTGACAAATGGGGGGGCCACGAGTGGGGGGCACTCACGAGTGGGGTCGACACTGTGCACCCCGAGTGGGGGGACAGGAATTGGGGTCCTGGTCACAAATGGGGGTCCCGTGTAGGGAGCACTCACTCATGGGTCAGCACTGTGCAGCCCGAGTGGGGTACCGCGAGTGGGGGTACAGGAATTGGGGTCCTGGTCACAAATGGGGGGTCACGAGTGGGGGGCACTCACCGGGCCGGACTCAGGGTCGAGCTGGGCAGCCCCGATCAGGCACCACGAGTGGGTGTGGGTGGGGGTGTGACCCGTGGGGGGGTCCCGGGTGGGCGGCACTCACCGGGCCGGGCTCGGGCTCCGCGCTGAGCAGCCTGAAGGCGTTCTGCACCTCGGGCTGTTGGTTGTAGGAATCCACGGCCTGCGCCAGCACCTCGGTGTAGGAGAGGGGCGCCGGGGCGGGGAGGGCGCAGGCCCCCCCCAGCACCAGCACCAGCACCCACGGGCTCGGCATCGCTGTCCCCACGGCCACCCCCGGGCCCCTTTTATCCCCCACGGGAGGTTGGGGACCCGCCCCGAGGCTGCCCCTTGGGAAACGCCCGGCCCCAAGCCGCAGAGCGGCCGTTCTTTTGGGGGGGTCCCCATGTGTCCCCGTGATGGGCGGTGGCATCTGAACCCCTCGGGGTCCCCACCCTGGGGAGCGCCTTGGCCGGGCTCGGGGGGTTTGGGGGCCAGGACCCCTCGGGTGGTGACACGTTGCCCGTGTCAGGTGGGTGCCCGCGGGGTTGCACAACCCCAGAGTTGCCCCATCGCTGTTGCCCAACGCCGAGGGGGCCCCCCCAAAGCGTCACCCCCACACACGCACACGTCCGAGCCCGAAATCTCTTTATTGCGGCTCCGCTGGGGACAGGGCGCGGCGGGACGGTCCCCGCAGGGACGCGCTGGGAGGGGGCCGAGGCCGCGGGGGGGGCCCCGAGGATGATGATGATGATGAGGATGAGGAGGATGAATGACCCGGGTTGGTGCCAGGGGAGCGGGGCTGGGCGCTGTCACCGGGCTGCTGCGGGGAGAAATAAAGGGGGGGTTCACTCCAGAACCAAAAAACCCGCCCGAAGTGAGGGGGACGCGTGTCCCACCCCCGGGATGCGCTCCCGGAGCCCTCACCGGCTCCCGGCCGCACTCCACCATCGACAGCGGCACGTCGGGCAGGAAGGTGAACACGGACACCTGGGCCGAGCAGCGCTGCACCTGCGGACAGAGCGGCCTCAGCACGCCGGGGACCCCCCGCGCCCCCGGGGTTGGGGGTCCCACCCCGCGCTCACCCTGCCCGGGCGGCCCCGGCAGCCGCGGGGGTCCGGGGCGGGCTTGGGGCAGGGCGGCTGCCGGGCCGTGAAGTTGATGCTGAAGTGGGTCCCCCAGTCGAAGCTCTGCCGGGAGAGAAGCTCCGTGGGGCCCCGCACGGGACGGTGCCGGAGCCGGGAGCACCCCCGCACCCCTTTTCCTACCGTCCTGGCCACTCCCAGCAGCCGCAGCAGCCGCAGCTCCTGCCCGTGCGTCTCCAGCACGGAGCGCGCCAGCTCCCGGGGCGCGGGCACGGCCGGGGGCACCGCGGCGCCCGCCGCCAGCAGCACGGCCCCCAGCAGCAGCAGCAGCAGCGCCATGAGCCCGGCAATGAGCCCCGGCTCGGGCTCGGCCCTCGGCTCGGGGCCCCCGGCTGCGGCTCCAGGGTAAACAGCGGCCCCCTCCCGTGCCGCCCGCGGGAAGGGATCGGGTTGCCGCTGTTTTCCTTGGCCCGGGGCCGCGGGGGGAGCGCGCCTGGACCTGCAGGGGATGCGGCGATGCTGGAGCTCGGCGGGGCCGATCCCCCTCCGCGGCCCCTGCCCTGTGCCTGCTCCCCTTTCTTGGAACGCTGGTCCTACCGAGATCCCGCTCCTCCCGAGCCGGGAGCCACGGCATCCTCCCGCTTCCCACAGAGAGAAGAACCAGGAGCCCCCTCCCCTCTCCCAGTTTCTTGACACGATTTTGGGTTTTTAAAATCCCTCTCACCCTGCTCAGATTCATCCAAACACCCCATGCCCAGGTTTTCCTTGGATTCAGGTACACAGAGTTTACCAAGGCTTGCACTATGTGCATCCTGCTCTCCCATTTGCCTTCCCTGGCTGAGCAAGTCTCCTTTCCCCAAAATTCAGGATTTTCCTGTTGCCTTTGGAGCCAGGAGCTCCCCTCTCTCCCCGCTTCATCCACAATGGAAAAGCAAAGAAATCCCTGGGGAAGGAATCCCGGGAAGAACATCTGGGAGCCTCCCAGGATCCCGGGAACAGAGCTCTGGAAGCCCTGGGGCCATCGACAGCCCTGGGGTCAGGGGAGCTGCTGCCCTTCCAAAAGGATTTGCTCCAATATTCCCATTCCTAGAGACACAAGCCCCAGGTGGGAGATGGTGGGAGGGAAAAGGCATAATGGAACACCAGGAGAGCAGCTCACCAGAGCCTCCTCTGCCCATGGAGACCATCGGGAGGAGTCCTGGAGAAGAGACGATGCCACAGGCAACAACATTCTGATCGTGCTTTTTCTTATTTTTCCTTTTTAAAGTCTGAGCAGCACAGAAAAGTCCGAAGGATTCCCATTCCTGGGAAGCCAGCAGTGGATAGATGTGGGAGAAATGGATATGTCCTGATAGATCACATTGATAACCAGATATGCTCATTATAGACCCTAAAATATACACAGTACCCCAATATAGACATCCACATGTACAGCCAGAGTCAGTCCCAGGGATGTGGGAGCAGGAGCAGACACCAGGAGCGGGGCTGGGGGGCACATCCCGCTCCTCCCAGCCCCTGGAACACCGGGATGGGGCTGGGCACGGGGGACATCCCAAATCCCTGGCAGCTGCCTGGCCCTGCTGCCCGGAGGAGGTATGGCTGTGCCCGGGGGGGCACGGGAAGAGCCGGGCACGGAGAGCTCCGGAGGGATCACGGATCATGCAGGACAGGGGCTGAAGGGCTGATGCAGGGAAGATGCTGCCAGGCAGCTCTTTGGCTCTGCCAGCATTCCAAAGTTTCCTGGCACAAAACCCATGGCAAAGACCTTTCCCAGCAGAGCACGACAAACTCACGATGTATTTTCCTTGCCTCTCCTAAAATATCCCAGCCTTTCTGTTCCAGCTGCCTCTCAGGCTTGGAAAATACCTCAATATTTAATTTAAAGGACATCCTGATAATCTCTTTTCCATTTTGAAACCCTCAGGCTGTTGCCTGGAGTCGTTTCCATCCATCCTCCCCCAGAGCTTGCCCAAACGATCCTGGTTTAACCGAACTTTTCCTCTTCCTGGTTTCTCCATCCTGTGGCTCTTGTGGAGAAGTTTTCCACATCGAGCTGAGGAAAGCACGAGAAACTGGGGGTGTCTTGTGTAAGAAGCTCCTGGAAGCGACAGCGCCGTGTTTGTCCTCTTTGGAGACCCCCTGTGCAATCAGGACCCCCCAAATCGCTGCTGGTGCCCCTGGCAGGGCTCAGGTGGTTTTGCTGCTCCCAGAAGGTGCAGATGGATTTTCCAAGTCCTTGAAGTGGCCGTTTTTATGTCACAATGAAGCCTGGCCCCCTCCCCCAGCTCACAACGGCACTTCCCAAAGGTGCAACCGCAGGAAAACCGACGATGGGTGGATGGATCCGCTCAGCCTCGGCTCTGGGGGAGGCCGAGGGGTCTTTGCTCGCCACATTTCACCCTTCAGGACCTTCAGCCCAAAATCTTACAGGTGGGGATTACTCTCAAGTCAAGTTTGTGTTCGGATCGAGCACCTGGAAATCCTGGCACGCTCGCTGCAGACGAGACTCCCCCCAAACCCCAAACCCAAACCCAAACCCCCGCGATGTCAGATGGTGAGGAGCGGCACGCAGCCCACGCCCACGCCGCCCTCGTGGCACACCATGGGCGCCATGAACGTCCAGCGGTTGCTCTCGGGGTCGTACATCTCCACCGAGCTGAGGTTGGACTGTCCGTCGTAGCCGCCCACGGCGTAGAGCCGGCCGCAGTTGGCCACCAGCGAGACGCGGCTGCGGCGGCTGTTCATGGGCACCATCAGGTACCACTGGTCGGAGCTGTAGAGCTCGGCGGCGCTCAGGAAGCCGGAGCCGTCGTAGCCGCCGCAGACGAACATGCGGCTGCCCAGGGCGGCCGCGCCGTGCCGGCAGCGCTTGTTCAGCATGGGCGCCACCGAGTGCCAGCTGGACGTGTGCGGGTTGTAGTACTCCACCTGCCGGGGGGAAAGAACGCAGTCAGGATGCTGCTGCTGCTGCTGCTGCTGCCTTGGGAATCGCCCTGGGGCATCCCCTGCGGTGCTGGGGCACATCCAAACCTGGGGCAGTTTGGGGTTTCTCGTGGTAAGACAGGGAAGGGAAGGGTCTGGAGCAGCAGGAGCGGCTGAGGGAGCTGAAAGGACTGAACAGCCTTCAGTTAAAAGTTTGGCTGTTATGTGATGGTGCCTGAAGGGTTTGGGTTGGAAGGGACCTTAAAGCTCATCTGGTGCCATCCCTGCTGTGTGCAGGGACACCTCCCACTGTCCCAGGCTGCTCCAAGCCCTGTCCAGCCTGGACTGGGACATTTCCAGGGATCCAGGGGCAGCCACAGCTGCTCTGGGCACCCTGTGCCATGGCTTCCCCACCCTCCCAGCCAGGAACTACTTCCCAACATCCCACCTAAATCTCCTCTCCTTCAGCTCAAAGCCATTCCCTGTGTCCTGTCCCTCCATCCCCTGTCCCCAGTCCTTTTCCAGCTCTTCTGGAGTCCCTTTAGGCCCTGGAAGAGGCTCTCTGGAGCCTTCTCTCTCAGCCTGTCTCCATATCCAAGGGGCTCCAGCCCTCAGAACATCTCCACGTCCCTGAGTGGATAAATGAGTCACTTCTGTTCCCCCTCAGGTTTTTCTGTTATGGGTGGAAGTGACACAATTTGGTGGCACAACCACTCGGGGCTGTTTGGATGCCCAGGGACAGGACACAGAGCCTTGCAGCCCCGTGCTGAGGTGCAGGGGCTGAGCCCTGGCCAGGGCCTTACACTGTTGAAGATCTGGAGCCCGTCGTGCCCCCCGGACACGTAGATCCGGCCCTCGAACACGGTGACGCCGGCAGCGCTGCGGTTGGAGCTCATGGGGGTCACTGCTGTCCACCTGGGGGGAGAGGGGACAGGTCAGCAGCGCTCCCGCAGATCCTTCCATGCTTTTCTAGTGCTGGATTCTACCATCTCTCCTTTGCCCACTCCTTATTCAAACCATTCTCACAGCCCAGATGCCCAGCAGTGCCAGGACATGGAATGCTGGAGGGGAACCTTCTGGAAAAGCTCTGGGACACCAAGGGCTCTTACTTGTTTGTTTCTGGAGAGTAGGACTCCACCGAGTTGAGGGATGAGTTTCCATCGTAGCCACCACACACGTAGATCTGCCCATCCAGCACCACCGTTCCCATGGCACTGCAAGGAACAGCAGGACCCTCTGAGGTGGCTGGAGCTGCTGTCACCCTGTCCCCAACGCTGTGACCCCACACACTCTGCCTGTGGCATCCCACCAAAGTGCCTTTTCCCTGGATTCACCTCCAAACTGCTCAGTCCCACTTGAACTCTGAGCTCACAAAGGGGAAAGGTGCTCATGGCAGGAGCACCTCAAATCCTGGGTGTGGATAGAGAAAAAGACATTGTGGGGCTGGAGTGTGCCCAGAGGAGGGAATGGAGCTGGGAAAGGGGCTGGAGCACCAGGAGTGGCTGAGGGAGCTCCAGAGAAACCTAGTGAGGGGCACGTACACCCTCTGCCCTGGGCAGCCTGGGCCAGGACTGGACAATCCCTTCCAGGAGGAATTTTCCCTGTATCCAACCTGAACTCTCCTGGCACAGTTTGAGGTCATTTCCCCTTGTCCTGTCCTTGTTCCCTGGGAGCAGAGCCCGGCCCCCACCTGGCTGCACCAGAAACTAACCAAGGAAATCCCAGCTGCCTCCACACTGCCCCAGTGCTTCTTTCCCATTTCTCCCCCTACACACACACACACACACACACACACACACACACACACACACACACACACACACACACACACACATCCTGCTGGGCGCCCACCACCTGCCGCCCCACTCTCCCTCCAACCTCGTTTCTCCTTGCTTTTCCAGAAGTCTCCTCCCCCTGAGCTGCCCATACCTCCTCTTACTGTTCATGCTTTCCACTTTGGACCAGGAGTCGGTGTCAGGGTTGTAGACCTCCACGGTGCTGAGCCTGAGCTGGCCGTCGTAGCCGCCGATGGCGTAGAGGAGCCCGTTGAGCACGGCCACGCCGACGCGGCTGCGCGCCGTGCCCATGGGCTGGCACCGCTCCCAGCGGTTGGCAATGGGGTCAAACACCTCCACCACGTTCAGGGAGTCGCCTGCATAGAAATTTGCTACTCAAATTAAAAGAGGGAGACCTGATGAAGCCCTAGGATGGTGAGGGGCGGGGGTAGAGGGGTGCCTAAAGATGGGGCTGGCACGGGGAATTTGGCTGGCTTTTCTTTGGGAAAATATCTGGGGAAAGATTCGACAAGGCCAAGTGCAAAGCGCTGCACCTGATCCCTGGAAGTGTCCAAGGCCAGGCTGGACAGGGCTTGGAGCAGCCTGGGAGAGTGGAAGGTGTCCCTGCCCAAGGCAGGGAGTGGAACAGGATGATTGTCACTATAGGACATGAAATAAAACGATGTGGACACGCAGCTCTCCAAGGCAAAAAAGAGGGTGTTAAATTTCTGACTCTAACATTTATAGATTTCCAAAGTGACAGTGGATTGGAGGGTGACAGTGCCACCTCTCCAGTGACACTGGACAAACCAACAGTCCATCAAATTTCTCCTCCTCCATAAAAGAATGCAAAATAATAAGTTATTTACATAAAGTGCGTGAGAAAGTTCGTTACAAGAATGTAAACATCAGAAGGCTTAGAAGAACTTAAAAAAATAGGGTGACAGGATGATCCTTAAGGTCCCTTCCAACCCAGACCATTCTGGGATTCTCTGTCCTATCCTGGGCTCTCACATCCTATTCCAGCCTTCCTGCTCCCACAGAGACACTTCCCAGCCACATATCCCTGCTCACCCCCAGAGAAGCCACTCTGAACAATTCCCATTGTTCCCACACTCCAAAAGATCGGGGAACATTTCCAAGCTCTGCCGTGCTCTGCACGAGGAGCCTGGACACGTTCCCTCTGTGGAAGTGGCACCTCCACTGTCCTCCAAGGGGCAGCAGAGACCTGCAAGTCCCATCTGTGGTGTCGCTGCTGCCAGGCAGGGCAGCTCCTTCGTAGAAGGTTTTTCCTTGGCCACTTTCTGTTCCCTTTTTATGCCATGGTGAGTCCAAGTGTTGTGATCCCACAACCCCGACAACATTGTGGAGATCCCTGCATGTCCTGCTTGGGGTTCCAGGCCCACCAAAATCTTTAGGAATATATCCTAAATAAGCCTCACCTGGACAGGATTTCAGATGGAAGATGTTAAACTATGGGCACAACCACCCCGAGGGTGTCACTGGAAGGGTCAAAGTGCTGCACAGAGGAGGACAAACCGCACCACGCTTCCACAGGAGGGAATTCCAGCATCCCATCCTCATCCCACCCAGCCCCTGGTGGTCTTTCCACTGCAAGGTACCTGCTGAGTTGAGTCCCCCCACGGCGTAGATCAGCCCCGCGATGGACGTGCAGCACCGCGGCCGCGTCTTGAATGCCGGCAGGTGCGGCCGGCGCTCGGGCATCAGGTGGTAATCCTTGGCTTCATCCACCAGATCCCTGAAACCCAATGGTGCAGCGTTAGAGAGGAGATCTGACTGGCTGGAGACTGAGACTTGTTGGGGAAGATGAAACAGGAAAGCCTTATAAATATGATTGCCTGGCAAAAGATTTTGAGAATATGGAAACTATAAGCGAGATTGAAATGAAAGCAAGCTTTGAGATACCTCAGTTACTGAACAACTGGAAACCAATGGTGTGGCTGGCTGAAGGTGATCCCCTTTTGATAAAACAACACCCTCTGCTTGCAGACAGCTCCAAGGGTCAGAGCAGACCCTGCCAGCTTGGCAGAACGGGCCCAAAGAGGAGTTTTTAGGGTTTAAAATGTAACACAGGATGGTAATGTAATGATTCTTATAGGCTGTATGTAAATGCTGTAGGATTTGTACATTGTACTAGATTGGTTGGTGAGAATTAGAATATTCAACACAGAAGAAGATTTATTGTATTGCAATGGGAACCTCGCTCTCTTGCCCTTTCACTCCCTTACGCTCTTACCCTCTTACTCTCTTATCCTCTCATCCTCTCTCTCTCATCCTCTTTACCCTTCTCTTCTCTCGGGCCTGCTCTGAGCTGTGGCTGGCAGCTCCCAGCAGGGCCCTTTGCAATAAACCCCAAATTCCAAAAGGGCCCTGCCCCCAGGCCCTTTGCAATAAACCCCAAATTCCAAAAGGCCCCTGCACTTGGCCCTTTGCAATAAACCCCAAATCCCAAAAGGCCCCTGCACCCAGGCCCTTTGCAATAAACCCCAAATCCCAAAAGGCCCCTGCACCCAGGCCCTTTGCAATAAACCCCAAGTTCCACGACCTGGCTTCAGAGGTCTCTTGTCTCTGTCCTTCCCGACCATCCTACCCCGCTTTGCTCCTACAGAGGCTGCAGGATGTGACTGTGTCACCCTGCTGAGCCCAGGCTCACCTGCACTTGTGGCAGCAGCGCACCAGGTCGTCCTGCTGCACGCGGTCGCTGAGGAACTGCGGCCGGCACAGCGGCAGCCGGATCCGGGACAGCAGCTCGGGCAGGAAGGGCTCCCTCTGCTCCCTCTCGTACCTGATCCACGCCAGGGCAGCTTCAAACACCTGCCAGGAGACAGCAGGGGAAAGGTGCGGTCTGGGGGCTGTGCAAGTGGATGGGTGTTGGATTTTCGGACTCAGAAATGGGGTAACTGAGAGGTGTTTTAAAAAGTTTTATTCCATTTTTAGTCTCATGTGAAGAGTGAGACAATACAGATGTTATAATTCATGCTATTACAATCAAAAACCAACTATTTCCTAATTCAATACATTATAAGTGTCTTAGCTTATCAACTTTTACCACACTATACTATAAATACTTCAAAGCTAATAATCTAAAACTACCCCTCGTGAGTCCTACTACAATGCATCTTTCATAGTTCTACTTCTCCAAAATATCCAGTCTTATTTACAAAACTATCCCTTAAAACTTGTTTCTAGTTCCATTTCTCTCTCAACAATATCTATCCTATCCCATGGCATTCCTAAGTCAACATTTCTTATCTCAAAGTTTACATACAAATATATACTATGTGAACCTTCTGTCAAACTTTAAAAATTCTCTACAAATTCATTTCTCATAGATGGGAATGAAATGACATGAAATCTTGGAATGGTTTGGGTTGGAAGGAATCTCAAGGATCATCCAGTGCCACTCCCTGCCATGGGCAGGGACACTTTCCACTGTCCCAGGCTGCTCCAAGCCCTGTCCAGCCTGGACCTGGAAGCTCCCAGGGATCCAGAGGCAGCCACAGCTGCTCTGGGGATTCTATTCAAGGGCTTCTCCACCCTCACCAGCAAAAATTCCTAATTCCCAATATCCCATCCATCCCTGCCATCTGGCAGTGGGAGCCATTCCCTGTGTCCTGTCCCTCCATGCCTTGTCCCCAGTCCCTCTCCAGCTCTCCTGGAGCCCCTTCAGGCCCTGCCAGGGCTCTGAGCTCTCCCTGGAGCTTCTCCTCTCCAGGGGAACATTCCCAGCTCTCCCAGCCTGGCTCCATGCAGGTTTCTTTCCCTGTCTCTGACAATCCCAATCTCCTATCCTGTGGGATGGGACATCCAGCACAGAAGTTTGCAGGGAGATGAGGGAGCTGCAGGGAGGATTTTGGCAGAAGAGGTGGCACAGAACACAAAGCTGTGTTTATTTAGTGACAGAAATCTGCAAACTGGGAATGGTGCTGCTCCATGAGAAACCAGGAGACAGGTTTGATGAGAGGGATCCATCTCTGGATGACTGCACTGGAGACACCTGGAGCTGAGCTGGTCCCTTCAGGCTCCATCCCAGACACTGGAGGGGACAGTGAAGCCCTCTCTGAAGCTCCACTGGATGACTCCAGCTACAGAAGGACCCTGGTGCCCTGGTCCCAGCTTAATTTGGGATCACAGGACTCCCCATTAAAGTTATTGAAGCCTTCACAACTGACCAGAACAAATCATCATCTCTTTCTTGCATAGTGGCATCTGGAGTCTCTCCCAACACAATTCCCAAACTTTCCAGTGCAAAAACGCTTCTCCAACAGCACCACAGGGATTAAAAACCCCAAACCAACTTTCTTCCCCTCTGCAGGGTGCTACTGGAATTTCTGAAGGGTGGGGCTGGAAGTTGCCAGGGCAAGGGGAAATGTCCCCAGGATGGACTCTTTGGATCCTACCTGCTCTGGGAAAAACAGAGTGAGGAATTCTTGGTATGACACAGGAATGTGGCTGGAATGTGGGGCAGATTCCCCTCCCTCCCTTAGCCTGATTAAAGAAGCACATTTTTACCCTACAAGGAGAAGCTGGAGGTCTGCTCTGCCTTTGTCACCTCCTCAGGAACAGCAGGACAGATTTCCAGGCTCAAGGATAGGCTCTCTGCTCACAGGTCAGCCCACACTGATGGATTCTCAAGGCTGTGGGAACACCCTAAACTCCTCTCACTCCCACAAACTCCCTGACAGCAGGGTGCAGCCAGGTGGGATTTCAGCTCCTCTCCCAGGGAACAAGGGACAGGAGGAGAGGAAACAGCCTCATGTTGTCCCAGCAGAGGTTTAGGTGGGAATTTGGAAAAATTCCTTCATGGGAAGGGCTGCCCGGGGCATGGTGGAGTCCCCATCCCTGCAGGGATTTAAAAGCCATGGGGATGTGGCACTTGGGGACATGGTCAGTGGTGGCCTTGGCAGTGCTGGGGGAAGTGCTGGACTCGATGCTCTCTGAGGTTTCTGTGATCCTAAAAAAGCCCTGCCTTGTGTTTCTTTAGGAACAGGCACAGGAAACCATCACAGCTCTGTCCAGCACCTCTGAGTGTCCCCACTGTGCCAGGACATCTCAGCCCCACTCAGCCCAGGAACAGGACAATTCCCATTCCCATTCCACTCCCAGGCAGCAAGAAACCCCTCAAGGTCAAACTGTCCTTGGGCAAGCCCTACCCCAGGTACCCACCTGCTCTTCAGACTTCACGTTGAGCTCATCCCTGGAAACGAGCTCCAGGACATCCTCAAAGGGCAGGGCCAGAAACTCCTCGGACATGGAGACCTCCACAAAGTGCTGGTGGATGAAGCTGTTGGCGGCGTCGTAGAGCACCGTGCACATCATGGTCTCTGCAAACTGCCGCACACCCAGGCAGTTCTTGGGGTGAAGCCTGGAAAGGGGAGCAAGAGAGAACAGGAATGCCAGGATAATGGAGGAGAAGATGGCTGCTCCTGGATCCCTGAGAGTGTCCAAGGTTGGACACTGGGACTTGGAGCAGGCTGGGATAGTGGGGGTGTCCCTGCCTATGGCAGGGTGGAATAGGATGGGATTTCAGGTCCCTTCCAACCCAAACCATTCCAGGATTCTGGGAAGCACAGGAGGACACACAGTGCAGTGGAAGATCTGTCCTTTCCAGTGGTGGATGATTCCAGCTCACCCAGGGGCTGACCTACACAGGGAGCTCCAGGTGAATCCAAGGCAGAGCCAGAGGATGGAAATACAAATATCTCCATGTTCCTGCCAAAGAGGCATTGGATAGATCCAGGTGGCTCTGGGAGCATCCACAGCTTCCCTGGGCACCCTGTGCCAGTTCCTCCCCACCCTCCCAGCCAGGAATTCCCAATTCCCAATCTCCCATCCATCCCTGCCCTGTGGCAGTGGGAGCCATTCCCTGTGTCCTGTCCGTCCATCCCTTGTCCCCAGTCCCTCTCCAGCTCTCCTGGAGCCCCTTGGGCCCTGGCAGGGGCTCTGAGCTCTCCCTGGAGCTTCTCCTCTCCAGGGGAACATTCCCAGCTCTCCCAGCCTGGCTCCAGCCCTGCAGCAGCTCTGGGGCCTCCTCTGGGTCTCTGCAGCAGCTCCAGGTCCTTGTGCTGCTGGGTGGGGAACTGTCATATGAGGGTGACTCTGAGGGCTTGGTTACAACACAGCTGCCTAAAAATATCCCAATTCTCAATTCCACTTGAGAAGGAGAGCTCAGTGTCCAGGTCCCAGCTCTCCAGGGTGGCCAGAATCCACTAATTTCTGGTTATTAACCAAACTGCCAGCTGTGCACTCAAAGCCAGGACTTTCCTTAGGACACCTGGCTGCTCCTGGTGGATTTGGGAGCATTTTGGTGGCCAATCCCTGTATTTGGTGGGTGTGTTTAACATCACACCATGGAATGCCCTGAGCAGCTGCAGAGAAGCCAGGCTGGGAAAAGTGAACACGTCAGACTCCTTGGCAGGGCTGAGAATCCATGTGGAATGTGGACAAAGAGTATCCCAGCTTTCCATTTCCACACCATGCCGCTGGAACAGCCTCACAGCCAAACACCAGTGAGGAAATTGAAAAACCTGGGACCAATTTAGGGCTGTGCCACAGTTTCCTGTCCGGCTCCTGGGCTGAGGCACTGTGTTCCTCCCCTTTAGCACACACAGCAGCAGGAAGGGCAATTCTTGCTAGGATGGGCTCTCAAAAAGGGAAATGTCTCCTCAGTTTTGCTCTGAGTTTTGATTCTGTGGCTGGCCAAGGTCTTTTACTGTGTGCCCATAAAGGAGTGATAGGTTATTCTGAAGGGAATGAGAATGGTAGGAGAAGTGGGCATGGCTTCCACTGCCAGAGGGCAGGGATGGATGGGATATTGGGAAGGAATTCCTGGCTGGGAGGGTGGGGAGGCCCTGGGATGGAATTCCCAGAGCAGCTGTGGCTGCCCCTGGATCCCTGAAGTGTCCAAGGCCAGGTTGGGGCTTGGAGCAGCCTGGGACAGTGGGAGGTGTCCCTGCCATGTCAGCGGTGGATTGGGATGGGCTTTAAGACCCCTCCCAACCCATTTTGTGTTCCATAACTCTACAGATGCCAAGTTTTGGGATGCACACTCCTCATCCTGCTAGAAGGACACATCCAGCTCCTCCCAAGCTGGACACAGGTGACAGAACCTCGCTGCTGGAATCCCCCCAGCCCCACTCACCTCTCCCTGAGGAAGGTGCAGCAAGCGTCCTTGATGTTCTGCAGCTGCAGGAAACTCGCCCCCATGAGCAGGGACTGCACATTCTGCTGGTCTATGGCCAGGTGACCGTTGTAGGCAAAGTTGATCAGAGCCTCCAGAGCACTGAAAACAGGGAGAAAGGGCAGAAAATGCACTGAACTCCAGCTGGGACAGCACTCTGCCAACAGCAGGGTGCTCTGTGGGATCACTCACATGGGAACAGGCTTTGAGCCTTGCACACACAGCAAGGCAGGGCAGTTGTGGTCCCTGGGATTTCCCCTGGCAGTTTTACCTGGGATCCATGCCCTGCATGACAATCTCATCCTGCTTGCACTCCATCATGTCGTTGGTGAACATGGCGTGGAAGTAGGGGATGGAAGCTGCCAGCACAATCCGGTGAGCGCTGAACTTGTGGTCCCCCACCTACAGCAGGGAGAGCAGGGAGGACAAGGAATCAGCACCAGCCACTGCTCCAGGGACTCCCTACAGGGGGACAATTCACCTGTGGGCAGCTTTGGAAGGAATCTGAGACAGGACCTCTGAGTTGTTTCTGATGATTTTATTTTCTTATCTTCTACTTAGGCAGGAAGGGTGAGCTCGGCTCACACCTTCAGTGCATGGCTCAGAAGGTCAAAGGACCCTTAGTTAAAGACCTTTTAAGGATTTATTGACCAATAAAACACTGCCAACAAGGATATTTATGTTGTTGACCTTAAATATTATATCCTAAATATTAATATTATATCCTTAAATCTTTTGTCTTATGCTACAGTGTGAGCTTTCTTAGCCAGTCATGTTATGGCACACAAACCCACAGTACTGCATTCTACACTTCTTGTTTACCTCTGTAACTGCTTTTATTTTTATATTTTGAACTCTAAACTTTCCTTTACTTAGCTTAACATGTCTCTGCTTTAAACTACAAATCCACATTCTCATTTCTAGCACCTCAGTTGGGAGCCTTTTCCAAGGTCTCAGATCAAACTCTGGGTTTCATTCTAAGCTTTGGCTTCCAGGCCCAAAGTTCTGAGAGTTCCCAGCATTTTGGATTCCAACACGCAGCACCCCACGAGGGGATGGAGCTCCAGGCCCTGGAGAGGAAGGAATGTTGGCAGAGCAGCTTCCCACCCTGACTTCACACAGAGAGCACAAACTCCAGCCTGGCCAGAGCTTTAGAAACACAAAAATACAGCAAATTTCATAAGGCAAGGCCATAAGGGGAAGTGATTCCAGAACCTGGGAGCTGACAGCTCCTCCCCACACCCCTGGGGTTTTCATTCCCTCCCTCCCTGCCAGGTGAGGACTCTCTGTGTCCCCAGGTGCCCAGGACAGGGAAATCCCTCAGGACACTGCTGGAGCTCTGGGTTTGGGAATTCCCAGTGGGAAGGGCTGGCAAAGTGTAGGTGTTGTTGTATTCATGGAAGGGATGGGATTATGATTAGATTAAGAATGATTTATTGTTTAGATAACATCAGTCTCAAAGGTGATGAGATTTATAAGATAGTAAGTAGTCAGCCATCGTCTAGGATGGCAATAAATTCTTTGTTGTAGAAGAGTATGTAACTTCCTAATCTAATGGACAGTTGCTATAGAGTATGTTTTGGGTTTTTTTATTACTTCTATTTTTTTTCTTACCTTTTTATTACCTGTGTTCTTATTACCTTTATTTTTTCTACTGTATAGTGGATACTTTTGTCTAATAAGGTCTTATTATATGTATACACATGTATTTCTATTATAATATCTAAACTCAGTTCATTCTATATAATTATATTACTATATTATTATATTATAAAACCCTTCATCATCTTATCTAATGCAGTTTCTTATTTAAGGTATATTCTTACTTATAACTATAGAAACATAACATATATATAACTTATAGAAACACAACTAATAGAAAGTTATAGATAAATATAACTCATAGAAACATAGCTTATAGAAAGTTATAGATATAACTGACAGAAAACAACTTATAGAAAGTTATAGATATATATAACTCAGAAACATAAGTTTATGATTTCTCTGTTTGATGTCTGTGTACCTTGCTTTCACATCAATTTAGGCTTCTCCTAAGGCTGTAAAGCAAACTCTTTTGTGTTTGTGAGGATTTTTATCTTTCTGATTCCCACAACACAGGAGCAGCCACAGGCTGGGAGACCACAGGGACAATTTTGCTGCTTGGCCTGTCCCCATTCCAGCCTGGGGGCTCAGGAACCCTCCCTGCCCAGCAGCTCCAGCACTTCCAGCCCATCCCTTGCCCATTCCCTCAGCAGCTCTCCTGGCCCAACGCACTGATTTATCAATAATAAATCCCATTATTGATACCCCTCCACGGTGCTGGGAAATCCCTTCCCGTGTGTCTCAAACATCCCAACCCACAGAAACACTCCAGTTTTCCTTCTGCTGTTTCTGAAAGGTGAGAGAACAAGGCCTCCTCTTATCTCCGAAATCCTGTAAGGAATTCACTCCAACTGGAACAGTTCATTTGGTTTGTTTGCATGAGTGCTCCCATTCAGGCTGAGTGTGCAAGAAAAGCAACATTTTACTTGACTTTCATTTCCCCCTAAGCTCAAGCTGCCAAAAATCACAACTGTCCAAATCTCATTTCAGCTTTTTAATAAATGAAACGTGGTGCTAAAATTGAACAGGCACCTCTTAAAGTGAAACACCTGCTTCAAATTCATACAGTGACCTTCTATTTATAGGCAAAATTATCTTTATAACTAAAGATAACAGGAATTTCAACACCAAGGTTGTATTTACTCAAACCCCAAGCCTGTAGTGTGACCCAAGGAGGAGAAAAAGGCCCTTATTTCAGAAAATAACTGTAATTTACAGAGCCCAGGTGGCAGCTCTGGGCCCCTCATGACAAGAGTGACATTGAGGAGTTGGAGGGTGTCCAGGGCAGGGAATGGAGCTGAGAAGGGGCTGGAGAATCCCTGAGGGAGCTGGGAAGGGGCTGAGCCTGGAGAAAAGGGGGGTCAGGAGGGATGCTGTGGCTCTGCACAGCTCCTGCCAGGAGGGGACAGCTGGGGGGATTTGGGATCTTATCCCAGGGAACAGGGACAGGAGGAGAGGGAACGGCCTCAGGCTGGGCCAGGGCAGGCTCAGGGTGGAAATTGGGAAAATTTCCTCATGGAAAAGGGGTGAGGCCTTGGAAGGGACAGCCCAGAGCAGTGGTGGCTCCCCATCCCCGGTGGGATGTGACATCCCTGTGGATGTGGCACTGGGGGACACGGTCAGGGGTGGCCTTGGCACTGCTGGGTCATGGCTGGACTCAGTGATCCAGGAAGGCTTTTCCAACCTAAACCATTCCATGATTCCATGGCCCAGTCCCTGTGCAAGGGTGGAAGGGTTCCAGCAGGAGCCTCTCCAGGGCTGCACCACAAGAGCTGCCTCCAAACAGCCTCATGATCTCCTACACAGCTGAGCCTTGCAGAGCAAACACCCCCTGGCATCCTGCAGGATTCCTGTGGGATAAGGACAGCTGGGACAAATCACCACTGGGATGAAATCCCTTCCTTGGGTCTGGGATTGCCCAGTGCTGCCACACTGGGAATGGTCCCTGTGAGCAGGAGATCCAGAGCCTGGGAAATACTCCCTGGTGCTGGAGAAGACAAAAGCTGGGATTCCTTCTCTTTGCAACTTGCTCCTGGAATGGTGGAGAGCCCTTGGGGAGATGGAGAAATCGGGATCTCTGCTCTAAAAGCATCATTGTGTTCATTCCATCAGTGCTTCATGGAGAGTCCCCAAGGAACAGCTGCACTTCCTGCTGCAGGCAAAGGACAAAATTTTCCTGTGGAATATGGAAAATCCTTCCAAGGATGAGTCCATTCAGCTCATCCTCATATCTTCTTTCCCAAAAAGGGCTCCCTACCTCCAGAGCCAAAGGCTCTCCCTTTCCATGAGTAAATGAATGCACTTTCCCGATGGAGTCACCTAAGGAGAAAGTGGGAAAGAGCTCATCCTCTTCCTGGTACTGCAGGCTGACCCAGAGCAGAGGCTGGACAGAGCTAAAGAATAAAGCAGGGATTTATTAAAAGCCTCCATGGATGCACCTTGGGCAGCACAAGAGCCCAGCCAGGGCTGCACCCAAGATGAACCAAAATGGCCCCAAAATGCACGAGCGCTCCCGGGGTCTCTCCCTGGGATCAGTTCTGTTCCATTTGCATCTTGCAGTTCATTGTCCCATTCCAGCTTTAGCCCCTGCAGTCCCACCCTGCTTGTTTTTCTCTCTGCAGCCCACGGTGTTTGTGCTCTTGGGCTGAGATTTGGATCATTTGTCCTTGGTGCCCAGCTGGAGCAGGAATTGTTTTGTCTCCCTGCTCTATGCACAGAGATCACCATGCCCTGATGTGGAGCTCAGACCCACACACTAAAGCAACACAGAATCTGAAAATATAAAAGCTCAAACCTGAGGCACCAACACCATTCCAGGATGTTCTGTTTTACAATTTGTAATTTTAGGTCCTTTGCTTTTAAGGCCAAAGATTCTGTTTTCCAGAAGAAGGAGCTTTGCAAGCATCCCTCCTGAGCCCAGCAATCCTGGAATTCCCTTCTGAGTGGGTGACAAAGGAATCTGGCCCTGGACACCCCCACAGCCCCACATGCTAACAAATTCCAGGGCACAAGGAGCCTTTCTCCAAGGAAAAGGGTGTAGGTGGGAGAAAGGCATTTCTGGTGTTCCTGACGTCACCACCCTGCAGCGCTGAGAACTCGCTGAGTTTTGTGCCGCAGAGGTCTCAGAAAACCCCAAATCCATCTTTTCTGTGGGATGCTGGCACTGAGGGCAGAGTTGGTGTCCAACCCCTCCCAGTTCCATTCTGCCAGGGATAGGTAATGGGGATGCAGCTGGACCAGGACAATCCCAAACACAAATCCAGGCTGGGGGGACAAAGGGGACAATGAGAAGGGAAGCATTTGGGGCTGTTGGTGGTTGAGGAGCTCCACATTCCCTGGCCAGAACCTCCCCTGCCCTGGGCTGATCCCCCAGTGGGGGCAGCAGGAAAGAGGGAATTCTGAATGGCTCCCATTGCCAGAGGGCAGGGATGGGTAGGATACTGGGAATTAGGAATTCCTGGCTGGGATGGAATTCCCAGAGCAGCTGTGGCTGCCCCTGGATCCCTGGAATGTCCCAGTCCAGGTTGGACATTGGGGCTTGGAGCAGCCTGGGATGGTGGGAGGTGTCCCTGCCATGGCAGGGGTGGGAATGGGATGATCCTGAAGGCCCCTCCAGCCCAGAGCATTCCAGGATTCCATGAGAATGGTGACCAATTCCTTTGAAGCAGAGGACACATCCCCTCTGGATGTACACCAAAGCCAAACTCCCAGAGAATTCCCTGCCAGCTCAGAGAAACCCGACTGCTTTTTGGAATTCCAGTCCCTCCACTTCCCACAGGGACAGGGAGCATCCCGAGGGGATCAGCTCCAGCCCTGCCCTCCTCAATGCTCCTGAAGGGACAGCAAAAAGGAATTTTGTGTTATCCTGGAACTAAAAATCCTCATATTTCTGCAAGGGGAGAGCAGACAGCAGCCAAGAGCTCGGGGGAATCACATCCAGGCAGAATCCCAAAGAATTCCTGTCTGGTGGGTGCCAAGGCTGGAATCACATCCTCACCTGCAGCTCTCCTGTGTACAATGCATCATCTGCTCTTCCAATCTCTCCCATAAAACAGATATTCCCTCTCTTTCCAGGCCTGTTTTCCTGGAGGATCTCCCAAACATGCTGCAACATCTGCAGCACAGCCAGGCCCTGAGTTTCCAAGGATCCTGCTGGGATCAGGCAGGCAGCCTGAGCTGTCTGGAGTTCCACTTTTCCAGAGGCTCCTCCACCTCTGCATCAGCTCTCAGGGGTGCAACTGCTCCAGTCTGGGGGGTTTGGAGTTAACAGTCTGCTCTGGAAAAACTGGGATCAGGATGGGAGAGAAGCCACCAGGGCTATGACCTGTTGGTGCCATTGGGATTGGACACAAAGCAAATACTGTACCCTCTCCACAGCTGGGAATTATTTCAGTTTGCCAGACCTGGGTTACATTTTAGGAGACTTTTCTCATTAGTCTTGGAGTTAGTCAGGGAAAAATGGCATTGGAGTGGCTCAGATCCACAGGAGGAGCTGCAGCAGCAAGAGGAGCTCACATCAACTCTGTCCAAGGATTTGGGGAGGCACAACCCTTCCCTATTGCCACAGCTTGGCCAGGATTTCTGGAGGTGCCAGCCTGGCACTTGGATCATTCTCCCCCAGCTGGGAAGGGATTTATTCCCTCTTCATTTGTAAGGAAGGAATAGGATGGATGTGCTTGCCCTGGTTTCTGCATTCCAGCAGCCTCTGATGTGTCCCTGGAGAGCGCCGGGACCTGGCCTGGAGCACAGACAGCACATCCCAGAAAACAAAACTGCCCAGGCTGCTTTCATCCTGCAGGGATGAAACAATTCCAGAAACAACGCTCAGGAAGAACACCTGCACTGAGGAGCTTCTTTTGCGCTGGCAAAGATCACCTCAGGATCTGCAGCTCGGGGAATGAACGCGTGAGCTGGAATTCTCTCGGGGTTTTGCAGTGTTTAGTTAGGAGCTGTGAAGGGAAAAAGACTGGAAATCCACTAAAAATAAGGAGGAAAGCTTCTGAGAGAGGAATTCTGACCTTGGCTTGTCCACAGCTGGAGTTCAAAGCCTCAAACCCCACCAAATTGGAAGAAAAAAAAGGCTCAGAGCCTCATTTCTGCTCTGTCCATGACTGATTATTCCAGGCCTGGTGTTTCCCTGCCCCTGTGGAACCTCCATCACCTTTTCCATCACCACCAGGACTGGATGAGGAGGAAAGCACAGCTTCCCCTCCCAGAACACAGCTGGGATGGGGATCAGCAGGGGAGAAGGGCTGCCTTGGTTATTTTATGGCCACACCAATGCCCAGCCCGGTGATTCTCAAAGAAAGCAGAAATGTGGCTTTGCTAAGCAAAATTCCAATTTTTTTCAAAAGGAAAGGACTAACCACAGCCTGAGGTGTGTCTCCTCCCTCCCCTCCTCCCTGCAGTCCATCCATGTGTGCTCCTAGCAAATGAATATTTAATTAAACATTTCGGAGAGGCTCCAAAGGGAGCTCCGAGGGAACATCAGGAGCAGCCCTGACCTGCAGCTGTTAAAAAGACAGGGAGAGAAAAGAAATCCCCCAAAAGAATGCCCAAATCCATGAGCTGGAGCATTGGGCACATCAAGACCCAACTTCTGGGACAAAGGGGTGTTTGGAAGCTTTTTGGTTTAGAGATGGGGCGGACAAAAAGTAGCAGGAGTGGAAAAAAGGGGAAGGAAAAAAGGAGAATAAATTCACTGCAGTGGTGTGGGAGCATCAGGATCCACCCGGAGGTTCCTCTGGGATGGGCTTGGAATATTTCTCAAAGCTTTTATCTGAGAATCCTGGGATGGGCTGGAATGGGTGGGAATGGGATGGATCATCCAGTGCCAGCCCTGCCATGGCAGGGACACCTCCCACTGTCCCAGGCTGCTCCAGCCTGGCCTTGGGCACTGCCAGGGATCCAGGGGCAGCCCCAGCTGCTCTGGGAATTCCATCCCAGCCAGGAATTCCCAATCTCCCATCCATGCCTGCCCTCTGGCAGTGGGAGCCATTCCCTGTGTCCTGTCCCTCCATGCCTTGTCCCCAGTCCCTCTCCAGCTCTCCTGGAGCCCCTTCAGGCCCTGGCAGGGGCTCTGAGCTCTCCCTGGAGCTTCTCCTCTCCAGGGGAACATTCCCAGCTCTCCCAGCCTGGCTCCAGCCCTGCAGCAGCTCCATGACCTTCACATTCCTTCCTTATTCTGGGTAAGAATCACCCAAATTCTGTTCCTGCTGGAAACCCAGCCTGGATTTCCAGTGGGAAAACATTCCTGAGCCAGGCCAGTTTGTGCTGGCTGAGTTTGGGGGGCCTGAGTGATCCAAAGGCACCTCCAACTTCCAGCTGGGACAAACTCCTGCTCAGAGCCCCAGCAGCTGGAGCAGCCAGGCTGGTCTGGGCATGGGGAGGGAAGGTTTGGCTGCACTAAGCCCAGAACCACGTGGGCACTGGGAGAGGGGATGGCCAGGGGCAGCTCAAGGTGGGATATTTTCACAGCATGACTCAAGAGAAATGAATGAAATGCTTGGAATTCCAAGCTGTGGGTGTAGGAGGGAAAGCTGGAATGCTCGAAGCAACAGGGACAGAGGACTGACAATGAGGCAGGTGCTGCTGGAATCTGTCTTGGGGATTTTGGGGAAGGAATTGTTCCCTGTGCGAGTGGGGAGGGGCTGGGATGGAATTCCCAGAGCAGCTGTGGCTGCCCCTGGATCCCTGGCAGTGCCCAAGGCCAGGCTTGGAGCAGCCTGGGACAGTGGGAGGTGTCCCTGCCCATCCAAGGGGTGGCACTAGATGGGCTTTGAGGTTCCTTCCATCCCAAACAGGTCTGTGATGGTTTTGGTCTTCCCTAATAAGTTTTAAACCTCTGTAGGGATAAAGAGGATTTAAACAGCTCTTTGCTATGGAAAATCCACAGAAATGGATAATTATTCACAGGAATTTTAGAAACAATGCTGAGGAATTTATCCAAGATAAGACTGGGATCCTAAACCACCTCCTATTGTCTCCCAGAAACGTGGGACTGCCAGGATCTGACCCTCTTCTCCTGCCACACCAACACCCAGTGTAATCCTAAAACCACTACACTCTGCACCCCAAACCAGCTTTGCCACCGAATCCCCCCAGGTTCCAGCCCAGGCTGTCAGCAGCATCACCCTGCAGAAGGAAGGAGCTCTCCAAGGAGGATCCCAGCCTCAGCCCCTCCTCCCGTGCCCGTGGAATGCTCCCCACCCCACATCCCCGGCAGGTTTCAGGAGGCTGAGTAGGCTGGCAGCACCTTCCCGGTTAATTAAAGCGCAGAGTTAATTGTGCGGTGACTCAGAGCTGCGTGCGGCTCCCAGCCCACCAGCTCCTGCCAGGCTGCAATCCTGAGGGATTCCTGCGGCTCCTGCCTGCACAGGACACCCTGCCAGCCCCCCCAGCAGAGCCAGGGACACGATCCCGAGCGCGCACCACGCTCGTGGATTGATTGTTTTTGATTAATTTGGATTAATTCCTTTGAATGCTAAGAAGGGATGTTCCCATAAGGGAATGGTTTCCTAGGGAAAGGTACCCAGAGGTCGGTCCCTAAACCTGGATCCACAGCCCCTCTGAGACCCCGCAGGGCTGGGGAGGTCCAACACCCCTGACACCCCACAATAGGGGGTTTGGGGGGGTCTCTCAGCTCTGCCTCTGCTGCCAAAGCCGTGGGAAGGGGGGACCTCAGCTCCTGCTCCTGTCCCCTTTATCCCCCACCAGAGGGGTCTGGGGGAGCTCCAGCTGCCGTCTTCCCCCTGGAAAAGAGACTGGGGGGTCCCTCGGCCCCCTCTGTTAAGGGTTGGGGTCCCCCCTCAGGCGTCTGGGGGTTCCTCAAGTCCCCCCTCCAGAAGCTGAGTCCCCAGGAATGGGGATGGGGGGGGGTCTCTCAGCTCCCCCTTCTGAGGCTGGGGTCCCTCAGCCCCCTTAAAGGCTGTGGGGGACCCTCAGCCCCCCTCAGGGACCCCCAGATGCTCCCTCAGCCTCCCCCTCCCCAAAAAGCCGTGCCCTCCTCAGGGGTCCAGGTCCCCCCTCAGGAGCCGGGGGGGTCCCTCGAGCTCTCTGAGCCCCCTGAGGGGTCGGGGTCCCTCATCCCCATCAGGGACTGGGGGTTCCCCCGGTGTCCCTGGGGGTCCGAGCTCTCCCAGCCCCGCTCCGACCCCTCCGGCGCTCGCTCGCCCCCGCCGCCCCCGGGGGCCGGGCCGCACCTTGAGCGTCACATCGCAGAGCTTTCCCTGCCGCCGGATCTCGCCCATCACTCCATAGCCGCGGCTGGGCAGGTCTCCCACCGAGAAATGCACCAGATCCTCGGGATCCAGCTCCGGGTCCGCCGCCGCTTCCAGCATCGTCCCGGCCACTCCCGTCCCGCTGCCGTCTCGCTTCGCCCCCGCCGCGCGCTGGCCCCGCCCGGCCGCCGTATGCGGGGCCACTTCCGGGCTCTCCCGGAAGTAGCCGTTGCCATAGAGAACCCGGAAGTGGACGCTGCCATGGCGACCCCGGACGCCACGCCGGAATCGACTGCAGAGGGGTCGCAGGTGGGACAGGGCCGAGGGGGTACCCAGAGGGTCTCCCTCCCCTCTTCAAGGGGCGATCGGAGGTCGTATCCCCGCACAGGCGGCATCAGCCTCCCCGGGCATCTCTCCCCTGCCCCCGGGCATCGGCCCCCTGCCCCAGGGCATCGCTCCCCACCCGCCTCGGGGGGTGCGCTGGAGGGAAACACGGCGTGATTCGGTTTGAAGGGACCTAAAGATCATCCCATTCCACCCTCTGCCACAGGCAGGGACACCTCCCACTGTCCCAGGGCGCTCCCAGCCCCGGTGTCCAGCCTGGCCTGGAGCGCTGCCAGGGGCGCAGGGGCAGCCGCAGCTTCCCCGGACAAGCCCCAGCCCTTCCCGAGGGATTTAACCCAAAATCCTGCCAAAACCTGAGCTGTGGGAAGGGGAGCCTCCCACTGGCAAGGCTTTACCCGGACAAGCCCCAGCCCTTCCCGAGAGATTTAACCCAAAATCCTGCCAAAACCTGAGCTGTGGGAAGGGGAGCCTCCCACTGGAGATGTGTGCGTGATGCCCACGTGGGATTGGGGCTGTTTTTCCCTGGCAGGAGGAAGAGGAGCAGGAGAGCTCTCAGGGGCAGGAAAAGAGTGCAACTTCTGCAGCCAAAGCAGAGAGTGAACAAGAGGTAATTCCAACGGATCCAGGCATGGTTGGGGTGGGGAGGGACCTCAAAGCCACCCCCTGTCACGGCAGGGTCACCCCCCACTGCCCCAGCCTGCTCCAAGGTTGGGAAAAATGCCAATCACTTGGTTTAAAATGTTAAAAGTTTAAATTTAAAAAAATTAAATTTTTAGCAATTTAAATTTTTAGCAATTTTAAATGTTTTAAAGTAATTTTAAATTTTAAGATTTAAAGTTTTAGTAATAAAATGGTTATAAAAATAGTAATGCAAATTAGAGTAATAAGAATTTGGGCAATCGGAGTTAGGACAATAAAAACAAAGACAGATGGACAGTCCATGTGCCTTCCTGGGCAAATTAACCCCCACTAACAAAGGATTGACCCTTAAAAGCAACAGCCTGTTACATATTCATATATTTCATACATGATGCAAAAGTTCATTTCAAACAAAGAGTGTTTTCTGGTTATTTTTTATATTATATATAAAAATATATTATCCTCCCCTTCATCTTGTTGGCTCCTTCATGTCTGGAAGGAGGGAGAAGAAGCTTGTGTGTTTCCTGATAAGGAGGCAATAATTCTTTTCTTGGGATTTTGGTGTCTTGTTGCTGTTATCTCTGTGCGAAGAATTTCTTGATTATCTCATCCTTTTCTTGAGCTAGTTAAAAAATTACCTTACATCTCACAGTTTCTATTTTAACATTATATAATGTAAATATATCTGAATTATATAAATATGTAATATAAATATATAATATAAACATGATATTATGTAATGTAATATTATATACTACATTATATAATTATAATATTATATAATGCAATATTACATAATGTATATAATATTATATTTACATTATAGAATATGTATATGCAATGTAATTATATATATATATATTACAATATATAATATATATATATATATATATATATATATAAAATATAAATATATAAAATATAAAATATAAAATATAAAATATAAATATATATATATATATATATTATATTACATTATAGAATATGTATACACAATGTAATTATATATATATGATATAATTTTATTAATATAAAATTATATTTACCACACTACTTTAAAAAATTAATACAGTACTACTAATGAATACAACACAATACATCTAGTATTCCTTTTAATATCTGCAAAGAGCCATCTAACATGCACTTTTCACAAAGCCCAGGGTCCAGCCTGGCCTGGGACATTTCCAGGGCTGCTCTGGGAACTCCCTCCCCTCTCCTGGTGCTCACAACCATTTCCAGCAATGATTGCTCTTGTCCTCACCTGCCCAAACCCCCCAGAGCTGCAGCAAGGAAAATGCCATTTATTTAGAATTTCTTCTCTCTCTGATTCTTCATGAAGTTATTCCCAAACAAATTTTCCCTTCCTCCTTTCCCTGCTGTTTTTCTTGCTTTGGAGAAATAATTCCCAACTGCTCCAACATTGGGTTTTGGGTTTTTTTTGGACAGGTTTCTGTGAGCTCTGTGAAATTCCAGGAGCAGGAGCAGAAGCACAGCCCAGAGCAGGGGAAGAAGGAGAAGGATGAGGACCAGGAGAGCATCATCTCCTCACTGCTCTGTGAGAAGGAGCACGAGGGTGAAAGTCCCAGGTATGGCCCAAATGTTCCCCTGTGCAGTGGTTTAGATTTGTTAATTTAAGGCTTTTTTTAATTAAAAAAAAATTTAATTGATGTGTTGATTAGTGTGGTGGTTAATTGGTTAATTACTAGTGTATTTATTTTTTGTTGGGAGATAGGATTAGGATGAAGGAAAAATAGATTTAAAACTTTTTAAAGGGTATAAAGAAAGTTTTATTAATAGTGCTTAAAAGGAAAAAAAAATGTAGTGAGAAGTAAAATAAACCTTTCAGAATACTTCTCTTCCCCCCACCAATTTTTTTACTGATAATGTAAAGAAATGATACCTAAAATTTTTAGTTAGTTTGTTATTTTTAGAATAGGGTTTTTTATTAAATTTATTTAGGGAGAGAAGTCTTTTTTGTTAAGGTTATGGAGATTTTTTTTACAAGTAGAAAAAAACCAGTTTTTTGTGATTTTTAATTTTATTGTGAATAACAGCTGCCCAGGGATCTTTGTTCCTGACACCCTACTTTAAACCCACCAAATCCTGGCTCCAACCTCCACAATTAAATTTACAGCAGGTAAACTGTGAGAGGTCACAAAAATCCTGGATGTACCAGAAATCCCGAAGATTTTGTCCCAAACCAGAAGTTGTCACTGCTTTTTGCACAATTATTGAGCATGGGCTGTCTGCAGGAAGTGTTTGAGGGAAAATGTGGGATTTACACATTTCCAGGGATTTAAAAATCCTCAGTGCATGGGACTTCAGCAGCTGGATGATCCCTGAGCCCTCCTCATGGGGGTTTTACTCAGCAGATCCTCCAGCCTGTGGATATTTCCTCCAGCAAATTGAAAATCAGCTGTTCACTGGGAATTGAAATTATTTTTAAAATAAAAGTCTGTGTGTGACAAAAGAAAATCCCTCTCCCATTCCTGTGAATATTTTGCTTCCCAAGGCTAAGAGGAAGAAAACTGGTGTTATCCAACACTCCTGAGCCTGGTGCACATGAGGAAATCAGGATCAGTTTGACCTTTCTAATTTCACACCCTCAGATTTCCAAGGCTGGAAGGAATTTTCAGCCACTCTTTGCCCACAGTTGCTTTTAATGGGGAATAAAAACTTCAGCTGAATAATAGCCAACACTTTGCTTTGAATTTTGACTCCTCTGCCTCACCTTTTGCTGAGAAATAATGTAAATTTCAGTTTAGGGAGTGCAAGATGATTCTTTTCCTCGTTTTTCTCTGTCCTTAGAACACCAAGTCGAGTCCTGGCGTTCGTGCGGGTCAAGCCAACTGCTCATTTTGCCCAAGACATGATCAGGCTTGGGACAGACAACAAGGTAGAGAAACTGAAGTGGAAGAGGTTTGGAGTCTGGCTGCAGCTTTTCCAATGGAAACCCAGGATTTTTCCATCCCTTGAGGCCGTGGATAATGTTTTGGGGGTGTTGGTCAGTGTGTTCCTGCTCAGCTGCAGTTTTGTCACAGCGAGTGTGAGGATGGAAAACACAATTCCTGTGGTACAGTCACCAGGAAAACCCTCCAAAGGGCTGGGGCTGGCTGATCCATGAGGATTTCCCAGTGCTAACCACAAATTGGCGCAGTCTATTTCCATCCTCTCTTATGCAAATCCCTCCCTTTGCCTTCTCTTGCTTAATTAATTTACCCGAGGCACAAAATCACTGAAAGTTAAACAGATGAGCTTAACCACATTTCCTTTTATTTTTATAATATTTGTCACCAGAAATTTGGACAGCATTACCAGATACTTTTAGGACATCTAGAACCATCCAAGGCAGTAAAATAACTCTGTTATTTGTGCTCCCTTTTCTACTTAACCCCAGGTCCTGAAGTGCTGAGAACCCTCAGGGCTGTTGAGTTGATCTCCCTCTCTTGTTGGCTTGCAGAGCATCGATATCTACATCCAGAAGAGTCCCAGGGGAGGAGTTGTGAATAACTCTCAGACTGACTGGTCCTTCAAGCTGGATGGGGTCCTCCACAACACTTCCCAGGAAATGGTTTATGAGACTGTGGCAAAGGACTTGGTGTGCAAAGCTTTGCAGGGCTACAACGGTGATTTATTGCAATTATTATTCTTTTGGTCACAACAAGAGATTGGGTTTGAGCAGAGAGCCATTTGCTGTCCTGTTGGAGGCTCCCTCCTGAGTTTATCCTTTTGCTTTGGGTTTTTTTTTTAGGCACCATCATGTGCTATGGGCAAACTGGAGCTGGCAAAACTTACACCATGACAGGAACAGCCTCTGAGTACAGGAATAGAGGGATCATCCCCAGAGCTATCCAGCAGGTACTGACTGCAGCTGGCTGGGAGGAGAGGAGGGACAGACACCAGGGAACACTCTTCTGTCACCTCTTGCTGATAGAAAAGTGTTTGAACACAGTGAATAAGTTTTATGTGGGTTTTTTTCTCCTTCATTTTACCCCAGGGATGATGGTTAAAGAATGAAGAAGTTTTCTTGTCATTTTCAGAGGTTGTTCCCCTTTAGTTCCTGTTTGAGTTCTTGCTGCTCCCCAGATGTCACTGAGCCTTCAAAAGAGGGGTTTTCCAAACTGTTATTTTGTGAAATCAGGATAAAACTGATCATAAAATAATTTAAAAGCACCTCTAAGGCACAGAGACACTGGCACAGGGTGCCCAGAGCAGCTGTGGCTGCCCTTGGGTCCCTGGCAGTGTCCAAGGCCAGGCTGGACAGGGCTGGGAGTGCCTGGGACAGTGGAAGGTCCCTGCCCATGACAGGGGTGGAATGGGATGGGCTTTAGGGTCCCTTCCAACCCAAACCATTCCAGAATTCCATGCTTCTATAAGATCATCAAATCCAAATCCAAGCTGAGCCCTCAGAGCTCAGATTTAGCCCCACACACCCCTAGATGCACTTGGAGCTGTTCAAAACTCTTTATCAATATCTATATATTACAGAAATTGATGTCTTGTATACACCTCAATGTATTTATTTATATTTGACATCCATTTATATTTTATACCCTTCTCATTTCACATTCTCAGATCTCCAAGCAGGACAAGGCCAGAAGGAATTTTCAGCAACTCTTTGCCCACAGCTGCTTTTAATGGGAAATATATCTTTTTATATCTTCTCTGTTTATATCTTACATCTACTTATACCACACCCAATTATATCTTATATCAACATCTATCCAAATATCTTCTCTGTTTGTATCTTACATCTACTTATATCACATAGATTTTATCTTATATCTTACATCTACTTATACCACCACAGATTTTATATCTTATATCAACATCTACCTAAATATCTTCTCTGTTTATATCTTACATCTACTTATACCACACCATTCGTATCTTATATCAACATCTACCCAAATATCTTCTCTAAAAAGCCACAAATAACTGAAAATCCTCCCTGTGAATGGACACAAACCCTTTGTCTTGGTGCAGGTCTTCAAATCAGCTGCAGCATTCCTCAATATCCTGGTGACTGTCCGAATTTCCTACCTGGAGATTTACAACGAGGCCCTGTTCGACCTCCTGGCGCCGGCGCTGGGCCGGGGCTGCAAGGACAACCAGCTGTGTGTCATGGATGGTCCCCAGGGGGTTTATGTCAAGGGGCTCTCCATCCACCCTGTCAGCCATGAAGAGGAGGCTCTGCATCTCCTTTTTGAGGCAAGAGAACCCAAATATTCCCTTTAATCTCATGGTTGTGGGTGCTGGCTGAAGTAGAAAAGCAGGAGTGGGTGGCCAAGGTGGTGGAATGAGGTTCAGCCGTTGAACCCCTCTTGGTTGTGGGGAGAAAAACAGGGAAACTCTTGGTCTTGCAAGGAAAATGTCCCTGGTTCAGGGATTCTGGAAGATGCTGCAAGAAAAGATGGTTTGGGGTGGTCATGGCACTGTTGGAATTGACAGCAGGGCTGTGCAGGATGAGAGGTTTGTAAGGGGATTTGATTACTGAGGTCAGCATCTTTTCCGCGTGGATGCTTCAGTTGGTGAGGAAAACAGGGATAAATAATTGGATCTGGCTGCAGGAGGTGGATCTTCACCCAGAGCCATCTGCTGTCCTTAAAATCTGTCTCTGGCCTTTCTAATAACTCAGTGGTGTCCTGAGCTCTGGAATGTGCAGGAGCTGCCTCTTCCTTTTTAAAGAGCAGAAGGAGGGTGATGATGGCTGGGAAAGCTGGGAATGCTCACCTGGAGAAGAGAAGGATCTGGGGAGAGCTCAGAGCCCCTTCCAGTGCCCTAAAGGGGCTCCAGGAGAGCTGGAGAGGGACTGGGGACAAGGCATGGAGGGGACAGGACACAGGGAATGGCTCCCACTGCCAGAGGGCAGGGATGGATGGGAGATTGGGAATTGGGAATTCCTGGCTGGGAGGGTGGGGAGGGGCTGGGATGGAATTCCCAGAGCAGCTGTGGCTGCCCCTGGACCCCTGGGAGTGCCCAAGGCCAGGCTGGAGCAGCCTGGGACAGTGGGAGGTGTCCCTGCCCATCCAGGGGGTTGTATGGGATGGACTTTAAGGCCCCTTCCCACATCCCTTCGTGCTCCTGGCAGAGGTTCAGATCCCTGCCCATCCCACCTGTGGGAATTTTCAGCGCTGTTTGAAGCTTGGGGAGCTCTTTGCTTTTCCAGTCATCAGGAAATGGAAAGAGCCACAGAGATGTTGCCTGGCTTATCCTCAAAAAGCCACAATTCCATGAGCTGAGTCTGGATTTTTCTCTCCATTGGCAGGGTGAGACCAACAGAGTGATAGGAGAGCACAGCCTGAATAAGAATTCCTCCAGATCCCACTGCATCTTCACCATGTACATTGAGGTGAGAGCTCCAGCCTTGTTCCTATGGATTGGGACAACTTCCTAGGGATCCAAGAGGATCTTTGTTTTTTCCTGTATTTCAGTTTTGTCTGCCCCTAAGTGCAGTTTCTCTTCTTCCCTCCCTCAGTGTCGTTCCAGAGATTACACAAATCACAAATGCCTTAAATCTAAAATCACCTTAATTGACCTGGCAGGGTCTGAGAGGCTGAGCAAGACTGGGGTGAGTGCTGGGAGCTCCTCAGGTTCCTTTGGGTCCCTTTGGAAAAACAGGGAAGGGAACAGAGCTGGGGAGGGTCTGGAGCACCAGGAGGGGCTGAGGGAGCTGGAAAGGGGCTCTGCCTGGAGAAAAGGGGGATCTGTGGGGGACCTTGTGGCTCTGCACAGCTCCTGACAGGAGGGGACAGCTGGAGACAGCCAGGCTTTGCTCCCAGGGAACAGGGACAGGAGGAAATGGCTTCAGAGAGAAGTTCAGGTGGATATTTGGAAAATTCCTCCTGGAAAGAGCTGTCCAGCCCTGGCCCAGCTGCACAGGGCTGTGGTGGAGTCCCCATTGCTGGAGGGATTTAAAATCCCTGTGGATGTGGCACTTGGGGACCCGGCCAGGGGCGGCCGTGGCAGTGCTGGGTGATGGTTGGACTGATCTAAGAGACCTTTTCCAGCCTCAGCAATTCCCTGATTCTGTGACATTCTGCATTGATCAGAATCAAAACAACATCAGCCCTGCTGAGGAACCCTCCCTCTCCTGGGTGTGACCAGAACTGTCTCCTCTTGCTCTCCATTGCAGTCTGAGGGCCAGGTGAGGGTGGAGGCCTCCTACATCAACAAGTCCCTGTCGTTCCTGGAGCAGCTGATCATCGCCCTGGCCGATCCCAAGAGGGAGCACATCCCCTTCAGGCAGAGCAAACTCACCCACGTCCTCAAGGACTCGCTGGGTAAGGGCTGGCACTGCCCCCAGCTCCTGCAAAACTGGGCAGAGCAAGTCCTAAGGTCATCATTTATCAGGGAATCCTGGGATGGTTTGGGCTGGAAAGGACCTTAAGGATCATCCATTCCTCCCCTGCCATGGCAGGGATACCTTCCACTGTCCCAGGTTGCTCCAAATGTCCAACCCTGGGCACTTCCAGGGATCCAGGGGCAGCCACAGCTGCTCTGGGCATCCTGAGAAACAAAATCTTTATTTATTCCCATTCTCTTCCTGCAACGTCATCCCAGGAGACACAAATTTCACCCTTTTAGTCACTCTGTGCCTCTGTTTCTGTTCCCTTTGGAGGGACCCTTACATCCTTTGTGGTTCTTTAAGCTGAAAGAAGCCTTAGGTGGGATCCTGGGCAGGAATTTCTGGCTGGGCTGGAATTCCCAGAGCAGCTGTGGCTGCCTCTGGGAATGTCCAAGGTTGGACAGGGCTTGGATCACCCTGGGACAGTGGGAGGTGTCCCTGCCATGGCATGGGTGGCACTGGGTGATCACTAAATACCTTCCACCCCAAACCATCCTGGGATTCTGTTGCAACCCTGGCTACTGAAAATTTTAGACTTTCTGTGTTAACAGACACTGACCCCCAAGCAAACACTACATTTAACCTAAAACTGTAGAAAAAACTTCCAAAATTAAATAATAAAACTAAAATTATATGTACATAATTTAAAGAAAACTGTGTAATATCACACAGTAGAAAACTCAAAGTTTAAAGTTTTAAAATACAGTAATATATATAAAACAAGATAAAAGTTTTAAGACAGAAGCTAGTGCTTCTTCTTTACCTTTTTCTTCACCTTCTTCTTCATAAGTTTAAATAATATTATGTAATTAAATAAAAAAATCCACATTACAAGTCACAAGTAATAGTTATTAAGTTAAAAGAAAAAAATAATTTAAGTGTCATTTCTTAATTAAACAATTTATCCTTTAAAAAGCTTGTAAGAAAATACAACTCCATTTTGCCTCTCCTCTATTTTAATCAGCACATAATAAAATACACTGCAGGAAAATAAAAATCACCCAAAATGATATTATTTGCTTTATTTTTATTATGATTTTTTCCCAGGGGAGGCTGCAACACTGCCCTGGTGACAAACATCTACGGGGAAGCTGAGCACGTGGAAGAGACCGTGAGTGGGAGGAATTCCTAATTCATCCCAAACTTTGGAGAACCCATCTTATCCCAAAGGCTCAAATCCAGACTCCTGTCAGATGAGACCCTGAGGCACAGCAGACAGGAGCTGCTCGGATTTAACCTCACTGTAGAAGAAATAATAATAATAATAATAATAATAATAATAATAATAATAATAATATAATAATAATAATAATAATAATAATAATAATAATATAATTTATTACATAGTGGTATTATCATTAATATATAATATGTAATAATATAAAATATACCACAATATATTAATTTTTAATATAGTTATTATTAATAGGTAATTATTAATAATATATTGCATTTATTAATGTAATTATCTATATTAATAATAATTTATCACTAATAATGTATAATAGTATCATAATATAATATAACATAATATAATAATGTAATATAATAATAGTAACATATATTTTAATAGTTATAATTATTATATATTTATATTATTATATAATATAGTATAATATAATGATATAATAATAGTAATAACATATAATAATAGTAGTAATATTAATAATTTTATATTAGTATTAATAATAATATTTACATTTACATTTATATTTATATTTATTATAATAATAATGTTATTACACTGTGATATTATCATTAATATTAATCTTTAATAATATAGAATATACCATAATATATTTATTTTAATATAGTTATTATATTCGGTAATTATTAATAATAGATTAATTTTATTAATGTAATTAGATATTAATAATAATGGATTTCTACTAATAATATATAATGTATAATATTTTATTAATATAATATAATAAATGATATAATATAATAATATAAATATGATATGATATGATTGATATTATTAATATAATATTATACAACATAATATTATTATATAATATTATTGTATAATATAATAATGTAAGATTATTAAATTATGTTATTATATCAGAATAATATATAACAACACTAGTAATAAATAATAATAAATAATAATAATAATAATAATAATAATATAATAATAATATTATTATTATTATTATTATTATTATTATTATTATTATTATTATTATTATTATTATTATTATTATTATTATTATTATTATTATTATTTCCGTGGGACATGCCCTGATGGACTCCCTGGAATTGTGCAGTTCCCAGCAGAGCTGAGCTGGCTCCGTGCTGTAGCAGAAATGAGCAGGAACCTCCCAGGGCTTGTTTTTTAACCTGTAAATGATCAAATGGGTGAAAATCCCCCTGTGTGAGCTGAATCTGTAGCAAACAGGGAGGAATCCCCTGGAACAATTCACAGATTTTATATCTCTGCTCTTGGATCTGACAGAATTAAGTAGAAAGATCAGGAAAATGATATTTCTGCCAAGATCTCTTATTTACTTGAAGCCTTTCTTTTCCAGCTGTCCTCCCTCCGCTTTGCCACCAGGATGAACTGGGTGACAGCTGAGCCTGTCCCCAACGAGCCCTTCTACAGGGAGGTAGGGACAGCAGGGGTCTGGGGAAGGGAAATGTTATCATTTTATCATTAATATTTAGGCAATAACCTGAAAAACCTGAGGAAAATCAGGTAGTTTCATAAATAACCTTTCCTCAGCCAAGCTGGCACTGCTGATTTTAGGTGGGTGATAAAATGGATCAATATTAAACCTTTTTACAGGTTTTTAATTACAGCTCCCTGGTCTAAGGCACAGCCATGCAGGTGGTCACATCTTCCCGGGAATTCTTTCTTCTGCATATCCCACATTTTTCTGATGAGATTCAGCTCTCAACAGAGAGATTTTATGGTGAATTATTCCCCTGACATGCAGGGAAATCATCTCCAGTCCTCCTGCAGCTTCATCCCTGTTGCTGCTGGTAACAGAACAGCTTCTCCACAATTAGAAAACTTGGGTAATTAAGGAAATCATTTAAAGGAAGTGATCACAGGATATCAGAGTGCACTTCCAGAGTGAAAACCAAACTGGAGGAGCTGAAATTGGAAGGAAACTTTGTGGTTTGGTGCTCCAGAGGTCACTGCAAAGCAGCTCAGTGCCCACTTCTCCCTGAATCCCCAGATTTTTGTGCTCACCTTTCTGGAAACACATTTTAAAAAGTGAATCCTTGAAGATATTCCATGTTAGGGAGAAATCCAGTCAAATCCAGCACAGGAAAGTCTCCCCTTTGTCCCAGTTACTGCCAGAGCTGCTGAGTTCAGGGCAGAGGTGAGCCCTGCACAATGCTTGGTTTGCAGGGTAATATCCCAGATCCTGGAATTTGATGGTCCCTGCAATTCCAGACCAGGAAATCATCCCATTAAAAAGCAGTGATGCCTTGGGCAGGCTCTGCAGGCAGCACCCAGCAGAAACTGTCCTGTAGGGAGTAATAATAAAATATAAAATAATAATCAAAGGGAAATCAAACTGATTTCCAGAGCCACTGATTCCCTGCTGCAGGTCCTGAGGGAGCTGGGATCCAGCTGAGATATTCTCCAGCAGCAAATTCGTGCTGCTTGAGCAGTTTGTTTGTGTTTTTTGTTTTTTTTTTCCCAGTATAATTTAGTGGTTTTCTCACCCTTTTTTTTCCCTGTTAGCCATCAGTGAAGGCTCTGGAGGAGGAGATCCAGCTCCTGAAGCAAGAGCTGATCATGCAGGTCAACTTGGTGAGGAGCAGTGAACTCATTGTCCAGTGGGGTTGTGTCCTTCCCTCTGCTCCCAGCACCATCCTCTGGGGCTTAGGGAAACCTCTGAAGATCCCACACAGAGGGATGGTCTTGGAATTTCAATCCCCAGCCACTGGAGATGGGGCTTGGGTTTTTTCCACACTCTTGAAGCACTTCTGTTGGTTGGTTGCTCCCAAATCCCATCTCCTGCCAAGTCAGGTGATGACAATGCCAAACAGAAATGGGCGCAGCAATTCCAGGTGTTTGCCAGAGCAGAGGAATCACAGAATTCCACAATGGTTTGGGTTGGAAGGGACCTTAAAGCCCATCCCATTCCCACCCCTGTCATGGCAAGGACACCTCCCACTATCCCAGGGTCTCCAGGCCCTGTCCAGCCTGGCCTTGGGCACTGCAGGGACCCAGGGGCAGCCACAGCTTCTCTGGGAATTCCATCCCAGGGCCTCCCCACCCTCCCTTCCTTAAATCCATCCTGAATCTCCCCTCTTTTGGTTTAAAACCATCCCTCCTTGTCCCACCACGACAGGACCTGCCCAAAGCTTTGTCCCTGTTGTTCTCACAGGCTCCCTCAGCTGTTTGCAACTCCCTGATTCTCAGTTTTCCAATCTTTTGGGTTTTTTTAGACAAGTCATTCCTTGATGACTTACAGCCCCCTGACTACAGCTCAGAGAGCAGAAATCAGATCCCAAGTCCAGAAATACCTCAGAGGAGTCATTGAGGAAATCGATGTAAGTAGTGAAAAAAGGATTTAAATCCTGATTCCATCCTCTTCCTCCAAGAGAGGAGCAATGACAATGTCTTTTGAAGAGGCTGTTTTTCACCCCAAACCCTCTACAGAATTGTAATTTCATTTCTTTTTGCTTTTTTAAGTTTGTTGCATGTTTTCATTCAATTTTTGCTGATTTGGAGGCTCTGGAAGTATTTTCCTTACTCTTAAAACCCTTTAAACTGATTTTTTTTAAACTCCTTTATATAATTAATACCAAAATTGATGGCTTTTTTACCTCTCTTCCTCAGATTGTGAATGTCAGGCAGATCCAGGAGGTGTTTAGACAGTTCAAAGTGATTTTAAGGTAAATCCAGAGATCCCAGAGTGGTTTGGGTTGGGAAGAACCTTAAGGATCATCCCATGGGCAGAGACACCTCCCACAATCCCAGGCTGCTCCAAGCCCCCTCCAACCTGGATTAAAGGTTCAGATAAGGGGATGGGACTGAGCAGAGTTTGATGTGGGCCATTAAAAGGTCCTGGAAAGTATTAAAATAACCATCAAAAAGCTTTAATGTTAAAGAGCCCTAAAGGAATGTCATGGGAAAGGAGAGGAAGGGAGTGGACAAAGGTTATCATGGGAAGCCTGGGAGGGGTGCTGAGGGATAAAACCACAGGTAAAAGGGTTTTTTTTTTGGGAATCTGCCTCTGGCAGGGCTCACAGGTGGGAAAAGATTCCTAAAGGGCTGTTTTTTCCTTAGCCAACAGGAGGAAGAGCTGGAGAGCAGGCTCTGGAACAAGTACGGGCTGGGATGCATGGCTGGGGCTGGCTCCATTTCTAGCTCTGATCTGCGTCTGGAGGAGGCTGAGGAGGAGCAGGAGGAAGAGGAGGAGGAAGAAGAGGAGGTAATACTTGGGGCTACCTGGCCCAGAATCCACCTGAGAGCTGGCTCCTTTGTGCCAAAATGGGAGTCGTATAAAGTACATTTTTTCCATGTTGAAATCAAACTCAGAAATGTCACTGGGGTGAGTTTGGCAATAAATGTGTCCAGGGTAGAGATGCACCATTAACAAAGAGGAATTCCAGGCAGCAGAGGGATTAATTGGGCCCTTTATCTGCACAGAATAATTTAGCAAATGAGAATTAGAATCCCAGAAAGGTCTGGGTTGGAATGAACATTAAAGATCATCTCATTCCATGGGCAGGGGCATGTCCCACTATCCCAGGTGGCTCAAACCAAATCCAGCCTGGCCTTGGACACTTCCAGGGATCCAGGGGCAGCCACAGCTTCTCTGGGAATTCCATCCCAGGGCCTCCCCACCCTCCCAGCCAGGAATTGCTTCCCAATATCCCATTTAAACAGTGCCTCTTTCAGTTTAAAGCCCCCTCAATGTCCTGTACAATGCCATCTCCAAAGTGACCTGTGTGTCACTCGGTTGGAGAAGGTGAGGTCCTGCCTCTGCTGAGATCCCTTTTTAAATCCTTATAGTGTCTGGAGCCAAGTGTATAAATCCCACCTAATCCATAAATCCTCCTGTAGGCTCTCACAGAGATTTTAATTCCCACATTAGGCTGTTCCAGGGGATGGAGGAGCTGCTGGGTGAGGCCTGGACAGCTTCCATGGTGTGCAAAAATGGGATATTCCTTTGTGTTTCCATCTTTCCTTTCTGTGCTTCCATGGTGTGCACAAATGGGATATTCATTTCTGTTTCCATGTTTCCTTTCTGTGCTCCCAGGCGGTGCACAAATGAGACACTCCTTTCTGTTTCCATGTTTCCATCTTTCTGTGCTTTCAGGCTGTGCACAAATGGGATATTAATTTCTGTTTCCATCTTTCCTTTCTGTGCTTCCATAGTGTGCACAAATGAGATATTCCTTTCTTTTCCAGGAAAGTGCAGTTGACCAGGAGGAGGATTTGGATGTTGATGCAGGGACTATTGAGGTTGGAATTCCTCCTACATCCCCCGTTTCTGATGGGGAGAAGGAAGCTGATGAGTGAGTTCAGCAGTCACACCCCTCTCCTTTACCTCTGATAATTGTGGAATCGTGGAATTGTCAAGATTGGAAAAGCCCTCCCAGATCATCCAGTTCAGCCAGCCCGCAGCACTGCCAGGGCCACCCTGACCATGTCCCCAAGTGCCACATCCACAGGGATTTTAAATCCCTCCAGCAATGGGGACTCCAGCACTGCCCTGGGCAGCTGGGCCAGGGCTGGACAGACTTTTTGGGGAAGGAATTTTCCCAATATCCAACCTGAACTCCCCTGGCCCAGCTTGGGGCTGCTTCCCCTTGTCCTGTCCCTGTTCCCTGGCACCTCCTGTCCCCCTCAGGGCCTTTCCCAGCTGTTGTCCCCAATCCTTGTGGCACTCAGTGCAGGACCCAGCAGTTCCCAGTGCCCAGCTGTGGTCAGGCAGGAATGTGCAGCCCATGGAGGAAGGAATGGAGGGAGCTGCCAGAGGAGCAGCAGAGATTTGGGGAGAGAAGGGGGAAGCAGCCAGTCCTGAGCAGAGGAAGAGCCTTCAGTTTACAGAAGTAAACCCTGTTTGGTTCCTCCCTGACCCTTCCCCAAAGTCCTCGTGGAGGGAGCAGAGGAACCACCAAGGCTTTGGTGTCCACGTGACCCCTGGGCTCTGCTGTGCTGTTTTGGTTTCAGGAGATGTGGCAAACACTCTGAATGTGTTCCAAATCCCACTCTCCTGGTCACACCATTCCTTAGGAAAAAATCCCCTGGGAGGGTGGGCAGGCCCTGGCGCAAGGTCACAGAGCAGCTGTGGCTGCCCCTGCATCCCTGGCAGGATTGAATAGGTTTGGAGCAGCCTGGGACAGTGGGAGGCGTCCCTGCCACGGCAGGGGTGGATTGGGATGGGTTTTAATGTCCCTTCCAACTAAACCCATTCCATGATTCCATGATTCCATGATGATTCTGTTTCTATTCCCTGCAGTTGATGCTGGAGGGGTTTGTGGAGGGAAAGGAGCAGGGAGCCAGGCTTGGTTTAAATGTGGGGTTGGGTCAAATCCTTGGGGATTCCTTTTGGAGGGGGTTTTAACTTTTGTCCAGGCGTGCCCAAAGCTGGGTAGGGTGGGACTGCTCTCCTTGGGATCCTTCTCAGGAGAGCTCCTCCAGCCTGGCCTGTATCCCACAGTATCCAGGGCAGGAACTCCACTCTGAGGATGAGGGATTTGTGGGAACAAGGCTGACTTCATTCCTTGTCAGGGGATATTCCTCTGGAAACTTTGGTAGAAGCTACCTCAGATCAGTTTTGAACTCAGCAAAGCCAAACCTGCAGCGTGTTTTGGTTCCAGATCCCTCCGGTGAAGAAATGAATGAATCTGATTTGTCTTTCCCCCCCTGTCAGGAAGGAAAGAATTGGGAGCCCTTCTGCTGAGACAGGTCAGGATGAATCCTCATCTACCAAAAGTCCCACCAAGGATCTGGAGGAGGAAGAGGAAGAAGAAGAGAAAGAAGAAGAAGAAGAAGATGAAGATGAAGAAGAAGAAGAAGAAGAGGACAAGGAAGAGGAAGAGGAACCATGTGACCAGGACAGTGATGAAGAGTCCTCAATCCAATCTTCTGAGGATGCCCAGAACCTCAGGTAGGTTTTCCCTGGGAGGGAGTAAATCCCCTTTTCCAGAGCGTGCTTTACACTGGGTTGTGTTCCCTGAGTGCAGCTCCAAGGCAAAGGGGGGAGATTTGGAGATCTGCAGGAATACAGGACAGGAGTGGTGGTGGGAACCCCACATGGTGATGGTGGGGGTCACCTCTGTACTTCCAGCTCTGCCCTGGCCACTTGCTCTTGAATATTTAAAAATGTAATTAATTTAATTTGAAATTAATTTAATTTCTTTAATTTTAATTTTATTTCATTTAAATTCATTTAGTTATTTAATCTCTGAAAATTGCAGCATCCCTTTGGTGAGTGGGAAAACTGCAGGGAGGCCTCATGTGCAGCCAGAAGTCCCCACAGTCATGGAAATGGAGCTAAAGAATCCTGGAATTCCAGACTGGCTTGGGGTGGAAGGGAATTTAGGGATTATCCCATTCCAGCCCCTGCCATGTCTGGGACACCTCCCACTGTCCCAGGCTGCTCCAGCCTGGCCTTGGACACTGCCAGGGATCCAGGGGCAGCCCCAGCTGCTCTGGGAATTCCATCCCAGCCAGGAACTCCCAATTCCCAATCTCCCATCCATGCCTGCCCTCTGGCAGTGGGAGCCATTCCCTGTGTCCTGTCCCTCCATCCCTTGTCCCCAGTCCCTCTCCAGCTCTCCTGGAGCCCCTTCAGGCCCTGGCAGGGCTCTGAGCTCTCCCTGGAGCTTCTCCTCTCCAGGGGAACATTCCCAGCTCTCCCAGCCTGGCTCCAGCCCTGCAGCAGCTCCAGCTCCCTGTGCTGGTGGCTCAGGGCTGGGGCAGCTCTGCAGTGGGGTCTCACCTGAGGGGCAGAGGGGCAGAATCCCCATTTCCTGCTGCCCAGGCTGGGATCAGCCCAGGATGTGGATTCTGGGTTGCAGCAGGGCAGTGAAGCTGTTGCAGAATTCCCTCCTGGAGCTCCTCACCGTGTCTCCATCCCCTCTGTGCCCTCCACATGGGGTTTGTGTCCCTCTGGGCTTCCCAGGACTGGCAGGACAGGCTGCTGCAGCTGCAGGAGGCACATCCAGAGCCCTTGCAGCAGCTGGCAGCTGGAGCTGTGGCACTCTGCCCAGGGGCTGTTGTTTACAGCCCTGTGCCACTCACACAGCCCTGGAGGAGCTGGAAAATGCCCTTAAGAGGTCACTGAGGGAAGGCAGGAGCTGCAGTTTGGAGTGAGGAATGTGGAGCCCTCTGGGCACCTGCCTTGGAACAAAATGAGCTTTAAAGTCCCCTCCCACCCAAATAATTCCATGGTTTTCTGTCTGTACCTTCTGCTCCCAAACCCATCCTGCTCTCCAGAAATATCATCACCAGCACAGAGCAGCTTCTCTGGACTGTGACATTCTCCTTTTTTTGCCTGGGGTGGCTCATACTGGAACAACACCAGGTGTTCACTGGGACATGCTGGCATCAAAGCCATTTCACAGAAAAGTCAGGAATGGCACTTGGAATTCTGACTTGGAAAACAGGCAGGACTTCCAAGGCATGGCAGCAGTGCTGTGGAGCTGGCCAGAGCTTGGAGCTGTGGGGTTTGGCTGCAGAGGGGGCTGATGCTGCTGGCAATGCAGCATGGGCAGAGCACAGGCATTTGTTTAACAATAGGGAGGAACAATATCCATTATTTTGGTGAAAATTCAATCCATGAAATGGGAATTTCCAGGGAATACTCAGTTCTGAGGCATCTCCTGAGGAATATGGTGTGTGTGACACCCATATGGATGTGGCACTTGAGGACACAGCTCAGGGGTGGCCTTGGCAGTGCTGGGGGATGCTTGGACTCAATCTTGGAGAGCTTTTCCAACCTGAATCATTCACTGCACGCTGCAGGGCAGGACAGAGTGAGCTCCTGTGTCTGTATGTGCTTTCAGGCCCCTTCTGTCCAAGCAACAGGCCTTTGAGATGTTTAAGAAGGAGTCTGGACAGGAGATCCACAGGATCTTCAGGGACAACAAGAGAATCCTCATTGCCAAGAAGAAGGGAAGCCATTCTGTGGCCCAGAGGATCAACAGCCTCAAGGAGGAGATGGAGGCAACCAAGGAGGCTCTGGAGGCTGAGAAGCGGAAGCGGAGGCAGGAGGGTGAGGAGGCAGCACGGGACAGGGGATGGAGCTCTCATGATCTCATCCTTGTTTGATTTAATTTAATTTAATAGAGGTGGTGGTTAAGGAATTGCCCTGGGATAGGGCTTTGCCTCTGGATTCCCAATATTTCCTCTGTCCCAATGTGACTTCCAGGTTCCAGAGCAGCTTTGGGTGGTCACAGAATTCCAGAATGGTTTGGGTTGAAAGGGATGTTAAGGATCACCCCACTCCACCCCTGCCATGGGCAGGGACACCTTCCACTGTCCCAGGTTGCTCCAACCCAAATCCAAGCTGGCCCTGGACACTGCCAGGGATCCAGGAGCAGCCACAGCTTCTCTGGACAACCTGTGGCTCCCAACCCTCCCAGCCAGGAATTCCTTCCCAATATCCCATCTAAGCAATCCCAGGGATTTTTCCCCTGGGAGCCAAGTCAGACCCTCCATCAGGTGTGACGTCTGCAGAGCCCTGTCCCTGCTCTCCACCCTTACCAGAACCTTCCCTTCCTTTTCTCCCTCTCCAGGAGAATACACGGATGAGAAAGGACAGGTGATCATCGATGAGAAGGAGTTCTCCCTCATTGTGAAGCTGAAGGAGCTGAAGGAGGAGCACAGGGCTGGCTTTTCTGAGCTGAAGGACCTGAAGGCAGAGATCCAGTACTGCCAGCACCTCGTGGATAAGTGCAGGAGAAGGCTCATCTCAGGTACAGAGCACCAGGGCTCAGCTGGGATAAATCCAGACTGGAGCACTCCCAAACATCATGGGATCCCACAATGGTTTGGGTTGGAAGGGACCTTAAAGCTTATCCAGTTCCAATCCCCTCCCACTGTCCCAGGGTGCCCCAATGTCCAGCCTGGCCTTGGACACTTCAGGGATCCAGGGGCAGCCACAGCTTCTCTGGGCACCCTGTGCCAGGGCCTGCCCACCCTCCCAGCCAGGAATTCCTAATTCCCAATCTCCCATCCATCCCTGCCCTCTGGCAGTGGAAGCCATTCCCTGTGTCCTGTCCCTCCTTCCCTTGCCAAATTACCATCTCTGTTGTCCTTTGTCCTGTTGCCTTCCAGACTGGATTTTATCCATAATCAGGTGGTGTTTTCTGACCTTACCTTGAATTTCTGCAGATTCTCTCTCCCAGATAATGTCCCTGTACTCCTTGGTCCCACCCCTACATGGGGGAAGAAGCCTCCCACAAGGAATCTCACACTGCTGACCCCAATCTCATCCTTGATTTAATTTAATAGAGGTGGTGGTTAAGGAATTGCCCTGGGATAGGGCTTTGCCTCTGGATTCCTAATATTTCTTCTGTCCTTATGTGATTTCCAGCTTCCAGAGTTGCAGCCTTATCAGGAAAAGGAGCTTGGCCACAACTCTGCCTGGGAAATCCCTACAAATTCCTGCTGGGCTCCACCTTGAATCTGTGGGTTCCAACTGGCCTTGCTGTATCCCTGGATCTGCCCCTCTGAGGGAAGCCAGTCCCTGTAGGAATTCCAGAGCCCCAAACATTTGGATGCTGAGCACATGGCAGCATTTCCAGGGGACAGCTTGGATCCATCAGAGCATCCCACGCAGGAAGAAATGGGATAATCATTCCCATCATTCCAGGGATAATCATTCCCATCAT